>CM057151.1:8139376-8525144 GCA_029962745.1 Echinometra lucunter
GACTGCTAAACATTAAAAAAACAAAATTATTCAGTGCAATGAATGAAAATATAAATATAATCCCCCATCCAAAAATCCCTCGACTGTGCAATGTTGTACATCTATGGCATTTAAGCTAAAACGAAGGGCCCCTCAATCAAAACTGTAGTATTTAGCATCAATATTTATATTTTCGTCCGCTGAGGGTTAAAGTGTGTTAAACTGATTATTGCTCTCAAGAGACAAGTTTTCAAAGGGTTCCGTGATACCGGAAACGGAGTGACATACAATCGCAGTACATATTTCTATCGGATGGTGATCTCAGAATGGCTTTTAAAATTTATCGGTACTTGTATACTGTACACACGCTCAGGGGCGTAACAGGTACCTGTTATCAGGGGGGGGGGCAGAGCCTAAAAATTTCCCGGTAACTAGTCTATGTCTAGAATTTGTGGCGTAGCTAGGACTGCATTTTTAGGAGGACGGTAATGCTCATCGGCGTAAATCCAATTTGAGGAGTGGGGGATTAAAAACTTTTTAAACGATTTTTTTCCCTGTCACACACATTTTGATATCTATTTTGCGAGCGAGCGAAGCGAGCGAGCCGAAAATAATCACTTTTTTGCTTTTGAATCGCATTTTCGAATAAAAATCCCAAAATATGACGAAAGAGCGATGCGAGCGAGCCAAAAATAACCACTTTTCTCGATTTTAATCGCATTTTTGGATGGAAATCCTAAGATTTTGACGAGCGAGCGGAGCGAGCGAGCCAAAAATAACCACTTTTTTGTTTTCAGTAGCATTTTCAAATAGAAATTGTTTATGACAGATATATATTCAGAATTTTTACTAACTGATTAATAATTAAAATATATTTTCTTCTTTAAAAAGTGTGTCTGCATGGCGGGAAATTTGTACACACCATCCCCTCTCTCCCCCAGGTGGGGGGGGGATAGATCCCCCCCGGAATTTACACCAAGAGGGGAGGGTGCAGGGAAGGGGGGAGTTCCCCCCCCCCCCTCCCGCGCGAAGCACGGAAGCTCCGACGTTTCTCTGCATTGCTAGTTGTCGGTAGGAGGATTTCATTTTAGGAGGACGGTAGTGCTCCCTAGGAGGGAGGGTGCAGGGAGGGGGGAGTTTCCCCCCTCCCGCGCAAAGCGCGGAAGCTCCGACGTTTTTTTCGCTGTCAGTTCCCGCTCTTCTTACGCTCTCTGCCTGTTATCGAGGGGGGGGGGGGGGAGGGGGCATACGCATAGCCAAAAAATCTCCCGGTAATTAAGTTTAGAATCAGTGGTGTAGCTAGGATTTTCTTTTAAGAAAACATTAGTGCAAAGCGCACTCCCTAGTCATGCTAGGGGAAGGGTGGAGGGATGGTGATTTTCCCCTCCCGCGCGAAGCGCGGAAGCTCTGACGTTTCTTTGAATTGTTCGTTGTCTGTTACCGGTCTCATACATTTTCTGCCTGTTATCGGGGGGGGGGGGGGGCAGAGCCGAAAATTTCCCGGTAACTAAGTCTAGAAATAGAATATGCGGAGAATAGCCCGCACCGCGAGTTGCTTGTTGCGAAGCCTTTAGCGGGTGGGGCCCAGGGTTCTGGCTTAGGGCCCATGATGGGGGTCTACAGGGAAGCCACTGCGGTTGTCCAGGGAGTGGAGCACCGGGAAACTCCGGGTTTGGTACTAAATTTTCCCTCATTTTTTTTTTTTGGTTTCCCTTTGCTTTCTTCTTTTTTCCCCCTTTCCCTCTTTTCCCTCTCTCTCTTCTTCTTTCTCCCCTTTCTCCTTCTTTCTTTCCCGTTCTCCTTCTTCCTTTCCCTTTCTCCTTCTTTCTTTCCCTTTCTCCTTCTTTCTTTTCCTTTCTTCTTCTTTCTTTTTCTTTCTTTTTCTTCCTTTCCCTTTCTCGCTTCCTTTTTCTTCCTTTCCCTCCTTTTCATTTTTTCCCGGTGGTTTGGTGGATTTTCCCGCTGAAATCCTTCAGGGGGGGCAGAGTGCCCCCCCCCCTGCCCCCCCGGCTGTTACGCCACTGCACACGCTTGGTTTGATTAATGATTTTGATAGTTTAAAAATAGTAATTCGTAATGGACAAACAAAAAATTATAACACCGTTCTTCCCAGCGCGTGTTTCTCTCGTGACGAAAGAAGTAAATCAAGTAAACCCTAATTAAGAAACCCATATGAAATTCTTCCAGACGGGATTTTGGGTAAATGGAAGATAATGACTGATTCCATCGTCTCAACCTTGTTTTATTTTCCAGACAATGAGAAATCACCACAAAGAGTGTCGAGTTGTAGACGACTGAGTAAAACGTGGATGATGATGACTCATACCCAGCAAACAAATGGCGCGAAAGCTGAAGTCACGCATTCACCGATTTGAAAGGAAGATTACTAGTAGAAAAAAAAGCAATTTGGGCGCCGCTGTAGCAGTCAACACGTACACGTACAGTTTCACATCATTTACTGCACCTTGAGTCGTTATAAGTTTTGCTGATGCATAGGTTTTAAAGCCTGCTTTCTTTTGTAGATTATGTAAGCATGATGATATACAACTTCATGTAAATTGTCATAATAGTTTCTGATGTATTTATTTTTTGTTACTCTATGCTTCATGCAGTCTAATGAATGTGACCAATCCGATAATCATCATAATGTGAGTTTTCAACAATTAATCTGAAAACATTCACAGCATCCAAACTGACTGAATGCGTTTGATTAGTTTCTACTAAACAGAATGAAAATATGATATCATTTTTTGAATTCATACAATTGAAGATATTAAAATTACATCATTTATTAAATTCAAACAACTGGGAATATTCAAACCATATAATTTATCAAATGCAAACGATGATCGTTACTGTAATATTCACAACCCACAACTTGCTAAACTCTTTCAGAAATGGTGACATTGAGGGGTGGACAGTCTCGTTGCATGCATCAGTAATCATGGCAATGCCTACATAATTGTCAAAATAAGGTAGAGCTCGTGGTTGCACACTGTGGTATTACTGCGTAAATCTAAATATGTCTAAATTGCAGGCTTTAATTCATTTAAATTCCTCGCCTTCCTCCACTTTACTACATAAATGAGGATCGGTGCACAGCCGTGATATCCAGAAGTGTTCAATGTATCTTGTCTTTCGATATTCAGATCAGATTCAGCTTTTCTATAGTGATGCGCATTGTCATTTCGTGGCGCCACCTTAGTTCGTCTACCTCTGATATTAACCTAGCGACTTAATAATGTTAAATCAGGTGTGAACGTATAATCATACTGATAAGGCTCTTGAGCAGATGTTAAGTAGACTCGTTTCAGAGCAACGCTGCATGATCTGAATGATACATTTTCCTATTACACGGATGATTGCATCCCGTTACCATGGTGACTTGCATCAGTACAAAGATGGCCTTGTAGGTGCGTGCTTCAGTACAGGCAGAGATGTTATTAGAGGTACATGATCGAAAGCAAAATTTATTTTTGAAAACAATAGCAACTCCAAAATGATTATGGTGCTTATGGTGTTGTTCTTTTTTATGGGTTGCTTTTCTAAGTAAATGTTACAGTACGGCACAATTTTTGAGGATGATTTTAAGGTTGACATTTTGCATGTGGGAGCATTGTTGCAAAGTGGTGAAGGCTCTTGCCTCCCATAGGAGAGGTCCTGGGTTCGATTCTCGCCTTAGACAAGGTGTTTTGATCACGTGTCCCTCTCGTCCCAGGTGTACAAAATGGGGCCCGCATGGAAAGCAGTAGCAGTACTGATATGGCTACCCTGGGTAATTAAAACCCAATTATTATCATTGTTATTATCATCATTATTATTATTAATTATTATTATTATTATGATTATTATTATTATTATGATTATTATGATGATGATGATGATTATTATTATGATTATTATGATTATTATGATTATTATGATTATTATGATTATTATTATTATTATTATTATTATTATTATTATCATCATTATTATTAAAACAATTGGAAAAAGAGGGATGGGATAGACAGGTAGCCGCTCTTTTTTAAATTTTTTTTTTTTATTGATACCATCGAATCATCAGTAATATATTTCATTTCTTTTTCCTTTTAGGTACAATGAGTCAAGTCCTAAATACTAATTTCATCACATTCCAAAACATCATGTGTGACCATAATCTTGATTATCTTGTTTGGGCGTGAATGTATCTACATCCATTATGCCTGTCCTCTATTCTGTTTCTTACAACAACCTCAAGGTGTTTCACGCCCCGTCGCATCGCATCGAATTCACAACAAACATGTGACGTCATGCCCAAAGGCATCTATGCTAATGAAGCATCCTTTCTTAATTCTAGGTTACTCAAAGGGAAGTTGAGGATCATTTGTAATGTTTGTGGGTCACTTCAGAACGGGTCAAAACCGTCACGTATACTTGGACTTCCTTTTGTATTTGTTTGCTATCCATATGTATAGGACGATTAATGAACTCAGATGAATTTCAGTCACTTCAATTGTTTTTGTTTGAATAGTTTTTCTTATAATTTTCCGGTAATGTAGGTTATTGTAGGTTATTCATGCTGATTAATTCAAGTATTGAGAATCCTGTATAGGATTTGAGTGAGTGCCATTCGCAACAGACTGTCGCGGTTGTGGCGCCTTCAAATGCTGCTTACCATGTTTACGGGAGAATAAGTAAGAGGAGAGAATATAACAACAGAATGATAGAGAAATAGAGAGAGAGAGAGAGAGAGAGAGAGAGAGAGAGAGAGAGAGAGAGAGGGGGGGGGCTTATATAGAAAGGGAGAAATGGGAGGTGCATGGCGGGGGGGGGGGGTTAAAATAAAGCACCAATCTTATAGCTTGTATTCATTACTTTCCCGTAAAACATTGTCAGACAATGTTTAACGAAGACCACGTGACTGGCATTTTACTTACATCCATAATCAGCTTTGTGCTTCACAATTACTAAACGTGGCCTTATCTGTAGACTGTAGGCCTATATAGTATCATTAAGTGACATACTGTTCGCCATTATACTCATCGACGAATTGAAGCCGTCTTTCCGGAGATGAATACTAAAAATGACACCCCCCCCCCGGCTCCCCCCCCCCCCAAAAAAAAAGAAAGAAAGAAAGAAAGAACCACACATAAAGACAGAAATGTAAAGTGGCACGCATGGACATGAACCAATCAATTTAGGACACAGATCATTTAACATGCAATGTACGGTGAAGGTGATACAGAATGGTTGGTTATAAATATTTTGAATCGAAAGGTTCTTTGAAACAAGTAGGTAGAAGGAAAGTACGTCAACATCAAAATATTTTGTTTTCAAACATATCCGACAGTTGAGATTAATTTTTTTTCTTTTATCTGCATGATTTTGCCGATTGTTGCATACACGAAGTATGCCGGAAATATAGCATAGTATCTCTCATTTTGTCAGTACGCGGATCTTTTAAAGAAACGCTTTGATGTAAATCATAATGACATTTCTGGGGAAAAAAATTAGTCCTTACTTCTGGTTAGATTCGGGCGAAACTTAAAATTCCTTTTCTTTAATATTCTAGTCATCACATTCCGTAAAATTGAAAATTTTCATCTTTTCCTTAGGCTGTTAGGCATGTTAGGGTACAAAGCTTTCATAATGTACTGAAAGGAACACAACGTGGGGTGAAGTGTGACAGCGATGCAACATAGTTGAAGTCATTGCACTGGGAATACTGGGATACCCAAATGAATGACATGTGAGAGAGCGATACGACCGAGCAAGATAGAAGATAGGGCGGACTAAGGATAAATTTTGGTAGTGGAATTTGGACGTGACTGACCCACCATACCTGTAGCATTCGACCCTCAGACCTAACGGTGAACAGCCAAAAATATTGAGTGGCCCGTCAGAACTCCCCCCCCCCCCTGCAAAACTACCCATGGCCAGTCTGTCGTGTTTTTAAAAATCGCTTTAAAAGAAAATCCCTCTCGCTTCGTTTTCCTCCCCTTGTTTCTTTAATTTGTATCTGATCTTCAGCTGTGAAACAAGGGGGCACGTGCCCCCGTTACCGTACCCTTGTCGCTACGCCACTGGTGAAATGAGTAACCATATGACAACAATCAAATGGAAGTGCCACTTCTCTCGAAAGAGCTACACATTTCCTGAAAGCACAATGAATAAAGCCCATAGAGCAGAAAGGAAAATTGAGTTTGCAGGTAGCCTGCCTATAAGTAGATTATGACGATTAGCATATTTGCAAGTTTTATGCGGTGATGTTGGCTTTTAATGACATATTGACTGATTGAATCAACACTTTAAGTGAAATCGAGACTCGGTAAAGTCATTCTAACGAGTATGGTGAATATTTCAAAAAGATTAATAGATACAAAAAAAATCCTCTGGTTTGTGATAATATAATACAGGTGTGTCTCCTTCATAGTAAAGGAGAATGAATGCCTTATTTCTTGCTCTTCCTATCCTCTTCTTGTTCTATCAAGTATAGTGATTTAACAGATTTCCTGACAATGTACTTTTTCCTCGTATTCATTTTCATCTTTCATTTGAAAAGGGATTCGGTAAATGTTAAGCAAGAAAAAAACTTCATAGATGCCAGGAAACCCAAGAGTTCCAGCCAGATAAGAACTATAATTCCTCAATCAATTCAGACGACGTGTAGCCTTTCCACTAGCTACATATACACAGATTGTCACCACGAATGTCAGATGTTCTTCTTCCAAGCATTGCCAAGTGAGACTCATCAGTTCTGAGGCCTTTTCTGAACCTATGCCAGCAGTTATAAGAAAGAAAAAGTCATGCGAGAAACAGCAAGAAGAGTTCCAACATCTCGACCCCGAGTTCTTGGAAACCGTAGGTGCACATGCACGGAACAGATGTCCAACTGAGTGAATTATAATTGGAGATGCCGCAGTGTCGACATTTTGCGTGTCAAGTTCGTCCATCGTCGGGTTCACATTCCCTATGCTAATCGGTTTACCTCGGTTTCAAGCGAATCGTATTAGGATTATGTGAATGTCAGTACACGAGGCGATAGGCAAATGATGGGACAAATGATTTGCCCACAAAAACGGCAACACATGATTTCCTGAACAAAAACAGACTCACTCCCATCAAAATACAACAAAAACAAAACAAAACAAAACAAAACAAAACAAAACAAAACAAAACAAAACAAATCAAGCACTAAGACATGAACATGAACTAAATTCATGACTTTGCACATTTTGTGCACCTGCATAAATTAAAGAATAATGTCTTCCTGGAGAGAAATCATCCACATGACATATCTAACTGAAAATAGGCAGGGAGTATCCATTAGTTCGCCCACATGCTCAGTCGTGTCGATGTCTGCTTTGATAACCTCATTTTAATGTGCTTGAGATTCCATCAATCATACCATCCAAAATCATTCATGAATAACATTACAAGCAGGTTTCCAGGACGAAAGCCCATGGTTAAATCCCTCGTCTTATTACGACACGTTGGATGTTAGCATGTGTTTTGTCTGTTATCATTTGCTATAACAATAGCTTGAAAGTAGGTTGAATGTTCTCGATGAACTTGAACATTTCCTGGTTAACCGAAGGACATAAGCATTACATTTCCATCAAAAATCTCAAACAGCGATCCATGCACCTGTATTTAGCACAGATACTATAGTATAATGAGACTTACTGCATACAGTATGCTGTCAATCAAAGCATGACTGGAATGAACAAATGAGAAATTAGCTTCTCCTTCTGGGTCGAGAAAGACAATAATTTAGATGAAAAGTCAAGTACGAATCATTATTAAGGCATGAAAGTCATCCTGTGATTGGACTTATTGATCCAGTAAAAGACCCCGGCTAACAAGCGGCTAAGATAAGCTAGCTTGAGTTCCGGGAAAGGTGAAAATGATTTTGTGAGCTTTCTCACCCTTTTTATGTCAGTTAGGAAGAATATCATGGCAGAAAGGACCCCTGGAAAGAATTGCTCTTCAAATAAGACAAGTCACAGCTGAAATGTTCGGGTAGAATATTTGTTTGGTCCCATATACTCATTTCTGTGCGCAATGCGCGAGCCTTTCTTAGAAAAACGGTCAATTTCTGATCAATTCATAATTCCAAATTCTAACACCAGAAACCCGTTTTCATGTTCTAATCTACCTTTTCAAGGTGCCTGGGAAAAGCTTCTTAAATGTACCTGTATGACCAGAACTCACCCTTATCTATGATGTACCTGTGGTGGAAAGCGGTAACTATATACATGTAGGTGGAATATTTTGTTAGCTTAAAAACAAAACATAGCAAACGCAAATACAAAACATATTTTGGCTTATTATT
Source organism: Echinometra lucunter (assembly GCA_029962745.1). Lineage (NCBI taxonomy): Eukaryota > Metazoa > Echinodermata > Echinoidea > Camarodonta > Echinometridae > Echinometra > Echinometra lucunter. The sequence goes on from CM057151.1 coordinate 8,147,673, forward strand.
GTAATGCACTGTGTGATCCAGTGAGCTGAAGCTACACAGTATGAGCGAATTTCCTTTCTTCCAGTTATACCAGCATGGTGTAGTGACAGATCAACGAAGAACAACCCTGAATACGGCTTGCAACCTGCCATAACAAGTTATCATCACTTCTTCCTGCTTCACTTATTATGATAAGCAGCTGCAGCTTCTCTTCAAGTTATTCCTTTCTAACTGGGAAATTTTTTGATACCATCATTTATGGTATTGTTTTTTCCTTTATATAAATGCTAAAATATAAAAAGGGGGAACCCGCTGATTCTCAAATTACCCAAAGCAATTTCGGGTAATTTGGGTATGTTCCCCACAACGAACAACAACCTTTCGTGGCATTTTCTGCACCAAACGCGCTTTGAGCTCAAAGGTCTTTCTACTTAATCACTGCAATTAATTTCTTTCTACTAATTAATCAGAAAACACTAGTTAATCATCATGACAGAAAGTGATCTGCGGTAAAATTCAGATAACAGTGCAGCGTATGGTTTGCTATACCGACAGCCGCGTGACTAGACCTTCTTGCATCATGCAGACTGTTTCATCGTCTGGGAAAGTCAACGACCTCGGTGAACGCTCTAAGAAATGATGCAAGTTCAAGGTCCTGCACGCAGCATGTGAGGTTTCTTGGAGACATCGCTGCCGCTGAGACCACCTCTCCCTAGGTTTCTATACTTCCCCAGTCCCAGCTTGCCTTGTGACTGTTCTCTTCAAAAGCAATTATGAATTACTAATCATTCCTCCTCGATGATTAGTTCTGACATTGCCTCATCTGGGGTGATGGCGTCCAAGAAAGGAATGCATCAACAGAATACACAATAGCATCGCAACTGAAACAAATGACTACGTGAGTATCGAGACATAAGTTCCACATCACCACGGGTCAATGGCCGTCCGTATACATCTCAAACAATGAATGGGGCTGGGGTTCATGTCTGGGCTGGCCATCCTACATCTTAAAAAACGAGTGGGACTAGAGGTTAATGTCTGGGAGAAGGAGACTGAGCGCCAGGAATTAGAAATTGAAATGGATGTTTTGTCATTCAACATGTCTCATGAAATTAAATATGAAAATGACGTCAGTGCCCCCTCATTGCCTGGCCCTTGCGAAATGTCATTTATCAACCAACGAAATGTATTATTCTCGTTTATTGACCTCTATGTCTATTATCATTTATTTTCTCCTATCATCATGCTACGTTAAGTGTTGAACCAAGCAGAAATAATAAATTGCACTGAATAAATGTTCAGAAAGCTCAATAAATACATAAATGAAATAATTTTTAAAAAAAAGTCACACAAAAATATTCTCATGTGCATGGGGGTACTTCCTTAACCATTGCAAGCAGACGCCAATTTTTAACTGGTAACATTCGGCTTAGAACTGACAAGGTTAACCTTGTAGGCATATGTTTTACGTAGCTCTCAAGAGACTCCATACATTTTACTGTCACGTACATCTGTCAGTCAAATTATAAAGCTAACTGATAAGCTCGGTTCATTGCCCCTCTCACAAATCTAAACGTCCTTCCATAAACTTTAATAAGACTCACTTGAGGGCGAAATATATCTCGTAAATGTATTGTGTGTGGGTTCCTCCTATATAAGCTGAGATTAATAAGTGAATAACAGAGAACGGGCATTATAAAAGGTTTCTTTTGTTTTGTTTTGTTTTTCTGGGTTTTTTTTAATAAGAGAAGAGCAAAAGTTAGGTAGGTTCCAAGTTCTGTTACGAAACAACCTGCTGTGTTTTCATTAGAGTTCAATTCACGCCATTTTGTCCCCTCTTTCAGCAATTATCGTCGATCAAGATGTTGAGAGGTATCATTATGCCCCGAATAAAAGGGAAGTACCTAGTAGCAAAAAATCTGAACCGCCATATTCCTGAGATTAATTACTGCAGAACAGATATACCCATCGTATAGGAACAGCATCCATTTCTATATACCATCTAGTTTTGTGCGTCCAATTCTCTTACTCAATATTAAATTTTAGTAACCTATTTTGCTCTTTCCTTTCTGGAACAAATACTGACTACATGCATGTCGTTAATAATTTTGCGGGTCGTAATGGTCAGACGCATTGCACCTGCTAATGATGGATAGGGAAAGAAGGCCACAAACAGGGGCATAACCATACAGGTAGGCCTACATGAACAGGGGGCGAATTTCAATAGATATGTACAATCAACAGTAGAAGAAGAAGAAGAAAAAGAAAAAGAAAAGAAGGAGAAGGAGGAGGAGAAGGAGAAGAAGAAGAAGAAGAAGAAGAAGAAGAAGAAGAGAGAGAGAGAACAACGTTAACAATATCAATTGTGATTACACAATCATGACCTTTATACGTGCTAATGGCATTTACCCATCATACAAAACCGACAAGTTATCCAATGAGAAGTCTATATTGCCTTAAATACTTCTACAACATTGCTATTGCTATTATTACTGTTACTATACTGCTGCTGCTGCTGCTACCACTACTACTGCTACTACTACTACTGCTACTACTACTGCTACTACTACTACTACTACTACTACTACTACTACTACTACTACTACTACTACTACTACTACTGCTACTACTGCTACTACTGCTACTACTACTACTACTACTACTGCTACTACTACTACTACTACTACTACGAATTATATCGTAGTCATAATTCATTTTACGCAACAAACGATAATTTTAGTTATGCTTCGATTTTTATGGAATACTTACGCTGATAATTCATGAGATTTAGCAAAAATACCCAGGAAGTCCCGGTGCCAAACTACTGACCCATATTATTACCCAGATCTTCTTGATAAATCTGACAATTTCTATAATATATTTGTGTGAAAAATCTGATTGTTTTTAGGAGGAAACAATGGTGCCAAAACAGGAAGGTGTAAAGGAGAATGTTTGAAATTTACATGTCAACCAGAGTTTGTTTTTCTCCTTCACTTTTATGGGTCAACTCCATATAAGGGAAAGTCAAAGTACATACATCAATTTTGACGGAAATAACTTTTACATCGCCTTTTCCATCCATACGAACAGACAGGTTATCTTAATGAATTCAGTTATATTTGCAAATTTAAATTTGCATTAAGTCTCGTTGTGGAAGAAAAATGTTGAAAAAAAAAGTCTCGTTGTGCAGTATAAAACTTTTTTCCCCTCCCCCTTTTATGGAGAGAAGAGGACCTTTGGGGCCATTGTCCCCCTCCCCGTCTTTCAAAAGTTGAAAAAAAAACCTCAATAAAAGTGTTTTAATGGAGCATGTCTTTATGATATTACCATGTTCAGGGCCAATTTCCAAACAATGAAACGGGATAATAAAAGAAGTATATCTGTATCACTCTGAATGTTCTCAGAGAGAATAATCTTCTTTGAGCTTACAAGGGCGCAATTTGTGGTTTCGATGGCGAAGGAGAATAACACAAAATAAAGCAGGTATACTTAATGTCTGAGTATGAGCGAAGTAAAGTAAGAGCTACGAGAAAGCTCCTTAAAATAATAAATGGAAAATAATAACTGGGGAAATCACACATGAACACTGTATATCAGACGAAGATTGGCTAATGCTCATGCTTATGTATCCTCCATGCTTTATTCCTAGTCTAAATTGTAGAATGCCACGCAATAATTTACCAGTTGTCTTGACTCTTGAACAATAAGGAATAGTACCGCTATTTTGAGGTCGGGGCATTGGCAACCAATTCCTCAGCCTTTGCTTATTTTGATACTCCATCATTGGTCAGAAGCAATTAGTTTTCACGTCGACACATTGAAGGATAAACCTGAATCCACCTTCTGCATACTATCGTACACACTCGTACCTCTTTAGTGTCTAGCTTTCTTGGATGCTTTAGATAATTATGTGAGGTGTTATTACATTGCCTTGGCGCGGCGCTACAAAATGGAAGGAAGTTGTATAGTTGCATATTCTAAAAGATTCTATTGAGATTAGAACACCTTGTGCACTGTCGTAAAAAAGGATAAAAGGAACTGATACTGTGTGCAGTTGGTGTGGTCTAAGCATTTAACCCATGGATGAGGCCGAAAATAACAGCGCATCATACTCGTGCAAAATGTGCATACATTACATCTTAACAATGAAAATATGATTTGGTAGCTTGAAAAAAAAAACCCAGGATACTTAAAAAGAAAATGTTTTAATCGCTTTCAAACAGAACTTGTCCTTACGTTTGTTATGTAGTGATGTTACTATTGTTAGTAAGTACTATCTGTACATAAATTTGCATTTACGGCGGCAGACTTCCTGTAATTCTAGGCCTATATAAAATAAAGATTTTAAAATGATATATCGCACTTGGTATCAATCTATTTGTTAATCTCTTTTTTTTCAATGGTTAGCGCTGTGGGGTAAATTTTATTGGACATCGCCTACCGAAGGAATGTATCCATACTTTTCATTTCATGACAAGAAGCTGTAAAAAGACTTTATGTCTTCTTTTCTATGTTACGGTACGTAGGCGGATCGCTCTGACGTCTCTTAGGGCCTCATTTAATCATGTGCTCAAGGTGAGATGAACATGGTAATAACATCACTATGCATCTGGGCCGCCATCTTGAAATACCCGTAATTGGATCGCCTTGGCGTCCACTGCATGCTCTAGCGAGGAGAGAATTAGTATTCACTATGAATTCGCAGTGACCGTGGATGATGCTTTCATGTCACAATAAGCAAAATATTTCCTTATATCATTTTCTGTTATTGTATTTATTATATGTAAATCAAATGTATCAAGGCGGGTCGTATAATTGAGGTTTGATGTCTAGCCAGCTGGCATTAAATAAAAATCAATTACATTAAAAGATAGATCAATTTATGCTCTATGACATACGACTGCTCAGGGCCAAAGGAATAGGTGAACGTGAGGGGGTGCGAGAGTACTTCCAATCCTATTTTCCCCCTAATTAATCTACATGGGCAACGGATGGGGTGCTTATTTCGCTTTTTGAGCTTCCGTTCTTCAGAAAAGAAATCAAGCTCTGCTTGAGATGAACCATAATATCATATAGTGATCAATATCCAATGGCAATGCGACGAATATCCATTCTTATTTTATTGTTTCACAGCAACTACAAAAAAATGATAAATTTTCGAGCCCTTCCTCGATGGAATGTTCTGAAAGTTCGACGGTTTCTGTGAGGTCTACTGATGATGAAATTAAAATCAGCAATGTCGATATCCTGATCACAACCACACATTTTTATGAGTGAGTGTGGGGGGGGGGGGGGTCCTGACTTTTAAGACACGCAATTAGTCGCGAAGTAGGACATTTTTGACGGATCAGTATCATGGGGCAATACACTATTAAGTCATCATGAGTAAACTGAGAAGTGTGTGACAGTCTGAATTGGGAAAGGAACTTCCCATCCCAAATTTGCGGTATATTGAGCTTAAAAAATTATCAGATAATTGGTTACAGCAACTATTGCTTACATTCTAATTGCTTGAATTGATTTATATAGAAAACGGTTTCTTTTCATCCATAAAATGACAGATGAATGCATAAAAATGATGTTTCTAATGACGTCACGTTGGAAAAAGAGGTATCAATTTGTGTTTGACAATTGTTTTAACACTAAATCTGGGAAAAGTGTAAAAAATTTTTCATGATCACTAAAAGTGGTTCCATATTTAATAATTTTTGTGAACTGGTCCAATAATGTCTAGAATCAACTCATAAATTTTGAGAAAATGCAGGCAAATAATATATATTCAATTTGATTAAATTATTACTTGAAATAAAGTTTATAGATATTCTCGAGGACCCCAATAGTGCATATGCGTGACATTGGTTGGCAAATTTGTAAGATCCGTCTTAAATGAGACCACTTTACTGACCACTCACAGGCATGTGGTCAAATATTGCATGAGGTCACATCTTCTTTAGTCTCTCTAAGAATCAGTAATACAATAATCTTGAGAAATTATCTCTCTTTTTTTTTTCCTGTTACTTTCTGCCATTAACAAGGATAACGAAATCAAAATCAGCGTGTGCACTCTTAACCTGCAAAACAGAGCGGAGGGAATTGGTTTTTTTTCCTGAATGGTTTAAATTTAAATCATTGTGGTATAGCACACAAAGTTATTATGAAGAGGCGACACTTGACCTAATTATGACATTTTGAAATAACCAATGAAGTAAACACTAAGTAAAATTCACGTAATTATCTAAACAATGAGATGAAAAATAGATTAATCAGTTTTATGCCCACAGACGTGACAGACGTATATAAAGGCGGGGGTAATTGGGCTGCAGCCCATGCTCCCCCACCAAATGAAATTTGCAAAGTTCGGGCAGCAAGGTGTTTTATTATTTTGTAATCTTGCCTTATCCAATATACATGAATATCTATGGCCAAATTATATCCGTATTTTTGTTCGCTTTAAACCCTAGGTAGCAAAATAGAGAAAGGTTGATATTCTAGAAAATACCCGCCCCATCCAAATTGTTCCTATGATAGAAGCAAGTTCATAAAGTGGTAGTAGGAAACGACGGCAAACAAATAAATCTATTTTTTTTCTTTGAGCAGGAAAAAGTTGTATGACCTCAGACTTGAGAAAAGCGTGCCAAATATATTCAAATTAACGAAAACCCGGTATTAGGCTGAACTCATTATCCTTCCCAATGAACTGTTAAAGACATGAAAGGAAATGGGAAGGTAATAGACCTCCAACAACACTCGGTATAAACTCTATTTCATTGAGAGCAGAAAGTTATTTTGAAGCCATGCAAACAAACAAACAAAAACGAAACCCCAAACTCCAAACATCAAACTAACAAACATGTAAAAGACATGCACGTTTAAGGAAAAGAGTATATATAAAAAAGTAGATGATAAATAGAACATTAGAGACCATCACATGTATTTCACTTTAGCTCTATACGACGCTGATCTGGAGTATTCAAATGTTGTCAGTGACATAAATTAAACTTTTTAAAAATCTTGCCATCATTTGCATACGCTCACACACAGCGAATATTTGAAATGACGAAAGGCCTGAAATATCAGGCACTTCTTACCTGATAATCTTAAGAATGTCGATGAATATCAAATATATAAAATATCGAATGTCCAGATATGTCGCAAAACCATACTCAGATGCTGGAACCATTCATCTGTCACTTGAGCGATATCACCAAAATATATTTCTGGACACGTATATATATACATATGCCTTAATTACAGACACCAAATATTATATCGTGATTGTGTTTAACTGAACGGAATTCCAAGTTTGAGGACAACCGATGCGCAGGTTCCTGAATTTAATGACGCAGTTTTATTACCATAATCACGTGGTTGCTTTTTTTTTCATGCCTGTGACAACTTGTTTCTATCTCACCGATTTCTCAATAGCACCTTATTATTCTACCTTCCCCTTTCCTTTCTCTCTTAAAAACACACGCACATAAGCACACACATTTCTCCAGCTCTCTTCACTTTTTCCTCTTTCAATTTATCTCTCCATTTTACCGTCCATTATCGTCTCTATCTCTATTTCTCTTTCTTTCTCTCTCTCTCTCTTTCTATTTCTCAATCCATCCGTCTCTCATAATTTCTTTATTCCACTCTCTCTTTCTCCGTCTTCATTCCCTTTTCTTCCTTCTCGTTAGTATTCTCTCTTACATTTCTGCCCCAATCGGATCGAATTTCAGAAGAGAGTGAATTTAGAGTGAATTAAGAGTTTAAAAAAATGATTTTCACTCTTTATTCACTCTTTTAGGGTTGACCTCAGTGATCACTCATTTTTGAGTGATCACTGAGGTCACTGCTCAAAGAGTGAATATCACAATTTTTACTTTTGATCCGCTCTAAATTCACTCTAAATGCACTCTCTTCTGAAATTCACCTCTAACAGAGTGAACGCGTTCACCTTTTTTTTTTTTTTTATTAAATGAGAGTATTATTACGGTAAATTTAAACGTTAAGAATGCGATACGCAATTTGGAACGTGAAGCATGTCAGCAGGAATACCTCACTGGTCTTTGATCTTTGGTCATTTCATTATGGTCAGGAGATTATGGTTGTTTTGGATAGTATGGAACAATATTTTGTTCATTAATCTAAAACAACACAAATACCAACAAACGTATTACATATGCGTTTTGTTGACCTTCGCAAAAAGATAATGATCCACCCACGAAGTAAAAAGTTGTTATGGTTTTCATTGTCTGTTTATAAAACAAAAATATAATCAAACAAAATAGTGAATAATATATAATTAGATGGGACCTTGAATATGACGTTCAAAAATTAAATATCAAGTTGCTTTAAGCAGTGGTAGATTTTGAAAGTATAACGTGTTTAATACTTGTTTATTCATTCTTAAAAGTATCTACTCTTTTTTATTCTTAATCTTTTGAAAAACAAATGGGAATTCAAAATCAGGGTGCTTAAACGCGACGAAATTATTTTGACTTTTTGTATTTTTAATTTGACAAATGCGTACGGAATACATGGAGAGCACCTGACCCAGCTTAATTCTCTTCTATCATGTCTACCCTATAGAAATCGCGCTACAGCCATGAGAGCTTTTAACACAAAGGTTGCATATAGTATTCTATTATAACATCTCATTGGTGTCGTTAAAAATATTGTACTCATTTTTCTCCCATATACTGCATACATAATTTTGAAATATATTCATGTAAATTACAATATATAAAAAAGGGGGATATATATATATATATTGCATGAATTGGTTGATAAAAATGAAAAGCATGGTTATTTCAAAGTGCATAGAATTTGAATGAAGTGGAGAAAAACAGTTTTATTCATGATTTCGTTAAAGGTAAAATAAGCATGATTCAGAGAAAAATGTTCATCGTAATTGATGAATAAAAATCATCATTAGGCACACCTTGCCAACTTCACATAAAACGTCATCATCTTCAACATGTCAGATTGTAACCGGAGCCTAAAACCGTTAACTAGTACGAGTAATAGGAAGCCCACAACTTCCTTCCTTGTCATAAACCAATCAGACTCATAATCGGCGGAAGTTTTACGTGGTACGGTGTGGTAGCAATTATAGCCCATGAGAAAACGGCTGAAAATCCCAAAATTATATAAGAAGCCTTTGGTGTATGGTTCTGATTAAATTAAATGACATACTCATTGTTTACTGTATTTTTGTTTGTTGTCAATTCATTCACTGATTACATGATGACTGTCATATTTAAATCAAACTTTATTATCTTTTCTCTGCATCCAATACAATAGTTCTTAACATGGGGACATGATTCGTGATTCTCATAAGGGAAATGTTTTAGGGATGGGTAAATGGACAAATTCTTTGTATGCATTTGCATGTAGCGAGGGGTAATGAACGATACTCAGCAAAATCGCATGGGGTATGTGGGGGGGGGGGGGGGGTAACAGCATAACAAGGAATGTCATTATCATGGTGTTGTGGGACAAAAAAAAGGCAAATAGAAAAATGAATGAATAAAGGAATAAAATAAATGAATAAAAACACCTATCTACAGAGTAAATAATCTAGCTGCTTGCTGGACATGTTTGGTCATAGAAAATCGCCCTGGTCCCCCGAATTTGCAATTAGATGGATTTTTCCCCCTATTCCGATCTCCTTTAACTTAGCCAGAAATTTAAACAACATTCCCCTAAGAATAATAAAATCAAAATAAAAGAGTGATTACAACTTTCAACAACAACTTGACAAACGCTATAAACTTAAGGGTAATTGATCGCTTAATTGATTAGCTTAATTGTTTGGGTTTCCTTTTCATCAGACAAAAACAACGTGGGGTTGAGGTTAAGCCTTGCAACCTAAAAAAAAAAGAAGAAAAATAAAAAAAAAAAGTAAGTGGTTATTAAGTCACTGGAAAAAAAAAGATAATTGTGTATTACTAACAATTTTGGAAACTCTTTGAAAATCATTACATGCATGTAGGCAACCGAGCAAGGGCTTCCATTCTGAAAAGAAAATAAATATCGCCAACAATGAAGTTTTTTTTTTTTTTTTTTTTTTTTTTGGGGGGGAGGGGTTGTTTTGTTTTGTTGTTGGTGTTGGTGTTGTTGTTGTTGTTGTTGTGTTTTGCCTTGCATGTCTTTTTTTTGTGCGACACCTGTAGCCTATATCTGGAAGTACCGGTACTGACAAACCTTCTCAAATGATTTTTTTTCTATACGGGACTCCATGTCGACTATATACATGCACGCTATATCGCGGCAAAATCATAGCACAATAAGTTATTTTGGCCCGCTCGTATACATCTTGTTTACATACACACATAATGGGACCAACTTCTTTCGTTTTTGCGGTGACTAATTTCTATTCAAAGCTTCGCTCAGCCATCATATGACCTATTCAACTCTGCTTCTTTGCAAGTTCAAAGGGTAGGTTTTCTTCCTTTCATTGCAATATCAAGGGTAGGACTTGTGGTTTCGGCAATTTGAATTGGCAGCCTATTCCCCGCAGGTGGGGAAATTTCTTTCAAAAATAAACCTTCAGTCAAGGGAAGTAAAATTCATGTACAACGAAAAACTATTCACAAACGGCAAAGAACAGATTGTATGCCACTATGATATCTTGAAGATATGCGAATTTCTCGGTACAAAATGCAAACATGCATTTTGAAAAACTCACAGAATGACATGGTTCTCAGACGAATCGACTCTAAGCATTACCAGGTTCAAAAGAATAATATTTTGTCCAATAATCAGTAATATGCCAGCATATTTATTTCACGTCATTCCCAATTAGGCAGCCGAGAGTTCGTCGGATTACTGGATGGCTCAATGTTGGGAATTTCTTCCCCCGGAATCTGATGTAAAATATTAGCCCCAAACGTATAGAACCACAATTACAATCCATATATGAAATTAATAACTCAACTATACTGAAACTTCATCTGATTGCCTGAGAATAATTTGAATCGTAAACATGTTTCACAAAAAATAAGATGAAATAGAGTGAACTTATACATTTTGGAATGTACTAATTCAATCCGTTTGTTTGTTTGTTTGTTTGGTTGGGTTTTTTTTTTTTGTATTCTGCTCCTGAAGTTTCGTACCTAGTAATCGATGTCAAAGTGTAAGTCCGTGCAGTGTATGACTGTACTTAGTTGTAAGAATTACCAACTTGCAATAGTTCGACATTATCAACCAAATTTAATTATAAGGAGAAAGCCGGAATCAAAAAAAAATGCCAGAAAGGATGCACACGAAGAATACCATCACGCGACATTAACTTCAAATACTAAAAGTAATACCTAAACTGAAAGGACCGGAGGCGTCAAAACTCTCAATTCTCGAAATTGACTGTTTAAGTTAATGATAGATGATAGCAGATACTCATCAACAATTACTTCATAAGGGTGGAGTGGGTGTTCTTACCAAAGGGTATATATTTCTACTGTATTTATGTCCGGGTTAAAGCACAATCTTTTAACTGAACAATATATCACAGGACTGTTGGACACCATTAAACCTTTGATCTGTCATAATACATCCAAGTCAGCTCAAGTCCACGTTCGTGATTACGAACGAGGGAAATTTAAATAAATTCTGGCCTATATAATATCAAAACGAGTTTTATGACAACATTACATCTGATCATGGATCATAAAACAGCATCATTAATTTACAACGTTACAATCGGATCACTTTTTAAATGTAAATAGTCCTCATATAATGTCTCAAATTGGCTTAAAACTTCTCATCATGATCAAGTAGTATTTCCAAATGACGATTATTTGCTGGTTGGCTATGATATTACATTTTGTATGTTCAAATCACTTGTGACAGCAATAAGTTATTTTATTTTGACTGATGCACAATATTCAAGAACATAAATTACTGCGAATTACCTTCATAAATAAGATAAGATTTCCCAACAATAAAGGTACAAAACATTTATCGTATGTTATATTGTAGACACAAACATGTTATAACAAACAGCACATATGGCGAACACAAAGTACAAACATGTACGCTTTAATGAGTGCTAGCTGAACTGCTGAAAGCTCTTTCAAAAATAATCTCGGTGAATGAATGACTTCAGCTGCAATTTCATTGCATAGCAATATTTCAGTATATTTCTGAGAATATTATCTCAGGAGACTTGCAACACATATTTCAAGCTTATTATAAATATTTACGGTGTAAAGTCTAGTTTGTGCATTGCTGTGTAGGGATAAACTGTGTAACATGTGAAGATCTGTTGAATCATAATACCGTGAAACTTTGAATGATCATGAAGCTTTGATTGAAGCACTTCGCATACAATGACAGCTAGTATAAACACAACTATGATTGGTCCGAAAATGCATTTGCTTAACTATTATAATATTTCATGAAAGTGCAAGCACATTGTTTGTATTACCATGTTCACCTTCCTTATTTAGAAACTGCATAATGCTACTGTCTGGGATATGTTTTTGCTTTAGTTTTGTTTTATTTGACATTATCAGAGGTAGTAGTAGCAGTATATAGTAGTAGCAGCAGTAGTAGAAGTTGTAGTAGTAGAAGTAGTAGTAGTAGTAGTGAGTAGTGGTGGTGGTGGTGGTGGTGGTAGTGGTGATAGTATAGAAGTAATAACAGTAATAATGTATTTTAAGAAGATGTTTAATGACGGCTTCTGTAATTTCTTCGTTGTCCTTTCTGTCGAGATTTATCACATTGTATAAAATTTCTGTGTTGCGAGATTTATTGCTTGCGGCTCTCGACAAAAACCAAACAAACAAACAAACAAACAAAAACTGTCACTACTCCTAAAGGAATACATGTATATATTTTATGCAGAAATCAAGGCATCTCATATGTACGTACTCTAAAAGATATTCGGTAAAAATATGTGCCATGAGGGTAATTATGTGTCCAACCAACTTTGGGCATTTCTTTGGGCATTTCTATTTATCCAATTTGATGGAAATTTTGCCCATTCTAAAGTAATTACTGGTTTTTTTTTTTAAACCTCTGACTGGACAAGATGCTTCCCGTATTGGGTACACATTTCACCCAAAGTCGGTTGGACATAATTACCCTCGTGCTGGTTAAAAATTTACCCAATATACTTTACCATGTTTACAGTGCAGGACACTCTTTCAGTCCGGTGACCGCGTTTCGTGAAACCCTACCCACCAAGTACATGTATGCTTCAGAATCTTACTTCTCAAGCAAACAATACATAGAGTGGAATTCAGCATCAAGACATACTCAATGGGAAAGAAGATAATAGGATGACCTTCTTCCATTGTACGTGGGTGCTGTCTGTCTCAGACTTCAATGGATGTATTCAATGGATGGACTGCTCATTGGTCATAGCCACCGAACATTAACTATGAATGCAGCATGGTGGGAATATGGTGAATGGTGGTAGAAGGAAATAAAATAGCACTGTAATACTTTCACTTCTATATTCAATACTGATGATTATCATTGCACTTTAAGTTAGGGTTTGTCTGTGTAAAAGAGAGAGCTTCATAAATGAATTTTAGATACATCGCAACTCGTTCAAAGTTAAGTACTATTTTGAACTTTCTTAATTTTCTTGTAGTCCTGTTCTGACCATCATTGATTGTCTTCAGGCAAATGGCATATGACCATTGACCAAACTCATGAAATTATAAAGTTTCTTAAGGCTAACAGTTTTCCTGGACGTGGAGCCTTGTCTTATTTTTTTTTCTCATCTGGAACTCAGAACGTTCCTCCCCAACACTTCTCCGTGAATTTAAATGCCCACCCCCTCCCCCCGCCCATTTCAACAAACCCGGTGCCACCACTGTATGTATGAAATGCATTAGAAGCTACACTGATATTGAATGTGTTTTATAAAAAGTACTTGTACGGTTGTACCATCATTCATACATCATTCGTCCTTCATAGTATGCACCTGCTGTTGACAATACACCTTGTCCGTTTTCTGATGATACAGCGTTAGAGAATTCAAAACAAAAGTTTATTAAGTGCACTACCACAAAGAGGAAGTGTACCTATTATACTAAAATGCAATATTCCGTCTTCATGCTCTCGGGGCCAATATGCTACAAGTGAAAATATTAAAATAATGTATAATTTTGAGTGATTAAAATAGGGTGCATGAAATATTAAAGCACTGTTGAATTCACGTCAGCAGAAAGACTAGCCATTTCTTTCAGAACTTTATCACCAATCCAATCCCAAAATAGCATTTCCCGCTTTGAAACACATTAAAAATAGTCATAGATGATTAAAACACTTATAGTTTAAGTGTCTTTTCTCTTTGGTTTTGATTATTTTTCTGGATTCCACAATCTATTTTCAAGATCAGAAATTGTCATTCATGAATAGCAAGTTTCCATACTGCAATGTTTTATAACATCCCAGAACATTTCAGAAAATGAATACATACTTACAACCAATGAGGAGAGCCTTTAGACAGAAATAATTATTTTTTTGAGGTAATCCTCAGGCATTGGTTGTTGTTTATGTTATATGTATGTTGTTATGTTTCCTTTGAAAATCTGTTGTCATGTCATCATACATTGTTATGTGTTCCTGGAAATTAAATAAACATAAACATAAACATAAACATAAATATTTACATGGACTGGGTGAGGTAGGAACCTTTCAGGGACTATTGTTGCAAACACGTAAATTCTTTTTTGTTGTTGTTTGTTGTTCTTTGCCAACGCCTTTAACTTCGCGCGGGAAAATACTCTACCCATCTTGTCATTATGCGGCTAACCAATAGACATTTAAAGTTCTACGGACCTGTCCTCTTTTGCGAACTTGCGGTATCCAGCTACAAAACAATCACTTTAGAAAAATTGTGGCTTTGCAGTGAAATACAGGTTTAGTAGCAAACAATATCACACTGCCACCAAATGCCTCGAGGTGTCACTCGTCATTGTTGAATAAAATTTATGCAAAGGAGAAATGGCGATGCTTGTACAAACCAACAAACCACAGGTGTGTGAATATGCATTGTTTACATATTATATGCAAATAAAAAGCCATTAATACAGAGTGGCTTCCAATATGATTGACATCCACGTGACCAGGGGATGTATGATGGGAGGTTTATTTTCTTTCATGCCTTTACTCCTATTCTCACCCCCCCCCCCAAAAAAAAAAAAAAAAAAAAAAAATCGATCTCATTTCAAAATGGTGGCTCTCTATACTTTTTGCCTTTGGAAACCGGAAACTATCTCTTACATACGATATGAATTTTCGACTGACTTCCGTCCTATTTCTCTTAGGTGTTTTGTTTTCCAGTGAAAAGGATTAATTCGCAAAGTTGCAGATGACTACCTTCGCGTGTCACCGACATCTAGGTAAGGATAATTATGACAGCCACTGACATCTTCATATTTCTTGCGTGAAATTGTCAATGCGAATATCATTTCCAGTCTGAATTCGAACGCTAAGATGATTTTCGTAACTATCAAAGTAAGATGAGAACTCGATCGATGCATTAGAAGATAATTATATCAATCCGTATGAAAACAACAAACAAAACATATCTCTCCTTTCTGATCTATACTGAAAATCGACCCCGTTCTATTTTTTTTCACGCTACCTTCAGATCTTTAAATGTTTGAATGGAGGCCATTGTTCTTTTATTGTTTCAGTTTACGCCAACTATAACCTTATCGCAGAGTAATGTCAGTTTACTAATATAATACGATTGTGACTGCGTCAATAAACGAATAAAGTTAAATAATTGACAGTAATGTTTGGTAAAAGGGGTACTATTATATAGTAAAAGCAATGTGATATTCGAATGCGTGCGTGACCGATTACGTAATACCCATTTGATTTCCTGCATGAACGGTATGGCGGGCTGTGAGATCGGAAGGTCGTGCATTGATCTAATGTATTGCTTAGCAGGACAGTCAATGTTTGTATAATGTCCACCGTGATGTACATCTACATGTTGTACATGACAGACATGTATGCAGAACCTTCGAGCAAGGTAGGAATTCGAAGACTGCAAAGGGCGTTAACATTAATAGCTCTTGCTTCGACGTTTTCTAAAATGTCGTGAATGTTTACCGCGTTCACAAGTCTCGTCAAAACTCTTAACCATGTGGAAAGCAAAAAAGGAATGAGATTACTTGGAGGTATACCTACTAAACATGAGACTGATGTGTTTATTGAAATGATAATAAAATCATATTACATGATGACCCAAAGTCCTTTGAAATGCTTGACGAATAGATCAAGTAAAAATGATTAGTTTTAAATGTCTGTGCGTCGTAATTAAAAGGGGGAAAATAATCGTATAGGCAGTATAATATTCCTTTATTTCAAGAATTTGACGTCGCATGCACTATTGAGGAGTCATATCAACATTACAGAAATATTCATTAGTTTAGAATGCAGTCATTTAACAGACTCGCTGTCAGGGTTAAATATTTTCACAGCTGACAATTCTGGCAGTATCGTCAGAAAATGTGAAATGGATAACTAATCACGATTTAGTCAGAACCAGGTTACATTTCCCTGGTCAGAACGGAAGATTCTTTCATCAGGATCCTGTTTATCTCAAGATGGACCCGATGGAAACAGGTCAATGCAGTTTATATCATGGCTTATGATATAAGCATGGTTCATGCCAGAAATGAAGAACGACTGAATTAATACTTTTCTATTTTTTTCTAACGGAATACATCACGTACATGAAGTCCTTTGCTGGGGGGGGGGGGGGGGGAGGGGGAGGCGTCGTATTCATTGCTCTCAAACAGAGGGAAGATACATCATCCATTGAGCTAAGGCTAAAGTGATATTGAAATGTCATCCATCCATGTAATTTCCCGTTTTCGAGTTAGCGTCACATGCAGACGAATTCCTAGCATTTAATGACCGCCTTGAAGGTAAATGACAATGTGTCTGCTTAAGCAAAGGATGATATATGTACAGATCATGCTTAATAGATAAGGGTGACGGCTCGTAAGATATTCCTAGCATTTAATGACCGCCTTGAAGGTAAATGACAATGTGTCTGCTTATATAAGCAAAGGATGATATATGTATAGATCATGCTTAATAGATAAGGGTGACGGCTCGTAAGATATAATTGTGCAGGCTAACATACATTATTTTTCTGCTCCTTTATATCTATTTATATTAAAAACACTAAACGAGATTTACCGGTATATAATTTTAATTTTCAAAAGAAGGTGAAAAGCTCATATAAGGGGGGGGGGGGGGGGGGGGGGACTATGCTTGTGAAATATTTCCACATGTCTAATAATTTCTAATATATTCATTTTCCCCCGATCTTCATTTGCCTAAAAGACAAGGTCTGTCCTATTAATAAAGTAACATGCACATTTTGAAACATTCGTATAACGTTACTTTTAAAACAATATACCCCTGAAATAGAGCTATTATGTACTATGATCTCTTTTGATTGCCAAACAAGAACAACTAAAGAAGAAGGAGTAGGAGGAGGAGAAGGAGAAGAAGAAAAAGGAGGAGGAGGAGAAGAAGAATAACAATAAGAAGAGTACAACTGCAAGGAGTTGTCAATTTTGCAGGCAATCACCAGATTTGCTTTGAAGAAGTGATCGACGCTAGTTTGCTGTTGCGTATTATGTATGTCATGAAATCAAGTACTAGTATATTATTGCTCATTAATCTTTAACCAATCTTTAACCAGTTTTTAACCAATCATAGTTATTTCCATTGCTTATGATTTCCCCTAGACCATCACTGGAATAAATAATTCCGAGAATTTTGAGATAGTGGAAACAACAGATTTCTAAGTAATGGAGGTGCAAAACTACATTATGCAATTAAGATTGCGGAAATTAAAACAAAAGGTCTACAAACTACTGGTTATTTTGAGATTACAATATCATTAAAAAGTTCTTATCCAGCCGTGACATAATATCTTTCGTGTTATCATTACCTTCACAGTGTCATATGTGTTTATCAATTTTGAAAAGGGCTGCATGAACACATATCAATTTTCGCTGTGGCGATTCCCATCCACTTGTTTTTGATAAAATATTGAAGCAACACACAAACACACACACACAGGAGCAAATATGTCCAACAACAACAATTTTTCAAAACATTAAAATAAACAGAAAAATATACAGAATAAATAAATGTACCAACAATCCAACTTACAAGCTACATATGACCTCCCTGTTTGGTTGGAGAAGTTGTCCTGTCGCAATCGGAGTCAGTCCAGTAAATAAGACCCAGAAAATTACTGATTTCGCCATCATCACTGTGTCCACTTTGTCTTGTCTGGTTGGACGGAAATTCATCGAAGGTCTGACCATATCACAAGTTCAGTCTAACCCCAAGGCCTGGGGTTTCCACACGCTAGAAACTGAAAAGGTTGTAGGGCAGGTGATATAGCCTGAAGCCGTAGTACTCGGGTTAATCAGAACAAGTTCAGTGTCACCGTTGTCATTTCGTCAAAACATAAGTGGATTTCTTATTATCATCATTAAACTGCTCACAATTACTGTACAGGTATTATGTGGCTGGGAATACTAGATATTGTCTATATAAGCCCAAACAAAGCGAATTCAACGTATATAATTGCATCCAGTCACACGTCAATACACCACAAAAGCCACTGCGAGGAATTGAGGCTTCGCGATCAAACAAGATCCACCACTTCCCTTCAGGAGAGTGCAGGAGAATGAAGAGAAAAATGAATGAATGACGTCTGCTCTCAAGCTAAACCATGTACAAAATAATGACGATTGAAAATAAAAACAGACAGGATATACCAGTGCCTCTTTGATAAAGTGCGGAAATACAAATGTAGAACAGGTTGGGATGGGAATGATATCTTGAGTTCTGCGATTAGCGAGAGAATCCAAAGAGTATGAATGACTCAACATCGCTCATGCCTATCGTGGTCTCAGACAATAACAAAAAAGACTGACGTTTCAGACCTTCACAACAAAATCTACGCTGTAGTATAAACCGAGGTAGAGGGCGCATGTCCAAGCTGAAAATAAACCATTGTTGATTTTGACAGTCCATAGAGATATATCCATGATTCAGTACTGTGGTCTCAATTTCCCTGCAAAATCTCCCTGCAAACCCTTCGGTCTCACTACGTAGAAGAACTGCAAATTAGCAAAACCTTTGATTAGGGGGAAAGGTGGGGAAGGAGTCTATCGTATTCTTTTGTCGTTCCCTTTCTTTCCCCCTTACATTTCGCTTTTCTCCCTTTTTTTCTCAATGACTCCTTCTTTTTTTTTTTTTTTTTGCTATTCGATTGAAGGGGGGGGGGGAGCACCTGTCTCCCTGTCTCCCTCTATTTCCCTCCTAATCTTATACAGAACAGCTGCTACTATAATTGTTACTCAACACTGTTAATAATTCACGTGTTAACATTTCAGATATATAAAAATCATTAAAAAAAAAAAAAGTTGTTTATGGGTTGCAAACAAAGATCTCTAATTTTGGATAGGTTGTGGGAAAAAAGTTACTGTGTTTCTAAAGGTTTCTATAGATTCTTCATGCCTTTTCCTTGTTTCCTCTCTCTGCCTTTCCATACTTTTTTCCACCTCCCTTCTCACTCTCCCTGCTTGCTCTGTATTTCACTCTCTCTCTCTCTCTCTCTCTCTCTCTCTCTCTCTCTCTCTCTCTCTCTCTCTCTCTTTCACCCTGTGATGTCTATTTCTATCTCACTGTTGAACGAGTCCATGCATATTTCTATTCCTAAATCTTTTCATTTCATATTTGTTGTGAGTACACATATTGCTTTAATACTACTGCAGCTAGGAAAATTCAATGGATTTTGAATAGGTTTCCTACAGAGAATTGGTAACAGATTTCTCAAATATTTTAAGAATATGCGGTTCGAATTATGCACTTGAATACATCTATATCATGTATATATTTTGATCTTCACCCCTGTTGCACAGCCAACTTTTTAGATAAGAGTCCATTTACTTACAATTTTGTTTTCTGCTAATCCACCTCATCTCTTGGAATGCATTTCTTCCAAACTTAAAGGAGACTGAAACCATGGGGAAAATTAATATTAATCAAAAGAGAGGATAGAGAGAAGCAATTCTAAAAAGTTCCATCAAAACGGTATTTACAAAACGGTTATGAAAGTTTGAAAAGTCTCAATTTACTTTCTCTGGCGATCCTCAAATTGGCAATGTTGCTTCAAAGTGGCAAGTTATTAGGACAATTCGATGCAATGACAATGTCCAAGAGATACAAACAATGATTAAAAAAAAACAATAGCAAAAACACCATGCACCTTAATTGTAAAAAAATGGGGAGGGGCCAGTAGCCCCTCCCCCGTACGCCAGTGATAGTGATACATTCTGAAAAAAAAAAAACAGTTCTTCGATTAATATAAGCCTACTCATAACATCTCTTACAAACAAAACAGAAAAAAATAGGAAAAGTGAATTGAAAAAGACAAAAATAAATATTTTGCCTTCTCTATTTGCATATCAATATGGTAGTCCACATAAAATCGAAGTAAAGAACAGGTGCAAGAGGCGGAATGCAGGCATGATGGGCACTGGGCAGGCATCCTTTTCAAACGAACCTCTTGGAGAGGAAGGCTGGGCATTCCTAAGCAAGCGACTGTAACCACAAGTCTAAACTTCAATTGCTGCGCCATGTACTGAAATAACTAACTATTTTCTTCACACACTATATTCACTAGAAGTACCGTTTTGACAACGAGAAAATGCTATGGGATGTGGATGTGCCATGAGTTGTTGTTGTTGTTGTTGTTGTTGTTGTTGTTGTTGTTGTTGTTGTTGTTGTTGCTGAGAATTCTGGTTTTCATTATCGAATTGAATAATTTAGACGAATAGATTATTCAAGATAGTATTCTTACATTTTTATTATTTCTGAATCAATCATAGATTATTTTATGGATTGATAGCTTCGTGAGAGCCCTGAAAACTTATTTGTTTTAACGGATTTCATAGGGTTATCATTCTGTTCGTATACTTTGATTTTAAATGCAGGTGGCTCCTTTTCATTAAATTCTGTAATACTGCAAGCTTATTGTAAATTCGTGTAATCACTGATGAATTAATTTACTCTCCTTGTAATTAATATCTTGTTATACTTATTTTTATATTATGCTGTGTAGGCCTATGTACTTCTGTTTGCACCAATCCAATAGTTGTAAAGCGCATGAGAGAACTACTCGAGTTATTATGCGCTTAATAAGTATTGATTATTTTCATTATAATAGATTAGTTTTTTTAATCACAGATGAAACTTAAAATTTTCAAACTGAAAATGAGATAAAAACGTTGACATATTTTCTACAATTTTTCTGTATAGTTTTCGAAAATATCTCTCCAGCTTCTAAACTCAGTAAGGGGGAGGGTACATCAGACTTACTCCCCAAAGACATATACTCAAATTACACAAGTCAAAAATTGTACTACCCCCCCCTTTTTTTTTTTTAATTCAAGTTCACACCTGTCAGTTTCAAAATTAAGACTTTGTTTATTACGTGTGCGTGACCCCTTCATTTTGCCAGACAAAATTTGACACCGTGGCATTGATATCGATTTGAAAATCATATCTATAAGACTTTGGAACTCGCTTCCTGGAGATCTTGTGAACTGTACCTCTGCCATCTCCTTTAGGCAGGAGGTACAGGAAATCCAGCTCCGGTAAAAGGGGTTACCGCTGTTTTTAGCTGCACATAGTTATCATGTAGTCTTTTTATGTGGCACTGTACATACACTGAACCGGCCAGCCAAACAAGTACGAGAATACACCAGATGGTGGACTGTACTCATCTAGAAGAAGAAGAAGAATCTTGTTGATTTTGTCTGTCGTAATTTTTCCACCGATTTAACTTCAGAATATGGAGCACCAAGATGGATAAAAGAAATTTGCACAAGCCAGTGAATTTAGTGACCGTGATTCAGCTGTTGAAAACAAAGTACGTACTACGTTGCTTTTGGTCTAGCCATCATACAGGAAAAGAGTCAAATATCAAATAACTTGGAAACTTACCCCCTCCTCCTCAATTTGAAAATATCTTGACGCACAGGCGTACTGATCATGGGGGGCCGGGGGGGTGGGAAGTTGCCCCCAAATGAAATTCAAACTTTGTTTATTTTCTGATTCGATACCAGTGATTTAATGTTGCACATGAGATTATTTTACACGTTTTTTCCTCACTTGTTTGTGACTTATACTCATCTGCCCGCCCCCAAAAGTTTTTGCTCATTATAATTAATTATTGTTATCATTATTTTTACTATTATTATTATTCATTCGGCCATAAAAATCAGAAATTCATATACATAATGAACAGAATGAAAGAAATACAAATATCTTTAAAAATGACAGTGAAAGAGAAGGAAATGTGAAGTATAAAGAGTAGAGGAAAGAAATGGTTGCCTATGGGCGAAAAACTGGGAATCAGTTTTGTTTGGCCTTGCCCTGTTAACTATATCATTATCTCGTGATATATAGGCCCCACCATACCAAACCCTCCGAACCCTAACCCTAACGCTGATCTAAACCCTACCCTAATCCTAATCCTAAACTCTTGCCCTAATCCTAAAGCCTAACCCTAACCCTACAAAAAAGTGGAAAATTTTTGGAGCGAGGCCTATTGAAATCGTACTATTGATGAATGATAGTAATAATGATCAGTGCTGATCATCAAAATGACAATGCAACGAATTCCTAGTTTTACAGTTTGGTGACTTGTCAATCGATATGTTCATTACATTGAATTTTCTTGAAAAAGGATATATGCGCCGACGACACGTCAATGGATGATTTTCGTACGCAAATGAGATGTCAGTGCTTGCATTATCATTTTTGGTCTGTGGATTCCATTTAAAGTCCAAGGTATTCTGGTATTAATGGCATATATTTTAGAGAATTACCTTTGTTAATTACGAAATATGACGTCGACTTTACTTGCCCAGAATCTAACAAGCCTCTGACTTGAGCAACATGACAAGTCAATGACATTGACCAGGGAGATCTCATCTCCCTGCATTGACAGGCTGCGTGAGTGACTCTGCTTCATGAATCTGTAACTGTTCGATCTAATTGTATGGACTGTGTCTATTCTGTGACACTGTTTTGTCATATTTTAAATCATACTTTTATTTTTTAACTATTAGGCAATCATGCGGAATATGACGTAACTTACTTCCCGACAGCCAGCAACTTTAAATTTGCACAGTAGATTATTCAGTAGGGTCTAGACCTATGTCTATGACATGTTTGTTGGTTGGTAGGCCTAGGCCTAGACTTTTGTCGCAATTCATGAATGAATGACGATCCAGAGCAGAGACATGAGCATGATGAGAGAGTTTTGCGTTGATGCAGGATTCCGAAAGTGAAGTTTTGGGGTAAAATGAGCACTTTATCAAGGCAAATAAATATGGCAGGGTATACAGCCACACGCGTGTGTCTTTACCTTACGGCCACACGCGTGTGGTTGTATCCACAGCATCGATATGAGGATACAGCCACACTTGTCTGAATTCCCACTTGAAGTCTGTGCCGCGACAGCTATCGCTAGTCTGCACTGCACTGCATGCACAAGCGATGTGTATTCATGCGATGGTATGTGTTGCGACTTGCAAAACTTGGATCGTCACGAAGGTTTTATCTCTCGATTTCACTTATTATGCAAACAATATTTTCACTTCATTCTCACCTGGTCAGCAAGCAGGTGACAATATAGTACAATATTGTTTGTATTTCAGTGAATTTCAAGAGATAAAACCTTCATGATGATCCAAGTTTTGGGGTTTGGCAACACAGACACATCGCTTGTGCAGTGCATACATACACACTAGCGATAGCTGTAGCGGCGCAGGGTATAAGTGGGAATTCAGTTGAGTGTGGCTGTATCCTCATGTCGATGCTGTGGATACAACCACACGCGTGTGGCCGTAAGGTAAAGACACACGCGTGTGGCTGTATACACTGCCAATAAATATAACCATATAGACTACAGCACAGCAGCCCATGGGCCATAGTCCTAGGGATATTGCCACAGAGTGGAAGGCTGAAGCCGAACGTGTTGCATTCAGGCTACTACTACTATATCTAGATCTGTTAGGCCTACTGCTTAATATTGGGGTTTTGCATGTGCACAATTTGCGTGTGAAGGGATGGTGGTTATTAACATACGTTCAGAATTTATGTGCTAATGTTGACATTTTTTTCCAAATTGTAGGAAGCCTGCAGAGAATCTACTAGTTCTGAATTCGCTTGTCGTCATGGCTTTCATTGACTATCTCTTCAGTAAGAACTAATCATGAGAGGCAACCAAACAACCAAATTGATTTATCTTCAAGATAGGAACTGTTGAGTACTGAGAGAGAGAAAAAAAAGACATTTAAATTCTTGAGCCATCTGTGAAAGTAATTTGTACTATGGGGGCTACTGGTAGTAGCCTGAGTGAACTTGGTGAGAATGAATTTCTTCAGAGATTTGTGGGGAAGGACTCCATTGATGACACAGATCCTTTTTGGGAGCAGCTCCTGTCCTTTTCATTCAACATCCCACACACTAGTGCTGATGCCAGGTTGATTGAGGAATCTTCGCAGAATCTCTGCAAGACACTCGGTAAGACAAAAATTTCACAATTATAAAGCAGTATTTGTATGCACATTGAAATGTTACTGTGTTTGTTTGTTCATTGTGCATTGTATACATGTAGGTTAATATGGAATTCTTTCATTGTCAAGTTGACATCAAGTAGCCGAGAAAAATTAAAATTTAGAAAGTTACATTCTTTGCAGATAAACATAAGTTTTTATGCCTGAATGAAAGAGCAATACCATGAACAGTACAGTCAAGATATACCTCATATGATGTTTTTTTAATACTGTGCTTTAAGACTTAAAGCTTTGTAAATTATATTGAATTTTGTTGATGGTCTTCAGCATGGTATATACGTACATGTATGATCTTTAAGTTGATTAATAATTTTTGCCTTGTTTTTGTTTCTGTACAGCACACAATAACCTCCATTCCGGTAACCTTTGTGCATTGGTTCGAGTCTTTATCAAGAGGGCTCTACAGCTCAAAGTCTCGGCGCAAAATGAAGAGTGAGTACCCTCAAAACGCCCAAATTAATGTTTAGAAGGTTTATTCTAAGGATAATTCAGTAGATTTGAATTTTTAAAAGCATTACCAAAACAACCAAAGTTGAATTTACTTTTTGTACTATCCTGTAAGACTCATGTTTCTTTTAAAAACCTTTGAAATTAGTTGTATTGAAAACTCCCCCCCCCCCACCCCTTCTCCATCTTCTTTCCTCTGTTCTTGCATAAGAACACATTCACATGAAAATGATGAAAACTCTCAGAAGAATGCTGTGTTGGTCACTTTGAGTCTACCCATTAAAAACCAATTGGTCCCTATTGACAATTGGTCCCCATTAACCCATTGAAATCGACCTTATAAAGTAGCATAAATCTTGCAAGGTGAATATTTGTCCTGTTCAATTCTGGTACTTATTCTGTTTGAGTATAATGTAATATTTTATTTGCTCACAGCTTTGTCAAATGTTAATTTGTCCCTTGTTCTTTGTTGTTATATCTATTAGCATTAGGAAGGCTCTTATGGAAAAGAAAGGGTAAAACTTTGCTTTTGCAGTGCATAATTAAATAGTTGTGCCCTTGAATGACTTGTTAATATTGTTAGGGGAGAGGGCATGTTCATGTAACCAATTAAAATGTATTCACTGTGATCATCAAAACAAAAATGAAAAGAATGAATTTTGTGTCTTAGAGCTTACATGTTACAAGAGCATAGTGGTATTCATTCCTTCTGTAAATTACGCATGTAAATTTTTTTTTGGTTGTGAAAGTCCCAAGTTCATTGTTGACTTCTGCTCTGTAATTGTACAGGATGTTTAAAAGATACATTCTGCTGTATGCTTTTATCACTTCATAGAAATTTTATCAATTAAATTCATATTTTTTTTGATGATCTTATATGAAAAGTAGCCTAGAACTCTTTTTCTTGGCCTTGGTGTACATGTACCATCTCCCCTCCCCTCCCCCCCCCCCCCCCCCCCCCCCCCCCGGATGATAAGGTTTATGCCTGTCCTCTATTAACCATGTTCTTGTTTTAAAACTGGCTTGAATTGCTGAATAGATTTCTGACTTTGGACCCTGCATTGCATTATTAAGCATTACTTTTTAGCATGTCCTTGAAAAAGATATGTTTGCATGTAGTTCGGAATCATTTGGAAAGAAATGTGTTTATGATATTTTTCATTTAATGTATTAGGATTCGCATACATGTAGATAAAAATGTGAACAGTGACAAAAAAAAAATACAACAACAACAAAGAAATGACAGGATTCTCTCTGCAACAAAAAAACTTATTCTGTTATGAAAACAAATATCTGTATATATATATATATAAACAAATGTTAACGTCCTAAGTACTGGGTTTATTTTTCAGTCATGTCTTCACCTGGCAGACCTACAATGCCCTGTTCATCATCCGGCGGAGCCTGAAGTACTTCCTGGAGATGCTATCAGAGGGTCGCATCCTCCAGCAGCTATCAGTAGTAGTAAGAACCAAACCCTCCTCCACCGTGCTCAATGTGGAGGATGTGGTGGAGAATGGAGAGACTGATGGAGATGAGGAGACACTCCTGGAGAAGTTCATCCAGACTCTCATACAACTCCTCATTGAAGTCCCTGTGCTGTAAGCAAACTCACCTGAAAATACATGCATTCATG
Source organism: Echinometra lucunter (assembly GCA_029962745.1). Taxonomy (NCBI): domain Eukaryota; kingdom Metazoa; phylum Echinodermata; class Echinoidea; order Camarodonta; family Echinometridae; genus Echinometra; species Echinometra lucunter. The sequence goes on from CM057151.1 coordinate 8,174,382, forward strand.
AACAGATTTACTGTGCCTGTCGGGTCCCTTGTTGGGGAGCATTTCCCCTTGGTGTACCACTATACTGGTACATGTTTTTATGCCTCTGCCCACCGTAGGTGGTGCCGGAGGCATTATGTTTTCGGGTCGTCTGCGCGTCCATCTGTCCGTCCGTCCCGTTTTCGTTCTCGCGATAACTTAAGAACTGTTTGACGGATCTACTTCAAGCTTGGCTCGTGTATGCATATGAGAGGGACATTGATCCGATTAGATTTGGGGGTCTCAAGGTCAAAGGTCAAAGGTCGTAGAGTTCATTATGTACATAGAAATGGTTCGTTCTCGCGATAACTACACAACCATTTGACGGATCAAGGAGTTTTAAGAGCTGGAGTCCCAACTAGCAACAAATTATTGTCTCGCCCACCGGAGGTGAAGGCGAGACTAAGGGATCCAAATGTCGTCCGTCCGTCGTCCGTCCGTCGTCCGTCCGTCGTCCGTCCGTCGTCCGTCCGTCCGTCACAAACGTTATGAAAGATAACTTGGCAACCGTGACTCACTTTTCAACCAAACTTGGGTTGTAGATGCACTAAGGGGACCTGCATGTTATGGTCCAGTCAGAGGTCACATGGTAAGGTCAAAGGTCATTTCAGGTCAAACGTTAAAGTTTACGTGCAAGACTCTCTTATGACACAAAACTCTGCAACCGTGACTCACTTTTCAACCAAACTTGGGTTGTAGATGCCCTAAGCGGACCTGCATGTTATGCTCTAGTCAGAGGTCACATGGTAAGGTCAAAGGTCATTTTAGGTCAAACGTTAAAATTTACGTGCAAGACTCTCTTATGACACAAAACTCTGCAACTGTGTGACACTGTTCAATCAAACTTGGGTTGTAGATGCACTAAGGGGACCTGCATCTTATTGTCCAGTCAGAGGTCACATGGTAAGGTCAAAGGTCATTTCAGGTCAAATGTTAAAGTTGACGTGCAAGACTCTCTTATCACACATAACTTTGCAACCGTGACTCACTTTCAACCAAACTTGGGTTGTAGATGCACTGAGGGGACCTGCATGTTATGGTCCAGTCAGAGGTCACATGGTAAAGTCAAAGGTCATTTCAGGTCAAACGTTGAAGTTTACGTGCAAGACTCTCTTATGACTCAAAACTCTGCAACCGTGTGACACTTATCTATCAAACTTGGGTTGTCGATGCACTAAGGGGACCTGCATGTTATGGTCCAGTCATAGGTCACATGGTAAGGTCAAAGGTCATTTCAGGTCAAACATTAAAGTTTACGTGCAAGACTCTCTTATGACACAAAAACTCTGCAACCATGTGACACTTATCTATCAAACTTGGGTTGTAGATGCACTAAGGGGACCTGCATGTTATGGTCCAGTCAGAGGTCACATGGTCAGGTCAAAGGTCATTACAGGTCAAACGTTGAACGGTTAAAGTTTACGTGCAAGACTCTCTTATGACACAAAACTTTGCAACCGTGTCACACTTTTCAGTCAAACTTGGGTTGCAGATCACTAAGGGGAAGTGCATGTTATCATTCTGTTGGACTTCACATGATAAGGTGAAAGGTCATTGGAGGTCATATGTTACAGATGTTTTCAAATTCTTGAATTTGCTTTTCCTCTGTCATTTCTTGTATTTCAAACGTTAAAGTTTACCTGCAAGACTCTCTTATGACGCATAACTTGGCACATGTTGCTGCAATAGCAACCAAATTTGGGTGATAGATGCACTAGGGGTACATTCATGCTATTGTGCTGTCAGGTCACATGGTAAGGTGAAAGGTCATTTTAGGTCAAACTTTACGACCTGCAAGACTTTCTTGTGACATCAAACTTGGTTAGGGCAAGGGATGTACTTGGGGAAACTTTCGTGTTATTTAGCCACGGGTGGGCGAGACACAATCTTCCTATTGGCTTGTTTCATGTAGCTGTCCCTTTCTAAGATTGCACAATAGAATCTACAGGTGTGCTGTTGCCTTTGATGTCTGAGGTGCGATGCCGCCACCATTATGGGAAAGCTTGAGTAGTGATTTTGTCTCAAATAAAATATCCTTGATATTTCACTTTTTATCTGAATTAACAGAGAGAAAATTGAACAGATGATAAAATATGAATACAAAAGCCTAATTGTGTCCAGAAATCTGCGAGTGTCACATGATAGCAGTTTTGATTTGTGAAAAATAGTAAAATCTTACAATCCTAAAACCCGCAATTTGACACTTTTCCGATTACTTGCGGCAAACGAAAATGAAAAGGGAATTTGTTAAAGTACAGTTATTTATGATGTTATATGTCAGATTAGTGCCCACACATGCCCAGTCGAGTAATTTTGATTCATATTTCAGGAAATTTTGCACCATTTCCTTTCGTTTGCCCCCTGTAAAGGTAAGCACTGTGTGCTGCTTGTATTAATTATCAGACGAGTGGTAGCGAAAAGTAATTATCATTACAAAAGCATATTTTCCTTTGAAAATGGCCCGTAAGTTTACAGCCAGGCAGTAATCTTTTGTCTACGCATCTACAAGGAAGATCCAGTTTAGCACATGCCTGACATATTTTTGCCTGGCGGCATCGAACATGGTTCAAAGGGAATGAGTTAGACGTGACTCCAGCTCTGGAAACTCTTTGGACGGATCAACTTCAAACTTGGCTCATGTATGCATATGGGTGGGATAATGATCTGATTAGATTTTGGGGTCTCAAGGTCAGAGGTTAAAGGTCATAGAGGTCATTATGTACATAGAAATGGTACATTCTCGCAATAACACAACCATTTGACGGATCAACTTCAAACTTTGCTGATGTATGCATATGGGAGGGACAATGATCTGATTAGATTTGGGGGTCACAAAGTCAAAGGTCAAAGTAAAAGATGTCATTGTATAACATGAATGTGTCATATATTTCCAATCTGGCAATGGCGGAGGCATAAATTTCGACCGTGCGCGGTCAAGGATTCATCTAGTTTCTCAAGTCGTTCGTGCTTGGCATGAGCACTGAGATTGGTAGGCACCAGCAAGAACTCTGTTATCTGGAACTCTTTTATGTGATCCAAATGACATCTTATGTATTTGAGAATTTGTTATACCAGTAGCAGTAGTAGAAGAGTTTATTAGATAACTTGTTCAACATGTCATCATTCATCGGAGTAAGATTCAAACTGATGATTTCAGGTATGTTGATTGAATTGCAGGAATTTCACTTACGTGATTCACTTGGAGGCCATAAACACCTTACTGGTCTTACTATCGGTTCAGATGTACATTCCAAGGATATCCCATAAGAGTCTCATCACAGAATACATCATGCATGGAAAATGGTGAGTATATTATATCTTTTTTCAAGGCTGAAAGCAGGAAAAAGAAAAGTGTTCAAGTTAGATAAGAATGAGAGAAAATCATGTGAGGCAGATGTTTCTCATGAGATTGATGTATTGAATGAATATTTTAAAAATTAATGAATGTACAAAGTCAGATTAGGAATGAATATTGTAAAAATTTGTTCACTTTCATTGGGAAATCGTTTATTTTAAGATTTATTTGGGGGGGGGGCTGCATTCTTTTTGTATCAGTTAGTGATGATGTGACTTTAAATATTTGATCACACCTCCGTAATGTGCTGGTTAACATATGACTTTCTCCTTTTTCCAGCTCAAATGATGCTCACATTCTCGTAAAGATTCTCCTTGACCAGTTCATCAAGCGAGAAGACTGTCCAGCGGAACTTCTTAAAGACTCCCCCAAGCCTGCTAGCTTTCTCTATGGCATCTCTGCAGCAATAGCAGGTATGTGTAGCCTGTATTCTTCTTCGTTGTATATCCTACTTGAACTGAAAGCTCATGTCCAACTCTCTCTTTGAACTGATAGTAGGTGCCTTATAGTATATCGATACCTGTTGCTCATTGTGAGTACTTTGGATGAACAATGAGAGATATAGCAGGCAATAAAATATCAAAATGCCTATTTCTTCTTTATTATTTGGAGTCCCCCAGTTTGCATGTGATTCTGTATCTCATAGATTTTGATACCACTCTCTTGCGAGATGGACTAGAAATTTGCACAATAAATTGTTGTAATAGCAATGAGTTCGGTCTGCAGCATTTACGAGAGAAGTAAAAACACCATTAATGTATTTATATATGTAGCTGTCTTATGAATCCCTCTGAATAATATTGATGCTACTACCCTCCACAGCTGGGATCTGGGCAGTGCTCACCTTAGGCTATGGTGTAAGACCAAAGACAGAAGATCAAGAAGACAAAGCACTCCTAGCCAACCAGAGTCTTCTCCTGCTACAGGTCCTAACCAATCACTACACACATGAGAAAGGAGTACACAATCCTTACAGGCGAGCTCTCTGTTCATTTGCTAATTCACAAGGTGAGCACAATATTTACTATTCCTGGGGGGTGTTTCACAAAGAGTTAAGTTTGACTTAGAGTCATGCTTAAGTGCCAGTGCGCATCTGGTATTTAATGTGTAATCTCATTGATAGACTTCCTACTAGTGCGCGTCCCCTGAGCATGATCTGACCAATGAGAAGATACATGATATACAGCACGCAACTAGGAATTTAAATGCGATTTTAAGTCAAACTTAACTCTTTGTGAAACACTCCCCTGTAAGCTCCCATTAGTGGTAAAATGCTTGTAAAATATATCTGATTTTCATATGTAATGCTAATTCAACTATGGTGACTGGTAGAAGAAAAAGCACCTGTGTCTTGGAAAAATATTTTAAGTTAAAGAGAAATTGATTTTTGACAATATTACCCCCCCCCCCCATGGAGGAATTACATTAGGACCACTTGGCTTGCTGCCACCTTTCAAGCTTAACTTGGCAAACCTTTCATTATACTTTCTGGGATCCAACTTTGGGCAAAGAGTCTCTCGTATTTTTTCCTATTTTTCTTTGAGATGGAATTCACATGATTGTCTACCAGGTTCTCTGCCACCTTACAAGCTCAACTCTGCCAACCGGCATAATCCATCATGTGATCACCTCAAAGACTTGACAGAGTTTTTCTGATATTTTTGTCATTTCTCCTAAATGGAGAAATTCCCACAGGTCCGTCTGGGTCTCTGCTGCCGTTCAAACTCAAGTCAGCCAACCTGTATGATCAATTATGTGATCACCTCAAAGACTGTTGACAAAATTTGTTTTCATACTATTGTCATTTTATCCTAGATGGAGGAATTCCCATAGGTCCATCTGGGTCTCTGCCGCCATTCAAGCTCAACTCAGCCAACCTGTATGATACATTCTGTAATCATCTCAAGGATGATCAAAGCACACTCCTCCTCTACCTCCTCCTCCATCAGAACATCAACTTCAGGAATTATGTGCTTTCAAGAACAAACATAGACACACTGGTATGTTCCTTTCATTTACATCTTCATTGTGCGGGTGAAACTGAGATGAAAAGAATACAAGTGAGCTCATGAAAAATTTGGGTCTGGAAGAAAGTAGTGAAAGGTTTGTAATAGACGTGAGTTGAGATGGATGAATCGTGTTGAGAAGGGGAGATCATAAGCTTGTTAAAGTGATTATACAATGGTAATTTTGGTTTAGATATATGATCGAGAATAGAATTCTAAGAAGAATAATATTAAAAATTTGATGATTTTCAATCGAAATCAATGCATTTTGGATAATTTTCTCATAAAAAGTCAAGAGTTGACCAAAAAATTTGGGTGTGAGGTATGACGTAAAAGTGGGTATCCAGCTTCGCGCATTGCAGTTGTGCTGCGCGCTAGACTGTACAATATGTATTAAACCTTGCGCGCATTTTTGCTAGAAGTGCGCGACAAGGTACCCACTTTGACGTCATTTTGACGTAAAAGTGGGTACCCAGTTGAAACTGGGTCACAGCTGAGGGGTCAAAAATATCCTGAAATCTTACCACATTTGGGAGTTTCCTTGGCAACACGACTTTTTAAAAAACTTTCAGCAGATGATTTTCTGCTAATAAAATCATGCTCTTTTAAATTGTTTCAGCATTGGGTACCCCCTTTAAAAGAGCATGGGATCTGGAAGTGGATGGAATGAGGGGAAGGGGAAGACCAGGGACTACATGGAAAAAATGGTAAAGAGGCAAAGTGGCAGAGTTGGGCTAAAAGATGAGGATGCAGAAGATAAGAGCAAATGGAGGGAGGGAGTGCTATCACAGTGCAAGGGTCAGCTACCGCTCCTAAGAGGGAAGAGGCTGACTGTAATGAAGAGTGATGATGATTCATAATCTTATGCCCCATCCGTAGTCATTATCCATCACTAAATAGTTCTTAAATTCATCCCTTGATCAAACACTATACCTTATCTGAAATTTTCACCTAAATTTAACCTAAAATTTGAGTGCGAACCCAACCCTATCCTTTATCTTTGACATTTGAGTGCACACCAAATCTTAGCCTATATCTTTAACAATGCAATGTCATTTCAGAGTGTTTTTGGCACTGTATGCTGGTTTGCATACTAGTACTTCCTTTCTTTATTTATTTGTAGGAAGTAGAGCTAAATAATAATCTGCTTGGGTCTGGATATTGTGCAACTGAACACTTCACCAAAGTTCATGTGTGTTTCATGGATAATCCTTGCAAGCAAATCTTAGAATTCACTTTGCGTATTCCAAATTAAGAGAAAAAAAATGGAATTTACTCAATTGTAGCCTTAAACATATAGGAGAATTTATTTCAAATGCATCACATTCAAATGTCTTTGCAAATATTTATAGTGATTGCAACAGTTAACTGATCATGGGTTTCTTGCTTGTCTAATTTAGTTTGAGCTTTCACAAATCTGTTTCTCAAATTTTATCTGTTTTCAACCAGTGCAACTTGTTAGAAAGGTAGTATTGTTTAGTTGATGGAAAGGGAACCCTCTAATGGCCTGAAACAGTCTCATTGGTACATAAAGAGTGTTATGAAGGCGTATTGGTTATTAATTCACAGGTGATACCTTTACTGAAGATCCTGTACAATGCCCAGGAGAAGAATTCCCATCATATCTACATGACTCTCATCATCCTACTCATCCTCAGTGAAGATGATTCCTTCAACAAGTGTGTCCATGAACTGGTGAGTGAATGATGGAGTCATCTTACAAGATATCTAAACTCCTCATGTGACACCAAGATTTTGAACAAATCAAGAATAAAATTTTGATTTATGATGCACTGTTGTATTGTTACTTTTAGGATAAAATATCTTTCATGGCAGGAAACTACAAGGTGGCAACTTCTGTTTCAGGAAGATAAACTGTTTGTAGTCCGAACACTGTTTTCAACCTTCATGTTCCTGGGCAGGATTTGCTGCCTTCGGGGCAAGACAGGTTGAAACCATGCTTTTTCACAGGAGTTAAAGAATTTTGCTAATATACGTATGCCTTTACATGTACACACTTTGGAGTTCCAGTAGCATAACACCATATTCCATAATAATGTCTCAAAGTAAGAGTTATTTTCTCTAGCATCATGACCAGGGCCCCATTTCATAAAGGTATAATGTCAGCATCAAGTCCCTATACAGTGTCAACTTCTTCCTTGCAGCGTCAACTTTAATATTTGACGCTCCAGCGCATTTAATAAAAAGTTGACGCTCCAGCTGGAGCGTCAAATATTTGACGCTGGTCAAGGGGGAGCGTCAGCTGTACAGAGTTCACTGTCGGCTATATGCTAGCAAAATAGCATAGACCCTACCTCCTACTGCTGGCAGACTGCGGGCCAAGGAGACAGAGTTTTCTTGACTGTTAGCAACCATTAATTAGGCTTACCAAAGTTAGGCAGTCATGATGTAGTGCTTCATTTCAAGCAGGAGTCATATCTAACAAGAATTGAGCAATGCTTTGCCTCCAAGCTGACAAGTTTTTATGTCTTTGTTTTTTTTTGTCATGTTAACTACCTTGTTCATAAGATTAATTTTCACTGAATTCAACACTCACAGTCACAGACATCGCCAACTAGCATTAACAATGCATGTGTACTGACTGTGATGTGACAGTCTAGATCTAGATATGTAACTAAAATTGCGGTAAAACTAATTATGTCAAGCTCAGTCAATAGCCCAAATTGCCAGCAACAATTGACCAAATAGATGAGCATTTGAAAGTTTATGTGGATGAATTTATCCACAAATACAGAAGTTTTACTTTCCTAGGCCTAGCGACGATTTTTGAATAAGGTTTTCGCGAAGGTAAAATACCGCATAACGTTTAGCCCCATATATTGAAAATGCTGTAGTAAATCAGCCTTGATTCAAGCTCTCTACCAGTTGATGTGTGGCAATTAAGTCATAGATGGTACACATTCTTGTGTTAAAGCACTCAATCTACTTACATGTACATATACTTTTAATCTCAAAAAGTTGCAGTTCAACTGCTCCGAAACTTACAAAATGATCTACTGATGCCCTACCACCGTCCGTCCGGACCGACCAACATCCGTGCACATATGGTACTTGTTAGCACTAGCATACACACTGTACTACTGCACTATGCATGTAGCTACACTGTAACTGAACCTAGCCGACCATCTACGTGTACAATGTCATGCAAGGCTCAAAATAGCCTCGTCCATGACTATTCAAATATTTTGCTGTAAAGTCAGGTTGCCTTTCCAGCACAAGTACGTTTATGAAATGCATATTTGCTATCATAGCAACTTTGATTCTTTATGAAATGGGGCCCAGGTGTCAGGATATGAACTGTAAAGAAGCCACAAGAATTAACACTTTCTGGCTAGATGGAAGAATTGAACTTTGGTTCACCTGTATCAACCTTTTGCTAACCTTTCCAGAGTCCTGGAAAGCTGTCCTGTTGAGATATGGTTGGGACCTATTAAGCCAGCAAAAGATACAGGAAGGAACTATTTCAGCAGGATTTGTCTCCAGTTGTTTTGTAATCCTGTTTACTTCATAAAGGTCATGATCTAGGAAACTTCTACAAATTAATACTAGAAATCACTTCCCCCCAAAAGGAGACCCAAGTCACAATGACCTGATCGATACCAGACAGGCATTGCTTGAACAAACTATTAATGTACCCAGACTTGACTATATACACCGGTATGTTTTTTTTATCAGTATTATTGGTGGTATGACTGGGATCATATCAGGAGTTACATGGATTAAGGAAAATGAGAGCTAACTGATGTTTTATAATTATTCAAGAAAGTGGATGCTTCATTTTGTTTTCCTTATGCCGTTACCTTCTCTCTATGTTGCAGAATGTGAAACAGGTGACATGGTACACAGACAGAGCCATCTCAGAAATCACACTTGGTGGCCTGATTGTATTGGTTGTAATTAGGACCATACAGTACAACATGACAAGAATGAGAGTGAGTGTTTAACATTATCTCTCATATTTGCTGCTATATTTTAGTTTGCAGTGCTTTCTTTTGTAGAAAACATAACAATTTTACATGTAAATGATATAATATACAAGTTTTTAAAATCATGCTCAATATGATTGTTAAAAAGAATAAAACGCATGTACAGAAAGCAAATGTAGAAAGTTTGTCCACTTCATGACACATACTTTTAAATGTTCTTGTTGAAATAAGTTTCATTCAGTACAACTTGATGTTTTGTTACTTTGCGAATCATTCCCAAATCGGTGAATTGATTTTGAGATACTCCAATAAGACTCAACTTAGATGTTACATGTACTGTCTTCCTTTAGAATAAATAGGCATGTATGTTCATCTGTTTTGTAGCATCATGCATTGATAATGAAAAGGATTTATCTTTTCTTCAGGCATAACCTCTAACATGTGCTTTGTTTGTTTACCCACAGGATAAGTATCTCCATACAAACTGCCTAGCTGCTCTTGCCAATATGTCTTCTCAGTTCCATTCGTTGCATCCCTATGTTACACAGAGAATAGTTAGGTGAGTAATGCCTTGTACATCATGGTTGGAAGTATGCGATTAGTAAGCAAATTATGTGACTTTTTGTAGGGCTATATAATGCATGTAGTAAGCAAAATAGTAAGCAAAATATGTGACTGTTTGTAGGGCTATATAACCATTATAAAATTAATCATTATGAAATTCTTGAGATGGGTAATTTTAATTTTGTGAGGAGTGGTTAGGGATAAATTGATCAGAATTTTGTAATCCATCGTAGAAATGTTTGACAGACCTCATTAAAATCTGATCATCCCTGACTAAAAGCTTATGGGGTGCCTTTTAAAGATTAATTGCAGTTCTTGTGCAATTATAATCTGAAAGAAAATGTTCCAAAGCAATTGGCAAAGTTTGATGAGTTGTGTTGGATTAGTGTGAAATTTAGGGATAATCAAATTGATACAAAATTCACTAACCTTCCCCCAAGGACACTTGCACTCCACACAGAAATGATTATATGGGACCACACACAAATCTGCCATGAATGTTCAGCCTGAACTTTTCATCTGTTTCTTGTCATATTTTCAATAGAGGGCATTTGAAGAGCAATCATTTACGGGGACATTTTATGCCTCCGCCCACCGTAGTGGGGTGACGGAGGCATTATGTTTTCGGGTCCGTCCGTCCGTCCGACCGTTCCTCCATCCTTCCGTCCGTCCCGTTTTTGTTCTCGCGATAACTTAAGAACCGTTTGACAGATCAACTTCAAAGTTGGCTCGTGTATGCATATGGGAGGGACAATGATCTAATTAGATTTTGGGGTCTCAAGGTCAAAGGTCAATGGTCACAGAGGTCATTATATACATAGAAATGGTTCGTTCTCGCAATAACTCAATAACCATTTGAGGGATCAACTTCAAACTTGGCTCATGTATGCATATGGAAGGGACAATGATCTGATTAGATTTTGGGGTCTCAAGGTCAAAGGTCAAAGGTCATAGAGGTCATTATGTACCTGATACTTGCTTGTTCTTGCGATAAATCAACAACTCTGTGACAGTTCAACTTCAAACTTGGCTCATGCATGCATATGGAAAGGGCAATGGTCTCATGAGGTTTGGGGTCACAAGGTCAAAGATGTCATTGTATAAATGAAAATAAATCAACATGAATGTGCCATATATTTCCGATATGGCATTGGCGGAGGCATAAATTTCGACCGTGCATGGGCGAGGATTTGTCTAGTTTTTTTTACCATGATATTCCTTCTAACTGACTTGAAAAGAATGAGAAAGCTCACAAATTCTATTTCACCTTTCCAAGAATACAAGCTTCTCTTTAGATGTTGGAGAACTGAAGTGATAAATATTTTTGTTTTCACTCTCTGTGTAGTTTGTTTGAGTTACTGATCAAGAAGCATGATAAGATTGTAGAGCAGCTGAGAGCTTCATCAGCTGTAGCAGCCAATGGAGACCTTACACAGGATGCTGAGGTGGAACATGATGATCTGGTAAGATTATCATCTACTCTTACTAAATTTCTAATCATTTGAAAATCAGTTTTTCTGCAGGACTTTGCCATTTTGATAAGCAATGTGTGCTGTCTTTGCTGAGATATCCTTATTGTTTAGGCAGGCTTATATAGACTGAATTTATCATAGCAGGAAGTTGTTTGCAAGATTTGATATCACTGATGATTTATTTCTTGAATAAGAATGTGAAGGAATGTGTTGTATTCAAAACCACCTGACTGGATATGCGATACTCTTGCTTTTTCAATGCACTTATCTTTATGCAATTCATTCTGTATATGGGCAATTCCAGCGTAACGGACATGACAAGGAGACTGATTTTTGTGCTTTCAGAGTATTACACTTTAGAATGTGCAGTATCCAAACAGTTCTTGCTGAGTTTATCAGACACATAAAACTATCAGTTACATACATGATGAATTTCAGAAAATTTTATAGAATGGATGTTGAGAAAATGCGCTTCTTTGTGCATGACATGACATGGCTTGTGTTATGTCCGTTACACACAAAGAAGCGCATTTTCTCAACATCCGTTCAATAAATTTTTGTGAAATTCATCATGTATGTAACTGATAGTTTTATGTGTCTGATAAACTCAGCAAGAACAGTTTGGATACTGCACATTCTAAAGTGTAATACTCTGAAAGCACCAAAATCAGTCTCCTTGTCATGTCCGTTACGCTAATTGCCCATATGCCTATTTTTATCAGAGCAATTATACATTAAATTGCACATGAATATCCAATAGAAATAACCCCAAAAGGAAAAAATCTAAATGTTTACGAAGTTTTTGAAATTTCATCTAGTTTACATCAGATTGCCTCATCCTTGCTTCGTACTGGCATAGATAACAAAATTTGTCAAGTCAGTGACTATCTTGATAAAAAAAAATCAAGTAAGCTTGCATAGATATTACAATAGTGAATGTATTGCTAATGGTCTGTGGCTCTAGTCACTTTCAAATAGCCTCGTCAAGAGTATGAATAAAGGTTTCGAGGTCATGAATTACATGTTTATATTCAAGCAAAGTTGTAAGTTGTAAGTTTGGCCAAAAGTCAAGTATATTTAGTGACCAGTGAAAGCACCAGTGCTGTGTTTAGTAACGAACATTTTATCCTTTGCATCTTTGATGTCAATTCAGTTATCTGATCTGAGTGTATTGGAGGAAGTCATTCGTATGGTGCTAGAAATCATCAATTCCTGTCTCATCAACATGCTGCCACACAACCCTCATCTGGTCTACACATTACTCTACAAGCAAGACCTCTTCACAAGCTTCAAATCACATCCAAAGTTTCAGGACATCATACAGAATATTGACACGGTGAGTTTCCAATTTCTAAGACCATAAAGGCTTGTTCATTTATGAAGCCGCTAACCCCTGCAGTAAACCCACAGGTTTTTTATGTGGAAATGAATAGGATATGAGGGAGCCTAGGCCTAGCCCAATCAAATTCTTATTAAGTTAGCGCAAATATGACATCACGATGTTGTCAGCACAACTTTTGGTAATACTCACTTTCATTCGAGCATGAACTGTTATTGATGCGTTACGGCTTGTTCAGATATGTTTGGCAAACCCCCCGCGACAAATCCCCACTTTTTTTTTCATGTGAAGATATGGCGAGGCAGACCACACCACTTTTGTTAATTAAAGCGCATTAACGCATCAGCCTCAAATAAAAGAGATTTTTGTCAAAAGTTGCGCAGCTAAAGTCATGACATCATATTTTGCGCTAAGTTTTTAAGAATTTGAGTGGTCCACAGCTTTTTGCTGTCTGGAGGTGAAAAAATATGCCTCTTGCCTCTGTATTTTTGTTTTTTTGGGCGCCTCATTTTCCATTCACTTACTTCACAAGAAAACCATGAGGGTTTGATGCATCATATCTGAACAAGCCTTTAAAGGGTAAGTCCACCCTAGAAGTTTCACTGTTTCAATAAAAGGAGATAAATTTGAACAGCATTTTGAAAAAGAAATCAGCAAAATCGGTCAAAGAATAAGAAAATTACATTCATTTAAATTTTCTAGTAAACTACTCTCGGCTCTGCAAATTGGCAGCACTGATGACATCATATGCGAGCAGGTCTCCATTCACTTTGTACATGAAATTTCACATTTTTTTTTCAATTTTCTTGGAAGTTACACATTTTCTAACCCCCATAATCAATGTATGTTCAGAAGAATTGCTTTTTACATAACATACTTTGACTATGGGGTAAGAAAATGTGTAACTTCCAAGAAAATTGAGGAAATGTGAAATTTCATGTACAAAGTGAATGGAGAGCTGTTCGCATATGATGTCATCAGAGGTGCCATTTTGTAGAGCCGAGAGTAATTTACTAGAAAATGTAAATGAGTGTAATTTTCTTATTCTTTGACCTATTTTGCTCATTTCTTTTTTAAAATGCTAATCAAATTTATCTCCTTTTATTGAAACAGTGAAAATTCTAGGGTGGACTCTCCCTTTAATGCTCATCCCATCTTAACCCTAAATAGATGGGGTGGGGGGGCATCATGGCCCCCCTGACAATTTTCGCCGCAAAATTTGAACCGCCGCATTTCATGCCATGCCACTTCCTGACTTTTTTCTTTCAAGTCTTGTGCATCTTTTGACACCAAGTTTACAAAAATCGGTCGTTAAAAAATGATGGATTTGTGTTCATTATGTGATTCTCAACGTCCGTGTAAAATTTTGCATTGATCGGTCATGTCGCAGTCTTCAATACCACACACAAAAAAAAAACCCTGAAGTTTCTGCTAGATATTTTAATGAACCTTTAGACTTGTACAAAGTTCTTACATGCGAGTGCTTGATTCTAACTGTTTATGTAGCTAGATAATGCCAAGTTGATTGTGTGATTAGATCTGCGTAACCTACACTCAGGCTGCTTGGCCCTTATTTAAAAGAAGTGAACAGATTAGTTTGTAGATATTTTATGAATAGCCTATTCCATACATGGAGGCCTATTAAGATTTTTTTTTCTCAAGCCAGTTTCTCTCACAATGCAATTACATCACCAGAATTCATGATTTACTGGCATGTTTTTGGTGTGTGTAATTTTAGTTTCTAGCACCATTTCATTGCTTATCACCTAAAAAAAAAAAAAAGATCTTTTATTGAATTCTGTGTGCAGGATAATGGAAATGAATTTGTGCAAGATATTTTTGCATAGAAGAGTTAGTGATCATGAATTTGTGAGATGATAAAATTGTGCTAAAGGCTTTGACCGGCTTTTATGATGGTTGAATCTTACTCTTGACTTGTAACATTGAAGACATTATGTAACTAAGAGCATACTTGTTTATCTATCAGATTCTCACTTTTTCTTAGAACATGTTTGCAAAGACTTAAAAAGAAAATGAGCCCATTAAAGCAAATTCAATAACCTTATGCATCAGATTGTAAAATTTAGGAACATAACAACGAATATGACAGTCCAAACATGTTTTGTATCTAGGCAATATCTTATGCAGTTGAATTACCCCATGAGTCAGGAGTTCATTTCTTGAAAGTCACTATGATTATGTTTTATTGAGCTACTATCTTCGTACTTAAATCCTTCTTGTGGGTAATAAAGATTATTGCTGTACTCTTTGCAGGTACTGACCTACTTCTCTGTGAGGTTAGAGGAGAGTCAGGAGGAGCATCATACACCATCCGTTCATCAAGTCTTAGAGATAATTAAACAAGGCATGCTGCAATGGCCTAGGGATAGGTTAAGGGTAAGTACAGTCATACCTGTGGATAAAGACCGCTCAAGGGTGACAAGAAAAGTTGTCTTTATGAGCAAGTGGTCTTTATGAACGGGTTGCTTTAGTACATGCTTCAATGAAAAGAATAGTTCAAGGGAAACAAACTTTGTGGTCTTAATAAGCAGGTGGTCACAAAAAAAAGCAGGTTTTACTGTATAAAAATCATTTAGATGGTCAAGTTAATGGTATTTTGTCCGGAATGTGCCTGACTACAGTTAAGATAGATGAAGATTGTAGTCTGTTGACAAAGTTGATGAAAAATTTCAAGGTATTTGGTAGCTTATGCTACTGACCACATCAAGGATTTAAGTGTATCAGGTGGCTTTACTATTGCTGGGATCAAATCAAATAGAAAGAAAATTCATTTTCTGTTAGTTCTTTATTAGAGAATATTGATGTATATGACTCAGGATGACTAAAAAAAAAAAATTATCAACAAATGCCATGGACTTAATTAGTCATCAAGGAAATAACCAGTAATACATCTTCCAGTATTCTATGATACTTTACAACATGTAGAAGACAAAGTGACCAAATGTCTTGGACTCTGCCCAGTTAGAGAGGAAAGAGATTATTTTACAGCCCATTGACCAAGGTGTCCTCATTTTCATTATAATATTCATAGTTTACCATGAATAGTGCAAAAGTTATTGGATGCTTGTGAAATTGGTTAGTTCTCAGATACAGGTACATAACTGTATGCATTCCCCAAAATGTCTTGTATATCCTGATTTAATGTGAGTATCATAAGGCCTTTGAGGTTTGTTGATTGATGTATTCTCACCTTTTGCTTTCTTTTTATCTCAGAAATTTCCTGAGCTGAAGTTTCGCTATGTAGAAGAGGACCAGCCAGAGGAGTTCTTCATTCCTTATGTGTGGTCTCTTGTCTATCACTCCTCAAACATGTACTGGGATCCAGACCGTGTAGAACTCTTCTCAATTAATGCTACATGACACGTTGTGGCCTAACAGACATCATGGAACTCTGTCATGGCACATGGTCCATTACTCTCCAAACATGCATTGGAATCCAGACTACTTACAATGTAGATGCTACGTGGTTTTCACAGAACCTGTTGCAGATGTGGTTCCTGGTCTTCTCAAGCTTCAAATAATGGCAGTGATCTAGATTGCTTAGAACTATTTAGCAGTGCTTCATGCCATCATAGCTTAAAAGAACCCATTGAGGATATGTTCCAAGAAAAGAAAACATATATGTTGGATATCTCCATTGGACACAGGATACACAGGCCCCCAAAATTTAGGTCAAGAACCCCAAGAACCCCAAGAACCCACTGGGCGTGATACATAGAGAGCCTGGAATTTCAATTCAGACCCCCTACCAAAAAGGTTCGTGTGGAGCTCTGACTATGGTCTGGAAAATAAGATAAAGTCAGAGCATAAATGCTGTTGAATAATTATCATCTCCCTATAAAATACTTGCAAGTTCTTACAGCTGCAAGTCTTTTTTGGATTGAAATTCCAGGTTCTCTATGTATTGAGCCCTGTGTCAAAAGTGTGTCAATTTGAGGTATCTGGACCTGAATTTTGGGGGCCCACGTGTCCCGGGCACCTATTCAGTGAGCCATATTAGTTCCCATGTTTGGGATATTATCAACCTATATGAAAGAGGCTTTAATCTGGATGAACATCTATGCTCTTAATTCAGCTTGTTGAAAATATGCTCTTGTGATGATGGTTTTGCAGACATTTCTAACACTTATTCAAATTATTTTGACATTCTGATTTGAATGCTCTATTGATGAGAAGAAAATACTGATTTCAAAGAAATTTCATTTATAGTGCAGGAGTTACCTCTTGCCTCCATTAAAATCACGTTGTGGGGAAAAGACAAACCCCCTTCCTGTCATGAAGCTGTATCAAAATTTCAAACTTTTTCCACAATTTTTTTATTTCTTTAGAGAAGAAGGCAATGTGTAGCATGTTTGTGCACAGCCATACATAATATGTATATTTGGCAATATATATAGTTTATAGGTACATTTAATGTTTATTTTTGAGATTTGATCAATACCATTTTTGCAATAAGGTTATTAACTTATTTTAGTACAGACTGAAATGTGCACAGAATAGCCAAATGTTTGATATACTGTTGCCAATTTGGTTCAAGCATGTAATGTAGGGCACTTTCCAGATAATTCGTGTATCAGATGTAGAATTTGTTGTTTTTTTTTCCTACTTAATGTGCAAACTTTGTGTGAGAATGATCTTCCTTATTCAAATTAGAACTTGTAAATAGCATATTTTATATCTGTGCTGAATATCACAATTTCATATTATCTAATAAGAAACCATGCTGTTGTGGGTATGCCATTAACTCTTACAGTGCCGATGGCACGTATATGTGCCCAAGAGACTTTACATTTTTAAGCGACCATTACTCCAATTAGAATTATGGATATGGACATGACAATATGTCAAAGTTTAGAGGATAAATATAGTATTTGAAATATCTATCAGTCACTATATGCTACCATAGGATATTTTTTAGAAAACTGCAGATTTTGATAAGGATCCATTCTTATTTTAGCATAAAACAATAGCAAACAAATGAGAAATGAAAACGGAAAGGTCAAGGGGAAGCTCATTTCTGTTTCTAAATAATTTTCATGCAAGTCATTGAATTAATGGAAAATATTTGGTATCTTTTAAAAGGGTAATGAACTTTCTACAACTTTTGTGTGCAACTTATCTGTATAGAAATTACTGTTGAAGACTTACGGGCATTTGAAAAGCAAGTATTGGTCATGATTTGGTAGAAATAGGGAACAAGCAAAACCCCTTGGCACCGTAAGAGTTAAGGATTCTTGTGCAAAATATTTCGTATACAATACAATACAGTTCTATTGATTTTCTTTGTATTGTTGCTATCATTTTAATTGGCTTCAAGTTATATGTACCTTAAAGCATGTAATATTTAATTTTTAAAAAGAAAATAAAAACAATGTAGAAGGTACATTTAAATTCTGAATTAAATTGCTTGGAGCAGTGATAATGTTAAACATTTAAAGTGCAAATTTTATGTCCTTAGCAAGGAAAACTAATGATTTAGTCTTTTTTTTTTTCATTTATTTTGAATTAAGAGCAGTTTTTATTTATATTAGATGTAGAATAGATAGTTCATTGAAAAATTATTCAAACACTGGTTCTGTGTGCTAAAAGACATTAATTTTTTTGAAACCACCTTGTCATTCTGTGATTGTTAGTCAACATTCTAGAAACCATCTGGTCAATGATCTGATAGTAAGAAATCTAGTTAACATGGTTGACCATATTGGCAATTCTGCATGGGAAGAACGATCAGCTCACTTCACATTTATAGTAGAAACAATCCCGTTTATAGTCCTGAATAGCCAAATCCTTGAATTAAAAGAAGCTTAAACAAAAAGGAATTCAACTATCATAGTCGGTATTGGTATAATGCATGTTTTATTTTACAAGAATTTTTGTTCTTTGAAAATGGCACCATTTTCTGATAATTCCGTTACCAAGGTTGTATACCACAATATCATGAGTGTAAGTAGAAAATTGTTGGAATGAAAGAGTTCAGGTGAAAGAGTGGGCATATTTTCATAGTATTAAATGGTAAAAAGGAAGGCAAGGTACAAAACAGGTACAAAAACTCTAAAAATGTTAGTAATGGAATTAAATTTTGTAATTCCATTACCGTAGAATTGCCCCTATATATCTTTTAACTTGAAAGGCAGTTTGAGTTGAATTCAGTTCAACGTGATGCAGTTGCTTAGAAATCCAATGAAGCAAGCAGATTTTTGTAAAAGACGTACAATGTATCAAGTTAATATGGAAATCAATCTGAAGTATGAAAATACATGGTAATATTTCTTTGCATTTTGTTGGTATTCATTGTAAAATAATTAAGTATATCAATTTTTTTCTAAGAGCTAATGTTAAGCACAAACCGTGTATCTGAAGCCTGCAATGAGTGTTAGGACTGTACTCTCTGTTGATACAGATATTCAAATACTTTTTTATTTTTTATTTTCATTTTTGCCATAAGAATTTATGGAAATGAGAGATATGTTGATTTTCTTTGTGTAAGCATATGCAGAAAATGCTAATTACAGGTGTTATCTCACAAACATGTTCAAGATTGCAGAAAATGAATTCTGACAATGTCATTGATCCTATTCCTGCAAGGTCTCAAGGTGTATTGACTGGTGTACACATGTTAGGTACAGTGGAAACTCAGTACATGTATAACGAGGTCCTTGGGACTATCAAAATTAACTTGTTATAGCTGGAATCTCATTATATTAGAGTTAAAAAACAAAAAATATAAAGAGCTGGGACCGAAATATGATCTTTTTATATCAGGAATATTGTTATATCAGATCTCTTTATGCAGAGTTTCTACTGTACCTGTATTTTCGTCAAAGATAAATGTGTTAATATGGAAGGCTTGTTCTCATTTTGCATGGTGTTACATGGGGCAGAACATTCTACCTAAAATCTGATCTTATTTGTGGTGTATAGTGGTAGAGATTTTCGCAGTGGAGATGCATATGGTGAAGGTGCTTCTTCATATTTTACTTCATTTTGAAAGTAGTACTTAATTAATCTGTCTTAGAAATACAGAAAACGTCCCTAAAGTTTGTAACAAAATATTTGTTTTCATTCTTAATGAATAGGTTTAAAATGTTGATTTCCAGTTAGAATTCAGTTTTTCAAAAGTATGCTTAACTCTAAAATTATATTACAAGTTGAGGAGTGTTTTTAAATTGATTCCATGTTATTTTCACCAGTCATATCATCTTCTTTTTTGTAACCTGTTGGGCTAATTTTTTTCCAACATCCATGTTAAAACAAGTACCTTAACTGTTACCTTGTCCAGCGCTGCTCTGTGACTGCGTGAACTCACCACAGTTCATGAAGTCAGAAATATATGTCAAGTAAGCTCTCATAAACATTTGTGTTTTAAATGTGATTTCTTTTTATTTAAATCCAAGGAATTTGATTTTAAAGCACTAAAATGTATGAAGTGATGTTCTACACAACCTTTATCAGTTGTTTTTTTTTTTCACTTGTTTTAGTACCCAACATACCGGTACATCACGTAATTGTAATGTATTCATTTTTCCTGTAGTCAAAAAATACTTTTTCCCCCTTTCTGAACTACTATTCAAAAGGTAATGAGCTGTGGTATTGATATGTTGTGCATTGTACATGTAAATAAAAAAGCTGTGTACAAATTCTATCAAACATGTTTATAAGCTATGAAATGGAATTAAATGATATTTTGTAAACCCACTTGATTATCTTATTACGGTAGTGATTTATGGGGTTTGTGTTATTAGGAGAAAGACGGAAAAATAATCTCTGGTAAGACTTGAATGGTGAGATAGTCATGATAGTGCCATTAGGAATGGATAAATTGGAAGGAGATGTGAAGAGAAAGATTGTGAAAGGAGGTAGAGAAGGAAAAGCTTTGCAATTTTTTTTTTGTTTTGTTTTTTTTTGTTTTTTTGTTTTTTGTTTTTTTTGTTTGTTTTCTTTACTGAATACAATGACAATGGATATTAGCTTTGAGTAAAGAATAAATTACAGGCTTGGGTAAAAGTGACAAAGTCATTCCTGTACAGTATCCAACGAAAGCGAGTAAAACCTTTGGAAAAACCTGAGATATTCCAATGAAGTTCCTTGGTGTGCTTCAATGTTTTCATGTAGTAAATAATTTTGTACCAATGAATATATTACAGGATTCAACTCGGTCACTGCTTAAAACTTATTGTCTTAACTAAAAATTTTCACAGCTCTATTAGAGTATTCAGTTTTTGTTCGGGGTGTATACTCGGTTTTGTTGGCTATTGCATATGTTTATACATATATGTAGTGTTGCTATCTTGTTCTAGGCTAGAAAATAATAGAGGGGACTAAAAGGAAGGAAAAGGAAAGGAATTTACATTTGAATTGTCATCCGCACTTGCAATCATACTGCTATGTGATTTCCTTCTTCATTTTACCATTGCTACAATGTTTTTATTATGTGTGCCGTCTACCACGAATCGGATCACGTGCTCAGCGTAGAGAATTGGAAGAGAGAAAAATGATAAATCTTCGATTTAGGAGAGGAATGAGACTCAATATCATCGGCGGCCTGCCTTCAAAAGAATTTCGGCGGCAAAATGCCACCTAAATGAGATACCATGTCCTTGTGAATTACTCTCATATATTTCCACCCTGATAATAAGTCGTGTATTCTATCATGTTCCAATAAACTACTCATCCAACAACTCTTTTACTTCGACTTGTAGGACAGACAGAGCTAGTTCTGTGTTATTGTTGTATTCTTTTTCTGCTGGTCGGTATATTCCCATCCTCAGACCTAAATGTGTTGAGGCGCCAGTGCCGGATATGGTAGTGGCACCGATGCTTATCCCCCTTCGAACAAAAGTTACATTCGGAATCAAAAGGAAAAGAAAATGAACAAATACATGGAAATGTCATCCTAATAACAATAAATAAGCCTGATATTGTTGAAGTCTTGCCACACAATCAACTTGGCAATATAAAAAGAGAGCGGTTGATCAACAAATACGATTGCTTTGTCCGGCTGCCACGAAATTGCACTCATTACCATTTGAAATGAAAACATATTTTCAATGACTAGAGTACCGACTCCACTTCTGAAAATAGAATCCATAATAACTCGCTTTT
Organism: Echinometra lucunter; assembly: GCA_029962745.1. Taxonomy (NCBI): domain Eukaryota; kingdom Metazoa; phylum Echinodermata; class Echinoidea; order Camarodonta; family Echinometridae; genus Echinometra; species Echinometra lucunter. The sequence goes on from CM057151.1 coordinate 8,196,206, forward strand.
ATCCATCTCCCTTTCACCGGTAGTCTAGACTTGTGTCTTATGGTTTTTATTCTTTAAAGCAATTAACATTGATAAATGAAAATCATCTAATTTGATCTTAAAACACATCGCCCTCCCCGCCATTCCTCTCCCTATTTCTCTCTGTTTCTCTCTCTGTTTCTCTCTCTCTCTCTCACTCACTCACTCTTTTACTGTCTGTCTTTCCCCCTCTCTCCTCTCTCTCCCCTTTTTTTCTCTCTTTCACCCCCCCCCCTCTCTCTCTCTCTCTGCCCTTCTTCTTGTTCTATCTCTTTAACTTTATGTATCCCCAAATTTCTCTCTCTCCCCCTCTCTATCTCTCACTATCTGCCCCTCTATCATTTCCCCTTTCTTTGTTTTATTTTTTCTTTATAGATGCCTTGTATTTTAAATGATTTTTTCCTCTCTCTCGCTCTCTCTCTTTCCCACTCCCCTTCCTTTGTTTTACTTTTATCTATATGCCCTGTGTTTGTCATATTTTGTTCTTTCTCTCTCTTTCTTGTATCTCCTAATCTTTCTATTCCTCTTACTATCCGAGTCTCTCCCATCTTTCATAATCCATAATACGCATACTCTCACCAATCTATTCATGTCAGTCATCAAACTTGTATCTTTTAATCTAGAAAGCTCATTACCCAAATTTGTCTCGCTATTAAGAGCACGGAGAGTCATCGGCGCTACTGCGGAAAGCCCTCATACACGGCTTCATCAGTCGCTTGAATCTCGGCCGAATTTATACGAGCACTGATGAAAATACCCATCAAGATGAGAATTGATATCAAACTACAATGGGTCATTAGATTAATGATGACGCCAAAGCTATATACATCAGAATATAGATTTCACCAGACCAAAACGTGGTATTCGTATGAGGTATCCTTAAAGTCTGTCTCGCCCATCCGTCTCCATCTATTAAATTTTGATTGGTCAAAAACTTTGCCGATTTCACTACTTTCTCCCTCTGCCAGTCCCTTCCAATCTGAGGTCAGTTTGACAAGGTTAAAATAAAAACCATATAATTTTTCTCATGTAGTGGCGAATACGGGTGCACAGTCGCCCCTCCCATTTGAAACACAAGACACATACTTTAAGCACACAAGCCCCCAAATACCTCCCTTTTCTTCCTCAAAGGCACCTGTAGCTGCTTTGTTATGGACTTTTCCCCCGTTTTCTTTTTTCCTTCTTCTTTTTGTTTGCTTTACTCGTCAGATATTTCTTAAAATTGCGCCCTCACCCTACATGGAATTTTAATACGCCCCTGTAATTGTATGCAGAAAACAAATTGAATAACTCAAGTCCCCCTTGGTGTATCCCTTCTAATCTTCTTCCCTTCCCTCTTTTTTAATGTAGATACTCTTACCATCCACCGTCATATCATATTTTCATAGAGTACGTGATGATGTTACTAATTTCGTTCTTTTGTTGTAAATATAAAATGAAATTTCGTGCGAACATATAAAGAATGAAGGGTATCGGGGGGGGGGGGGCAGGATTTAATACTTTAATGGTAAAGGTAATTCATGTGCAGCAGGGGGCAGTTTCACAGCTGAGACAAGAGTAGGGATGAAAATCCACAGCACTTGACAGAACAACCTATAGCGTACTTGTTTACTAAAACAGTATGATTTTATGAAGTAGATTGACATTGTTCTTCTGTTGTTATGGCCACTTTCATCAATGTTCACAGCTGAGATATGGAGCTCCATGGATGAGACAAAAATTGCGAGGAAATATCCACAGAACTCCACAGGACGAGCATTAATGGTTTGATCTGTATTTGCCTAACGTTTAAGAAAAATCGTCTCAATCACGTATCAGAAACTGTTCAATTGTGCTCACCAGGGGCGTAGACGGCGGCGGGGGGGGGGGGGGTGAGGGGTATGCATCCCCCACCTCACAAGGTGTGGGGGGGGGGAATGACATGTACAATCATCCCTCCCCCCCCCCAGGTTTTAGGGAAGGATGTTTGCTTACAATTAAACTGAATTAACATGTTTAGAAATGATAGGAACAGCAATAATGATAATTATAACAACAATGATTATAACAACAACAACAACAACAACAAAAATAATAATAATAATAATAATAATAATAATAATAATAATAATAATAATAATAATAATAATAATAATAATAATAATAATAATAATAATAATAATAATAATAATAATAATAATAATAATAAAGTAATGTATCATTATGCTTATGATAATAATAATAGTTATCATCATCATCATCATGATCATCGTTAATGTGACTGAAATGACGATTACTACCATAACTATATCGATCATTATTCTGATTTATGTCGTTATTTATATTACTTTTTGGTAATTTCGGCGCCGTCACAGTTTTTCTGAAGTGGTGTAACAACAAAATTATATAAAAAAAGGATAAATAGCGTGATGCAAATATGCTAAAATGTGTGTCAGTCCATATTCTATATTCGTTTGTCACGGTGCGTATATCTTCTATTTATGTCTGTGCATTCGGGTGTATGTGTGAGCGTGTGTGGGTGTGGGTGTGTGTGTGTGGGGGGTGTGTGCGCGCGCGCGTGTGAGGGTGTGTGTGTGCGTGTGTGTGTATCTGTATACGAAATTGATCCTCGATTTCTCGTGAACGGCAAATCATCCCCCCCCCCCCCCCCCCGGTGTAAGAACCTGTCTACACCACTGGTGCTTACTGGCGTCATTTGTCACGTAAAAAGAATGAAAATCAATTAAAAGCTTTAAAAAAAAAGTTAAATACAAAGGCATCTGAAAATAGGGAGGAAACAACCGGACTGGTATGAGATGCTGCTTTTAGATGTCGGGCACAATAATCTGATAATGAGGGAGTGAATCCCATTAATAATAACTAAAAGAAGATGATGCTCCTACTCGCACAATGCATAAAGAATGATGCGGAAATTTCGATTGTAAATGAGAATTAATAATGATGATACGATCACTGTGAAATAAGCTCGGGCGCCAAAAAAGAACGTTCACCCTGTTTTGACATAACTGGCAGACGTCAGCTCGCGCAGACATTAATGGAGATTATGCTTTCCAATTCATTAATTTGGGAACCCTCGAGGGTAGGAAAGGGGGTGGTATAGGGGAACAGGGTGGGTTGGTGCAACGAAAGATGTAGGAGGTTTCAAATGCCTCAAGGGTTATACTTGATAAATTGCCGATCATTACCATTTCAGGAACTCCACGAAATCGTGACTTCACAAATTGAATGAATACAATAACTTACTGAGTTGCTACAAACTCAGCATACCACTAATTTCAACATGGGTTTTTATGGCAATGATGATGTTATGGTTTAGCAAACCACACCGCTTCAACTCCATTTTTACACCCCCTACCCTTCTCTTCCTCTTTCCGCCTTTCTTAAGTTTTTATCCCTCTTTCTATCATGCTTTCTGAGTTAACGTGTTTCAAATATTTCCAATGTTGCTAATGCACTGAAGATCTCACTCTTCAAACTTCAGACCAATAATATTCACTCTCCTCTGTCTGTCTGTCTCTCTGTCTGTCTCTCTCTCTCTCTCCTTGCCCTCCTCTCTCTCTCTCTTTCTCTCCCTCCCTCTCTCTCTCTCTCTCTCTTTCTTTCCGCCTGTCTCTCTTCTATCTCCCTGTTTTACTGGCCTCTCCGCCCTCTTCTCCATCCCCCCTCTACCACTGGCATACCTCCATATCTCCGTATTTCTTTTTTTAAAACACGTGCACACGTTGGTATAAATAATGCATATAGCATTTCCATTTATTTGACATGCAATAAAAGAGCAATGTAGATAAAATGCCTTGCTCAAGGGCATAAGTGCCGTGTCGGGGATCGAACCGCGATCCTCGCATCTCCAGTCAAGCGCCCTAGACCACTTGACCACGGCACCTCCACCTCCACGCATAACATCGATAACTGGATTGACAATTACATTACAAAGACATAGTCTTGTGGTCACATGACTCTTGCATTCATCATAGAAACATTACAAGGAGTTACAGCTTTATAACTCACATATTGTTCGTGTTGCCCATTCATACTGCCTGCCAGTCTGAGTCTGTTAAACTAATTACAAGATACGAATGATTTTAATACAATTCAGTTATACTCCCCTTCACAAAAAGTACACGCTCTTCATGTCGCTCTTCATGTAACTCAGACAGTCCTAAGTATCCTTTGCTAGATAATGTGACGACCCCCCCCCCCCCCCTCCTTCACCTCACTCTCAATAAAATTTCAATTTACGTTGGATAGTAGTTATGATTGGCTGCAAACAATCTGTGATCAAATATATACCCTATCTGAAGAGCATCCATTTCATGCGTTTCTGTACTGCCCCTGGCAACCCTGAATCATGAAACAATCTTGAAACATTGAGTAATTACTTGCCAAGTTTTATGACCCGGAAATTTGTAAATCGTGTCTCTACTAAAAGAAGACACAGACTAGCGAGTTTTCCCGGCTCCCCTTTCACATGTGAGTTTGATAGTATTCACTCATGTTGCATGATCACATTCCTTTTTTTTTGTACTTTTAAAAATACAACTTTAATTACAAGATCTTTGAGCGATACTATGATTTTATTTAATAGAAAACAAGGATTATCATTATCATATCTACATTTGATTTTTTATAATTCAGTCAGTTTTATGAATCTGTTTAACATCTCGCACCCTCTTATTCTGATTTTATTTCTAATTTTAATTCTATGTTTCGCCATATAAAAAAAAAACCCAAACATTATCCTCCGTACCGGATAAATATTTTATCATGAAACACCATTTATTGAATAAAATGTTGGTCTGTATTTGCCTCATTAAAGCTTGTAGACTTTCATTTTGAAATCTATCATACTTTAATTCTCTTTTTTGAAAATCCGTTATTTTCACAGTGTCTAGGAATATAAGGCAATATTGGGAATCGATTCCAGTAACAAAGCTATCGGTGATGACATGCGTGTCTCAAAATCAAGATGGAAATAAAAATGCTAAAGGAAAGGGAGGGGGAAAAAAGACTGGAAAAGGGGATTAGCCTAACGACTCGGCTGTCTCTTCCGTAGATGAACCGTCTGCTATCTCGTCTGATGTCGAATTATCTTCATATTTTGGCGGAATCCCTCGTAAAATATGGCGTTATTACTCCGAGTTGCTTTTGGCCCGCCTTCTTGGTGTCATACTCGTTAAGTGCGTGCACGCACACCAGACACTGCACGAGGTAAATTATTTCTGTCCCCACGATATTGAAGTAACAGGGGGTGAAATGAATTTCGGTTTCCTCCTAAATTGGATGAGCCATGTTACAAAGTTTGCAAGGACCTCTTACTTTTCTTGTTATATTCTACTAGTTAAGAAACATGTAAGAAATATAAAAGTCAGTGAAACCTTGCAGATGAAAGAAGGCACGATCAAGGATGACGATATGGGGATAGATAAAAAATAGTCACTTAAGCATGGATAGAATTAAATGGAAATGAACTAAACAGCAGCATTTGAAAGGGGAAAAAAGGACTAAGTCAAGTAAAGACCATAGTGGGAACAATTATTCAGAAAAATACCTTCTCAGAGAATTATCGTAGACTATTTACCCCTTGAACCCTCTGTATGTTGTGTTTTCAAAGTTGGAATGGTTTTTGCTTAGGAATTAATAGTGACTTTATCATCTGAGCTGCAGCGAACCACTTTGATTGGCCTATTTGGGATTCTCCTTGCAGGGACTGCTGGTATGGCCAGCTGTCAATGGTTATCTGTTAATATCCAGAAAGGCTATTGTTCGCAGTTGCACTCTATGTACTTACTTAGACTTCCTAACTTCCCCCTGGTCCTTGAGGAGCATTAGGCAGCAACAGAACTTTCCCAACTTCTGCGATCTTCTGCTAAAGCCTCTGCCTCTTTTCCTGGAGATCTTTGGTCACTGTTCTTTTCCAGGTAGTTTTGGGCCTTCCTCTTCTCCTACCTCCATCAGGAGTCCACTCTACATGCTCTAGGGCAATTTGGGGGTATCTCCTTTCTGGCCTTTGTGGCCAAGGATCTTGAGTCGTCTCTCTTTCACTGTGTATACAAAAATATCTATTATAAAAATCTATTATATTTTAGCTACCCAAGGTAAATTGTCAAGGGAGGTAGTTAATCTGGGGAAATTTTACTCATTGTCACTGTAATAACGATATACCGAGTAATGTGTTAACGACAAATGACTTTGTTTAGTACACTTGTGATTCTTTACTGATATCATTTTTAACAATTTAAAATGACGACGGACTCCTCACTCTTCTATTCATTTATTTATCAATGTGTTCCGTTTATTCATCTACCTGTTGATTGATAAATTTGTTTATTTCCCTTTTTCTTCACTTATTATTATTATTATTATTATTATTATTATTATTATTATTATTATTATTATTATTATTATTATTATTATTATTATTATTATTATTATTATTATTATTATTATTATTATTATTATTATTATTATTATTATTATTATTATTATTATCATTATCATCATCATCATCATCATCATCATCATCATCATCATCATCATCATCATCATCATTATCATTATTATCATTCATTTATTCACTTATTTAGTATTCAAACAACTGGAATTTTACAGGATAGTTTTGCTGGTTTTGCTGGCAACTTTAAGGAAATACCATTTTCTTGTTTTTTTGTTTAGCAATGTGGCCTGTTATTCATGGTATCGGCAGTGATGACCTCTTGACTTCCAAATCATTTTGTTCTAGGAGATTTGAAGTATATCCAACTTAAACTTTATATGTTCCTAACCGTAGAGAGAGATCGATAATTTTCCCGAGGCGCCAACATTCTGTGAAGTTTCTTCTTTGAGCACCAAGCAAATCAGGACAGGAACATGAAGAATAACTTCAAATGAAATCTACCAATTTCAATTCCTCTTTCTCATCTTCTAAACTGAATGCCTGAACTTATGTTCGATTTCAGATCTGACATTTCAGATTGCTGCTAAGCAAAACGCATGTAGCCCATTTTTGAAATTGCGTTAAAAGCGACAACATCAAAGGGGTATTCCGCCTCTAGCCGACAACAGTATTGACATGATAAGTCTCAAAACAGCAAATCGTCTGCCGCTCCACTTAAAACTATATACCCTACGTGAAGTATGGACATATTATAGTCCGAATCTCGAACACATTTATCAGTCCAAATCGCGCGCACCTAATTTAAACGAACAGGATTAAAACAACAAGAGCTAGATTGTTTGGTGCAGGGATCGACTCACGTGGTATTTGAAGTAGAGATGTTTTCGGCAAACTTCCTTTGAGTTCTGATTTTACTCAGTGCATATATACAAAATTATAAAGATTGATTTCACGGGAATGCATGCAGTGGGGAAAGATGCAATTGTAGATTTTCCTTTCGTATCTCTTTATCTGTAGCGCTATTCTTGGCGGCCAATAAGGGAGGCCGGTACCAGCAGATAGGGCCTGGCGCCACAGCTTTGACAAGATACGCAACCGATACCCTGTGAAGAATAATATTGTTCAGAAGAATTAGTTTGATCAAAAGAGAGAGAAATCATATACTGAGAGAGAAAGAGAGAGAAAAAACCCTCAAAGTGGAATGGAAGTAACATCCTATTTAGAGTTTGTTAACATCCAGACAAGTCTGATTAGATGGATGTTCATGATAACACTCATAACTGTTCAAACTCGACAAGTTGCGTTTCACTGCTCTGCTTGTATTAAAAATTTATTTCACATGTAGCCTTATTAGATCACCTTGATTTAAATACACTTTTAAAACTTTTGATCATACAATGCAGGGGCGGCGCCAGGGTATTTCCATGGGGGGGGGGGGAGATAACCCATACGAGAGTTTATTTATGTTTTTATGAACAAATAGGGTTGCGTGACCCATCCCTCTGTTTTCCCATAGTCTTCTTTCCTCTTCCTCCTCGTTTTATTCTTTTTCTCCTCTTTATTATTTTTGATCACTTAAAAAATCATGGGGGGGGGGGGCGATCGCCCCCTGCCCCTCCTGTAGCGCCACCCCTGATACAGTGTCACAAAACCAATCCAAAAGCTTATGAGAATTAGAGGTATGAAATCCTTCACACTGCATTACGAATCCCATTTTTTTCATATAAAACAAGCACCCATCACTGCCTATGCCATCACTTTCATCGGAACTAACGGTAGTTACATTTTTTTTCATTTCCTAGGACACACTGATGAATATTTCAACTATTTTACGATGATGTCACAATGTTGATTTTTACGATCATGTCACCTGTTTTAACATTTTTTTCCATTTCTTTTCCATGACTGATTTACTTGTCGTCTTAGAAGTACATTCATTATGAAACTTTTTAAAACCTTTTGAAAGGCACTTGAATTTCAAGTATCGACTTCTCTTAGTTTGGTATCTATCAAACATTCACATGCGTGGGTCATTCTTCATCACAGAGAAGCTTCATTTTCAGTTTCAGTTTATTTTCATATTTCACAATCATTACATAATAAGGCATGAACAATAATAATAATGCATGAATCGTTCATTACAAATGTAAACAAATACTATCGATGTAACTTACAGAAATGATAATATAATTCCATGGTGTTTTAGATGAAATCTGACAAGTGAATTTGTGGTGAAATATGAGGGAATCTGTTTAAAAAGCTAAGCTTGTAAGTCATAAATTCCCTTACAAATAAATAAGAGCTGTCTATTTTACTTTATAACTTAGCTTCTATTGCTTCTATTGTTGATTAGTAATTTTCGGGGAAGGGGGGAGGGGTGGGAGGGGGGGGGGGAGTACTTCTCCATGCCCCGAATCCACGGTCTGCTAACATTATAGATATTTGACATCTGACATTTCTGATGAAATGAGCAGCCCTAAGTTTGGACCAGTATTGCGCTATCAATTTGCAAGAAAATAGTTCTGTATTAAGTTATCAAAACTTATCAATTATGCAATCTTTATTTTTTACCATGAGGCTTGCAGTACAAATGGCTCAGCGCCCGTAATCATTCTTCCCATCTCCCTGTATGGTAATCACTTAAAAAGCCGAGTCGCAAGCGAGGTAATTGGACTTCAGATAAAAGCAAAATGTGATATTGTAATCAAGCTAGCTGTCTAGACGATGGCTAATTAACGATAACGAGTTTTGTGACGTTTTTCATCCCTCAATATGGATGATCCTATTCCTAGCTCAATATGAAATTTTCGAAAGTTGAAACGGCATATAGTTGTAAGTATACATAGCAAATGATGTTCTGATGTAAAAAATATTGAGATGAGGGGGAAAAGTATCAGTATCATCTAATTTCAAATGACATCGATGCTACTGTGAATTCAAGAAATCATACAATTAACGTGTTTTCTCGAAAGACCATTCGCCGAAACTGGTTAATGACACGGAACCAGGTGCCTGATGCAAATTGGGTTATTACCATTGTACTTTGTATATCGTTCATTATACCTTTCTGATAATTCATTTTGTATTCACTGCATGATGTAAGCATTGATCATGTTGATTGTGCTGTTCGTCAGGGACGGCACCAATGTTTTGTTTGTCTGTTTGTTTGTTTGTCTGGTTTTTTTTTTTTTATACTAACGAGTGCATTAATCCGAAAGAGATATCTAGCGCCCCCCCCCCAAAAAAAAAGTGTTAGGAGTGATGTCGCATTTTGTGCTGCCTTATTTGGGTATGAGACAGCAAATCGGTTTGGGTTGTCGCCACCTGGGTTTTCAAAGGGGATCGGATGGGCAAGAGCCGATGGCATAAACCCCGTAAACTATTTGGGGTGAGCAACACGTTTTGATCAAACTTCCTTTTCAATCGTTATAAAGATGCCCGGCCTTATTGCTATAGAGTTAACGATGTCGGCATGATCAAATGATTTAACATCGAAGATGCGAAGGTCATGGGTTCGAATCCCCGCAACGATACTACTGCCCTTCCACAAGACATTCAACTACGTATGCTACTCTCCACCCAGGTGTTAGGTCCCCGTTTCATAAAACGTGTTATGAATAACAAGTTGCAATAACTGTTATAAGCTACTGAAATCCTTACATCTAATTGGCTGAGAGCAAATTTGTCATAGAAAATAATGTGGCATTTTTTTACTGATACAAGTTTTATGAAACGGGACCATATACGAATTTTGCACTTAGTCCCGAAATCGGAAACCTTGCTTGCTCGAGCAGCGGTGCAGAACCTTGGAGGTGGATTTGGGCAATATGGAAGCATTCAACATTGTTTCTTATATTATTCTTCCTATCGTTATTATTAAAGCTGTAGATTGACCCTATCAGAGCATGGAAAGATTGCTTGCTTTGAGAGGATAATTTACCAGCATGGTGCTCACATCCTCAAACTTCATACTCTCATCCAAAGATTGGCCTTTCGTAATAATGACTTGATTGCAACGATGGCAAAAACATTGTTGAGATAACATGCGTGATGTTCTAAAATAGTCCAACACGTGGAGATAGACGACGGATGATGAATGTTATTCGAAATTGCGGAAGGCTTGCGCACGGCAAAATCCTGCCAGCCCAAAGTCAGTGAACCTTTAACATTCTGGATGTAAAATTGAAAGTTGGGAGATAGTATATAGGAGGAAAGAAAAGGAGGCTCTTGGAACTGTTATGTTGTAATGGTCTGACGGGTATGACTCCTCATTAGGGTAGGCGCCGGCTGGAAGCCTCGCTCCATATGTTATCTCTATAGAGAGATAGAGATGCGCCGCATCATCCACCGACTTAATCTACCGTGGATGACTTTCCTAGCTTCTAAGGACATGCTTTACAGTTAACTTCTTCATTTCCCCCTTCTTTACTTGACTTGGTCTTTCTTTAAAAGCATTGCTCTTACTTTAGCCGCGTCGACTCCACTTACCCTTGCTCTTTGTCCACTTCTCTCTCAATATTTTGATTTGCTAAACACTGGTCTGTGTTCCTTCATTCTTCGAAACTGTTTCTTCCTGTTTTGTTTTCTTTTGTTTTGTTTTTCGAGGACAACTTCATCGTCATGAATATCGCTTCAATCTCCTTCCCGCGTGAAGATGTCAGAATGTTGATATTTGCGTAAGAGGATCTTTGAAAAGGGTCCAAAACTTAAAAAGTTTTATTTTGTGAATGGATCATACGGTATAATATTATGCAAGGTGTTTTTTGTGAGGACTGCTTGTTATTTTTCATGGAAAGGAACCATTTTTTTGTACCTGAAATTCAGGTATTGGAATGAACTAATTACTAGTAAGGTATTCCTCGGGTGGTACAGAAAAGAAATTTCGAATTTACTTTCCATAGAAAAGAGATGCTGTGAGAGGCATGATAAGCCGGAAACAGTGCATGCTTCTCCCACCATGCCCACTGCCCACAGGTTTTTGTCACAAGCGGAAACGTACACGGGAAATATATAATGCCGATATGAAACAATTATTTTACAAGTACGGTGGTATTATTTAATTGGGTTCTATTACCCAAAGGCAGCCACATCAGTATTACCACTGCTCTTCCTGCGGGCCCTGCAATTATTATTACCCCAACAATGGCAGGTACATCGAAGCATAAGGTGGGCAAAATACAATGTCCAAAGATGTAAGCACCGAGCGACGATCGAACCTAGAACCTCTCCTCATATGTGAGGCAAGCTTCACCACTATACCACTTTGCTCCCACTAAATATATTTCGTCAATGGGGCTGAAGTCTTGTATATTAATGTTCCAATCACTTACTCATACGAGGAAGCGAAGCGAGCGAGGAAAATTGTAGACCTTTTTAATGTCATGACAATTTTTCATTAAAACATATACAAAACAAGATATGGAAATATTATCTCTAACCACATGGGCATACGAAATTCTCTGGAGGATGCTACAGCCCCTCAAACATATGTATATCACTCTGCTGATTATAGGATAGTTAGCGAGGGTTGGGAATAACGGAAGGAATATTGGGTTTGGTGCCATACAACCAAGGTAAACAACTAACTGGTCTTTCCATTAACAACAGACAGTCAATGATTTTAACACTAAAAGAGGCAGAAATTACAAAAAGATAGACCACGTTCTGATTGCAGAAGGAAAGGAATGGAAAAGGATTTAGGATGATTTTAAATGATTTTCGTGCTCGTGTTGGGAAGCTGCCAGATAGATAAAGAGCGCGGAAATTCTGTGAAACTCCGAAGACTCAACCACTTGAGCTAGAGACAGAAAGTCTGCACATGTCTACCAGACATTATCATTTTTGTTTTTTAGTTTGTTTGATATCGCAACCACGCAGCTAGCTAAATGAGCACGCGATATTCGTTAAACACAAAGGAACCTTGGAAAGAGGAATACGATTGATAGGAAACCAAGTAAAGAGCTTGCAACATTAGTGTAATTATGTTTCAATCTTTCTGTTAGGATATGATAAAAGGGGGCGTTCATATTTTTGTTTTCAATTTCGGTGTCTGATGACGTGCCTGGCATTGTTGTTGTGGTTGTTTTCAGAGCCCTTGGGCTCTGGTTGTTGGGGATGCCAAGCACCCCCTTGCTTGTGAACGAAGTTTGACGGCATTCGTGCAAACGGCAGCGAGACGCAGTGACACAGTTACGGTCGCACGCCTGTCTGTAAATATTTCCCCATAGGTCCCTGTGTTAAAAATGGAATTTGATAAATTCATGAAAAAAAAGTGTTTATAATGACACCATTGAAACTTTTGTCTTTAAGAGTTCATACATTATTCTTTAATTGCTGAAAATATGAGGGGGTGTTTTTCAGCATTTTTTCTCGGTAGAGGGGCTGAATCTCAGACTAACAAAAACTTGGTCAAAGCTCCAGTAGTTTTAAGGCTTTTTGCCACACTAATAAAGTCCCCTTAAAATCCACCTGGGACCAAGTACTGCTCTCTCATGGGACTGATCTAAACCAGTAATTATCCCTCTCTATGCACATATGAAACACAGTGTTCAACTATGTATCTCTGATTTTATATGAATATTTTTTCAACTATGATGTCATCTTTGGTACGGGTTGGAGGAATCTCTGAAAATGGCCGGATCTATTTACAGGCGTGCGGCCTTACCTGGCATTAAATAATTCCCATTCTTTTTGTTGTTTAAATCGCACATTTATAATGCATCCTACAAAATGTGAAGCACAAGGGATGTACAATAATTCCATTTTCTATCTATAAAAAAACAACAACATAACAAATTTCTCCTCCCTTTGCTATTTCTCTGTAATGGCTTACAAATAATTCAGTAATAATTTTTCCTTTCTTCTTATTGGAATTGTATGATCACAAAATAGAATAATCTTTTTTATCAGCTCACGTGCATATTAGTGATGGTCAAATGCACCTTCTGACAGATTAGCCTTGTGCTAAGCAAGTTATCCAATAAAGTCTATTACTACTACTACCACTACTGCTACTACTGCTACTACTGCTACTACTGCTACTACTGCTAATACTGCTACTACTGCTACTGCTACTACTGCTACTACTGCTACTACTACTACTATACTGCTACTACTGCTACTACTGCTACTACTACTTCTGCTACTACTGCTACTGCTACTACTGCTACTACTGCTGCTACTACTGCTACTACTGCTACTACTGCTACTACTGCTACTACTGCTACTACTGCTACTACTGCTACTACTGCTACTACTGCTACTACTACTTCTACTGCTACTACTACCACTACTACTACTACTACTACTACTACTACTACTACTACTACTACTACTACTACTGCTACTACTGCTACTACTGCTACTACTGCTACTACTACTACCACCACTACTACTACTACTGCTACTACTGCTACTACTACTACTACTGCTACTACTACTACTACTACTACTAATACTACTACTACTACTACTACTACTACTACTGCTACTACTGCTACTACTACCACTACTACTACTACTACTACTACTACTACTACTACTACTACTACTACTACTACGACTACCACTACTACTACTACTACTACTACTACTACTACTACTACTACTACTGCTGCTGCTACTACTGCTACTACTGCTACTACTGCTATTACCACTACTACTACTGCTACTACCACTACTTCTGCTACTTCTACTACTGCTGCTGCTGCTACTGCTACTGCTACTGCTACTACTACTACTACTACTGCTGCTGCTGCTGCGCTACTACTACTACTACCACCACTACTACTGCTACTACCACTACTACTACTACTACTACTACTACTACTACTACTACTACTACTACTACTACTACTACTACTACTACTACTGCTGCTACTACCACTACTACCACTACTACTACTAATAAACTACTACTACTACTACCACTACTACCACTACTACCACTACTACCACTACTAAACTACTACTACTACAACTACTACTACTACTACTACTACTACTACTGCTGCTGCTGCTGCTGCTGCTGCTGCTGCTGCTGCTGCTGCTACTAACACTACTACTTTTACAACTACTGCTACTGCTACTACTACTACTACTACTACTAACACTACGACTACACTACGACTACCACTACACAGTTTTCGTTTAATATTTTTGTTTTCGTTTTTATCATGATTTTTTGGAATAACCTGACTATTATAAGTGGAGACCATATTTTCCGGATACAGGAATATAATTTGCAGGCTTCAACATAATGCTACATGTATTACATGTATAATTGCCCTTTTGTAAACACAACTAATGAAAGGAAATGTAAACTGTGAGAATAAAATATTAGTAGTCTTAACTCTTAACAAACACAGTTAAAGCAACTTGGTAGTTTGACCAAATCAAATTCAGTTTTCAAGTTCAAATTCGGTATTTTGACCATCATTGTGCAGAAATTTTTTTTAAAAATAAAATAAAAATAAATCACCTTTTTGCATAGTATTTCAGACTTACCAACTAACCCTTTGCCCGCCTATTTGGATATAGTTCTTAAAAGATGTATTAACATTTATTATTCAAATCTTTATACTCACACTTTGTGTGTTTGTTACAGAGAGCGATGCTTTATCTACCGTATGTTAGACAGATGAATGTGATATTTCTCGCTAAAAGTTGCAGGTGTTTTGATATTAGTCTAATCTTTCTGCTGTTATCAAATACCAATTAAAAATTACAAAAACAGACAGGAAGGAGTTTAACATATTTCCAGTTGCATGTTACTTAATAATTTACACTGTTTCAGAGACGTTTGGCATGTTTGCAGACTATGGTTCTTGAATTCGGGTATATAGCTTTGTTAGGGCAGCAGTTGTTTTTTAAGTTTTTTGAGGGAATACTTTATTTGAAGTTTCAAGATTTTTTGAAAACAGAATCAGCAACTTCACGGAAAACATTGTCAATAAAATTTGATGATTACAACAAACAAGAAAGGCTAGACGATAATATAATGAAGGCGTCATAATGCTGTTGTACAAAATATGCATTCTGTACACTTTTTGAAAAGATATTTTTGTTTGACAGCTAAAGTTCAACCGTGTACAAGTCATTCAGGCGATCAGACCAGGGTTTAGGGCAAGATCTTCTCTCAAAAAACTTTCTAAATTTCATACATTTGAAAAATATGGAGGCTCTAACTCCCACGGTGCCTGCTTTTCCTTTTAAGAAAAAGAGTAAATTTTTAGTGTGGGAATTTGAATTATCATCCATGTTCCTGTTAACCTTCCTCAGTACGCACTTTATGCACCTAGCCTTCCTCCGGCGCCGCAAGTGTGAACTACTCCAACTTTCCATGTGTGAACACGGCATCCTCGACATGACAATGAGATTGAGTGCCGTAACGTCAACACGCCAGGCTAAAAGGAGTCTAAAAGGGGGCTCCGTTTTAGACCATGAATGACAATACCGCGTGTTTTTTGGTAAGATATAGACCGAGCAGCGAGTCTGGACGGCACCAGGAACGAAGTTTGTTTTTCCTCATGTTTGTCTTTTGCGTTTCCGTTTTGAGTAAATAGAAATGACATACTCTGCAATGATTTTTTCCTTTTCCTGTATCTATAGAAGTATTGCTGGCGAACATATCTTGGTGAAATGAAAAGCGTGCCTGCACGTTGCACAAAATGAAGTGTGTCTGATACGTCGAGAGAAGAGAGTCCTATTGGCGGCTCCATTCCAACTCATTATTCATATCAATCAAGGGTTAATAACTCCGTGAATTGATAAACATACAACGCTGATGTTTGAAGACCACTCAGTAGATAGAATTAGACTACTTTAATGATCTATGTGTTGTCGCATGTCGTAATTGTTGTTTTATGTATATCAAAGCATTGCAAGACATGTTTTGCTTCCCAGAAAAATTGCATTCCACTCTTCAAGCAAATAGTTGGTGAACCAGCCATGGCGTCCATGAGGCTCTGTTGCTTATAAGTTTTAAGATTAATCATTCCATCTCTCTGTATGTCGTCATCCCTTCATCTCTTTTCCTTTTTCATATGTTTAAACTACACTAGCGGCGCAACCAGAATTCTTATAGGCGAGGGTGGGGGTAAATGAAAAAAAAAGCTTGACAAATAATAATACTGAAACCTCTGACAAACAACAGCGACGACAACAACAACCTTTCCCCCAATATCTCCTAAAGGCAAGCAAAATTGGGAGCACACAAATACACAATACACCCTTGACTGCTTTATGATATCCGATTTGTTTTGTAAGGGGGACTTATCGTCCTGCGCCCTCCTTCACCCCCCTCTCTCTAAAATAAAAGTATTTTCTTTTCCAGTTTTGTGATCCACGAACCATGTTCCAGTTTCCCCATGACCCTGAGTAAAACAATAATATTGAAGAGATTTTATTACCGGAATAATGTTTCTAGTAGAATACATTTGGTTATAACGTATCGATATTTAATGTTGTTCTTTGACTTTCAGAGACATTCTAGAGAAAAGATAGCCCCCCTTACAATTAAAATGACCCCCCCCCCATATTTTTATCCTCTTATTCCATAAATGAAACAGTTAGTACTTTCGGCGCCTTCGTAGCGACTGTTTTTGCTCTTCAAAAATGTTTGTTTTTAAAATGATTAATGTGAATCACATATCCACAATTCAGCTGATTGAGATAGCACAGTATTTGTAGGCTATAGTGATCTCTTTACAAGAATGCGAAACACGACAAATCTGGACGTATGACGAAGGGATGGTGTTGATATAAATATTCTAAGCAATAGATATAATAGATATTGTTTTACTCATGGAGAGCCACAAACCAAACGGGGATTATAATTTTTCCCGTTTCAGAGCAAATTTACAGATTGTGCAGTACTTTCTTGACATTTATCAAATTTTAAGATATCGAATTTCTTTAGAATTGGTGTAAATCAAACTAGTCTAGATAATTCTCTTGCTGTGTTGAATCTAGACCCTAGAGGTGCATTTTTTATTGGGAAAAAATGGATGAAGGGGAAAATTAATGGCAGAGGAACTGTCAATTTTTCCTTCCGTTGCGCTGACGTAAACTTCTCGTATATAGCGCCATCAAGCGATAAAAATAGGATTAGGTTTCTTTACTTTCAACTCGGCAATAAAATCATTCAAAAGTGTAAAAGAATGATTCAACACAACGATGGCTCAGACAAGGCAGAAGGAGAGGAAGGACGGAGGGCAAATGTGAGAATGATATACATGAAAATAATAGTACCTAGAAATAGGACATTGTGGAGCAAAATGAGGAGAAGGAGAATAATAAACATGAAGAAGGAAGTTACACTGCAGCTTGAAACCAACTTTTAGATAGACATGATAGAAGTTGGTGTGTATGAAAAGAGAGTTTCATTCTTGTCATTTTCCCAGATTGTTTCTATGAGATAGCTCTCAAAATATGTCAGTTAGCAATGATCTGCCTCGCAAAAGTCGCTGTAGATCACTCTCTGCAAGCTTTGAAGTGCGTTTGAACATAATTTTCATTAATGTATTTCTCCTTTAATTTCCATTTTGCCAATACTGGCTTTTCATATTTTGATAATCATGTCCACAGCATGTCCTGTATGCACTGAAAGAAGAGGAAGCATCTCGTATACATGCATGTTTTGAGCTGGATTATGAAAACCTCATCAATATTCCGATCAGTGCACTCTCCTTCTGCTGCAGACCATAAAAAATCCAGACAGGATTAGAATTTTATATCTTCCTTTTCAACCATGCCAAATTTCCATAATCAAAATGGGTTTTTCATCATTAAAATTGTTAAGGCGAACGCATCGCACGCCTTCAATAAAACCCCGCGCCCGTTCGCCCTTTTCAACGTCAGACGAGCAACATTTTATCTAAAGGCTTTTTATTTTCAATATTCATTACAATATGAATCCGGTCTGAGGCTTAGAAACATTAAAATCTGAAGATACACGTTTATCAAAAGCCATAGAGGCGCCTGCTTGACAAGGTTATTGAAGGGAAAATATGACTAATTGACGATGTTGCGGTTTGGTGAAGCTTTTTCTTTCTTTTACTTCGATCCTCTTTCTGGTGAGAGCTTTGGCGGCATTCGACGCCCACCTCCCATATTTCATCGTGCATTATCTTGTCAGAGTACACAATAACCGGCCTACAAAGTTTGTATTTAGGAAGAAAAGGGATAAAAGACTGTCTATTATGTGACGGAACATGCAATATGATACGTGCATGTATAGAGTTGATATGAGAGAGAGAGAGAGAGAGAGAGATGAAGTGGGAGAGGAGGGGGGGGGGGGGAGCAAGAGGGTAGACTGAAAGAAGAATGAAGATTCTGAATGTTTACTGATATAGATATAATGTTAACGGTTTAGATATTTTCCTTACATTTCAACTTAAAAGTTTGCAAAATAGTGGACCAAAATATCTTCATGAAATTAATTTATCTTTTATATTTATATAATTGTATACTAGTACTTGAATGATTGAATGATATTTTACTTTTGAAATCCGCCTTTAAACTTTCAACGTGACAAGGGGACTTTTAAAAAAAACTGTTACTGTTAGGAATGCTGAACAACCATTCTTCTTCAAATTTCATTATTGCCGTTATTGTCGCAAGCAACCTTCATTTTTTAAAACTATCGTTTGCATACATTATCAGAATAATATATTATTCATATATTATTCATCACTTTTGTCATTTCCATCTTCATCATCAGCACCACCATTACCACCATTGGTATCATTCTCCTCACCGTGGATTGACTTCACCCCTCCCTGGAGCCAGCCGTCTCTACGACCATCTGCGCCTCGTCTATACCCATCAACACATGACTCACACCAAGAGGAGCAAAATCGAGGAATTTCCCCCTTTTTTTTCTATAAATGGAAGGGGAAAAAAAACGCTAGACATAAATCGAGAGAGAATCGTGAGGTACCCGTCAAACGAAAAAAGGATATGTTCCGTTGACGCCAGGCAAGAAATGAGAGTAAAGGGAAAAAGCGAAACCGCACGGGGACCAAATTGGATCATAATGTAATTTCGCAGTCATAGATTGTATGTTCAAGCCTCCGTGATGACCATGACTGTGTGTGTATTCTGATGGGCTAGGTGTCACTTACCTGTGGAGCGCACACTGCGTTATCTTAAAGCGGCATACACAGCGCATATGGGAAGCTTGATTACAAAATCATTTCATGTACATGGGATGAAATTTGTTTATTTCCGTCATAAAAAAGAATATACAAAGAAATTAACAAAAGTAATATGAATATAATGTACTATACAAAAGAAAAAATGTACAGAAGTATGGAAATTTAGGAATGAACAAAACAATAAGGAAAGAAAAATGGAACATGCAATCAAGAGACGGCTGGATAACCCATTTTCAGCTGCACTGACATGGTGCCGCTGGTCTTCCATGGGGACCAGATTGAAAGAAAAGGAATGGAAGAATTAATTTACTAAAAAATGTCGAAGAAAAAGAGAGAGAGAGAAAAAAAAGAGAGTAAAAGCGACTGTGATGTTATACTGTAGTGAGGATATATCAACTGTTTCTTTCTTCCTCACTTTTCCCATTTCATTACATAAGCATGATGTATGCATTTAATAAGGACGAGGGCAGGAAATTATCAAATACATTCACAAGTAAATAGTAATTTTCTCCACGATAAAGTCAAGAATATTCAATCGTCACATATGCAAACCTTGATGTCACATTATCTTTAAACTCTTAAACTTGCAGTGAAATATTACTGCTTTTCTTCCGTTGTTCTTGCCTCTCACCCTCTCACCCGGCGTTCAACTTGAAAGGTTCAGTTGGCATAATGCTACTGTGCTCAAGTCATTAATTGAACTGAGTAATAAGAAAGATTTGCAAATTTATTTTTTTTTTTTGTTATTTTTCAGTTTATTCCACGACTGCAATCAGCTTGTACAATCTATTCCTATACTGACATGATATCGATTCTCCCTTTGAACAGTCGCCAAGTCAGAAGAATCGCTGTCACTCATCAATCGTTTATGACGTCATCACTGCTCATCAGAGTCGAAAAGTGGGAACCCTCGCATTAGATCATTATCAAGAATTTGCACAGTGTCAATGTTAGGATCAGTATGATCTTCATGGAGACCTAGGACGAGACAGAAGTCTGTCCCCCCCCCCCCCCCAATTTCTCTCCCGTTCCTCACGCCTCTTCCCTAGTTTGCAGGCACAAGCCCTGGTCTGTCGAAACGGGTCTGAGTAAGAGACTAAAGCAGGTCAATGGGGATCGTGTACTGTAGCTGATCCAAACGCTAGGTACATGGCCTAGGCTTCTGTCAAGACCCGAATATAATTTAGGAAAGTGTCAATTATTGCCTGCAGAC
Source organism: Echinometra lucunter (assembly GCA_029962745.1). Lineage (NCBI taxonomy): Eukaryota > Metazoa > Echinodermata > Echinoidea > Camarodonta > Echinometridae > Echinometra > Echinometra lucunter. The sequence goes on from CM057151.1 coordinate 8,216,988, forward strand.
CAACTCCCCCCCCCCCTCTCTCTCTCTCTCTCTCTCTCCTCTCTCTCTCTCTCTCTCTCTCTCTCTCTGTTTCTCTTCTTTATGTGTGTCATTTAGTGGCATTTTCAATGTCAGTACGGAGTTTGGTGGCATTCTGATTTTTTTTTTCATTAGTAAAATTGGAACCCTCCACATGAATTGAACTATGATGTCTGGACCCCCCCCCCCCCGTCCATACGAAATAAAAAGCAACCGTTGTCTCTATCCCCTAGCTTATAGAGAAATGGGTTTTTCATTAACAAAGAAATCAATATCATTAAAATACCTTTATGCGAATATGATATGACAAGACGGTGAAATACAGTTTTAGTTATTCTATCTCCTCTATTTTTCCTTCAAGATGTACATGTAATTACATGTTTGTATTTTTCCTCTACGTCTCTTTTCTCGAGACTCTATATTTTGAAAATTTGCATTCTTGGCGGACGCTCCCGATTCTGAATAGTTCGGATGCATTATGTAAACACAAGAAGAAGCACTAATGCATAGCTGAACTAGAAAATCAGGGTCAATATTTGCTGAGTATGATCATTGGTCCATAGAAGTTACGCTAAAAAGAACGGCGGGTACACAGCGAGGGTGATTGGCCGCATTAAGATTCTGTTTACATTTAAAAAATAATTCGATATTATGTGAAAGTATAAAATTATCATCAATGACTGAAAATAGAACATTATGGTTTCAGTGAATCATTGTCGCTTTACTTCTGTTTAATTTTGAAGCAACAACTGAGTTACTCAGAAGTACAAGACACAAAGAAGCAAAGCAATCATTAATTTTGATTATCGATGTCTTCCCCGAATGAGAACGAGAGACTGGAGAATACGTACATTATATCTTTTAACAATTTGTAAGTTAAGAGACATGTGGGAACGGTGTTCTTGGGGAAAATAATGGTTAGTGAGGGGATAGGAGAGGGATATGAGGAGAGAGTCGAGTAGACTCATGTACTGCATACGATCATGATGACGTATTGGAGAGAGGGAGAGGAAGCTAGAGAGAAAGAGAGAGAAGGAGTGAATGAGAGGATGGGAGAGAGACAGAGGGAGGGAGAGAGAGGGGGAGAGGGGAGGGAAAGAGAGCAAAATTATGAGAATGAAAAAGAAAAAAAGAGGGAGAGCGAAAGAAAGGCGGTCATATCATAGAACAGAAAGGATATCATAGAACAGCTACTGCATTTAGTAAATAACATTATAACATTACCGCGGGATTTGGGGGAAGAACATATCTTACATTTGAAAAATTCTGTTTTGTTCGATTTAATTCATTTCCCTTCAGTTTACCACTCAAATATAACTAAAATTAGTTTTCCGATCCAAAGTGGGTAAATAAACCGCGGTGACTCCCACCTGACTCCAACAGACGGGATTTCTGGAGGTGGAGTACGGCGGGACGCCAGAGCGAGACGCCACCACTCCTTATACCCCCACCTTAACGTGGCGCCAGGGATCACTTTTTACATAATTATACCACCAGTATCCCTTTCCTTTCTGCTCTTTACCCTCGATACTTGGTCCTCAAGTGGGTAAATTATTGTCGAGAGTTTTGTCACCATGTGAATGAATGTACCCAAAGAACGGAAGAGTTAGAGTAGAAGAGGAAATTGGTGTGGCAACGTTTATTTTCATTCAGCTTAATACAGCTACATTTCGACGGCTCTCTCTCTCTCTCTCTCTCTCTCTCCTCTCTCTCTCTCTCTCTCTCTCTCTCTCTCTTTCTCCCTCTTTCACCTACTCTCCCTTATGTTACAGTAGTACGTGGAGTGAGTCAAGGGCACCGAACTCCCCCTCTCTCCTTATCGCTTTAGGTTTTAACTGTACATATGGAAATTGTTAAGGAAAGGGGATATTGCTGAACCTGAGGAAAGGCTTAAGCATACTAATATGTGTAGTTCATGTTGATAAACCTTTCTGATTACAGGCAAAAAATAGGAAAGTATATGACATGATAAAAGTGTTTAATATGAAATTTTACTCCAAAGGCCTGAGGAGCATGGGATGAAAGGAAGGTGACAGAGAGAACGATTTGGACAACGAGACGGAAAAGGAAATAAAAGTACTAAAGACTACCGAGGATGAGAATAAGCATGAAAATGTGGTGTTTTTTCCCCCTTTTCTTTCTTTCTTTTTAGTCCAATCACCATTCTCACTCTCCACAGCTAATCAGTATACCAGGAATAAACGCGGCGCCACGGGGCACCGTATCACATTACCAACCGATAACACAACATACATGCGACTCTCTACCAATCTCTTCTAGTGCCCACTGCTACTGCTACCCCGCCCTATCAAACTATGCAGACTATGCTACTCCAGTGGTAAATGATGAATAATTGTTGTAAATGTACGCTAAATGAGCAGAGACTGTATGGCTCATCCCCTATCATATTAACCTTGTTCCGAAAAGATGAAGTCTCATTTAGAAAGGCAGACAGGAGGATTTGCCCTTGTCTTGTCCGTGCCACCACATTTTGGTTTTATTCATCTTTCACTTTTCATTTTATTAAAGATCGCTAGACCATCATTATTCTCATTCACTTTTCGATGTCAAAGGCAATACACTCCACTCATTATTAACTTTCTCCCATTCTCTCTCCCCCCCCCCCTCCTCTCTAACAAGAAATTTTCGATGATAATTATGAATTAAACATGGCCTGTATCTTTAGTTGTAATTTGCTTTGTAGCAGATACCGTTTCGTTTCTTCCTATATTAATAGTGTTCTTTTTAAATTATCATGTTAATCATTTAACAAGTTAGATCCATCAAGTCACATGGCTTTCCCACTTTCTTTATCGCATGTGACTTTAACACCAGCTACAAAGAAGAGAGAAATGATTAATAAGCCTCATTGCATTTCCTCACTGTATAACCATATCTTTCTTTCTCTTTGTTTCTTTCTTTCTTTCTCCTTCTTCATCTATCTGTCTTCCTGATCTGTCTAATTTTCCTCTTTTTTACCATCTCTTCTCTGTCTCTCTTCCTCTTCTTATTTACAATCCGTGTCTCTATCTCTCTAATTCTCTATCTATCTATCTATCTATATCTACCTATCTATTATCTGTCTATCCTCCTTACATATAGGAATTTGATTTCATTCGCGTCTTGCCAGTTGTTTCCTCTTCTTTTGTTTTTGTTTTGCTCTTCTATTTAGCTTTCTCTTCTTCTGCTTTCAGATTCTTGTCATAAACAAACAACAACAGCAAAAAAGATACACCACACAACGCCCCCAGCCAAAAATACTACATATAAATGAAAGTCATTTTATTCGCATTTATCGATGTTATTACACCCACTCACCATGCTCATTCTTTCCAGACCACTTTTTTTTGGCACGTTTTAAACGACTGTTTTATACCCTACTTGCATTTTTTTTATTTCATGCTTTTTTTTCTATTTCAAGATTATTCAAAATAGGTTTTATTATGCTTTGAATCGGAAAGAGGAAGTCATTGAATGATATCAACCACAATAAATGCAAATAATTGCTTAAAATGATTGGAAAAAAAGTGAATAAAAAAACTTTCGTTTCACCCCAAATGGATGAATATATAGGATATGATGACTTCCGAGGGATCAATTACTCTGAAGGGCTTACAAGGGTGAAATGAAGATAATAAATAGGAAATATTGAACTTGGAAGAGACAGCAGTTGAAACGAATGTGAATGCATTAGAGAGAGGAAAAATTACAAGTTGAATAATAGATGTCATCGCGCCGGCATGACTCCACTGGAAAGATGTTAAAGAAATCGTAAAATATCCATGGCGGCATTCTCAAAAGAAAGGATGAATCTTATTCCCTTTCTTTAGTTTCTGTTTTGATTAGTAAGCACATACGATTTGATTGCATTATTTACTTGGAATTGTTGGTTTGGCGACACATGATGGCGTGTGGCTCTCTCTCTCTCTCTCTCTCTCCTCTCTCTCTCTCTTCTCTCTCTCTCTCTCTCTCTCTCTCTCTCTCACTCCTCCTTTTTCTTATCTCGTTAAGTTACGACGGCATTAAAGTATCCTTCCACTTGAAAAGTAAGAAACATTCAGATGTGGCGCGTTTGGATCATAATTTCGGGCTACGATTGCATGGTGGTATATCCACGTACGTTATGATATTGGTGTGCTGAATCTTGAGTTCTGGAAAATTTAAGTGAGCTTTCTGATCATTTAATGTCAGCTTTGAAGAATATCATAATATCCTTTGAAAATGAGTTCTCTTCAAATGTTCTCACATGAAAAATATAACAGAAAACAACTTGAGTGTTTGGCCAGAACACTTGTGTGTAGTCCCATATAATGCTTTCTGTGTGCAGTGCATGTGCTTCTCAGCAAGAATGAGTATTTGATTTCTCATCATTTAAAAATGTCAAAACTTCATATAGTATTAGTATACACCAATTTTATGTACCACTCAATCAACCTTTCCCAATTACTTTGAAATAGTGTTTTTTTTATAAATGCATGACCAGAACTCACGTTTATCTTTACTACGAAAGTAACAGGCATGAATATGATACATCGTGGGTAGTGAGTAGTTGTATCAAAATATGAAAACGGGGAGTAGATAGGAGAAGAGAATTGTGAAATGGAAAGTCAAATGGAAAGATAAGAAAAAGCAGCCGAATAATTTTGATTTGAAGACGGAATAAGCAAAGAAGATATATATATATGACAGTTATCGTTCTCTTATCCAGTGGTAATTCCTTTAAACAATGAATTTCATGATAATGTTTTAAGTCTGTTATTCAAGAATAGCAAAGAGAATGATCTCTCGTATTTTAGCAAGAAGTAAGCCAATGAAACGAATCAAAAGAACATCAATTCGTCACCAAGTGCCTGCTAGATTGGTCTAAATTTCCATCAAACGCACCATAATTCCAAGCTTGCCTCCTCCTAATTTGTCACCCAAAAACTAGAGATAATCATTGCCGGAGGGCATGATTTGTTGGTCATCTCTTATTCATAGATTGTCTCACCATTTCGTCTAATTGAGGATAAATTTGACCACGGCTCGCCAGCTGACCAGACGATGGAATTGGCTCGAGCTCTAGTCAAACGATTCGGCATAAAAAATCAGTCCTACGCTTCGCACGGATGACCAAGAAAAATCGAGTGAATTAGGAATCAGCATCCCTCCATTGTGTGCTATTTTTTAAAAAAAAAAGTCAAATCGATTATTAACATCATCTTGATGCTGCTAAGAATAATATGGGTGCTAATGGCATAAACGTCTGACCTTCAGAGCTTATAATTGGCAAATATGAAGATTTGAAAATCACCTGAATTTCATAGTAGGAACAACATATAAATCCGGCACACGTCTGGCCTTATTAACCTAAAATGATAGAAAACTGCAATTAAAAATAAAAAGATTATATCCCGTCACAAACCCACAAACAATAAAAACAAAGTTAGACAGGAATATATCAACATCTAAAGTAGATAAGATGCAAAATCGTAATTAATCATGTAGAGGAACTCTCTCTTTTTAGAGTATGACTGAGTGCCCTATTGAAATATAAAACTGAAACCATTATGGGTGGAATCACTGCATTTTGACTGTAATTTCTCATACACAGATCTTTCAGAAAAGTCATGAAACGGAGGTTTAATTAGCCTGAAGGGGATAATTTACAATTAAGGATTTAAAATAGATAAGCAATGTTGCTTATTGATCCACTTTATATTAACGATGCACCCCCTCTTGCAGTGTATTTCTGAGAAAATTTATTGTTGCTTCAAAAAGAAAGAGAAATAAAGCGACCATGATTTACTGTTGATAATCTTATACTTTCACATAGCCCCATTCCCGTTTCCTACCTGTGATGTTAAAAAGAATCTGTAACAGAATTCGTATAGTCTCAGTTAATTCTACTCATTTAAAAAATAGGTCTAGATTTCCGTTGTGGCTAATAAGAAGTAATAAGAAAATCAACTTAAAATGTCAAATTTCCCCATGTCAACAAAGGTCGTTATAATTATAAATCACGAAAGTTGCTCAAAACTCATCATAAGAAAAAGAATCTAAGCCAAACTTAAATCTGGAAAGCGGCCGACAAGTGTCGATTTTGAGCATTCCTCTCATGCCCTCACTCCCCGTGCCTAACGGGTTCATCATGGCCATCGAGGGCCTCCGATACAAATCACCTTCATAAATCAAAATGTGTTGTAGCCAGCTTTTTGTTAAGAAATCGATTACATTCATCTGCTCTATTTCCATTTTGGGACATTAGAAATGATTTGGTGACCATAAAGCATCACTTTCTTTTCGATTGGTTTGCGAGATCACCGACCACTCGTCGCGGGAATCGACCTCATCACACGCAAAACTTAAGTGAATATTTTCAATTTTGCCCCAAACTGAAGTAACAAAATGCCAACTACTTTTCAGAAAGCCGAGTGTAAAGTTAGGTAAGGGAGAAAGAACTCTTAGTGTATAGACGTGTTGTAGTCTAGTAGATTATAATCACCAGATTTTTCCTATTTAATGTACCAGGATTTGAGCCCCTGCATGCCACTTCACTATTAAATCCTATTGCAAACATTAGTGTTGATTTGCCACACTCGATCCAGGTGAGGTAAGTGGGTATCTGGTAGAAATGGTGGAGAAATTCCATGAAAATACTCTATTTAACGTTAAGCTTCCAGAAATGAAGGCAATCCCACAGTTAGGAATGTATTGAATTATTAATTCTATTACTTTACACCCAATAAATTGACAATTCAAAAGTCAAAAGCTCTTGGGAAACTCATGGAAATGTCATATATTGATATAACATTACAAGAATGGAGTGTTATCATAATCATATAAATATAATCATAATATTAATGAAATGCATTTTAGAGTGGGTTAAGATAAGGAGTGTGCGAGCCACGTATATATTCAATCAGGATACATACATATTTCTCACGGAATTTAAAAATATGTATGTATCCTGAAAATTAATCACAGGAATTACTAATGATGACACGATAAAGCTCGCCAAAATAAAAGAAGAGTTTAATTGATTTGAGGGAAGGTATCAGTTACGTTTTTAATTACTGTTCACCTTTTCAGCTCGTGATGTTGAATTGTAAGGTTGTGAGCTCATTTCAGAGGATTTATTAAATAATCAACACACGTTACTCACCCAAACTATATTTCTGTTGATACACAAAGATCTGTTAATCACGAAAGATTGACCTTTCGAGTTGCACATTTGGAATAATGAAAATCTGCGGATGTCACATTTTAGGATCATAGACTTAAGAAAACTGTTCGTGATGTTAACACAGCCCTTCTAATCCTTAAAGAATAAAGCCCGACCTCTAGACCGAATGGGGTGACAGCAGATAAAGGGAACTGAAGAAAGTCTAAATACTGCAGTCTTTTTCAGACGTTTCATGATGTAACAATTTTTTAAAAATGTCCATAACCATATTGATTAAAATGATGGCAATGAGGATGATGGTAATAATGAGTATGCTGAGAATAACAAGGAATGTGAAAGATAAACAAACAGAGTTTAAATCAAATTAATACGTATTCATAATCAGAAATTAATCTAGTCATAAAGCAACTTCGTTCACCGTAGCTTTACCAAGCTGTGGAAGAATGGTCACAACTACTAAGACGGTGCGGTGATGATGCTGGTGTCCTAGCAACAATTTCGATAACCATCTTGAAGAGAATCTCTAAAAATTTAAAGTTCAAGTTCAGTAGTAGTCAACGATCTCGACCATGTTGGTAGAGTATGCTCGAAAGTTTTTTTTTGAGATGTGAAGAGAGCGGGTTAGTTCGTCTACGGGGAGGCGTGAATTTCGTGCCTCGGTGGACGACAATGATCACCAACCATCGTCACGCGTTGTTTCCAGCGCCAGCCCATTCTTTATCTAACCATAACTGATGTAGCCGGAGAAAGGGTCCGGCAGAAAAGAAAATATGTTTCCCATGATATAACGTCTTTAGTCCCTGCATGCTAAATTTTGTATTATTTTTCTGAATGCATCAATATTTTTTTCTTTCTTCCTTTGTTCTTTCAAGACCCCCCAATCAACATTAATTATGAACAACCTAAATTACTTTTTAGATATGTCCTTACATGAGGGCTAAACAAGGTGCAACTCGAATCCGACTGTTAACTAGAAAGGATTGCCTGAATATTATTTTTATAATTCAAACAACGCCTCAATCTTTTATCGAAATTTGAAAAATGATTTTTTAAAAAAGATTATAATTTCTTATGAAATAGCCTATTTTAGTCTTTACAAAATAATTTGTTATCTAATAATTTGATATAGTCAATATTAAGATTTAATAAAACCCTATTTGATATATTAAAAAAAAAAAACTTTACGAAAATGTTATTTTTTTTTCTAATACTTTTTGCATTCCGTTGATTTTATTGTCATGGAGAACTAAGAAGTCGGTTGAAAGGGACAATTTTTGTCAGCGGACGCAATTTTAGTAAATGCCTGGGACCCATCATTTTTCTAGTATAAGACGTCGTCTGAATGGCAAATAGTAGGACGCCATGCTAGACCGTGCAGATAAGACATGTAGGGAGGAGATGGAGGCAGCCAAAGTGGAACTAGACTTGCTTCATGACTTTTAGATTTGTATTTTTATTTATATTATGTTATTCGTCCTATTTACCCAGGGTAACCTAGTCAGTGATTAAAACAATGATATCTTTTATAGGTCCTGCACAAAAACACACACCTAAATACTATGCAACTCAGTACATGACTGAGGATTGATCAAGATTTTAAAACAAAATGCAGTCAAGAACATGAAGGGGTAGAACATAAAAACAAGTCATATGAATCAATCATGTAAAAATTAATAATTACCTTAACATCCTTAGGAAAATACGGGATATGTTGGTAAAGCATGAAATTAATCAGGTTATAAAAGCCGGGGTTCTTGTATAGGTCATATAAATTAAAGGTTAAAAAAAGAGAAATAGTTCAAACATAGGAATAATCTCAGAGGTAATACATTTATGATATTTTGGATAAGTAAGCTAAAGTCTTTTTGACATTTCATTTAAAGCAGAAAAATGAAAGAAATGCTTGAACTAGCAAAACCTTTCTGCCGTAAATAGATGCTTCGTGGCTTGATGAAATAAAGATTGCAGATTTGAAAATACTGAAGTAATTAAAAGTTTTGAATCATATTTACGAAGAAAGAAACAATTTTTTAAAAGGAAAATATACATGAAAATTTTGATAAAGTTATTTCTTCTCCTTTCAACCAAAAGGTACTTTATTACGAAACATCATTTGGCGTATATTTTGTATTTCTCTGTGTTTCATTATCATTGTCATTATCCTTATTACCAGTAGTAGAATTATCAGTATAGAACAGTAGTAGTAGTAGTAGTAGTAGTAGTAGTAGTAGTAGTAGTAGTAGTAGCAGTAGTAGTAGCAGTAGTAGTAGTAGTAATAGTAGTAGTAGTAGTAGTAGTACGTAGCAGTAGTAGTAGTGGTGGTGGTGGTAGTAGTAGTAGTAGTAGTAGTAGTAGTAGTAGCAGCAGCAGTAGTAGTAGTAGTAGTAGTAGTAGTAGTAGTAGCAGTAGTAGTAGCAGCAGCAGTAGTAGTAGTAGTAGTGGTGGTAGTAGTAGTGGTGGTGGTAGTAGTAGTAGTAGTAGTAGTAGTAGTAGTAATAGTAGTAGCAGCAGTAGTAGTGGTGGTGGTGGTGGTGGTATTATTATTATTATTAGTAGTAGTAGTAGTAGTAGTAGTAGTAGTAGTAGTAGTAGTAATAGTAGTAGTAGTAGTAGTAGTAGTAGTAGTAGTAGTAGTAGTAGTAGTAGTAGTAATAGTAGTAGTGTAATTTTGACTATGATTATTATTGCAATCATTGCTATCATCTTCATCACCATTATCATTTCTGGTAATCTTTGCTCGGAAAGGAATAGTCAAAAATATGCCGTAAGTTCTCATGATCAGACAGGCGAATTCTGCAAGATAACTTGCAGTAATCTGTATTTTTGTATTTGTCACATACTTCACGTTGTACTTGGTATGCATTATCATTCAACATAACATTCAGTTGTATGTCAAATTGTCAATCAAACATTTTAAAAACCATTAGCCTTGAACTCAGGCAAAGTCTGGTGCTTGAGTACCGAACACGCAAGCGAACTTTTTTTCGTCAGTCGAAACTCAATGATGCGTGAAGAGCCCGCCAAAATAGGTTAATGCGGTGGTCGTAATAAACGTCTGTCTGCTAAAGGGTGTCTCATGTATAGCCACCAGGGTATTAATGAGTTTTACAACTATGTGACTAATTTATGAGATAATTTTGTACTGCATTCCGACTCCCTTCCTCCTCCCCTTTCATCCACCATCCCCTTTTAAGGAGCAAATAAGCTTTTCATCTGCACAGAGCCTTCATCACATGCACCCATCGTTCAAAATTGTAATGGAAATCATAATCCGAAAAGATTTTAATGAGTGTGCATTGATTATATAAAAGATAATAATCTATATCATTCTTCTCAGAGCTGTGCGTCTTACAAAGATAATCAATGTCATTGTTTGATTGTAATTGTTAAATTGTGTCTGAGGTTTATATCATTTTCAAAGACATGTTTAAAAAGAGCTATCTACATTTATGGTAAATGTCACGTTTCTTCTCTGGTACTGATAAAGAGTGCATTCAGTAATATTGTGGCTGTATCCTCGGAAATGTTCCTAAATGCCCTTTAATGTACCTCAAGTATGCTTTGTTTGAAAGGGGTATGGAATTTCTCGTCACATTAATGTTGATACTCTTATAGATGTGTAGACAGATGGGTTTCAGATAGACACATATTGGGTGGCAGTGATTCTTTGCTGTACCTGAAGCAACAAAATGAAATCAGGTATGTTCTTTTTCAAAATTCATTTATTTATTCATTTTTATTCTGGTGTTTATAACTTGTCACTTTTGTACTTATTCATTCATTTATTCATTTATTTGTTTGTTTGTTTACTTATTTGTTTATTTATCTATTCATCAATTAATTTATTTATATATTTATTCATTCGTTTGTTCATGCATTTATTCATTCATCTGTTTATGTATTCATTCATTCATTTCTCTATTTATTGATGCATTTGTTCATTTGATTTAGGCGAAAATATAAAAAATGTCTTTTAAATCCAATAATCTATTGGAAGTTCTACGTTAATATCAAAAGTTATTACCTCTATCGTCAATCAAAAAAATCTTTATCATTAGCCTTGTGTTGTTCTTTGTAGAATATTTAGAATCATGATATTACGATAATGGTTACAATCGTGGTAAGATTAATCTAACGATAAATTTCCCATAATCAATGCATCGTGGATTGAGATAATGCGAGTCTGGAATAAACGACTACATCAAGAGATGAATATTACGATGTCATCTGCATGCTGACATTGTTTACATGCCTTGTCGACAATCAACCATCATATTTCGTCTATCTGGCGTCTTCAATATGATCTTATAATATCTCTTCACGTCTCACTTGTGTTCTGGAGAGCCGCCCATCCCTCTTCCTCCATATCTTTAATCCCATTTCAATTTAAAGCTCCAGTTCGTTGATTGACTTAAACACTTTTGGGGAAGATAAACAGAGCGATTTTACTTGCATTTTTACTTCTTATGCCCTCATTCATGCTTGTGTCGATCAGAATTAGTGAGAGAAAGTGTAGTAACCCCTCAAACCAACAGTGGCGTAGCGTGGGTCCGGACTAGTGGGGGGGGGGCGCTTATCCTTTGGACAAAATATGAATTATCAAGGTCTTTGATTAGGGATGATGGAGGGGTCGCATCATTTTATTTTTTTTAAGTTCCCTTTCTTCTCTTCCTCACCATCCTCTTTTTTAAAATTTTCCTTTCCGTTTTTGCCATTCATTGAGGGAGCATGTGCCTCTGTGCCAACTGCAGTTTCACCATTGATCACTATCGATTATCACACTCTCGTCATCATGATGATGATTTTCATCTTTCTTCTCTGTCCACAGTATATCTGATTCCATATAATACTCCCCTTTGCAAATGAAACACAACTATAATGTACCCTGATGCTATGGGTACATGAAATTTCTGAACTTAAATGACAAAATTATTTACAATGGCGTAGCATGGGTACAGCGAATAAGAGGGGCGTTTGCGTCATCATGGGAGGGGGCGCACCGCTAATATTTGTTGGATCATTTAATGAGACGGGAATAAAAGGCCTTACAGTTAATTGATTTTGACTGTTATCACTTTCATAAAGTAAAATTTTCTTGCTCTCCCTTGCTCCCCCTCCCTCCCTTCCTTATCTCTCCATCTCTCACTCTCTCCGTCACTCACCCATTCCCCTTCCTTTCATTTTGTCTCAGTCTCTGTGTCTGCTCAGCTCTATTCCATCCTGATTGTCTTCCATTCATATTAAGTTAACGTGAAGATAGATGCAATATTTGGCGCGTTTTCTTGGGGAGAAAAAGCGCGCGCCGTTCTCAGGAGTAGGGCAAGAAAACATGAGTGTTGTATTTTTGGCTCACTTTCAATTATTAGAGACGCCAAATGCTTCACAGTAGTGAGGTTGAAAGTCTTGTGCTAGGGTTCGATTGTGAATTTTTCTATTGCATCTTCTCTTCCAGATTTTGAGACATGATTTCTGCAATCAAAGCGAGTCAGCGTTGTCAAATAAAATAATCCATTTCGTTTTCATCTTGTTCTCAGAATGGAACAACTATGAAGACTAATTGGTTAATGTGGTTAATTGATATATCGTCTGACAAACATTATCTGGCATGTTATCGAGTTTCATTTGCAGAAATATTTCTCAAGCAACTGCAAATTCGATAATGTCGAGGAGGAAAACAGATCATTAATTAGAAGTAAGCCAAATTTTCTTTTTAAAATTCGAAGAAGAACTAGAAGATTCTTGAAAACAGCCTAATTAGTTACAATTAGAAGCTTCCAATGACAGTTCTAGCTATGTCACTGACTTGTACGAGGTTTATGTGGAACTGAGAACATTCGCTTGTGAAATCAATCAAGGGCCGTCTAGGCTATAGAGCACTGATCTCATTCAAGTTGAATGAACTACGGTCAATTAAGCCCCCAACGTAAGCCTCCTTGCAAACGTTGTTTTCATTAAATATTCCTACTTCTCCTCGCTCTCAAAGTTAATCCGCCATTTTATCAATATCTTGATTTCCTTTCCTTCCTGTCTTCTATGTATTTCTCTTCTCTTCACTATCCGCCTCTTTGTCCTACTCTCATAATCTTTCGCATCTACTCTTACGGTCTGAAATCCCCTATTTCATTATTCAGTGCTCACTTCGTTATTTTCGTATGATCAGAAGTCCTTTTATTCTTAATAACCGAAGTCTAGATAAAAATTGTTCTCATTTTTGTTTGCTTTCCGAATTTATTTTAATCAAATGTTTTGACTCTGTCATAATTTTCCTATTCTTACCAACCTGCGACTTCGGAGTAAATCATCTGTATCTGAGCGAGGTCTTTCCATGATGTGAAATAAAATCTTCGAAAGGAAGGGTGGAGAGGATTAAAAAAAAAAAGATGGAGGATGGCTCGGTGGTAGAGCAGAGGTCTCGTAACAAGGAGTACTCGGGTTCGAAACCAAGTGATGCGCTAATGCCCTTTGGTGAGGTATTAATCCTCATTACCAAGTCCTTCGCAGGAGACTTAAAGACGTCGGTCCCCTGGTTGCTTACTAAAAAGCATACATAATGCTTTCTTATAGCAGTCAGGCTAAAATAACCAGCCATTTTGATTTAAGGAAGGAAAATAAGCATGATAAGGGGGTGAAAACAGAGATGCTATGCATGGGTAGGAGAAGGAGACAGGGGAGGAATAGGAGGGTATATAGACATGACAGAAGAAAAAAGGGAAGAGAGTAGATGGAGACAAGGGCGTCAATCGAGAAGGGGGCAGGGGAGCACGTCCCCAAACTTTAAGGGTGGGGGACACAAGCGGGTATGTCCCCCAAATTTTAAGCTGAAGACCCATTTTTTTTTTGGCTTGTCAGCAAATGTTTGGTGAGTTCCCCCCCCCCCCCAAAAAAAATAAAGTATTATATGCTCACCCAAATTTTAAGCTGAAGACCTTTTTCTGTTTGTTTGTTTGTTTGTCAGCAAATTTTTGGAGCATGTCCCCCATAGGCTGAGGACCATTTTTTCAAGAGTGCCCCCCCCCCAATATAAAACGGATCGACGTCCCTGGATGGGAGCTATATGATAATGACGGTTGTATGAAACACTACTTTTAAGCCATCTACACATTCCACATGCAGGAGACACGATATTTTGAGGGGCGAGAGAAAAGGAAATGAAATGGAAGGAAAGGAGACAGTGAAAACGACTGAGTGAGCAATGTCAGAGACGTACGATCAATACATAATAGACTGTTCATCCGCTTGATTAATTGGACTCTGTAAAAAAAAAAATCGAGAAATGTTACGACTTAAGCAATTTCCGACAACGTCTGTCAAAAACACTTTTATATCTGCCCTTGCACTTTTCTTTCTTTATACATGTTATATCCATCTCTTTCTCCACTTCTCTCTCTCTCTCTCTCCCTCTCCCCTTCCCTGCCTCTCTTTTCTCTATCGTGCAAAGAGTTTCTTTTTTTTTTTAATTTCTATTTCTCTATTTATCTCTGTTCCCGATAAACCTATACAAAGAGTATTCCGCGAGTTTTGTCGTATTTTCTTTCTCATTTCCCCCCTTTTTTCATTTAAAGCTCATGAACAGTTTTGGGAGCAAAAAGAAAGTGGTTTAATATTGTTCTACATTGCCTGCCTTGCATCAGAAGGGACATATGAGAGATTATGTAATATTTCATTCATTATTTCCGGTGGATATTAGTGAAAATATGTAAGGAACACAAAATTTAACGGCTACACTCTGTGCTATATACCATTTGTATATACACTATAGGACCGTGCACCCATTTACCGCTCCCACACAGCGCTTAGTTTACCATAGAGGTAATTTTTTTACCTCCATGGTTTTACCTGGGTTTTACATGACTGTCAATGATGCACATTGCTGGAGGTTTACGTTGATGGCCCAGGATCTAAAATATTTTTTGCCTTTCAGTTGTTTGATATTCAACTTGACGTGAAAAGGGACATCATCTTAGTTTTGTTAAAATCTTGCTCTTTGCCATCAAAAAGCAAAGAAATCTGACGAAGCGTTTTTGTGGGCTTAACGAAATTGGTTAACTTTTAAATCTCGGACGGTTCGTTTCAAGGTAAAAATCCCCTTTGGATGAAAAAAAAACCTGCTATAAGCCTCCAAAGGTTCGTGTTATAACTGTTGTCAAATTATTTATATATTTTTTCTCGTCTCATACTTAGAGTCTTGGCGTCTTTCTTCCAGTTTTGTTCCCTTTCTCTTCATCTTACTTCCCTCTTTTTTTTCTTTCTTTCTTTCTTCTTCTTCTTCTGTTTTCCGCATTGGCTTCTGTGGTCTTGTAAAGAATTGTTTTAATCATCGTGAATTTAGTGCGCTTTTTATCAATATGAGATATCACTATATGAATCACGTTTGAAAATGTCAAAGAAAACATTTCAAACAATATTTATCCTAAATAGATTTGTTCTCGTGAAAAAATATACACTTTCTTTCGAACACCATTACAAAATTGGCCATGAGTATAACCTATAGGCACGAATGAAACTGTGAGGTAAGGCGGTATGATGTTCATGCTGCAATGAAAAAGCAGGTGGTATATGAAATAGGTTGCTATTAAAGCGTCTCCATGCTAGGGACGGCAGACGACATTGGAGTGTTAACATTCACACCTTTTCACAATTGCCACTTTTAACCCATTCGTGACAGAGGGTCCACATTATGTGGTTTGGTCTAATAACTTTTGATGCAGAGCCTTAAAAATCATACCAAATACATGAGCAGAAAGAGCAAAAAATTCTACACATACTGTGTCCATTTTCGTTGCATCAATATTTGTTGTTTGATGCTGAAATTTTTTAAAAGGAAAATAAGCATTGAAATCCTTAAATTGGCAATGCGATGAAAATGTTACAATTACCGTTTTCCCTGCAAATTGGCAACTTTATGACTTCTCATCATACATTCTGTCAATTTATGTTTATTTCAGATACATGATGTTTTATAAGAAAAATGTAGCAATAAAAGAAAAATGTTGGTGTTGCCAACTTGAAGAATAAAAGCTGATCAAATTAGGCTTTAAATAATTCCTGTCACGAATGGGTTAAACATACCATCTGAGCTAGACATTCCCCACACCAAAAAAAAAAAAAGAAGAAAAAAAAAGTCATCAACAGGGAGGAAAATGATGATGCTTATATCGTAATAGTTAGATCACTTCATTATTTCCTCCTTACACATTATGAAGTATAAACAAGCAGACTTTGATAGGGGAGTACATGACTAATTTATATACATGTATATGAATACAAGGAAGAAATGTTAAATCTTTTCATTCGAATGCAAAGAAATAATTGACACTGAATACGTATACATGAAGGGAAAATGGATTTAAAAATTATTTGAAATGATATTCAGGAGAAAACCTACAGATGCGAAGAAGCATTACACATTGCTGACACAGAATGATTTAGTTCTTTCACAGTAAAATATTCAATGTGGTGGATTTTTTTTTTTACCTTTTATGATATCTAAAATCTTCTCGGCCACTTATCATTTCTCCACTTCTAGAGTTTCAACATCAGTCCTAATGAAAAAAATACTATACACCTCACCCTCTCTTCTTTTGATTATTTCTGTATGCTCAGCAATTCCACACTCGATTAAACTTGATTTAATTGAGAAGTAAAAATTAATTTCCGAGCTTATTTCGTTTGATAGTATAGATTTCAAATTGTGAAATAGCAACCACTAGCCATTACAAAGCTTACTATTTCATAAGTGTCGAACGGCAGACGTTTTTGTCTCCTACAGTTGCAGATAATAAACAAATTGGCGCCAAATGTAGATTCAAAATTACAGCTATCATCATTTGACTGATGACCATCTGAACGTCATGGTCATGCTTTAACACCTATTCATTGCCTCTGTATCGGATCAAAAAATATTTCTGTTGTTTGAAGCACCTGCTGAGAGAGATATTTTTATCGTCTTGAAAGGATATCACAAGAAGGAAACAAGAGCCATATAGTGGCATTCAAATATTGTATTCATCAACCAAAAATTGCATTTAGTTTATTTTGTTCGACTGTTTGTTTCAATCGGAACATTTAAGTTTTGACATGCTTTCAGTTATATTTCAGTATGTTTACTCCTTATTTTGAACTATTCACATTTCATTACAATGAACGATATTTTTTATCAAACCAATTTCATATTTTTGCAGTTTCCTGACCAATTTTGTATTTCTTTTATTATCAAAATTTTGCATGCGTCAGAATTGACTGCAGTTCTTTTCAATAAAATTTCTGTATCAAACTCATTTGGGAATACATCTCACTTCGGGCAGTGGCACTTAGTGTTACTTGGAACTGGACCTAAATGATGACGAACACAGTTTTTTTTTTAATTACCACACTGCAATCATCTGCCGTTGTGGAAGCATTTCAGTTCAGCTAGTGTTAAACTATGAGAGAATATTAAAAACCACGCAAACAATCTAAACCCACAATGTGAAAGAACTGCTCCAGAGCGATGGGGAAAGTTAGATTGATTGTACATAAACACAGATGGGTTGTATGAGATTTTAATAGGAATTATCGAATTGATAAGAAATTCACAAAATTTCCTGAAGTAGTACTGCATTGCACACAGAAATGAGCACACGCAAAAATCGGACCCTAACTCTTCAGCAATTTCTCTTAATATTTCCAGTATAATTTCATTTGAAGTTAACTAACTGGCTTGGAAAGAATGAGAAAGCTCACATACTATTTTCATCTTTACCAGAACTTAAACATCTCTTTACTACAATTTTCTTCACTTCTTTTTGAATTTCCAGGTCTTGTTTTTCCATTCTATTTCTCTTATACTATATGTAAATGAATATATCTTCATTTGTCGAGACACTTGGATAATTTTTATCAAGATGAAAACTCTGAATATCTGTAAATAGCAATGGCTTCGTTCACTTACATGTACACGTCCTGATTTTTAATGCATTTTCCATGTACTGCTATAGATGGTTATTTCTTTTCCTGTACCATGACAAATTCATGTCAACTTTAAGTCACCTTTGAACAGGAAAAGTGCAACGTCCTTCTGGTTTTTATATTTGATTTATTTGATGTTGTTAAAAATCATTAGATAAGAATAGATAAGATTTAGATAAAAATACTCATTTTGGGATATTGTATGAAAACGCTATTTTACCTGTGTTTGAAAGACATTGTTTCTCCTCTGCACATCACTCTGCTGTACAGAATGGAGATATTTTGCACACTAAAGGAAAAAGAGGTTCAAATTTGCATCCTAAATGCAACACTGGCAGCACCTTTTCGGGTGCAATCTTGCACCCTACATGGAAAGGTGCAAAGATGCACCCTTTTGTACTTGTTTGCACCCGGAAATGCTCGTCTGCACCGGTAAAGGTGCAATTTTGCACCTTTAAGGGTGCAGAAAATTTTGCATTCAAAAAGGTGCAAATTTGCCCTTCCCTAAAGGGTACAGCTCTACACCCTTAAGGGTGCAAAATGTAGCTAACTGCACCCTTAAAGGTGCAAAATGCTTCTTAGGGTGCAAAGCTATACCCATAAAGGAGCTCCCAGTGTTGCATTTGAAAGGTGCAAAATTGAACCTTTTTTTTTTCTTATAGTGTTTGGATTGTAACTTCAAGATGTACATGTATATAATTATAAGAGATAGTATCGTTTCCTTCGCTTCCTTCTGTTTGTGGAAGAAAAATCAAGACACCATCTGAAATCAAAATATCCATTGGGAATTCGTGCTAAACAAGAAATGTTGGTATTATTTCTTCGCACATGAAATGCATTCAATTTGCCCGAATCATCGTTTCCTCATTACATTTTGAAAAACATTTTAATACTTTACCATCTGTTGTTTAATACTGACCTAGACTGGGTTCAAACTTCGGGCAAGTTGTGTCATAGCTATATAATTACAGTTTTAACATCATGTTTTCATGTATCATGTTTCACTCGAATGAATGATATACAGTATAAGTGGCGTGAAGTTGTGGATATCATGGATATAGAGAATTAAAAAGGATGCATGGGAAGACATAATCAAATGACAAATACCGAAGGATTCATTTCTTCAAAGATTAATTTCAACAATTTTTCAGGTTAGTTTTAGGGGTTTATAGTCATGGGAAGTTTAGGGTCTATGATCAGATTTACAAATTCGGTAAGTGTAGAATACAAAATGATGCATTTGTAGCTGGAGCGAGTATCGTGCATAAAAAGAGGTAACGCGTCAATAAAAAAACAATTTGAAAACGCTGTGTATATATATGTATATATATATTTAAACGCTGACATAACGTGAAGAAAGTAACTATTGAAAATGAGGAAAGGAACGAAATGATAAAGAGAGAGAGAGAGAGAGAGAGAGAGAAAGAAAGCGTTAGGAGGGGCTGCATTGTGTGAGTGGGGTGGGGTAGGGATGGTAGAGTGAAAGGCCTGATCGGGGAGTTCAACAAACAAGTGTTTAGAGTCAAATGCAGAAAACCTGTTTTTCCCATCGCCTCCTGTTCGCGTGCTTGCATCAGTTTGGTTAAACCATCGCTTAAATTGCAATAATAGCGTGGTCTCGTCAGGGCCTTGCATGCTTTGGCGTAGCCAGGGGTAGCGTAGAGGGGACGGGACAAACGCTTTGAAATAAAATACCTCCCCTCTCATGCAAGCCCCTCTCTGTATCTTGATTGCATTTATATTTTCAAAAAAGATTAATTACGTTATACTTTAGAAAATTGACTAGCCCTAGATTCGGGAGAGTTGCGATGGCGTAAGAGCATTAAATTGTTGTTTATGTGGAGTGTCAACTCCTCACTTGAAAGTTCCCTTATTACGCCCTTAACAGGCCAAGTGCAGGAGACGTCCGACGATTGTGTCACCAGAGCGTCTTCAGAAGTATCCCTCGGGGCCACATTATCCTCGCATTATCCATTATCAATGATGAAATGTTTCTTACCGCTTAAACGATTCATGTCATTTATGAGAATTGTAGTGCAGTCGATTTAACTGCATGCTTCATCTACCCGCACAGGCTAAAGGGACACTCACCCTTGTCTTTCACAAAGTCGAATAACATAAAAATATATGACAGAATATGAGATAGATAGAGAGAGAGATAGATAGAGAGAGAGAGAGAGAGAGAGAAAGACAGAAAGACAGAGAGACAGGTAGAGACAGAGAGAGAGACAGAGATAGAAAGAGAAGGGAGAGATACACATGACGATCTGACGATATTATGCCCCTCCCCCATGCACACACGATTTTCAAACATTCAGTCTAATGTGTTCTAATCACTGTGGGTGAAGTTTTGCCTTTCTTTCACATTCTTTTTTTTCGAACACCTCTTCTTCATGGACTGGAGAAAGGAAGTTAGAGGTCAAAATGGACTGAATGAGAGAGTGGTGTGATAAGAGGTGCCAAGCAACTAGGAGCAAGCAACATTTTAGGAACGAAAAAACAATCAGTTGGCAATATGGGCTAATCATAATGATTTGCCTCTGCAGTGTGGATTAGCCTTTTATTCATAAAGTCATCACTGTAGTTTGTCATTTACTTGAGTGAGGGGACTTGCTCAAGATTTTTGGTAACATACAGGAACACGATATGCAGGGTCCCAGACAATAAACAAGACAGAACTAATGATTCACTACCTCTAACAAGAGGTGTAGTTTCCATGAATGTTTGCTTGAATTAGTAACACATTTTATTAACAAGATTGGCAACCCTTTGTATATTTTCGGCGAAATCATATACAGACGCGTAATAATATACGTATGTATTATGTTCCCACTCGAAGTAGACACATGAATGTTTTGTATACTTTCATGCGAAAGCGTGAAGACAATACTCATGGCAGGCGTGCAAAGAAGAAATCTATTCCCTGGTCGTTTGCATAACCTGTGGGAGATACAACCTCCTTTTTCCAAACTCGAATTCACTCTTTTCCCTCGATTTCGTTTTTTAATATTACATTTTCAGCTAGTTTTATGGGGCTGTTTATGTATGCAGGATACATTATTGTATCGCGCCTGCATACATAAAAAGCTCCCGTCTGAGAAACGCCGCGATTGTCTGATTGTTGTGTGTGAGCATTAATGCCTTTGGGTATCCGAGCGGACATTGAACCTGAACGTGAGAAACGAAGGGAGGCGAGAGGAAAGGGTGGAAAAGAGTATTGTTGGGAATTGTAATGGAATAATTAGAGGGGAGAACATAGGGGGGGGGGAGAAGGAGAGAGATAGATGGAGTAAGAATTACACAAGTTATAAACGCATTGCGAATACAAAATGGAAGGGCTAGTAGTGCGTGATGTAAAAAGGAAACAAGGAGAACTCACCATTCATTCTCCGGAATAATAAACAGGGTGTAGCTTCTTAAAAAGATAAATCATGAGGATTATCGCCAGAAAAGAAAATCACCAGGAATGAAGATAAGCCCTGTGAAAATTATTCATTGGAATCACAGGAGATTCATAATGATCCATGAAATAAATCATACATAGACGCAGTTGTTTTTTCTATTTTACTCTTGTGATTTAGTATCGTTCTTGTAGCCAATATTTCATGTCCTCGTTGAAGTGTTGTTAAACATTTTGTCAGAAACAAACATTGCTGGATAAGGTTTTTAAGCTCTGTCTTCCCCTCTCTCTCTAGCATATGATATACATAGACGTAAAGAACGTCGAGAGCTGGGAGTGCGGGGGGGGGGGGGGGGCAGAGGCATTGTTACTCTTAACGGTACACACTCTCAAGTCAAGCAATTTTAAATCAAAGTCAAGACAGAATGAAACAGATCAGCGAAATTTTGAATGAAATCGACACGGAATAAAAAGTTATGCCTATATGAAATTTTCTGTTTTTACACTATTGGTGAGAACATTTGTGGACAACTCTCAATGTTTTGTACTAAAATTTCAAATATTCTTTATCATCTGGAAGAAAACATGTTTTTATTGTCCTTATCGCAAATACGTTGTGGGGAAAACACTCTTTCCTTAAGCAAAACTCAAGATAATGTGCATATCTGAAGCAAAATAGAATGTATTTTGTATTAAACTCTAACTTCTATTTGTTCAACCATGCAATGTAAATTTCGCAATTGAAACAGTCAAATAGCAGTTACAAGAGATCACTTAGTAGAGGTGCTGTAGTCGAGTGGTTTAAGGCGCTAGACTGGAGACTCGAGAATCGGGGGTTCCATCCCCGGCACGGCACTTATGCCCTTGAGCAAGGCATTTTTATCTACATTGCTCTTTTATAGTACATCAAATAAATAATCATGCTATAGGCATATTGATACCAACGTGTGCATGTGTGTTTCAAAGAGAGAGAGAGAGAGAGAGAGAGAGAGAGAGATGACTCATCTGTCCTAATATGAGGTGAAAGTTGCCCTAATATGACTAATTTCGCATTGCAGAGGCTTTGTAGCCCCCTCCCCTTTCCCGTGATCAGTGAATGCCTGATATATGCACGTACATGCTCATGCTATATTATTATTATCATCATCATTATTATCATCATCATCATTATTACTTTTATCTTTGTCATTATTATTATCATTATTATCATTATCATCATCATTATTGTTGTTGTTATTATCATCATCGTTATCATTAGTATGAGGTGACAGTTCCCAAATATTACTAATTTCGCACTGCTGATGTAGCCTGGTAGCTCCCTCCCCCTTCCCATGATCAACGAATGCCTGATATATGCACGATCATGCTTATGCTCGTTCTTTATTGATGATGATGATAATAATGATGATGATAATAATAATAAAGCATGAGCATGTACGTGCATATATCAGTCATTCACTGATCACGAGAAGGGGGAGGGGGCTACAAAGCCTCTGCAATGCGAAATTAGTCATATTAGGGCAACTTTCACCTCATATTAGGACAGATGAGTCATCTCTCACTCTCTAAATAATAATAATAGTAATGATAATAATAATAATAATAATGATGATAATAATAATAATAATAATAATAATAATGATGATAATAATAATAATAATAATGATAATAATAATAATAATAATAATAATAATGATAATAATAATAATAATAATAATGATGATAATAATAATAATAATAATAATAATAATAATGATAATAATAATAATAATAATAATAATAATGATGATAATAATAATGATAATAATAATAATGATAATAATAATGATAAATAGTAATGATAATCATTACTATTATTATTATTATTATCATTATTGCTATTATTATTGTTATCATCATATACAGTACATGTTTTTGCATTTATCAGCTTGTAATTTTGCAGGTTGACACAACCATACATATCTTGAGGATTATGTGGGTTTTTATTCAACAATGCCGGATATTTTATAGATTTTTTGTAAAATGACGTAGATAACGTGCCGTGGGAGTAACTTTGCCCCCTACCCCTGCTTGCAATCGAATGCAGGTGAAAGAAAGAAAAGGCAAGAAAGTGATAAAAGGGGGAAAAAGGAAAGGGAGAAATCAGGGGAAAAGGAATTAGATGACAATGGGACGCCATCCCGCACCATGCCCCTAACCAGTGGCCACTTTAAAAATTCGCATTTCATTTTCCAAGTAAGACTGTTGACGCCCCCCCCCCCCCCCACCGACGTAAATCCACTTTGAGGATTGGGGGGGGGGGGATGATCGACTTTTTTGCCGATTTTTTCTGTCAAACTCACACTTAAGTATAAACACACGCCATCACCCACCTGCACAGACCCCCTTACACACATTTTAATTTTTATCTTGCGAGCAAGCGAAGCGAGCGAGCCAAAAATTACCACTTTTCTGGTTTTCAATCGCATTTTCAAATAGAAATTCTATAATATGATGGTTGTTTATGACGGATAAAAATTTTTATTAACTGATTAATTCAAATATCATTTCTTCCTTAAAAAGTGTGTGTGTGGGGGGGGGGGGGGGTATATTTGTACACGTCATCTCCCCCCCCCCCCCCTCTCAAAAAGTGGGGGGATATATCCCCCCGGGATTTGGAGGTGGTGTGGCTCAGTGGATAAGTCTCCGGACTTTGAACCAGAAGGTCCGTGGTTCGAATCCCTGCCGCGGCACTAATGTCCTTTGGCAAGACATTAATCTACATTTGCCACGTCTTTCGGATGGTGACGTTAAAGGTCGGTCCCAGACGTAAATAATCATATTTGATTGATACATGTCTGTAAAAACCCAATTCAACGACAACAAAAACGGGATTTACGCCAATGCCCCCCCCCCCCCCCCTCCGGACTCGCTTGTGTACGTTGTGTTTACAATATTGTACACGCAGTCAGTCTCTTGTAATACGGTAATTCTCGTGTTATACCGCCATCCACCGACAGAATTATAAAATCCTTTTCAGCCTTCACCTTATTCTGTCACTAAGACCGTCTATAATTCTTGGTCTGTAGTCAATAGTCTATCAATAGGCATGAGGGTGGGTTGTCTGGGAGGAGGCACCCTTACATCAGGCACTATTTTTGATAAAAAGGAGAAAACTATTTGCTCCTTTTTTACCATCGTTTTTTAAGACGGTTCTGAAGTTGAATATAATGATACGTCAAGTAAACTTTGGGCCGAAATAATTATATTCATGAACTTTGATAGAAGCAAAATTTTAGAGAGCAAAATAATGATTGTATTAACATTTCGCATATCAGATATGTTTCCTTTAAGATTTAGATTGAAATTAGCATTGCTAAAGTTATATATGTCGACTTCCTGAATGGAACCTGGGAGGTTTCATACTTCATACTTAATTAAGTATGAATACTTAATTAATTTGACACTCATTTCTTATCCCGTTTTAATTTTCATGAAGAAATTTCCATGAAATTTACAAAGAATACTTTCATTTCAAAATGAAGGTATATTTATATAAAAAAAAAATTGGCCTGGTGTTATGGGTTTGCTTTTTGATCAAACCAAATATTGCGGAATTCGCCATGCATGACTATTATATTTTGGTCAAGCAAATACTAAGAGCGAATTGTTGAATATTTAAATTGAGAACAAAATAATAGTTTTTATGAATACATCAAGTTTCCTTTTAATTTTTTCCATTGTAGTTTGCAGTGTATTCAGTTTTAAATACTTCCCTCTTGCTTCGTCACCCCACTCCCCCCCCCCCCCCCCCCCCCCCTCCCTCTGGTGTCTGTTTGTCTGTCTGTCTGGTTCACTGACTCTCCGTTCATGTGTGTTTGTTTCTTTCTCTCACCCTTCACCTATTTTTTCTGTCTTTTTTAAAACTTTAATCTCTACGTGTCTTCCTTTTTAGACAATACATTTTGTTTTCATTATACTTATATTTGAGTGTACCTAATATTCCCTTTGATATTATCTCTCCCTCACGCGTAATAACAATATAATATTTTTCCACCTGTAAAATAACTTTTCCAGAAAATATCACCATGATCTCCCGAATGAACGAATCTCACGACGGAGTATGCACCGAGATTCCAAGAGCGCCACAGATCGTTTAGTCTTCTTCATCTAAGCACGGAAAAATGAAACTACAGAAAATGTGTAGCATCAACACAAAATAAAATGTTTATTTATACAGTACGTCTCATGCAAGACATGCACCACAGGGTCCATAATGTATATACCATCTGTTTCTGTCTTATCAGTCACATACTGTGGTTTGTTTTCGTCTCATGTGGCACAATTTTTTTGTGATTGATAACACAATTTCGGCTGTCTAATGAGCCTGGTTTGGCAGACTAGTAAGAAAACGGTTGTTTATAGGTGTGACGTCACAAGCCGGCGCCGTGTTTCGACCTAATGAATCCTGGGCTATTGTTCGTGTGGCGTCACCTATTCTCTCGCTTCCCATTTCACTAAGCCCCAACAGCGACAACGAATAATAAGGCAAAGAATGGACAGGGAATCCCTCTCTTTCTCTATCTAGTCCATTTTTTTTTATTGTAAAACTCGCATCCCTCGAAACCCTGAATGGCATATAATGGGAAGGCTCTAGACTAGCAATGAAGTGGAACGGTGGTTGAAACAGGCCTGTCTCTTCCTGGCTCTAGTCTTCGTTATTCCAGAGAGAGAGAGAGAGAGAGAGAGAGAAAGAGAGAGAGAGAGAAAGAGAGAGAGAGAGAAAGAGAGAGAGAGAGGATAAACTGTTGGGAGAGTGTCAGGAACTTTCTTCCAAAAGATATATATATATATATATATATATATATATATATATATATATACATATATTGAGAGAAATGGATACATCATGTCTAGCAATGTGTGTGACAAAATGGCTCATTAATGGTTTCATCAATAAAATAGATTATTATTTTATTTCATTTTAAAAAATTTATTCACATTGATATTCTTTGATAATGATTGGTTTTATCACTTCATGAAGTATAGAAATGATAGATACCCGAATTCATATTTCAAACAGAGAAAATATAAAATACTTAATTATGATGATAATTATGTTTTCCCATTATCACACTTGTGTTAGCCTATGGCAGTAATTGGTTAGGGCTTGTAATATGTATCAATATACAATAATTTGTAACTATGTTAGAAATTTCTCTCTTTTTTTAGCTGTAGTTAATCTTTTTAAAAAAATGTTATAAAAAAACAATAATGAAAAGATATTTAAAAAAGAATGTGAAAATTCATTTGTATTATTTCCTCGTAAAAATGGAATTGTGAAAACGCAATATACTAATACCAGCAATTATTCACAACTGTCACTATTCTTATCTATTTGAATTAAAACCAATTTTAATGCCAATTTCGTTGGTTGGATATATCGGGCTCTAAATGAAGAGTTGAAACCCACACCATTTTTCCTTGAAAAATTACTATTAGTATATAGGAACAATAAAACAAGAGTTATATGTCTAAATGATGATTTTTTTTTAAAGAAAAGAAACAAAAGTATGTTGACCAAAACATTTGGTGACAGAATTGAAATAGCGGGAGTGTCCTTTGAGGATTAACGTCTCCTAAAACTGTATATAGATACATTATTCTTCTTTTGCTGTCTTCCTCCCTTTTCAAAGGCCCCATGTTCGGCTTTATTTTCACCGTGCATGAAATTTCCATACCTTAAGGTAGTTGGATTCATTGAAGGATTAAGACACTATTGATATACCTTCTTCTGTTTATGTATGCCGATGCACTTGAGTGTGTAGGAAAAAATAGGACAAGGGTGGAGGAGAGCCGATGTAAGAGGAGCGACGAGTCTAGTCTTCACCTTTCAGACTTTTCTATATGCTGATCTCATCCCCGGGTTTTGTGAGCAATGCATGCATGTATGCCGCTGAATTGAACACCTTGGAGTGATAAAAAAACAACATTTTTTTCGAGTATTGCGATGGATGAGCTCGGAAAAAAGGAAGAAATTACTTCGCTTGTTAACAAGTAGAATTAATTACTGGCAAGTTGCAAGTGGTTATACGAATTATTATCAAGTGGGGTTGTTTTTAAACCATGTAACAGTGTATACAGGAAAATGTTATCTCGTAGATCAACACTGATACGAATCAATTTTACAGTGAGCATATCGATAGGCCAAAAGAATGAGTTTACCAAGTTTTTCAATACAGAATATTTTCGCCATTGAATACATTCAGAGAGTTGCATCGCGTGCATGAATATGTTTCATGTTCTAACTCATATGAAAAGGTCATTCATTTATACAAGATTCTGTTTAAGCCATCAATATTGAGCGAATTTCATATTTATCGTGGAACGACATCAGGTTTAAAGATTTAAGATTTTGGAATGTACATGAAAGCCCCCCTCCCTCCCCCAGTAACCAGTCCCCATGCAGTCGGCATTTTTTTTTTCTTATTCTGCTCCATACTGGTTCCATTGCATTGGGTATAGAATGATGAATAAATTAAACGCTGACAAAAATATTGAGATCACTGGTCATGATGACTGTATTATTTGCTTCATTCCTTGAAAATCTTTTACGTAGTAGTTTTCAGAAAATAACTTCTTTATGATCCAAGAGATGAAAGAAATTGAACACTGTAAGTTCCGTGTGTCGTTTGTTTGTTAATTTGTGTATTTTGTTTTTTGTTTCGTTAATGTACCAATTAGGCATTAATGCTGGTACATTGCTTAAAATGTGATTCCATATTTATTGTTCTGCCCTCTCTACCCCTTTGATATAAGAGGTAAGTTGCAATAAATCCACATTAGTGATTGTCGCTGGTTTTCATCTCGGAGATAATTGAAGAAGTATCAAACATAAACATAATAGGGTATACTCTCTCAGACTAGCTTCCAGTGTGCTCTCGGTTTAGTGCGCAGACGGTCAAGTGAATTAAAAAGTGCTCGATAGCGAGATGGCGCCAATTTTCAAGAGAACCCCCGATCGCGGGGCCGCTACACATATGCATAAATTATCAGCGCGACACAAACGAAGATGACGGGGTAGGAATATGGACCGCTGACATAAAGGGAACAAAAGTCAAACGAGTGTTTCTGGTCAAACGATATTGATGATTCTGTTTGGGCCTCCTTGTGACCTTTTCCGAATTGAACTCTTATAAGAGAGTTGTGTTTTATTTTTTTTTTTAAAGAAAAGCGCATTTGAAGTGCAAGTTATTTCCTTCATACATAAGGCATTACAGATGGCCATTATTCATTGTTGACACAAGTCTTTTAGCTATATGTTCACTATTTTATTATTATATATTTAGTAAGATACACATATCTTTTTTTTCGTGGCCTAGTGGTCAGTCTTCGTCTGCCGAGCGACCCCTGTTCGAAATTGAGTCGCGTCTTTCCGAATGACGTTTCGGGTTGCTCTAAGACGTAAATAATACGAGTCTCGAAAACATGTTCATTATTTTTTTTTTCATTGCAAGCGCTCATTTATTTTTCCTCCGAGATTGCATTACTGGATATCTTTATTGTCTCGCACATGACTAAACGCATACCCTTCCCGTCCCTTTGCATACATGCTCATTACAAGAAGTATTGGGTAGAGAGGACCGTGGAAGAAGATGAAGGATGCGTAATATTGTTGGGTGAGTGATCGTCGGTAGGTTAATTAGTCGCATCAATTAAACCCCGTTTGATAGTGAGTCTAATAAGAGTCAGGGACCGCTGGCGCCCAACTTGATGAACCCGGCTCACACTCAGAGCAGACGACGAGAGTACACGCAGTCTTGCTCTCAGACCTCCTTACTGGTATACATCAGATTAAAATCGGATTATCATTTTTTAATGATAATAATGTCAAAATAAAATTGTTATCGCAACAAAATAATATGCTTTATGCACAATCAAATCTAGTGTACAAAATTAGTTGAAAATGTATCTAAGTTGAAATGTATCTAAGTTCGAAGTGAGATAGAAATTTGCAATGGCCCACCTAAGAAATGATATTGGCATATTCATGACAATTTAAGGAAAAAATATCTTTTATTGAATAATCTATATTGCTAGGATACATAAATAAAAGAGTAGATAACATACGTTTGAATGAAAAAAACAACAGACGAGTAAGGAGAAATCCATTAAAAATGCTGTTGTCGAACATTCTTGAGGGTG
Source organism: Echinometra lucunter (assembly GCA_029962745.1). NCBI lineage: Eukaryota > Metazoa > Echinodermata > Echinoidea > Camarodonta > Echinometridae > Echinometra > Echinometra lucunter. Next base: position 8,246,702 of record CM057151.1, read on the forward strand.
TTATTGATCGGGAACGACTGAAAGTAAGACCAAGTTAGGACACCGCGTTTCAGAAAGCCCTGACAATAGATCATACCCTGACTGCCTTGTAGAACCTAATAATGTATTGTTTGCATTGGCAATAATTGAATGACCAGACACGGCAGACAATAGTTAGATTGGATATCAAATAACAGTTTTGTTGGATAGCGAAAGCACTTAATTATCGCAACTCATTTGTCAAACAACTTGACGTCGGAGATTACCAGTGTTTGTGGATGATGGAAAAATGAAAATGATAGCCGTTTTATCGCAGCATCCCGGAGCCAGCTCCCATAACCATCCTTTTTCAAAATATTAATTTAGTAAATTACTTATCCCCTTTTAAAAATGGAATGCATGACGTGAATGCTACCGTAATAAGCTAAATAAATTATGTGTCGTATCTAAATAATTTGAAAATGATTTTAAAAAAAAAAGAGTTTTGCTTTTTTTTTTTGCTCAGGACTGATAGTTTTTTGTTGTTTTTATTGTTGTTGCAAATGGGTAAACTTCTCTTTTATGATGTCATATAGGCTATTATGCCCATACGACGACATGGATAAGATCTTGTAGCCGCGTGAAATCCTTTTGAAGCCTTGCATCATAATACGCCTATCTGAAGCCTGACCCTTTCCTAATTTCCTTCACGATTAATTGATTCGGGAAAGTCTGGCCATTTAAGACTATTCTTCATGCAAACAAACTTATTAATGAACGTGCAAGCAAATTAAGACGATTGTTCCCAATCCCGGCCGGGATCCTATCTTCAGACATGGAACACACATGAAAAGTAGCGGAAACGTTGGCGCCCCGGATAACGGTAAAGACTCCCCTGTCATGCTCTTCGAGACAGCGAAGAGGGGGAGGGAATGAGGGGGGGGGGGGGGGGCTGCCTTTGGTACCAACTGAGATCCTCCTTTAATCCCAGATTATCCGCCCTGGGAGAACAAACAATAGTAGCACAAAACTCAGATTTATCGTTACCGACAGATCCGAATACCTCGACGATGGTAATAAATCTGGTATGCATTCCTAGACCATTAATGTTCTCAATAAGATTACATTTTCCTGCCTGCTTGGATGATATAGGTTAGCTAAGATTAATTTAATTGGCAGCATGCATGCACCAGTTTCTAGTTTGACGTTGATTAGTATTATTTTTATTAGGCGATTAATAGCACTTAAATCATTCCAAAGACATCATGATTCTAACGGGAAATTAAAATGTTTTGATTATCTTCATGATACCATGTACTTTGGGTTACTCTAAAAAGTAAAACCTCAGTCTTTGCTGTTTCCTGGAATCGCGGAGTTGTTTATGGAACACTTTTTATGGCACATGGCATGTCACGCCTTTTCTTTATAATTCATTTTCTTTGCGTGTTTGTATGAACGAAATGAAAGTTTTAAAGAGTATTTTCTTGAAAGCTTTATTATAATACGAGTGAGGCCAAATCCTGGCGTTCGTGTCGGTGACATAGGTCAATCATGTCGATGATTGGCCAATATTGCCTAATGTTCCGAGCTTTATTTCGTAAAAAATAACTGGATATGGTTAGGGTTATAGTGTTAGGGTGTTAGGGATGGCAATGCAGGATATTGAACCAAGAGCAATGTCGCCAGATCATGTCAGAAAAGCTTCAGGAAACTTATGGAATAGAATCGAACCATGGATAAGCCGCCAGACCAAACGCTTTTATGATATACCAGCACAGTCACGACAATAAACTGATTCTTTTTTTTCTAAATGTTTTCTTGGAAATTTGCTTCCTCGGGAGAAACATTCATGTCAAATGCTCTAAAAAGTACGAGTGTTCTCACTTTCTAACGCAGCACTGGGTATATTAACCTTGAGTTTGTCGACCCTGCCCCATGAACAAAGAATGCTTCGAACTTTGAGCCAATGTGAATGAAGCAGCATTCGACACAAAGGGTAAGGGAGAAGGTAACGAAATCAACTTGGAGGAAGGTTGGTATAAGAGGAGATGGGGAAAGAGAGAAAAGGAGAGGAGAAAGAGGGAAAGGAAGATGGGTAGACAAGGAGAGAGAGAGGGAGAGAGAGAGAGAGAGAGAGAGAGAGAGAGAGAGAAAGAGATGGAGAGAGAGGTGTGTGCTTGTGTGTGTGTGTGGGGGGGGGGGGATAACCCAAAACAGAAAAATGGGAACCGTAAATAAAAACTTTGTGCTGAAAATAAATACATGCAATTAGATTTTCATTGGCGTCAGCAATAGGAAGATTTTAAAAATGCTTTTCATATAGGCTGCAGCATTTCACATTTTGCAAAGATCTGAAAATCGCTCAAATCAAACACACAAATGAATATTTAGCATGTTGCTTGAAATGGAGGAGAGTGTCCATCATGTCATATCAATATTCAGGACCACAGCTGATGTTGAAATCATCAAGAAGTTTAACCACGTCACTTAGTCCCAGTCGCGTCATTCCGTGTTGATGATCTCACCACTAAACCCTTTCCTGTAGTCCCACTAGGTTCATTTTGGTGATGGATAGACGCATCTGTTTTGACCAAAAGTTTACTGTACCACCACAACTCCTAACAACAACAGCACTGTAGGGGAAAGTAACTACTTTCTGTCGCCTAGACTGACGAAATAAGGAGGTGTAAGAACCTCCCCGGGTGCAGGATTTTTTTTTTCCTTTTCAAAAGGAAAGAAAAGTAAAGAAAGAATACCATCAGCATTTTTTTTTTTACTGCTTTCGACAATAGACTACAACACATTTTGAAGATTTTTAAAGTTATTAGTTTGTTTCATTTTAGTTTACAACAATCGATGCCGAAAGGGATACGGGGAATAAAACGTAGAGAGGTAGAGCAATGAAGTACGAATTAAAGAATAAGAAATGAAAAGATCGAAGAAATGTAAAGTGTATTTTAAGTAAGTGAACAATTATCCTACAAAAGCACAGCCGCCTTGGAATGCTGACAGAAGAAATAGCCTTACCTCTCTTTCTCGTGCTCTGATTAATAATAAAAAACAAAAACAAAAACAAAAACCGATAGTTATCCACATGTCATAAGATCACTGCCATGCATTTCCAGGGGCACTCACCTACTCTATGCAACTGATTTCACCCTGGACGACCATCCTTTTAAATTATTCATCGTATCATCTTGCTCCCTCCCCTTAATTACATCGACATTCTTTCATTCCTTCCCCCTCCAAAATCACAGGCTTTAATTGGGCCTCAACTACAATACGTTCTATTTACCCTACTGCCCTCTTTATCCCTCGAGTTGATCCCAAGGCCTTTGTGAACTTGAAAGAAATCCCTATTCATCTTGAAGGGGTTTGTCGGTACCCCTTTTGTTGGCCCGCTTTGTACTCCCTCGTCATCTTTTATTCATGGGCGGAAGAGGAGCAGAGGATCGGAGTAGAGGGTTTGCTCCGCGCGCCCGACTGGCCAAGTAGTTACATCTAGACCTCATTATTGTGTTAATGAGTCCGTTAGAGGGGTCTTTTGAAGATGTCTTTTTCAAGATGCCCCTTTTAAATGTAACTCGAACGCGGAACCCGTACATCTTCTCGTTTCTACAAAGTAACATGGAGACTATTAATGAAAAGAGAGATTAGATATTCATTAGCAATAGATATTCATTGGCAGGGATAGGAAAACCTATCGCCTTGTTTTGTTTGTCTTTGCAAACCTGTCTATTTTTCTGCCATCTGACCATGGTACCTTGAATTCTTTACTCTTTTGCAATGTAAATTATTCTTGAATCGATCAATGAGTTGCTTTGTTAACTTTTTTTTTAACGGGATACAATAATAACGATTTCTTGCATGTGATATCACATGACTCAAACCTGGGATAAAGTTATCATTTGTACGAAGATGGATTTTAAAGATTCTGTCCCAACTTAAAGAAATGGAATACTAAAGATTTTCTTCGAGAATCTTTACATCAATCATGGATTTCACCTTCTAAATAATTGAGAGTAAAAAAAAAAACTGTTTCATTTCCATAAAATCAAAACTGATGAATATGGTACTCCTTAACCCTTTGCCTGCTGAATTAATTTATAGGGAAAAGTAATGACAATTGTTCTTTTGAGATTTTCTTTGAATTCTGGTATCCTATTTGCAGTCATTGATGCTAATAATATATAGATTAGCCGTTTTCAGATTCCCTTGTACACTTGTAAAGGAAAACTAGTTATTACGATTGTTTGATTTAATTGTAAGATTGTGACGATTTTGTCGATAGTACTTGGCAAAGAGTTACAGATAGTAATCTATGAGCTTAAAAAGAAAATGGTTTGTTGTGTTACTATTGATATTTGTCATCATTTTTTATGAGAATTCCACGACTAATCCACATTTGTGAATTCATAATCATGTAACCTTTGAATGCATTTGATATAATCATTGAATCCCAACTACATTACAAAGATACAAAGACAAAAACATTTATCATTTATTGATTTCATTTTATCATTTTCTGTTCTCATCCTTTAAAAAAAAAACCAATCAAACAATAAATGTTGCTATGATGAATCGTAAGTTTGTACAATCTTACACTTCCGCAAGAGCATAATCGAAACACAAGAATACATTTGGCATATGTGCTGTGGTAATCTCCGAATGCAGATTAATTTGGCCTGTCATTTAGAGGCAAAAAGACGAACAACTTGTTTTTATTTCTTATGGCGCTGTTCTCTGTTTCCATATGTGAGTTGTCTGGCATCAAACGGAGTGAAATGACGGGCCAAAATAATGTCAGCGACAGGGGAAAGTAAAGTAAAATAAAAAAAAAAAAACGATGACAGGAGGAGAAGGATTATTATTGCTAGTATAAGCACTAGCATACTTCATTGTGGACCAGTCTAGTGTTTTTCTTCTTCTCTTTCTTCCTTTTTCTTTTTCTTCGTCGTCATCAGACATGTCGTCTGAAGCGTCGACTAAGGGGGCAAGGCAGCCCCTGTGCAGGCCGACATCCAGATGACTAAAACATCAAAATTAGACGTCAACGATTTAGAAACGACAGATTAAAAAACTATATGGAGAGGGAGGGAGAGAGAGAGAGAGAGAGAGATAGACAAAGTGAGAGAGAGAGAGAACTTGGCGCTCATGCAGTGCTTATTGTTTATGCCAATCATTCAAACTTGTTATCCCATTGTCATTAAAGTTCTAGTTTTACTTTCATTTGGCTTGTTTCTTTTTTGTCCACACCATCCATTACCTGTTTCGTACATCGAAATAAAACTGACCAGACATATGGTTAATTTATTTTAGAAGACAGATGATTTGCTACAAACAATTGAAATGTGTTGCCAGTGCGCATAGATTCTCAAGTGTTTGTGTTCTCAAGTGTAGGTTTCATTCAACATAGAATCCAAATACATTAAATTAACATACAGAGTAAAAGTGAATTTATCAATTATATAGTGACAATTCGAAAATAGGACATAAATTTCGTTACACTAAACGTCTTCAAAGTGAACATATACGTCTTGAAGTACTCATTTCAAAGAGAATGATCATGAAAATAAGCAATTTGAAAATAGTTGACGGTAAGCCAACAGGAAAAGGAAATCAAAATGGTATGTTAGTTTCCTGCCGTTAATGAAAATGAAATGTTGATAACGAAATGAAATGATGATAACGTCCCTTTAAGTTCGTTAATGAAATGAAATGTTGATAATGTCCCTTTAAGTGCGCCAAGTTTGAAGCTCTCGTCTGATTGACGGTCAAGAGCAGTAGACTTGCCGTCTCCTCCATCGAGCCAGTTGTGGCAATGTATCGCGACTGAGCTCCTGCCGCATAGGACTGCAGGGTCTCAGAGGTTTTCATGTGAGTCAAACTAAGGCGTTCAGGGGGTCAATAAGTTACCTCGTCTAAAAAATACGAGAATTATAGCTATAGCTGAACCAGAAAAATCGCCAGTCATTGCAGGCATCATATTTTAGTTATCTGTTTCAGTCATGAACATCTACATGTATCTTCTCTCCTTCACGTCATCAAAAATCGACACGACAATGTTGAGAGAAGATGGGGCATACACTGTGTGACGGCTCGAAATCCAGCGATTACTAAAACGACTTCATTCATTCATTCATTCATTCACTCATTAACTCATTCATTCATTCATTCATGTATTTCATTTATTTTATATTAAAACAAAAGTAGAAATACATAATGAAGTAAATGATTTACAAACAAAGGTATACTTCGTATACCTTTAGCGCATTGTATAATGTTAGGTGTTTGAGGTCCATGATTTCACTGATTATCCTTAAACTAGTATGAAGTCATCATATTGCAGACAGCTATCACCATGATCATGATATCACACCTAATCTAATTTTGTAACCTGCCTTTAGTGTGTTTGTTTGTTTGTTTATTCTTAATTCAGATAATTGATTTAGTCCTTGACCCAGCCAAAATTCGCATTCATTTGTTTCAGTCCAATCACTCACAAGAATTTAACATTTCAATAATGTACATATACATTTCATTGAAAGCGAAAAGCCAGCCAACGTCTTTCGAAAATGTTTTTGGGAACACACAAAAATGTTCCTCCTCCTCCTGTTGTTTTGACCTCATCTTTGTCTGAATAAATGACCTGTGATTTGTTTAGATAAATGACTACAAGTTGTCCCGCTAGTAAAAATATGAGATGAAGTTATCATGTTTTGTCATTCTTCGTCGTTTTCTAGTCAAATATACATGAACACACGTCATGATTGTCACGGTAAGCAATCTATTGGATTGGTTTTGGATATCATCAGAGAGCAAATATTGTCGTCGCGAGGGCACACAAATCCAACCGGTCTGTCGGAGGTAGTTTCATGATTATTTATATGCGATAAACAGCTGTCAATTGGTTTTTAGGCCAGGGCAGAAAAAAATACTAGTTACACCATGGAGTACCTCCATGGTTACACTAAAGAAGGGCAGAAAGATGGAGAGAATGCGGGTCACAAAGGAGAAAGGAAGAAAGAGATGGAGAGAGGGAGGGGGAGGAGATTGCGAAAGGAGAAGGAAGAAAAAAAATGGTTGACTATTAAAGGTTTTTCATGTACTTTGATATGTTTTTAAACATTGAGTTGTGCATACATTTGCATCAGAATGTAAGAGACATAAAATGTCACACAGGAAACACTTCATGTGGGTTACATTTTGATCGCAAAAGGAAAAACCTCAAAACTATGAATATCATATATTATAAGAGAAGTGATTTCAAATTAATTTCATACCAATATCATCATCAACAGTGTGATAGTAATGACAGATCACACTTTGAATAAACTTTTGAAATGTTTTTTTTTATATATATAAAAAATGTAATTAGCCTTTTCAAAATAACTAGCTCAAGGAGAGGGAGAGAGGAGCAGAGAGAGAGAGAGAGAGAGAGAGAGAGAGAGAAAGGGGAGAGGGAGGGAGAGATGGTGAGAGAGAGAGAGAGAGAGAGAGGGGAAGGGGCGGGGTAGCGAGAGATGCCTTTTTTTCTCTTGCTTATTCCTTTCCTTCCCCTTCCCCTTTCTTTCTCTACTTCCTTTTTCTTTTTCTCCTTGAAAAGGCAACTATCATTGACTAAGTAATCTAGGCATTCACAATGTTCTTAGAACATTACACAATAATCATGTCTAATATTATCATTTTTGATAGAACATTGTGATTCTGCATATATGAAAATGAAATGATAACAAAACCCAGTAAAGATAGTTATTTTTAGTTTCCATACTCATCATCACGTCGTCATGAAAGTGGATATTATGTTTCGATTGTTCATTTTGTTTGGTGATATTATGTCTACTTTCTTTGTGATAAGTGCTAATCACCTTATAAGCTTCATGCATAGTTTCAATGCTTCTTTTATTTGTTTTAAAAAAACCATGTTGCTCTTGACGTTTAAAAGCTTTTCCAGACAAAGTGATGAATAACAGAGGGTGATTTGCATACCCAGATACTTACTCGTCATGTCTTACGTTTGGATAAACCGGCTTGATCTTTTTTTTTTCAAATATTGTGTCTGTTATCTTTGTGATGAGTGGCAATAACCTTATAAGCTTCTGCATATTTTCACTGCTTCTTTTATTTCTTTATAAAATCATGTTGCTCTTGACGCTTAAAAGCTTTTCCCGACAAAGCGATAAATAAAAGAGGTTGATTTGCATACCCAGATATTGCTTACTCGTCATAAGTCTTGCGTTTGGATAAACCGGCTTGAATTTGGTTAATGTCTGTTTTCTTTGTGATGAGTGTAAATACCTTATAAGCTTCATGCATATTTCGACTGCTTCTTTTATTTCTTTAAAAAATCATGTTGCTCTTGACGCTTAAAAGCTTTTCCCGACAAAGCGATAAATAAAAGTGGTTGATTTGCATTACCAAATATTGCTTACTCGTCATAAGTCTTGCGTTTGGATAAACCGGCTTTAATTTGGTTAATGTCTGTTTCTTTGTGATGAGTGTCAATAACCTTATAAGCTTCGTGCATATTTTCACTGCTTCTTTTATTTCTTTAAAAAATCATGTTGCTCTTGACGCTTAAAACTTTTCCCGACAAAGCGATAAGTAAAAGGTTGATTTGCATACCCAGATACTTACTCGTCATAAGTCTTGCGTTTGGATAAACCGGCTTGATTAAAAAAAAATATATTGTGTCTATTTTCTTTGTGATGAGTGCCAATCACCTTATAAGCTTCATGCATATTTTCATTGCCCTTTTATTTCTTTAAAAAATCATGCTGCTCTTGACGCTTAAAAGCTTTTCCCGACAAAGCGATAAATAAAAGAGATGACGTGATACATGACAGCTCTGCTAGGAGGGTTTCAGTAGAAACAACACAATAAAAGCGCATTAAAGAAAAATAAAAAATATCGGTGCTGTTCGGGTGGTGACCGCTATCTGGATGACATGGGAGGGGCTCCCTTCTCCGCCCGGACGTTCTGCTCGGTGCGTGCCAGTGCCAGTGGGGTCTTGAGGTGGCCCCTCTCTTCCCACATTGTCCTAAGGGCTCCGTTCAGTTTGTTTTTTTTTAACTTAAATCATCATAAGAACTGAATAAGTTTCAATCTCTCCCTTTTCTGTTATACTATTGTACTTTCATTTCTTTAAAAAAATTCTTTTTAAAAAATCTTTAAAACGGGACCCCGAGGAAGAGCAGGTTAGCTATGTTAGTTAATCTGAAGCGAGTCATCCCTCGATCTTAATTTTCTTCTTTTGTATTGTATTGTAACATTGATATATTTGTATTTTTACATGTATATAATCTTATGTTTACATTTTAACCTGTACCATTTTTTATGATCGTAAATAAAACCAAACCAAACCAAATCAAACCAAACAAAACTATTATCATTGTTGTTTTATTTACATCATTTTCAATCCTTTGCAAATATTATAATTCGTTATGTAATTTCGTTGCTGATCATTTAATTGCTTGTAAATATTGTCATTTGTTTTGATTAAAAATATCAGATATTCACTACCCTCATGCAGAGTAGAAGAATCAAGCGCGTATGTTGGACTTACCCCAAGAGTTCTGTTATCTCCCCTGTTTGCTAAGCTCATGTGCTCAAAATGTATTTTGAACTTAATTTGTGTGTTCGTGCTCCCTATGTCAACATAGTATAACAACTTAAAATGTGATAATAGTTTTATGAGTATGAGTTTATTTTTCCCTAATGCCATAATCCGCAAACATGTCATTACAACATGAAGTAGTATATCCCTGAATAAAACGAGGCCTATGCTAAACCCTATGGCTAAACCACCTCTGGTGAAAAATCACACTGTAAAGAGCTGGAAAGAGGGCGAAAAAGAGAGAACAAAAATCTTCCGAATATCAAAAATAAATCGTCGTAAATGCCAACTGCGAACAATTGGCATGACTACATCAGTTTTTACCAGGAGCAGACGACGCCAACCATTTGGTACTTAATGGCTGCCATTTTACTTTGACATCTTGCCACCACGTGAGCCTCATATTCTTTTATCGTGTTACCCTCTCCTTAGCTTTGTTTTTCTCTCTCTCTCTCTCCCATTCGCTCTCTCTTTTTCTCCCTCTCTCTCATTCTCGTTCCCTCTCCCTTTTTTCTCTCTAGCTCTCCCTTTCAGAGTAACTGATGACCCCATCCATCAAAATACTTTGTCTACCTGTCTCCCTTTTTAGTCTCTTCGGCTACTCTCCGTCTCCTTTCATACACGCGATATACTAGTCCTTTTCTCTATATTCAATCTCTCGTCAGTTTGTCTATTTAGCGCTGTCTCTATTACACTTCCTTTATTCTTTTATGATAGTGTGGAATGCCTTTTCAAAACCCATGCTTGTATTGATACCTGCTCGTAATAATTACTACTCTAACTCCGCGCCCTTTAAAAGTTTATTTTCTGGACCTGCGCAGGGGCTTTTCCAGCACATTTTAGAACTGGTGCCTGGGGCAGCGTTGAGGAACTATTGAAAGAAACTGTATATAGAAATTTTGTCATGAACGACGCAAATGAGCACAATGCTATAAGCAAGTAAGCTTGATTTAATGCTCATTATGAAGAAGTACGGGTTCTTATCCAGTGATATGCGTTCTCGTAATCATATGAAAAGAGAAATGAATAATAATAATAATAATAATAATAATAATAATAATAATAATAATAATAATAACAATAATAATAATAATAATAATAATAACAATAATAATAATGATAATAATAATGATAATAATGATAATAATGATGATGATGATAATAATAATAATAATAATAATAATAATAATAATAATAATAATAACAATAATAATAATAATAATAATAATGATAATAATAATAATTAATAAGAACATGTTACATTTATATAGCGGATTACGTGAACACTTCATTCGTACCGTGATCATTCGCTGGATTTCTAGCCTGAACAAGTGTCCACCATACACTGCTTGGGAGCATTCCTACTATTTTGCACCGTTCGCATGCGTGAATGCACGGCAACTGCAAAGACAGTTGTTAGATTGGCTTTCTGCAATCTTAACAGGTACCCATTTGATCCTGGGTTGAGAGTGGCAATGTGCCGCAGTGGGACTCGAATCATGAACCGTGTGATTCACAGTCCGCGGGCGTATCCGCTAGACCACGACACCTCTAAATGGGAAGAATGGGAGAGAAAGAGAGGCAGAGAGAGAGAAAGAGAGAGAGAGAGAGAGAGAGGGGGGGTTGAGAATAGGGGCGGGTGAGGAGACTGGCAAAATATTATTATTATCATTATTTTTTTTTAATTTTCATTTTTCATTTCATTTTATTTTTTTACCTGTGCAAGAGTATTATTTTGATGTCGACCATTCTTTCTTATAAGGCCGTTGTCCTGGGCTGGCACAACGTGAATGAAGAAAACAGAAAACAAGAGCTTATTTGGTAAAACATTATGTAATTCAAAGGATCACAAATAGTAGCCAAACAAACTTATGCAACATGATAACACTGCTAAAATGATATGTGGTGTGATTGTCAACGATCTAACACACGTACCAGACAGAGAAACGATATTCACGTGCATTACTTAATATGGCAATTATCGTTATCTCCATCTATCTCTCTCTTCTCTCTCTCTCTCTCTCTCTCTCTCTCTCTCTCTCTCTCTTTCTCTCTCTGCAAGACACTTGTTAGTGCTGTAAGTCCAATGGAAACTGAAAACACTAATATTAAAGTTTATTTTTCATGAAGTGCTCAACGCATCCGTTATCATCGTTTTGCTGCTATACAATCAATCACTTGTTAACGAAAATCTATTTACAAAGTTTAATTCCTCAATATCTCATATTTTTCAGTTTGAATGTAAAGCTTACAATACCTAATGTAACATTTTCTTATTAGGAATATGAAATGATAATAATGATAAAAATAAGCTCTATATTTACAACCGGGAGCTTCTAAAAAACTAACTTGATTAATGGTCACACAAACAACAGGTATTTGGGAAAATGGTTACCGCTTGCAGAACAAATTTGGCTTTTGTGGTTTTTCTTGATAAGTGACTTGTAATTGAAATATTATTCAGGAGAACGATTAAGTGTTGCAATAATAGATCATTTCTCATCTATCATATCCACTATAGTTAACTTATTAGTAAACCACACATTACAATGCTATATGTTCTCTTCTGATTATTGTTGGGGGAACAAATCAAACGGAGCTTTATTTTACCATAATAGTACCTTATATCTTTGCACATAAGCAACCGAGCTTATGTGTGACGGGAGAGGGTTGAATATCTCCCATAATATCTTTATCAGTACTATTAATAATGATTGAATGTACCGTTCACAATAAGTCCATGGTTATACATAACGAACTCCATATTACACAGTTCGTTTGAGAAAATAAGGTGATATCTCTGACGATATTAAATATCTCAACCTCCAGCGACTCCTTACCCTGCGTAGGTTAATTAGTCGATATTGGTCTGCATATTGTGAATACTGAAATCACATTCTGTACGACGGTAACCATGGTAACCTAACTATCCGCAGAGAACATGTTTCTGGTTCTGCAGAGTATCTGAACCAACAACGAGTAGTTTGCACCGAAGGAACAATAGTTGTCCTAAGTTTTCAGATTCTTAATATTTCAACCTTTATTCAAAATAATTCAGACCATCGCCCTTTGATAAATTTATGTCTGAGTTACCATGCATTTTTTTCACACTGAATAGATGGCATGAATATCATTAAGAAAGCGAAATATTTTACTGCTATCATTCCTAAATGAAAACGTGTCAGTTAAAGTCTGGGAAAAAGAATTTTAGGGGGACACGTCCCCCAAAGTTTTAAGTGTGGGGTACGCAACAGGGTATGCCCCCCCCCCAAAGCTGATTACCTTTCTTTTTTGCTGAGGACTTTTTTGAGAGAGAGTGTGTCTCCTTGAAATATAAAAAAAGATTGACGCCCCTGATTGGCTATTATCATTCACAATGAAGATATAAATGAATCACCCAGTTATTGTAATGAATCATAGTATTAAGGGGTGAAATCAGTGAGGACTTTTCTCCAGAGAACACCCGTCAGTACTACGTTACCATGTTTGAGACAAGTTTCTAAACATCGGGTTATAGAAAGGGGAGGGGGTTCGGACTATTCTCCTAGAGACACCCCTTGGTGCTACGCCAGTCAGTTTTTCTAAACGTCGACATGGTCGAAGTTGTGCAAGGAACCCCCATCCAGCTTAGATTCTTGTCACTGGAGGGGTCATATTACCCGAGCTACAATCGACGCCGAGTCGACACGGCAGGCCAATGACCCGACGGTGAATCAACGAAAGAGAGAGAGGGGGGGGGGGGGGAAGAGAAAAAATAGGGAGATGGAGAAAGGGAAGGGAAGAGAGAGAGAGAGATAGAGAGAGAGAGTCATAATGGGGAGATTGGGAGGTTGAGAAAGTGATGAAGTGATGGAGAAAGAGAGAGAGAGAGAGAGAGAGAGAAGAGGAGATGAGAGGGAGAATGTACATGTGTGTGTGTGTGTGTGTGTGTGTTCTGAGAATTCTGCACGAATGAGAAAGGGAGACAGACACCTGACTGTTGTCATCCAATGCTACTTCTCTATTCACACAAACGAAATCTCCAGTAGTGATCAGGTAATGAGGCAGCCATGAGATGTGTTGATATGAAGATGAGCAGTGATGTGGGACGAACCTAGTACAGGTTTGCCATCTTGCGGAAGGAGGTAGACAATTATTGCCAATCATTTATTGTTATTCAGCGAGACCTTAAGAATAAATTTGACGTTGACTAACGATAGACAAGAGCTTACATATGAAACGAAACATGTTTTTTTTGTTGTTGTTGTTGTTTGTTTTTACCGTATAATCTATGCCATGCTAAGAGAAACGTCATGTTTCAGGACACATTTCCTCCATCAAATGACAAGGGGGAGTAGAGAGAAAGATAGGAAGTCTGAAAAGCATATATGTATATATATATATATATATATATATATATATATATATATATATAAAACACTATATAACAAAGAAAAAAAATAAGTCCCACTCTAAACAATTATCATTCATTCGTTAGAACATAAACAGCATCATTACAATTCCGTTAAAATCTTGGGGCTGCAATTCTGATTTACAGCAACAATGTCATCATCTTGCGCTAATCATAACGCCATCGTCAGTAATAGAAAAATTAGGCCTATCTATTATCTGTTATCTAATACATATCTAAGAAAGAAATAGGCTAACCAAGAGTTCAATACAACACACGTACATACTTCTCAATAACTAACATGAGCACCATAGAAAGGCATATTGATTGTATACGGTTCGTAAAAATTATTGTGAAAATTAATCTAGATTGATTACTGAATGAAATACACATAAAGATCAAATTGGTATAATGATAACCGTGACTGCAGGTCATGTTGATACATCTTAGATGAACAGATCGCATTCCTGAATTTTTCTTTTCTTTCCTCATTTATTCCGACTGCTATTCAGATATATGGACAACACTCACTTGGTATAGTCACAGACAGAGTAGTAAGTCCTTGGTATAACTGTGACGTATTAAGATCTCTTAGCAATGCTTATTCTCAGAGTCATCTTAAAGGATTAGGCCAAAGCCATTCTTAATCGATCTGGGATGGCGTCGAACGGAGTCCCTGCTATCTTCAAATTGGAGACTTAGTTACGATAAAAGCTGATTAAAAGCAACTTCGAGAAAAAACACTAAACAAGCCAAATTGTTCATTCACGATACTACTGTTTCTGAGCAATAGCCGTAAGTACGATTACACTGTATATCCCTCCCCCCAATCATGCTTCTTTAATTTAGTTGACTGATTATTTATTCATTCATTCATTTATTCATTTATCTATTTATTCATTTATTTATTTATTTATTTATTTATTTATTTATTTATTTATTTATTATTTATCTATTCATTCATTCATTTATGTATTTATTTATTTATCTATCTATCTATTTATTCATTTATTTGTATATTTATTTACTTATTTATTTATTTATTTATTTATTCGTTTGGCGGCACGGGCGATATTAACGTGTCGCCAAACGTGTGCTGGGTGCTTAGCTGTCGGGAGGAAGGGGGGGGGGGGGACTGTGTTATGGCACCGGTATCAGGAGGAATGAATACAAGAGAAAGGGTCCACCAAGCGAGACCCCCTTGTCTTTTTTTGTTTGTTTGTTTGTTTGTTTGTTTTTTTTGTTTTCAACTTTTTGCCTTCAATGCATTGGAGGGGACGAGGGGCCGTGCATGAGTTTTCATAAATATGATGATGAGTTTGAACGACTGGTGTTTCGGTAAAAGATAGTTTTGTCTTTTCGCTTGCTTTCCAATTTATAGGTCAAAAGAAATGGTGTGAAATCGTGTATGCTTATTGACCATTTGGATCACCCTGGAGTCAAACTGCAGTTACGAAACAATAATAAAAGAATAAATGAGTCCATTCTCGCCCATCAGAGGCGGGACTGAGCACCCTAATAAACACCCCCTGGCTCTTAATTACCTATATAACGGCCCATTTTGTCAGAAAAAGTTGACAAAGAAAACGTTGATTACCACCGTTAACGTGTAATGGCGTGATTGTATTTCACGTATACCAAGTTGATAAATCGAATTGTCTATGCATTTTAGAGTAGATAATCGTGATAGTCAGACGCTGATTTGGCGAGACAGATTCTTCCTGATTAGGTCCTTATTAGTTGTACTAACTGATGTCGTTGATACGAATAATAAAACAGACCGGCGGCGCTCGGTATGCTCATCAGATGAACAAACGGTATCAAATTTGATAAGTGAAATAAATATATCGAAGGTGATCAGAAAATTAGTGCGAGGATAATATAAGCGTCATCAATTTAACAAGGGATTCTTTTTTTTACAAGGTTTCGTGAATTATCTCGCATACAAGTATGCTTTTTTTTTCTGGTTTGAATTATAGCTTTTGACTCTATAATGTACCACAATCATGCTAATGACTACTTCTACCATGTCTACAGTATTGTAAAAGTTCCTAAACCGTTCCTATCATCAGGAAACCAGTGTTACAGGCGGATGCCCTTTTTTCCCCGATATCATCATGTTCATAAAGAAATTTGAACCTGAATCATGGATGAATTATTCCCATCCAATCCTTTCAGAAATCTCAAATAACTGACCTCATAATTATCCGGGAAATGGGAATATAAAGCCAGCGCCTTATTTACGAGTCAACTCTTTGAATCGTCGCTTTATTGCAAGAAATCTGACTTTGGGTGTTGCGCTTTTGTCCGTGCGGTTACTGTTTCTGTTGACGGCCCCGCAAGATCTATTGATTTCAACATTAATAGGGAACCCCCGTGAAATTCAATCAGAGAGTTTCTTCAAATCGGGTCAATGACCAGCAGAGCATCAAGCTGAGAGTGGTACGAAATAACTTTTAGTTTTCCCCTTTCCCTTTTTCTAAATCGGACACAAGCTCATTTCGGTTGTTGACGCGTGCCTGAAATAATCATTTATTTCCAGAGTAACGGATATCCTGGTCTTCTTTCATTCTATTTTCACAGTGTATTCTGTTTGCTTTTAGATTTGAATGAAATGTGATTATATGAGTATGTCAGCTGCCTAGTTGTGCTAAAATGAACATTGTATCAATCATTTGAAATAAAAACTGCAACAGCTATATGTCTATAGAGAGAAGGGCTTTTGATTTTTCCATAATAAATCTAAATTTGATTATTAACGACTCATTTTTAGTGTTCTGCGGTTCACTTGAAAATTTTCCATTGGAGACTGGAGAGCAATATAAAGAAACAATTTTCTCTTGTTATTTATTATTTCTATATATTTTGGGGCTATTACAACTATCCGTCCATGGGATAAAATATGTCAATATAATGTCCCAAGTGCGTTAACAAAAAGATAGAAAATTCTTTTACACACTTAGGCGTGTTAGGGAGGAGGTTTCTTGTGAAGGTAATTTGTGAGCTGTCGCATTCTTCTTATTCTCACGTGCAAGGATATTGGCGTCGCAACATCCCCCATGACAAGGATTTATGCATAATTTTGGTGGTGGTCAGACACCTAATGCCTCACCCATTTCTTTCACCGATGGTTTGCCTACTTATGGATTAACATATTTTTATTCACTGCCTACCTGTATACTTGTACTTGTAATCATTATCATTGACCCATCATCGATTCTCATGGTTTGAGCAATAAATGGCCTGTCCACTAAATTTTGAAAAATAAGGGGGAGGTGTCGTAGTCGAGCGGCTGAAGACGCGAAAATCGAAGGTTCGATCCTCGGCACGGCACTTATGCCCTTGAGCAAGGCATTTTATTTTAAAATCTTCATTGCTCTTTTATCATACGTTAGATAAATTATCGTTCTATATACATATTGACAGAGACGTGTGCATTTATTTCAGTGTATGTGTTTCTTTAAAAAAAAGAAGAAGAAAACTAAAAAGAAATCATTTCACCCCACAACGTCCAATTACAGTTTGAGGATGAAACGGTGCTTGAAGAAAATGAAATATATCATATATATATATTTATTTCATAACGTCGTTATATGTATTAACAGTCGCATAATTCTTAACTGTATGAAGAGAACCACGAGGAATGTGTCTCGACTTAGACAATGAAGAGAGGAAGTCAGCAGTCGACCTAAAATCTTGAAATATAGGGTAAATTCTGCAGCTTGTTGTAGCTCTTGGCGTAAGCATATAACCAGGCGGCATGTTTACGTGTTGAGAGATAAACTCTGATCCAGATATCGAAAGTACATGTCTCTCAAATCTCAATAATCTTGGTCAAACGAGTCGGCTCTTTCTGGCACACAACTCGATTTGGGTAAAGAAGAAAGAGAGAGGAGGCAAAAGGGGGACGTTTGACAATTTCAAGTGCAGGTACTACAAACGACAGACGTCGAAATGAAGTGGCCCAGAAATACGAGAGAGATTTAAGCACCCTAAAGAAGGCAAAAGAATGTTTGTGTAAAGCAACAAGAACACTGCGACTTTCGGTCATGTTGTTCCGTATTGGTGTTTTTCTTTATTTCTTTGTGTTATTAATTTCACGAAGAAAACGACCTTATACTTCAATCGGGCTTTGAGCCAAGATTGGCTTCTCCTCATTAAGATACCATACAGATTGCATTCATTTGCCACCATTCGTTTCTTTTGTCCATGGATAAATTCCTTAATGTCTCTTTTTCACACCATCAGTACTTAGTATTGATCAAAATAAGGGCTCAATTTCATTTTACAAGAAATAATCACAATCATCGTGGTACGCTAAGGGTTAACTTCCATTCATGAGTTGGGCACACCACTGTCAGTTTGAATTGTCTCCCTCACGCGGCGTACCACTGTCTCCAAGGCGCTAGTCTTATTCAAAGGTACACGATGGATATAGAATGCAAACACATTATCGGTATCTTTGGTCGGAAACCACGTAACACCTATGTTTACGCATCACTGTTGAAACGAGGCTAGGTTCTCTGCGATTCATGCTCTGTTTGGCCTATCAATCGGAATATAGCGGCCACTATTTTTTTTTCACGGGCAGTTTACAACTACCTTATAATGAATTTTTAAAACCTTTATGTGCGAAATAATCACTTAGTATATTGTTAGATTTAATGGTTCAGATTGTAATATATTCAATTTAACTATCTTTGCACTATTTTAACTGTTTTATGAGATAGTATTGTTGAAGCAATATTTAGAACATTAATCATTGTTTTTCCTATGAATTTTGCAGCGAGAACTGTGTCTCCTAATTTACTATGCTTGCTCTGATTTCTCAAAAGTGAAGATATTTTAACAAATTTGTACAAGTCGTTTTCTTCTGTAGTGCATTTAATGAAGTGCCAAGACTTCGTATTCTTATCGGAAATGCGCGTCACTTTGGTCCAGAAAAGGACACTCCCAAATAATTCGGACCACTACTTGTTTATTTGTTTGTTAGAAAATTTGGAATGAAAAGGTACATTTCAAAACTCCCGAGGTGCCCGGAGACCCCCCCCCCCCCCCCCAGAATGCATGGTATGAAGATCATTGACATATTTAGTAATGATTATGATTATGACGTTAATAATGATAGGTTTGATAATAATGATGGTAATAATAATGATGATGATGATGATGATGATGATGATAATAATAATGATAATGATAATAATAATAATAATAATAATAATAATAATAATAATAGTAATGATAATAATAATAATGATAATAATAATAATAATAATAATAATAATAATGATAATAATAATAATAATGTAATACGTAACAACAGCACCAAAAACCATCAGCGAAGGTGAAAATGATTATAAAAATATAGGCTTTGCTTGAAATAAAAAATCGTATGTATTGTGCTAAAATGTTCAACGAGACTCTACGCGCGTGCAATTACTTTGTAAATTTGCGTGAGGCAAATTAAAATCATGTGAACAAATGTCTAAATGTCACCATGCAAACGTTAAAATCATACTGCTAAAAATTGCCTGCAATTAAATTTGAAAGTAAAATTAGGTGTAAAGAACAGTTAGTCATTAGGGTTTTGCATATGCCTAATGCTTGAAGTAGTAATAATAATTTAAAAAAAAATCCAGCATCATATGTAAGACTAAATAAGACTTTACCTACTCAATCAACACACACAAAAAAGAGTAAAATAAAGAATTAAATTTTTTGTCAAGAAATTTCAGGCCCTAAAATGATAATTATAATAGCATTTGAAAAAAAAAAATCTATTGTTTTTTTCCGCAATGTGAAATGGGCATACAGAAAGGAATGGAGGACGAGCTTTCACAAAAGGTAAACAATAAGTTCAACAAACTTTTGCGTCTACCTAGTACTAGAATGCTGCGCGCATTTTGTCGGCAAATCAAACACGGATTGGGGTGGGTGTGGCCATGATAAATCTGGGAAGAAAAGGGGGAACAAACACTAGTAACTTTAGGACTTTATTGTTCATTCTCTTCTAATCTACATTTAATTACTGTCATGTTTCACATAGAGAGTTTCATGCCTTCATTCTTTGGTAGTTAAATCATTCTCCATTTTAGAGGTGCAAATTGTTTAAATGATTTGTTATCAAATCCAAAGAAATGTTCATCGGTCTCTCAAAGGGGAAAGTTCATCGCGTATGTGAATTGAGAGTATGTGCGCGCGCCCGAATGTAATACAATCTTCACGAGAAAGCACGTGGTGGATCGCACACTTGTAAACATTGCATTTCATTCATGCTATGCATCGGCGTCAGCTCATTCACATGGAGTTCCAAGAAAAGGTGTCCGTATGCCAATCAGCTGATCGCAGGTGCGTGCTTACCTGAGCGCGAGATCCGAAACAAATACGTGTAAATGACTCGCAAGACGGTGCTTCAGCGTGACATTCTATGCTCAAGATATCACCATTTAAGGCATCAGACAGCCAACCACATTATCAGCCTATGCGATTGATATACCATCCCTGTAGGCGCGTGCAATTCAAAGCAAGCATTACTTAGTATTTTCTAGGCCATTTTTTGCATTTTGTGTGCAGTGCTTGTACGCGTCACATTGTTTACTAGCTTTTTCCCCCTCCATGCTAGCGGAACAGCCCAGCGAGGCAGGCGCCCGAGTAGCGGCCTACTGAACCATTACGAATCGCACTATGCCCGCTGCCTGAATGTCGCCTTGCATAAAGCGGCTCAGAGTCATTTACGGGTAATTTGATAGTTATAAAGCGTAGGTTGGGTTTCCGACGATGATCTATCTTCGCCAATCACGAGAGAGAAGATAAGCGAGACCGGAACCGCGGCTCCCCCTCTATCGCATAACGTGCTGCGTTGAAATAAACGCACAAACTAGCACGTCCTAAATCCTAAAACAGAAGTCAAGCAGGGTTCCTACCCTCGATATGCATAGTAATGTTTTACATCATGTGAACAGTTGCCTCAGTATTGATTTCTTTAAACAAATGAGCTGCTCTGAGGAAAATTTATTCCCAGTAATTAGACGTGTGCCTTGTACGGCGCGGAGGGAGGAAGTCCCATCGCTGGCAAAGCGCCGAGTTATTTGCTCAACAATCATTTCAGACTCGAGCCGCGCCAAAATGTCTAGACATCCACATGATCCAAGTCAACCAATCAGCGTAGAAGTAATCGTGTGGTCAGAGAGAGTAGTAAATTTCGTATGTTTTTCGCGTATACAGCGAGCGTCTTTGCAAATCGTGAGCTTGTGATCGAAATCTAGCAGATTTGTTACTGCACAGTAAGCTCTATTGACACAGGACAAGCTACGCCGATGTATTCTCTATCGGACTAGTTACGGAATAAGTAGGCATCTGGAGATTCGTAAACTGCATTGAGTGGATTACACTAGAAAAATATTGTGAGCTGTCTTCGAATGCTTTAAAGTATTGTTTCTGAGTTTTAATGAATCGTCGATGAATTGTGTGGATTTCCTCCGTTTTGTCAACGTTTGATCACAGGATTTTACACACATGCTGGAGTGGAGCGGTGTCGGGCTTCACTGCCTGCCTGATCGGCCTTGTATGTTGTTGTCACTGCTATAGCTGAAGGAGCTGTTGTGTACTCTTTTGCCGTTTTGGCCAGTGCCACAACGAGCGACCCAAGGAGGAAAACCGCCGTTTCTCCGGCGCTGGAATGCTTAATCTCCTGCGAGTCTGTGGGCTATGCATCGTGTGCATGCAGCGCATGTCGCATGTTCAGGTCCAGGGGGAGGTCTGCGCTCGTGCGGCGACTTTTGCGGAGCCGTGTGGGCTGTACACACGGTAACGATAGTGGGTCTTCGGCCGACCGGGAGAGTGAGGCCGAGACCGACCTCAAAGCAGCCGCCAACATCTTCCTAAAACGCCTCAAGGAAAAACATCTCGAGCCTTTGGCCGAGGCAGTGGAAAGCCGTGGAGGGACACAAACGAGCTGTGTACGTGTCCCCAAGTTGAAAGTGGAACTTGGACGCAGGACCGTTGCTCCTCATGTTTTATGTTGCCAGTTATTTCGTTGGCCAGAACTTAAAAATGGAAGCGAACTCAAACGGCTTAAATTTTGCTGCGAACAAGGCGACGAGGAAACCTCAGATACAGTGTGCTGCAATCCCTACCATATCAGCCGTCTATGCAGACCAGGTAAAGATATAAACTTAATTTCATTTGATAAATAAATAAATAAACACGACCTCATCAATACATCTCCTGCATTATTATGCATCTCAACAAGCCCGACGAATTAATTTAGCCTGCATGCACGCAGTGGGCATTGACCATGCAATGCATGCAGGCGGCCATGGCACGGCGCCTGTACTCCTGAATACAGCCTGCGCAACTGGCTGGCCTCTATTGAATCTCGCATCCAATTTACCGTGATGGCGCCGCCGTATTTATGTATTTATCAACCCGGGCCTTTCGCCTCAATTAACGCACTTACACTGCATCTATTCATTCGCGCTTGCTAGTTGGCGGTGCTACTTATTCAGTGATGCTTCTATTTTTTTTTTATTCTCAAGTTTTGCCCTTGTTTTCTTTCACATATCCACAGAGTCTCCACCACCACCCTATAGCAGAATTGCGTTCGAGAGGTCCAAAACGCAAGGTATGAATAATGATTTTAACTGAGCATTTGCCCTTTTCCAAACATTTTTAGAATAAATTGTTTAGAGTCTTAATATTGTAGATCTATATGATGTTTTTTTTATGACAATTTTTTTCAGTCGAACTTGCATGTATTTTTGTGCAATGCATCATTCATCATTGTAACTAGTCCCTAGTTTGATATGAAACTGACCAACCTACAATGATGGAAAACGGAATTTCCCTGGAAAGGATGAAGCTAAAAGTTCTTGAGACCTTCAGTTTTCTAAAGGTCATTTACTTAGTTTTAAACACATTTTTTTATGGGCAAGCCATTATAGGTCTCCATTAGTCTCCATGTTGTGTCAAAGCTTTCTTTGTTTATGATGATGAATAATATCTTGGGAGTAAGGGCTCTTCTGAACTTTAGCTTTATAGGGATATTTTGTCATTGCTTTTATTTCTAAATTCAAATAAAATTTGAAATCATGGTCATTAAAAAAGTTCCTTTTTGAGGCAGACATAATGAATCACTAAATTTGGTACACAGTAATTGCAGTTAATTTTATATGAAAAATGGGGACACGACTTCCTTACATGTATGTCCCCTCCCCTAAGTTGAAGTTGATATTTGATATAGGGTTAGGGCTAGAGTTGGGGTTAGGAATAGTGGGGGACATAAGAAAGAAATTCACACCCCCTCTATACTTTCATTAAAATTAGGGTTAAGATTAGGGTTGGAAAGGGTGTGAACTTCAGTATTTATTTATTCCAAAAAGGGAAAATATTGTTTTTCCACCCTTGTGGGCTTTGCATTGCATTTTCTTAGAGATGAATATTGTCCGACAACAACCAAGGAAATCTTTTAGATTTTTTTATTTTTTTGTTATTGCTTTATGTGTAATGCATGAAAAGTTGTGTGATCTTTGTTTTCCATAAAATGAGAAACATCATATGTGAAAAAATATGTGGGGGATATACTCCCCCCATCCCTTAGGGATTTACACCAATGTTTTTACATGAATGTGATTATTATTTTGTTGATCATGTTGTTGGCAATAATGTTGATTTTTTAAACTTCAGAACTTACCACAAAAAAGTTTGCTTCAGCAAAGCCATAGACTTTTACCTTTAGGTTTGATGATGAGGAAGAATTGGATTTTACATACATGTACTTCATAATTTTTGTATTTAGCCAAAGTATTTTCTTTGTACTTGAAACTGTGTTCTAATTTACTGAAGAGTTTTAACTGCAGTGTGCAGTCTATATCTTTTACTTTCTCTTGACAACTTAAATGTAATTTTTGAGGAAACTTTTCTCTAAATTCATCTTAGTAATAATCTTATTTTTAGTCTCATTAAAAAAAAAAAAAATGCAGTGTACAAAATGCCAGTGGAGGCCTGCAGTGCATGCTGAATATCAAAAAGTGCAAATAAGAAATAACCGTTAGAAATTGAATGAACATACATGTTGTGATGTAGCTCTTGGAGTAAATTGAATTCATTATAAAAGGTTAAGTAACACTTTTTTGTTTGTTTAAATTCTGCTGCCCTACCTGAAGAAGCTGAAGAAGAAGCCTCTGTCACATCCCCTGTTGTTGAGCATGGACAGAGCACAGAGACGGGCTACACACCCACTGAACGGAGACAGCCTTATGCCAACTCATCAGGTATGTACCCCTGAAGTCAGTTTACTTGTACTGTAATTCCAATATTTCGATCCATTTGAACACCGGACAGAAATTTCAGGCTTATGTTTTGTGAAAGAATTAAGAGGAAGAAGTTACGATGATCGAAGGTTGTCTTTGGGTATTTCAGGACTGGATGATGCAAATTACAACCTGATAATGGAAATAGAAAACTAGCCCATTTTTATCAGCTGATCAGCACCAAAAAGTCATGCCATATTTATCCAGCCTTTCAGTGTGCACAATTTGAAATTCAGATTGCCACTCTAACAAACAAACAAACAAACAATTCTGTTGCTGGTACATAACATCATTTTATTTACTATTCATTATCAGTCCAAGACTTGAGCCCTCTGCATTCTTGTCCCCTGCAGCAACAAACTGTTAATTCTTTGGAAAACTAAAGATGAAAGTGCTGTCCAGAATGCATTCATATTCATACATGTAGTCCTTTTCCACAGTTTCAGATGCTGATTCTTTTCACTGACTTTCCGCTCTCCCAAGGATGCTTGTATATTGTGTCACATAATCATGAAGCCCACCTGCAATCATGCATGTTAAGTGTCTTATGGAAGATTTTCTTATGGAGATTGTCTTAAACCAAACCAAATATTCTTTGAGTAGTCGGGAGAGTTTACCTACTTACAAGCTGTCTCACTCTCCTTGTGTGAGCCTTATGATGATACTGCTTCTGTAATGTGTTACAGTGTCGGTCTACATATGAATTAATGGCATGGAATTCTATTGTGGAGCTCTAGTCACACTCACTTGTGTCATACATGTTGGCATTGTCTTCTTTACTGCATATTTGGGAATTGAAAGAGATATAAAAAATTCAGAACTACATGTACAGGTTTATATCATATTCAAGTACCGATACCCTTTTATGCCTCTTGCATGGTATATCTTGCCATATTTCCAGTTTCCAGTCCAGTAATGTGTGGCTCATTGAATATAGTTGTATTCCTCATGGCAGCTCCCATAGGCTAAACAGCATTAAGCCTACTCCGATCAAGTGTTATGTGTCCTTGCTCTCGCTTTCCCTCTCTTGCTCTATCTTTCTCATTCTTTGTGATCTTTCTGTGTATGAAAAGAATGAATAAGGCCTCCTAGAGTAACAAAACAGAATCTGGTATTTCGGCTACTATTGTTAGTTGTAGTCTTCTCAGTGCTGCTCTATTTGATTAGCTCTGATTGTTACATTGACACATACATGTTTGATAATATTTGAGTAAACTGAAGATCCCCCCCTGCTCATACTGACAAAAAGGTATATCATATGACTTTGGACAGTGATAATAGTGTTCATGGATGTTACTTTTTGAGGTCTACAGTTTGAGATTATTTTGTTAACCACTGCAGTTATACATTCAACTGCCCTTAATTTTAGAAAATTTAAAAGTATAAGAACATTCATGGCACTACATGTCACTCAATGAATTATGCAAACACCTATTATTTGGCTGGAATCATGATTGAAATGTAACAAGTTGTCACTGACTACCCCTCTTTCCCCAGTCATGCCTTCCAGCAAATCGCATTGAGCTCATCTATTATGACTGCTGCTGTAGGCTGGCAGTGAGTGTAGTAGTGGTTCGTGGTTGGTTACGTGATGACACATTCTCAGTGACAATGTATGTTCATGATTGGATTGGAGGGATAACATTGGCGCCTCCGCTCATCCCATTCATAGAGCCCCAGGATTTGATTACTGGTTCTATTGCCTTCACACCTGCACGATGAACCCTACCACTGGCACATGCATGCAGAGGTCACTGAGCTCCTGCGCATGTTAACGAATGAACGACAGAGGCAAGGCGAGCTGGGAAAGGTTGTGTCATGCATAATGTATTGGGTTAGCTCAGTTTTCTGCATAATGTGTTGTGTGTTTCATAGGGCTGTGTCACTGTATTTACAATTTCTCATTACAGTGTGGAATGTGTATCTGTAGAACAATTGCAATTTGTATAGCTTGAAGGTTTCCCTGTGTATTCTTCTTCTTCTTCGCTGTAAGTACAGGCCACTGTCTGGTGTATTCTCGTACGTTCTGTAGTGTAGGTGTACAGGTGTATTATACATGTAGCTAATAATCTAAGGTCCCTAACATCTTTACAATGGTACCTAACTACTTGTAGTCTACATGTAATGCAAATGTCTAATTCATTACAAAATCTCAGCATATTATTTTGAGATAGAGAAAAAGATGAAATCAGTTGGTTTTCAGAATGTCCAAGAATGCTCTTGAATGCTATGTACAGTGCACACAGGTAGTGAGATTGCCATTTAGCATTGGGAAATGATGCAGCTTTTGGGACCTGGCTTGCCCTCTAGTTTAAATTGTTTACTACCTGCAGCCTCATACACTACATGTACATTCCTAGGAGGACACACATGATAAATGACCCACTCCCCTTCTATCCCAAAATGAACAGCTTATCTGCAACATAAAAGTAAAACATACAAAGGCGAACCCCTTTATTACTGGGGATTTAGGCTTGAATAGGCAAGTGGATAATGGGTGTTTGAATGGGGGTGGGGTGCTCATAAAGGCTCTTTACCCAACAACATGAATTCTGTCTCCATTTGGTATTTGAGGAGTCATTACATTCATGGCCTCAATAGTGAATAGTACACCCTTCTTTTCTTCTTATCCTCAACTGTTCAGAAAGGCAAAGAATAGGTTCCAGAAGACTAAAGATAGGCCAGGAATTAGGGGCAACTTTCTTGGAGTAGCTGTGCATTTTGGATCTTTCTCTTCCTTTATATTGCCCAGCTTACAATGCACTGCCAGTTTCTGCAATAGCATTGAAAAGGAGCCAGTGTGTGGCTCATTGAGCTTTGACAATAGTGCATCTTTTCCATAATAGCTTGATCTGACTGTGCTCTGCTGTGGAGCCTCTTTTGATGATATGGAGGCTAGCCTTCTTTTGGAAGTCAAAACTCCCCTGGTGCCCAAACTAATGAGGCTGTTATTATGCGGAGGATAATGCATTGATTGAGGAGAGGTGGCGTCCAGCAGGGTCTAGTGGACAACAGATGAGACTTGCATCGTTGTAGAGAAAATGGAAAAGAGAGAGAGGGAAGGGATGGAGGGATGATGAATATAGATAGAAAGATGGGTAAAATTATAATGGTTATGCATCAACTGTACATTGTAAATTTGTTTACCAGAATATTTCCTGTTTTGTTTTGACTTGCATGTCGGGTTTTTGAGATAGAAGTGATTGTTTTGAGACTTCACTTCAAGGTAAAAGCACCCTGATTCATATTCCTGCAGTGCTCCAACTATACATCTCAGTGTTGTCTTGGTTTCCCCCGAATGCTGATTAGATTATGCCTGACATGCAAATGCACGCTCAGTTGAGCGAGGCTCGTTCACTTCAATTCATCTACAGATGCTGGGAGGAGAAACGAAGGCAGTAGAGCTTGGGTAGTATGCAGTGTTTATGACCTAGTGACAAGGGAGGAGAGAGGAGGGAGAGAGAAAGAGAGACAGAGATAGAGGGAAAATGAAAGAGAGAGAGAGAGAGAGAGAGAATGGAATATGGTGGAGATTGATTTCTGATGAATTTGCCGAGGGAAAGTGAAGGCATCTTCGTTGTAAGCTCTGTGGAGCTGATCTTGTAGTGGCAATGTCGTTTTTCATTACAGTGTGCCTAGATCAATATGATGGGGTCATATTGTGCTAGTGCTGTGGCCAGTGTATGTTTATTAATTAAGTCTGTGTATGTGAAGGCCTTAATTTGTATGCAGTGCACCAAATATCAAGTATTTGCATCAGTTAGGCAAAACTATGCAAGCAGTCAAAAGCTAAAGAATCGGAATGGCTTTGTAAAAATTGTAGTAAAATCTTAAATGATAATGAAGTTCTACATAGAGTTAGTTTTTTTTTTTTTTTTTTTCAAATGAACAATTTTCATTGTTACTCTGCACAGAACTTTTTTCTTTTATTTAAACCTTTTATTACACATGTAGATGCATTGAAGTTTAAGGCATTATTTCTGAATGCTTGTATCTACACGTACATGACATATATTGCATGAACAATGAAAGGACAGTATTTTCTTGAGTATGCTTAGTGTCCATGACCAAGTTTTTAGAATATGACCTGTCAGTTTTTAGGTACACCATATACACTTTTCATGCACAGGTACACAATCTTCAAACATATTTATATTTAGCTTATGTGTGCATGCCGGTCAGCTATACTAGTGTTACTACATGTATCTTGGAGCAGCATCCCTACTTGTCTTCTACCTTTAAACAGCGACTCTTAAGTTTGGCATTATACATCCGGACTTATACTTGACATGCTAACTCTTTATACCCCCAGTGCGCTGAAGGCCCAACTCAGATCAACAAATATTTACAAAAGGGATATGCCCAAACTCAAGACATACTCATGCTCAAGGCCCTGTACAGGAGAGGCTGACAGTATTGAGGGGTATAAAACACATAACCCGAGACCTTGCTCTCTTTACACATGTATTCTTCCCATTTTCCCCCTCTACCCTTTAATTTCAGAGATGTATGCTTTTATGAATTACTAAATGGCTACTGTAGTACCTACAAAGCCTTGCCAGTATTATATCTTTCAATTATATTGCCTTTCTTGTGCAGGATTAGAATCAGAAAAGTTTTAGCTTGCATGTGCATTGTACACATTATGCCAAATATTTGTCTACATGTATTGGCATGCGATGTAAATAAAATGAACAACCTTACAGGGTGTACATTTGTAGTAGGCCTACGAGATAATGTTTGCTATTGCCATGACATGATGGACCTGTGAAATATGTTTCTTTGCTTTGCTGAAACACATAAATGATATTGAGAGGATTACATACAAATTGATATCAGAACATGGTTCAGTCACTTCAGTGTAACTTTTTTCTTCATTCTCTTACATGTGTAGGTAGAATTTGTAGCATTTTTACTAGAAATATCTTTCCTCTTTTAACTTCAGTAGAAATCAGTACTGTAAGTATAATTTTGACTTGATTTCTCATTGACTTTTTTGTCCCGATTTCTAACCAGGGACATTGCTTTCCAGTAGCTGTTATATGCACTTGTCCTGTACTTGAACTCTGGACTGTGATAATTGTTTGATTTGTGTGTTTTTTGTCATCAAAAGAACAAACTGAGAATAAGAGAGGAAAATGGCCTACGACTGAACCCCACTTACACTTCCACTACAAGCACTTGTTTCATATATTTGTGCAAATGTATTTTTTTTTTCCTCATTGCAGTATGAACCAATGTACCAGCAATTTTATTATTGTAACTAAATGAGCATATTGATTAGTGCTGCTAATGACGAAAGTGAAAACTGGGATGGGAAAGGAGAATGATATGGAAGGTGTTGAAGCCTTGTTTGTATGAGGGGCTTTCATTGGGTGGCTCCCAATTTTGTGTTATTTTTAATTCTAAAGAGTGTGTGTGCCCACAGAAACACATGTTAATGTACCCATATTGATCTTCAGTTCTGTCTGTTCTTTTTGCCAAAAGCCTTTCATTGCAATGTAATCAGCAGACTGTGTGTATTAACTTTTTAAATTGATATCTGTGATACAGTGTGCATGTATGTATTTCCGCACACGACGGCACTGCAGTGTCCAGTATCTTAATCTTAAAAGCATGCACTTGCTGCATTCTTTGTTGAACCCATCATTGGTATTAGACCTACATGTACATTTAGACCCATCATACTTGTATATTGGAATGTCGAGTACTGTAGAAATGGCAGTTGTACATTGTATCCTCTGTTGGATGCAGCAAAGCCCAGTACTATATAACCAACTTAAAGAGTGGGAAAGATTCACATTTTACTCATCATGTTTAACCATCCCATAGTAATGCAAGGACCCGAGGCTATAAAGGTTTAAGGTCTGTTAAACTCCTTAGTTTTGCAATGACGAGTCCAGGGCAACTGCAGTGTCAAAATGGCGGTTAATGCTATATGAGCCTGAATCATGCCATTCTTAACTATTGCATTAATCTTACTTCCTGTCCTAGCAATGCATATCTATATTCTAGGCCAGAAAAAAAAAAAAAAAAAATCAAACAGACTCTAGCGAGAAGTTATCTTCTTGTGCACTCTTCTCTTTTCCAGAAATTGTTAACATTTGATTATTCAGAGACATAAGTACAGAAGAAATGGCTGTTTTAGAAAAGTTTTTATAATGATACATGATGTCATTCAGATTTCTGACATTTCTATTAGTTGAAAGGCTATATAGAAGAATTAAAGCTTCAGTGGTTATTTTATTTTTCTGAAAATGCCTCTACCACTGGATTGCATCTGTACTTCTCCTGGAGTCATGAGTCCTGGGTTCACTTGGCATCATCTGATGTGACATGGAGTTGATTTCATTATGCCTGGTAGCATAGAGCAAGCAGTATTCCAAGTATTTGACCTGGCAGTCAAGTACATGCTAGCTCTCTCTGTGTGATTCCTAATCTTGTGACAGGATGAAATAAATATTTAGAATAATAGAGATGAACTTTTCCCATGGACATAATTTTAAGTGCAGTAAATTTTATTTCCATTTCCAATATCCTCTTCTCATTTATTCCTGTAGTCACTTTCTATCAATCACTGAGACTTGTTTTGTACAAAGTAGTCTAGTTCTACATTTTCAATTTTTGGTGAAAGTTAAAAGCATACATTGTGCAGCATCAAACCACCAATGTAGATTATACACAAGTTCTAGACTTGCCTGTGCTATTTCATTTAATAACTTTGCATCCATAATTTGACTTTGTTTTATCTGTTACTTACGAACAGGCTTTCAGCCCTACTTCTTTCCCGTTCCACTGTAATACCTCTCTAGCACCCCTCCACATGTCGTTCCCTGGCCCCGCCTTCCTACCCACTGAGCTCACCCAAATTGAAATCGTTGCATGCTGCATGCCATGCCTACAAAACGAGCTCTCCACTTGCAGGAGCGTGCTTTGAATTAGACCAGTCGTCAAGGCTCCCCGTTGTTGATTTTATTTTCCCAGCCAAATTTAGCCTAATAAGAAATATCTACCCCTCCCCTCTGTTTTCATTATGGCTTTGAGGATTCGCTGCTGCATCTGCAGGTACATGTACATCTACAAGATTGGAGCTCTGTAACATGTGTGCTGTTGTTTGTGGAAGACTACAGGCATGTGCATACACATTGACATCTATTTGTCTTGTGAACATAGCTAATGTCCTGTCCAAGGCTGCTGCATACAGACCTGCAGCAGAGGCTGGATAAACACTAGAGGCTTTAGATGTAATTGCTCTTTGAATTACAAAATAACTGCTTCATTTTTCATTCATGCAAATACCAACCCCCTCCCCCCCCCCCACCCCCTTTCCCAATTCCCAAGTCCCAATAAGGGTATATTGTCGTGTAATTTTGGATACAAATTTTCTCTTTCTATTCTAGAGATTGTTCAGCCAGTCCAGGAAAATCCTTAGTCAATGAAACTTCAAAATTCAATTCATAGAAATGCTACTTTTCGTTTATTTATAAGCCATTCAGTCATTTTTGTGCATACAGTGTGTCAAAATAGCAGTGAATCACACAATATGAATACAGTATTTCATCAAACAGGACAGCTTAAATATGGTAATGAATCTTCATTTCTTCTGTAACAGCAAGGGAACGATAAATTTGAATGAGGCCCCCACCAAGAGACTGGGTGTCTCCCACCCTAATAGGCTGGGTTAGCTAGCTGGCTGCGGTTTGCCTGCAATTGACACGCCAATAGGTCTAGCTGGGAACCAGTCAAATTGAATGTTTCCTTCCCTTACCAAATCTCTTTCTCCTCTAATCATCGACTGACTGTTCATGCTTGCTTCTTTACTCACATTATTGTCTTCATTTTAACATCAGTTTCATAATTACTTTGATCTCGTTATTTTTCCCCCTTCCTTAATATCTTAATAGATCTTGACATGAAGCATTATTTGCAATGTGGAAAAAAAAAAGACCTTACAGTTTTGGGAAAAAAAGACCTTGCAATAAGTTACATGAGATCGGGATGGTTTGCATAACATTCTGAACATGTCTTTGCTTCAAGCAGTCTGAACATGTGAACTTACTGCTACAAAATTGTTGTTAGAAATTGTAATTGTATCTTATGAAATAATGTGATGAATCAAATCAACTTGTATGACATGCAGATTATACTATTACCTCTATTATAGTACAAACACATACAAGTACTTACAAATGTTTGGCAGAGGCATGGCTAGTATATAAGAAGGCCTACATGTATATGCTGATAGATTGTGATTATGGAGGCATGCAGTTTACTCATGAATTCATGGGAAGTACATTACAACTCTCACCCTTTTCAATTCACATTTTTATGCTGTCACCAAAAGTAAAGACTCCAGACTATTAAACTGCAAGATACAGTGTATGAATACATGTATATGTAGTCCCCCCCCCCTCTCTCTCTCTCTCTCTCTCTTTCTCTTCCTCTCTTGATCCTAAGAAGCCATTAGAAGGTAACCCATGGGTCAAAGAAGGCTTGAATCTAATCCTCTGCTTGCATAACCCTGTGTTTGTCCATCAAACACAAGTTTGTATGGAGCCAATGGAGTCAGGGCAAGGGGAGAAAGAGCCGTTCAAGGGGGAAAGAGGCAGAAAAACTAACTCGGGAAGCCTTCAGTGGGTAAATAGACGAAGCCTCTTTAGAGAGCTTGAAACTAGATTTCTTTGTGATTCGAAAGAACACCATAAATAAGTTGGGAGTTTGGTAAAAGTCTATAGGAGTAATAAAGGGTTTTTTGATGAATGATGCATTGGAACTTAGTAAGTAGTTAGGGAGAGGAAATAGCAGAGGAAATACATTCAGTGCATATTGACATGCAAGTTTTAATGATCATTTAGGCAAGACTAATGTTAAGAAGATCAGACACCGAGATGAACCTTTGAAAATTTTATCGAGTAGATATACATTAATCATTATGTTCCTTCCCCATTCCAGATCTTTGTAATGCTAGTGTGATAAAGTATGGGACCCAGCATACATGTAGCTTGTTTGGCGTACATTAAATGATTTTGCTAATTCAATCCTTGAAGGAGCATTTTTGACTTCATATATTTGTCACTTCTTGACATTGAATGAATCAGGGTCTTTAAGTTTCCACCAAGGAGTTAAATAGTAAACTCCTTGGTTTCCACGTTAGTCATTTGAGTTAAGCAATTTGAGTTTTGCTAAACTCTGCTTCCATTTTGGAGGTCACACCATAATGAAGTTGAAAGCATGCCTCAGTATCAAGGAAGGTCACTCCTTTGAAACCTCAGTAAAATCTGGGGTCATCAATTATGCCCTTTGACCCCATTTGACCCCAGCCCACATACTCCAGTATACCCTGGGTATTAGGGTGGCAGAGTAACCCAAGCTAGAATCAGAAATGGATATTCTCTCTGGGGCATTCCAAGAGCCTTCTCTGCATCATGCACTGCTATTCCCTCCTTCTTCTTTCTCTCTTTCCCTGTGTCCCTCTGTCCATCTCTCCCTCATGCTTTCTCTCTCCTGACACTTCTGATCACACTAACCTTATTCTCTGCAGAGTAGACTAGAACTTGTACGGGTAGAGCAGCTATATACATGTATGTACAGGGGGAAAAAAAACTAAAAAAGGCAGCCCAATGGCTGGAGAAATGGCAGGCCCATAATGGAGAATAATAAACTGCCTGGATTCATTGAAATTGATACAGAACTCATAGGGATTTGCAGAGGGAGTATTTGGAAATTTGAGGAGGGTTGTGAAAAGATGGATGGTTTAGCAAGAGGCTGTGCATAGCATAGCAGTGGAGGCTGGCTGCAGATTGCCAATTTGGGTGTAGGCTGCATGTTGATGCTTGGTAATGGCTGGATATATGGACTTCCATGTTGTTGGCTACAAAAATGTACATGCACATGTATCACAACTGTGTTGCATCTTGTAAATCTGTGATAGCGTGTGAACATGTGATCTACATATATGTTAATATGCAGAGTGACTTTGCCAGCAGACTTTAAAGTAAGCTTACATGTAGTCCTGTGCAGTTAATTCTGTTCTTGACCACAGCTTATGTGGAGCATTTATAAAAACTCTACATATGAAAAGAAAAAGAAAAAGTATTAGAGTGCGTGATAAAACTTGTAACTTTTCTTCGATGTTCACATTGTGCTGTGGTTCAAATATGCATTGAATTTGAATTAACTTAAATTCATCTCCAAGTACCATTGAGAATTTTTTATGAGTAATCACAAAGGCAATACAATTCCTGGGCTATTGTCTATTTTTGTTTAAATATGTCAAAGCATAGTTCAATATGATGTAGAAAAATGTTTCAGCAGAATCCTCCCCTCCAAAAATTCAAGTGAATTATGTTGCCATGAGTTGGCAATGAATTCTTGCTTGTAGTGACAATTTGAGCTTGGTATTTGTCTCTGACATGAATGTTTACTGTGTACATTGTAGTCTTGGATCAGTCAATATGATTAAGTAGGTCAGTGATAAGAACACTTATCAATGCCAGCCTGCCAGGCTCCAAGAGAGCTAATAATGTACCCCTGCTAATGACAAAGTTGGCGATAAATCCTTTATAATCCTATCTGAAGCCATGAGGAAGATACCGCATAACCTGATCTATTTGCAGGTTCTGTTGCTTCTTTCTCATGTGTGCTTTCTCTTTTGAATCTTCCCTTCTCTTGTAGTAATTAATATTTATTATAAAAATAAATTTACTTGATTGGGAAACACAAATAAATTTGGAAGTTCTCATGTGTAATATTTTGTGCCACTTCTCTCTTATTTTGGCGAAAGATACACTGTAAGGATTCCTCCACCGTTTCTTCTTTCAGTGGAAAGTGTAATAGAACACCAGAAACGCATAAAAATGAGAACTTGGTCATGTTTATGACATCTTAAGCATGACATCAGTGTGCAAATGCTGTTACATGTATTCTTTGCCTGTCTAACTAAAAAATGATGAATGAGCTCAGGTGATGTTTATATGGATCCTAAGAAGTGCCCTGGCGACTTGGCTCTAACTATTCTATTACATACCTCATGCAATGGGGAGTGGGGTTGAAAAGAACACAAGAGAAGAAAATAGAGAAGAGAATGAAAGAAATACTTCAATACTTGCCAGGGCATTGCTCTCCCCCCACTGCTCTCTCTCTGTCGTATTCTCTTTCTCTCCCTCTCCTTCAAATGGATGTGACAAAATAAATTCATGCATTTTTGTTGAGTTCGGAGACATTGTGTTGACCTTTAGCTGCGCTTGCAGCAATGGTTAAAGAACGAACTATTCAGCCTGGCCAATACGCCTTGGCGTCGCCGTAGCGCCATGGGCTTGTTTGTTACCGAGTCTCTTACAATAATTTTTTTTCCCCTGCAGTGCTCTCTCTCTTTCTCTCTCTCTCTCTTTCTCCATTTCATGCTCTTTTTCCCTTTCATCAGTAGGCCCCTCGCATTCAGACAGCATATTACCAAGGTTTCTTTGCTTGGAGTCGGTCATGTGTTAAAAATTTGCTACAACGGCCCACTTTGAACTTCCGCTCTCTATTCAGGTCTTTTGTCCTTTTCTTTTATGCTCATTTTTTTTTTCTTCATCCATTTTTCCATCTTTTTTTCCTTTGGCTGCTGTGTTTTGTTCTCCTCTGATAGAAGAAAATTGTGATAGAAATGGGAATAAAACAGCGAATCATGCAAGAGTAACTTTGGCAGTGCACTGACTTCTATAATAAGCGTGCACTGCAGGAATGCAAGGATTTTCTCTTGTTACGGTATGCCATGCTGATCGTACTGGACAACCCCCCCCCCCTTCTTTTTTCTCTCCCTCTCTCTCTTTCTTATTCTCTCTTTGTACTTCTTTTTTCTTGCTGCTTCTTTGATCTTCATGTTTTTTTAATGTACTGAAAGTGAAATAATTTGGCATGAAAATAAGCCTCTTAATCTTCTCCCATTATATATTGTTAAAAATGAAAATTCACATACTCTGTAGTCCTACAAAAAATGTACATGAAACATGAAAAAATTATCTGGTAACAATTGAAGATTGCACGTACACAGTATCAGGTTGAAATGGAAGAATAAATTGTATGGTGCCGGAGTGTACTTTGGTAAGAGTTGAAAGTTACAATGGATGGAGAATACAAGAAGAGAGAATTGAATGAAACAAATATTGAATGGGATAATACGGCTGAGGTATTTTGACGAATGCAGGAGAGCGATAAATGTAAGGCTGAGAACGATAAAGCCTGGTCTTAGTTTCGCCACTCTGTGGTTTCCAGATCTCAGAGAACAAATTCATTCCATGAGAGAGAAGATTTCTAAGTTGAAATACGGACACCCTATAGGCATAGTATGAAATTAGCTACATGTACATGTACACTGTATAACATGGCATTTTGACCATGTCCTTTTAGAGAAGTGTGGAGTATGTGTTATAGAAATTTCTTTACATACTTTGTAAATGACATTGAATAGAAACATTTATAACTCATATTGTACTACTTTTTGTTGCAAGCAGGCTGCATTGTTAGTAAGGCTATAGAATTAACTGTGTTCAGCTACAATATATATGTAGGCCTATGCCTATACTTTTAGGTGAGTCATTAAAAATGTTCGCTTGAACTTCTAGAAGGACAAAAATCTGTACCAGAAATTTGAAAATATGATTGATCTGTGGATAAGTCGATGTATTCTATTTGTTGGTTTGCTGTTCGATATCACTACAGTGACTGTCTATCAGGTTTTTCTGTGGCAAAGCTCTCAAGTGTGTAGGCCTGCATCATAGTGTGTGCCTCAGCATCTACACATGTTTTCCTCATCCACCTCCCTCTTACTCTCTCTCTCTCTCTCTTTCTCTCCCTGTCTTCTGTCATCTCCCCTCTCTGGTTCCCTCCCTCTCCATAATTTTCAGCTATCCATCCTATCCATCCATTTTGCTTTTCCTCTGCCATGCTAGTGCACTAGATTGCATGTATAATATATTCCCCCCACGTCGGAATCTAATTCAGACCCGCATGTCGCAAATGATTGTGCACGGAGCTGCTTTTTGCGAGCTGTGTGGGGCCAGGGCAGAAGTGGCGGTGGCATTTTTTTTTTTTTTTTGTATGTTTTTGTAACAATCTTAGAGGAGACTCGGTGCTTTTTTTCATTTAGTGATGCTCCAGGGCAGGTTTCTCTCCTTGCCAGAGAGGGAGAGAGAGGGAGAAAGGGAAGGGCTAGTTTATGTACATGCAGATTGCAGGGACAAGAAGGAAGAGGGAGAGAAGGAGACAGCGAAGGAATGAATGTGAGGCCTTGTGATCCAAGTTCAATGGAGGTAGCTCAGAAGATGGGAATTTGAGATAAAATTTGTGAGGTTGAGAGGATGAAGTCCAATATACATGTACATGTAGCCTGCAATGCAATTTTACATGTACCCCTAATGCTGGTAAAAAGAGGCAGAATTGTAAAGCGATAATGTTTGTATGCAAAATTTTGGTTGAGGTGCTAGTACCAGACAGAGTAGGCATAATATGTTGTTCAGATTTATAATTGTGTCACTGCGAAGTAAGAATTTAGATGAAGAATTTTTGTTCTGGATGTTATTTGCAATATATAGCCTAGGCTGTACATGTATTTCCTTCTTCGGTCTGAATTTAGAGCACTGATAGTGCTTTCTCATGCATACCTGTACATGTATATGCCAAAAGAAATGCAAAATCAAAATGTTCTCCTTACTGACCAACCTGGTGCTAAAGTAAATACAGAACGCGCCTGGGGCTGCTAACCATTTCCCTATGTTCATTTTGCACCACAAACCACTCCAAAATCCAAGCACTTGAATTTGTGTTTATATAGTGATCTTAAGAATCTGAAACCTTTTTCATTCCATGCATGGCCCATGACCTTCAAGTGCTACACTAAAACAAAGCCCCTCAAGTCATTTTTTGTCTACATTGTTGGTTTCTGAGGTTTTGGGTGTACATTGGTGAAAAAAAAAACACACACACAAAAAACCCAGCATAGATAGTCACTTGCATGCCAAATGAATGCAAATTATCACAGTCCTATCAGGTTATGAAAAAATACAATATCTACATGTATATAGTAATGATAATAAAATATGAGCATCTTGTAATGTGATATTTACATAAAATTTAGGAGAGTGGAGTAAAGAGTTCAGATTGAGATATTATTAAAGGGAACTCTGACATATATGTAATAATGTAATATGCATTTTATGAGTGATGAAATATTTTTGATATATTTTCATGCCTCGTCGATACCCAATCATTGAGTAAACGTTCAACCAGCATTGGCATCCAGCTGGTTTTCCCCTCTAATGCCGAAATGAAATGTATTTGACCTGATTACCCAACCGCTCCAAAGACAGGTGCTGCAAGAATTAGTACGCACAAATTGATGCACACTAGAGCAGTTTCCCTTGCCCGATGTGCATACAGGTATGTAGGAAAACAGCATACAAGCTACATGTAGTGCAATGCTGAAGCTTCCCTTTATACGCTGATCTCTCAACAATAGATCATGTCTTAAAGTTTATGACTGTTTGACAAGAAGTATGCATGTTTAGAAGCAAGCGAGGCGGTATTGAGTATGCATGGAGATGGTTACTTGGAAATACAGGAATAGGGATGGGTTCATTCAGGAAACAAAAAGCAGTGTATTTCATTAGCGAGAGGGAACAAAGAATTCTAGGATTTTCTTGCATGCATATTAAATACTGATATCAGTACCATATCATTCCAAATATGTTGTTAGTTTTCTATGCTAAATTTCAGTCATGAGCTTGATATCAAAATGACCTTCCTCTACTATATATTAACTTTTGATATAGATATTTGTGTTTTCGAACATCATAATTCGTATGACTCCATCCACATGCCTGCTTTTGTAGATTCAAAATATAACTTTAATATAGAAATAATTTTTGACTAGACCACAGGTCTGAAAACAAGAAAATGTCATCATTTGAGATTGCAAGTAACACAAGCAAAGAGATCATGTTTTGCCACCTAGTGTGGATCCCCCTCTGCGATCAGCATAGTTTTCCCCCTTTTTGTGACAGCATCACAGATAGATATCCTTAGGGTGAATCTTTTTTCTACTCGACTTTGTGTCTCTGTGTACGAAATTTCAAGGATTACTCCTCTGAGTTCTGACACAATGATGGATATGTACATTTATTCTTTCTGTTGTTTCCTTTCTGTTCAATTTTTCTGTGTGTTTCTCTGTATGAAACTGCAAGGTTATGAAAGCTCAATTAGATCAAAATAATAACATATATCTTGTGATGATACTTGACTGGAAGTGGGCATTTCTTCCTTTGAATATCGGTAGACCATAGAATTGAATTGCTGTGTTTGCACAGGCACTCTGAAATTTTCATACCTATGATTTTCTGTTTAAGTTTGAAACTAAGAAATCTGAATAAAGAGAATGTTTCGTCAAGAGCTTCTCATCAATATAACCCTTCTTTCTTTGTTGCCTTTGTTCAGAATAAACTAGTCATATCTGAAGTTAGTAGTTATCTACTTGCTGCAATTGCTATCCCATTAATCTTCAGCTTCATTAATATGAGTTCTAGATTCACGTTGTTTAAAAAGCTCCCTGACGGGGCCAATGTCAAGTTGCTCTTAGAGATAATCATTGAACTCAAATGATAACCTATATAGGCTCTTGACAAAGAATATGCAGGGCATACACTCATACATATTGTGATTTGCCATTTTTTTTTTTCTATGGAGGGCTTGACACTTGTGGGTCCACTTTATTCAGGAGCCCAAACATTTTGAACTCTTGAAAATAAACCCTTGCATTTACAGACCCAAGACATTTCAGTGAAGACCTCCTGTTGAAAACTGTTAAAACTTTTAAAATGTTAGTGGACTTAAAAAAAAAATGAATTGCATGTATTTTACAAGGGATTGGGAGTGGAGATGAATCCATGCAGTACCTTTAGTAATGCTAGGTTCTCACAGACTAAGTTAGACCATGACCATTTTATTTTTTTCTTCGTAAATTACATGTTTGGAAGCTCTTTTAATTCATGTTGATAGCAACAGAAGCACCGGGATGTTTTATGTAGGAGTCAGTATGGGCTCATGTTGGGTTAGTTAAGGAGAGAATGGTACATGTATTTGCTCTGTTGGAGGGGCTTATGACTTTGAGATCAGATGCGAAGAACAAACATTTGCACTGTCAATAAAATTACACTGTTGACATGATGTGTAGGAATGACATTTTTATAACCTAGCACATGTAATATTTGAGAAATGATAAACATATACGTTCACTGTACATGCAAGACTTACAGGTAAGCTTAAAGCTCTTGTACACTTTTGATAGCAAGAAAGAAAAAGATGAAACTGACTAAATTATATATAGAGTCACATCATCTGCCTTGCATAAAAAGATGCAAGTGTCAGTTCATCATTGTTTTTTTAATACCAGTATTCAAACTGACCAGCTAAAAGCAAAGAAATCTGATGAGTAGTTTTGGAGGGCCTACCAAAACTGTACATATCTAACTTTTGAATTTAAAAAAAAAATGTGCGTGAAACACTGAACCTGAAGACAGAAAAGATATGCATTTTACAGTTGGTCCTGGAGTCTGTTATTCATTCCATGGTTATGCAGAATATCAACATACGTATATTCATTCAGACTTCAAAGTATGTTTGCTCTGGCCTTGTATTCCTTTGAAATTTGTTTCATTGTATTAAGTAGAGAGCATGAAAATACATTTCACAATAAGAAAGAAATGGACTGAGAAATTAAGAACGATTAATGGAAGAGGGGAAACCTGGTAATAAAGTAAAATATTGAATCCAATAATTACTGCAACAAATGTTGTTAAAGGCTAGCCTTGTGATGCCAGGCGACCTATAGGATACGATGATTGATAAGACCAAGTGTGCCAGACAGGTGGATGAGTATTAGATTACCCAAGTATTCAGCAGGTGAGCTTGAGGTGACATAATTGTTATTGTTGCCTGTTGTTTTAGGAGTATGGAAAAATGGAAATGGCATTTACCAGTCCATCTCAGATTAGCATGGATGAGAAAAGGTGTGAATGAAAGAGTGATAGATGGGGATAGAGAGATGATCGGAATGAAGAGAAGAATAGATGTGAAGGAACTTGAGTGATAGTCAGTGCAAGAAATATTGAGAGAAGACATAAACCCAGGGACTTCTGAGCTTGGAATCCTAGCAAGTCCTCTCCTAGTCCGGATCTGAGAGCAGCATCATCTAATGCAAACAACAAACTTTAACCTCTGACTTTCTCCCTGGTCGGTCTCCTGCAGCCAGCCAAATTCAAGGCTGTGCATAGAGAGAATAACGTTTGTAAAAATGCCTTGTTAAAATTCCACATGTGCTTACCCATAACTGATGTTTTCAATGTATGGCTTTATGACCATTACTTTTTTACTTCACATAAAACGCATTTTTGTATGCTGTTGTAATATTTCCTTTTGCGAGTTACAGATCATTTGCAGTGCAAAATTATATTCAAGATTACAAGATGTAATTATCACAGAATTTAAAATAATGTTTCTCAAGCAGGCTCCACTACACCTTAAGCCTAACAGCACCAATGTAGCACCAATGGCATATGCAGTATGGGTACATCCCCATCTATCACTCTTTCATTGGTTGTTGTTATTGCTATACAGTATCAAAGAGGCAACAGTGAGCATAATTTCATTTTTGCTTAGCCAGCCAGCGAGCCAAGGAGTCCCCCATCATACTACAAGTATTTTCATTTCATCCGGGCGTCACTCTGCCCTCGGGCCTTCTCTTTCTGGTTACTAGTGGGATTTGCTAGGATCTGTGGGTCGTGGGGTCGCGGGTTCAGCTGCTGCTCGTGCGATAACCGTGGAAAAGAAAATATGGTATGCAAAGAAGGAACAAGAAAATGATGTGAAATAAAAGAATTTGGATGATTGCTGTGTATACCATCAACATCCAAGACTAACTTGGTAATTCCAGCTTTCATGTTCAAACATTTATTCACCTCTAAAGATGATGATTAGGCGAGGCTTTGCAACCTTTCTGTGTTATGATTAGGCC
Source organism: Echinometra lucunter (assembly GCA_029962745.1). Taxonomy (NCBI): domain Eukaryota; kingdom Metazoa; phylum Echinodermata; class Echinoidea; order Camarodonta; family Echinometridae; genus Echinometra; species Echinometra lucunter. The sequence goes on from CM057151.1 coordinate 8,289,025, forward strand.
TGAATAAGGTCCACTGTATTACATGTACAGACATCTTGTACGTTGGAGGAAATTATTTTGGTTTGAAACTTGATATCTCATGGTAAGGCCGAGGTAATTTTGTTGGATTATGGGCGCTGACAGGTAGTCCCATGTATCTAAAAAAATGCCAAAGTGCGACCAGAATGGAAAAAATTTTATTGATGCTGTGAAGCCTTGCCTTCATTGTAGGTTACAAACTGACTTAATGTACATTGTAGGTCTTCATGTAAGTATGAAACATGTGGACATCTGACATGAGAAGCTTTATGAAATTAGTTTTATTATCAAGGCTGTACTTGTAAAAGAAAGTTGAGCTGTATAGACGTACATGTAAAACAGAAACAGTGGGTGATATAAGCAATGTGAGTAAAAGCAAAATTTGTGAATGATATTATACTTATACAGTTCGTAGTGGTTCACTTTGGTGGCATGGTTTGTGCTGTTCTTATGGAAAATGAGGTAAACATTTTCTTCTAATCTGATATGAATTTGCTCACTTTTATTTTTGTGTGCATTACACAATGTATGTCCCATTGTAATGCAGACTGTACAGTGCTTGAAACCAGGCAAATTCTTTGTCTTCTGTTTACTGTTAAACTTCTTTTGTTGGTAGTACTGACTGTATGTTGAACTGGAATGTCCTTGAAACAGATCACACATCTGTTTCTATACATGTGTTTGGACATGGAGGCCTATTGGTCTTTTGTGTTGCTTCAAGTCCAACATGTGGGGATCAAAATCATTGAAGAATTAAATGAATTTTAATCTTTTGCAAGTAATGTTATATCAGTTTCTAAAGCATTTCCAATTTAATGGCTCTGTGCATGTGTAGTCCTTGATGTACATTTGCTTTCAACAGAATGCACCCATGTTTAAAGTAGCTCAGGATTGTGTAAATCGTACAAATGCTACACATTGGTTTGCGCATGTATGCACATGGTAACGGAACTCTGAGCTGTGCTGAAAGGATACCCCACGCTGTTCACAAGCTTTATGTTTCTTCACATGGGCCTGGGATGGGACGAGAGCTAGAGGCAAAGATAAACATGCACAGCAATGGAATATAGCCTTTCACTCCTCACCTTACTCAGTGAGAACAACGCACCAATGTACACAAAGCCTAGATTCCTGCACCAACTCAAGTCATGCGAGCAAGACAAGAGACTCAAAACGAGTCAAAGATGGGAGGAAGAGAGCCTGTACATACTCGTACAGCAATACAACTACACATAAAGTATTATGAGTTACTAATGTAAAAGATCACCAAAATTCCTAATGAATTTGTACTTGTGTCTTGCATAGTCAACAAGGCTGTTGTGATGTTTTTGCAGTTTGAGGGCTTACACGTACAGGGGCAATACTTGTTGTGTACACAGGAAGGCCACCCGCAAATTGGACGCTCTTCAATTGAACTTATTCTGTGAAGAATAGAAATCAATGGTACTATCCAGGCTTAATCCACATGCAATTGACTATATTGATTTGATTCAGAGTTGTGTTCTGTTGCTGTATGCTTGTACCAATTAGAATTTCACTGTACAGAATAATAATGTAATGACAATGATGATGCGATTTACTATTACAACAAATCACCAATTTCTTGTCTGTGTCCTTTTGAAAAAAAAAAAAACTGCATTATTTTAATTCCATACAACCATTATGGAGGGACTGTTTTCAGACTAGGGACTTGGGGTGAAAAGATCAAGAACGAAACATCGGTTATGCTTTTGATTACATTACATATTACAATACAGTAGTTATGTTAAAAGATAACATTTTGCCGTTACTGAAGGCTTTTGATACAAAGAACTTTTAATGCACAACTGTTGTATGCCACTATGGACTACGGTGTACATCCATGTGGTTTGTTAAATTCTCATTTATCATGACTTGGCACCAACAGGCTTACGTTGATTTGCTTTTCCCCCTTTCTTAAGTCTTCTTAATCACCATCAGTCATTCTTATATGTATTTCCACCCTTTCTCTATCTCCCTGTTTCCCTCTTTCTGTCTCTGTCCCCTTATCATTGTTGAGAGCTTTTCCTGTACCAGTCAATGGCTAGCCCTCTTCAATCCCCTCACCCATTGTTCCACTGCCTCCTTCGGGCACCAAGTTGTCCACTGGTTGGTCATGCATGCAGAGAAAGACTCCACAGTTCTGGTCCCTATAAATGGCCCTGTCTCCCTCGTGTTGTATGACGCCTTCTTTTGGCATAGATTCGAGCCCCATTGTATCATCCAGCATCGTCCTGTCCCTCATTGATAATGTTTGGTTCTTTCTTTCTTGAAGAGGCACCGTGACTGTTGGACAGCCCGACATGGGAACTTTTCTGTGTGGGTAGACACCACCTGTCTCATTTACACCATGGCCGGTATTCACAAAAGTTGCTTAAATTTAAACCATGGCTGAGGCAAATTTTGTGGTATAAGTGCGCTTGATTTAGCTCATACACTAAGAAAGGTCCAATAATAAACACGCGTGTGTGGCAAAAGGGCGCTAAATTGGTGACAACCCACTTCACCGAAGGCCCGCGAGACCGAAGGTCCGAGAGGCCGTAGGCCCGCGAGGCCGTAAATAGCAAATTGTAATCTATGATATTACACCGCTCTGACCAATTCCTGTGCCAGAAGGAAGTCGGCCTCGCAGGCCTTCGGTCAAGTGGGCGGACCCCGCTAAATTTATGTTTGTTGCCATGGTTTAGACCGCGGTTTATGTAAATTCACGTATTACTTATTTAAATTAATTTACATAAAATGCGGTCTAAACCATGGCAACAGCTTGAATTTACATAAACGGTGGTCTAACCATGACAACAAGCGTAAATTTAGCGCCTTTTGCCACACACAAGCGCTTAGTATCGGACCTTTCTTAGTGTACGCGTTAAATCAAGCGTACTTATACCACAAATTTGCCTAAACCATGGTCTAAATTTAAACCACCTTTGTGAATTCCGGCCCATTTCTGCCCGTTTCATGTGGGCAGCAGTGTTTTGCATGTGCTATGTAAAACTATAAAATGAACAATCTTATTTCGAAACCCTTATTACATTCTGCAAAATACCTCATCATGTAGCCTGAACTCAGAAGTGACCACTGATTACTGTTAAGTGGTAAGGAAAATAAAACGGAAGTTTGAAGAGAACCTTTGAGAAACAGGTTTTAAACAAACCTGAGCATATAAAACTTCTTTTAATGTGGCATATAACACTTTTTAAGTTTATCTATGCTGTCTATCTTTGTCCACCTTGCCCCTTAAGGTTTCTTGCTAACGGATTATAGTTTCTAAGTGAATAAATAGTCAGACGTCACAAACTCACTAAGCGAGACAACCAAGATATTTCCATTTTCTCAACACAATGAGCACAATCAGCTACAGTAAACAGCATGGCATAGCTAAGGAGATAGCTGTACATCAATAGAAGGAACATGGAGGGGGTGAAGATTGAAGAACAAGCCTTAACTTATGTTGATTAGCATGAGGCCATCCAGGGGTGGATGAGTTGATGTATTTTCCTCAACAAGAGTAGCACAGGAGTAGAAGAATTTAGTTGATCTATGAAAATGTAGGCCTACATGTAATATGTAGGAAATTTGATTTTTTGATTCAGGAGTATAATATGTACATGGTTTCAAAAGAAGGACTGGATGGTGAAACATGATATTGCTAACAAGTTATTTTTAAGTAAAGAAAGAATAAGATTAGACAACTGTTTTTGCTGTTCTTTTGTTTTCAGAGAGGATTATTGACTAGCAGCAAGTTGAATATTCTTCAAGTTAAAACCTTCATTAAATGTTAATATTTTGTGTTACAAACAGAGCAGATTTTTTCCAATACATCCAGCAACAGGCCTAAGTACTATGCTCATGTAGGCCTATATGTAGGCTCTGTAGAATTGTTAATGCAGGAAGAGTATTGGGGGAGGTTGAAAGAATTGAAGTGGCAGCCATTTTAGCTGTCATATCAGGGAGCCTGCAGCAAAGAATTGCATGGCACTGCTAAACAGCCTTACTGGTGCCATTGCTTTGCAGAAGGACGCCATTTTTAATGACTATCATGAGAGTGATGCTTAGACCCTCCTTTCTTGTTTTTTTCCTTGAGTTTTTATAAAACCTTTCTGTTTTTCCTTCACCTTTCTCAGTACATGTCATGCCTTCTCTTTTATCACTCTACAAATGTTGTACAGCATAGTCACACACATCTGCTCATGAAATTTTACCTTATCTCTTTACACTCATTGGGCTATCAGCTATATGTCTGAATTCAAGCGTTTACAAATACCATTTGTGATATGTTGCACATACTAAAATGATACTTGAAAGGAAATGTATTCTATTCTCCCTACTCCACTTTTTCAGTCATTTCATTCTTAAGAAGGATATTACAGAACACTTAGACCAAAATTGAGGCAGAAAAGACCCTCTACCAAAAATGTTGTGGGCCTGCTCTACTGAAGGAAATAACACTTCTTTAAGATATTGAAAAGATACTTTAGTTTATGAATTTCACATATTTATTTGAACAATACTGGGAATAGTCATATCGTTGAGCCACAAGAAGAAAGTACAGCACCTTGTATTCTACCTTCATAGTAACTCTGTGGGAGTAATGCTAACCAAAACAAGGATATTTTAGGGAAACCATTTGTGGAGAATCAGCGGGGATGCTCGAGTAATTGGAGGAGAGATGATTGGCCTTGTGACCCAAAATGTCATGCTGATATTATACCCACAACTGCAAACTCTACCGATGCTTATTGTTTAAATACATATGTTACGGTGCTTGTAATGAATATGTTTGGCCATGTAGAGTCATTGTTATATTTCTGCATGAATTATTTATGAGCATTTAGTGGAAATTGATGAAATTTGCATGCACATTCCTCAAAAATACTGTTTTCTTTATCAATTCCTCACCATGAAAATACATGGACATGTATAACCCTAAATTTCTTTTCAGTGTTGAAATTGCTGGTTTTATTTTATACATGTATGTATTGTAAACCTACATTGCTGTTGTCGTGTGTGCAACAAGTCCCCCAGTACATATTACACCCCTTTCTCTTGCAATACCTTGGTGCAACAGGCCCTTCTCTGCAGTGGCACCGCTGTGCCATGTTATTGACACTTGCATTTCCACCTGTTGTCGTTGAGATAGGTTCCCTAAGCAGTGAATGAAACACCTGATGGCTGCCAGAGTCAGCGACCGACCTCACGCCCCTGTGCCTTGCTTCAGTCTTTCTTCTCTTTCATGACTAGAAAGTTCAATTTACGCCACATTCCTGCTGATTAGGGCTTCTTGTGTCATTGACATTTTGAGGGATATGTCTTGGTGATGCTCACTGTGGTGTTAACCACCTTTTGTTTCATTCGTACTTTGTGAGCCCACATTGCACATAGATAAATTTGCCATTGTATAGGTACACAAAACATACACGTACATGTAGTCTTGTGTTTCTCGATCACACAAATAGAGCTTATCAGGATGCCCTGCTGTTGTCAGGAAAATCTTCTTTAAATTTGTGCTGAAATATCATATATGCCCAGTTCCCTCTATTTTACTCTTGTGTGTGAAGATGATATTGGTGCCTGAAACATATTTATTGGTTAATATGTTTTATCTTTATTAAATCATATGTTGCGGAAAATGATTACATCATAAAAGTTATGATCACACTTTTGGAGGTACCATTAATATTTGTTGGCCTTCATAAGATTTTACAACATGCAGCAGAATAATAGTGCAGGAGCTTAACAGTGTTTGGCTGCTTCTTGGAGCCAGGTATTTTATACATTTATATGTCTTGCCCTTATAGTTCATCTACAAGTGATGCATGCAGTAGCATAAAATGATTATGCATGCTTAGTGAGCACTATTTTATTGCTGTGTGTAGTTGAAGCATAATGGAAGATACAAAGTGGTGCTCTCCGTGAACCCAGATTTTGTCATGTATGGCATCAAATATGCATCATAAGTGAGCAACACCCCCAGTATAATGCTCACATTTACGATGTTCTACGTTATTGCAGCCATTTTGTCAGCTTCATGATCAGTATTGGGAGCAAAATAATGAAATAAGGTATTCAAAGAAGATCTAGCAATTTTATAGGGAGGCTAGAATTCTGGGAGGGGGTGAAAGATAATTTGTGAGATTTCTCTGTCTTTCATTGTCAGTTTGGAAGAATATCATCGTAGAAATATCTCCTGAAAAAGATTACTCTCCAAATGCCCTCATATGTGAAATACACAACTGCATGATACATGTAAGAAACAGCTCGAGTGTTTGGCCCGAACTTTTGTATTTGGTCCCATGTACCCATTTCTTTGTGCAGTGCATGTGATCATCATGATGATTTCAAAACATCAGGGCATACACTAATTTACTACTTAATCCACCTTTCCCAATTGTTTTGACACACTTTCTTTCATATTGTAATCGCTTCGACAGAACTCCAATTTATCTTAAAGCTTATGTACAGTTTTGGTGGCAAAAAGAAAATTGGCATGAACCTGACAGAGTCTCATATTGTCTACCTTGCATAAAAAGATACATCATGTGTGGAATCATATGATATTCCAATCATTTCTGGTGAATTGCAGTGTATGTGAAAGGAACACATAATAACCACAACTCTCTGCACCCCATACTGGGACCTCAACACACTACCTACATATACTCCCCCACATAACAATCACAGGGCTTCATTATGCTTGTAGCGTAAATAGAACTTTCATTGCTTTTACACATGTCCAGGCATTGTGTGGTGCATGTTAACATTGGGATTTGGAACTGAGATTAAAGATATTTTTCACCTCTCATTTTTTATATTTTTTATATTCAACGTGAGGAGGAAAGAATTCCACTGCATCTTAGTTTTGCTAGTATCTTGCTACTGACCACCTAAAAAAAGGAAAGAAATCAGATGTATAGTCTGATTTCTTTTGTTATGTTCCCCCTGGAGAAAGGCTTAATGTTCATAGATCGGGAGTTGATTTAAACTTATGCAAACATTGGTTTTTAGGCTGTATGAGTTCAAAATGTGCTTTGCTGCTTGTCTGTTCTGTAGTGCAACTCTGTAGCCTATAGGCCTACATCACATCTGTAGAAATGAATAATAGCTTTCACTATCTCCACCTCCCTTCCCTCATTTCAACAATATTTTTAGTTAAATTATGTACAGCAAGAAATTTCTGTGAACATCTACTGGGACTTGGTGCTGTACCCTAAGTTACTGTTCCATCAGAAAGGCTACAAATCATATCAAGGGTTTCTGTAGCACATCGCCCAGGATGGGGACTGTTACTTCTTGAGAGCCTTGACTGACCTTCTTTCCAAGTCAATGCCCCAGAGATGAGGTAGAGGCCAGAGGTTTCCATTCCAAGATGTCTGCTTGGTTTGGTTTCCCTTCCGAGGATGCTATAGGATACTGCTGCTAGGATTCCAGAGTGGTGGAATGGTAGGATACCTTGGAGTGTACCCCTTTTTTTTATTTATTTTTTATTTAGGAGGACATTCCTTGTCAAGGTTGTGTGGGGATCAGATGATTTAGGAGTAAAATGTTATGAACATTTTTATGTCTTGTTCTGTTTTGAATGATGAGGAAAGTAGCATACATGAAAATAAAGTTCATCATCATCAAAATTAGGTTAGTCAGGAAATTTGAATTTTATTCTCTTACGAAATTCCACACTCATTTTTGAACTAGATTCCCTACAAGATGTTGTTGCTGACCTGCATTAGTTCAGACATTGCTGTGAATGTGGTACGTACAGTCAACTCTGCCTAAGTCAAATTTCTTGGGACTGAAGAAAATGCTTCGACTTAAAGAAAATTTGACTTATGAGGGGTCAAAAACAATAGAAAATAAAGGAATGGGACCCAGTGCAGACCTTCGACTTAGGCGATTATTCGACTTATGCGACTTCGACTTATGCAGAGTTGACTGTATGTAACAGGCTTAGAAAGCCCAGAAGACAGGATATTATTGGTATTTGTGGATAGCAGTGAGACCGGCATGTATGTAGGCCCTTCTTGTGCTTAGGTTATGATGTCATGATACATGTATGATGATATTACTATGATAATCATAGAGTATCGCCTAAGGAGTGCATCCTTGTTAGTCTGTATTCTTAATTTGGAGTGCTGGAGGGATAATTTGTCATGGGGTAACAAGGAAATGGGGGGCAATAACCTGGAGAAAATGTTTGCCTGCACCACTGGCGAGCCTCATTAAATCATTTAGTGCCAATTACCCGTACCATCAGGAGAAAATGTTAGAACCTCATTCTTGGGTATTAGGATAGTCTTCTTTCATCTTGTCTCATGATCCAGGCTTTATCTACCTTTGCCTTTTCTGCCCCATCTCTTCCCATTTTGTCTACCTATCCTTTTCCTTTATGACCCAGGGATGAATGGGATCCTGCTTGCCTTTTTGAATTTATGTCCTTTAGAAATGTTTTTGAGGACAATGGGACAGAGGCAGACATGCCAGGGTTGAAAAGAGGGTCATTAATGGGGTAGGGGTTTTGAGCCCCTATTATGTCCTAATGACCACCTAACAAAAGATAGGTCCTGTGTGTTTACAGAACATGGGCATTATCAATGGGCCCTGTATTTCAACATTGGTTAGGGGGTTGCTCTTCCTTTCCATCCCTCTCTCATTTTTGTTGTTGTTGATATTTTCCGATATTTTCCTCAGTTCTACTTGCCATGATATGCATTCCCCAAGCCACATCAACCCTCCATCAATATTATGTTTTCCTTTCCAAATATGTCAATATGATAAAAAAGTAACTCCTGCAAACAATATGCATGCAAGGTGCTACAGATGTACACTGCAGAAAAGCAGTGATGCAGTGTATGTGTGTAATCCATGTACACACTCTTTGCATTCTGTGTGTATTTTTTTCTTTGCCTGTGCATACATGGGCATTGGCATGGTTCTTTGAACAAGTATAAAGAATTCACCTCTATTGCTATCATACATTGAAGTACCCTGAATACTCGCGTTTTCTCTTCTTTCTCTCCTTTCTGCTCCGCTGTTTTTGTGACTGTTTCCTTCTCTCGTGCATGTCAGTTGCCTATTGGGGGAGGATATGTATATAAAAGGCAGCAGTTGGATTGGAGCCCATCCAGCCTTGGCCGGCAGACTCGCTGGCTCCAGCTCGCGATCTCTGGTGGTAGCGGGTCAGAGGCAGAGCTAGTGCAGGGCAAGAACGCTCGCTGCCATTATACAGGCATTTGAGAGATAGTGGGAGAGAGAGAGCGGGAGTGAGGAGGAGACAAGGATTGATGAATAGAAGGATGGGAAGCATATAATTGTCAAAGCGGCTGCATGGGAGATAATAAGGACCTACTTTTTTTTTAAATGAAGAAGTGCTGTTTATTCAAAGTAGAAAAAGACTTTTTTTTTTCAGTGGGGGTGGGGGTGGGGATAACAGGGGAGAATGTGTTTTTCAAGTCCATACACCTACCCTCAAAACTTATCACAACCATTTTTGATACTAGTAAAGCAGTTTATGCCTGATATTTTAGGAGCCTTTTTGAAAGTGCAATGGATGTCACAAGGTTCAGTTCTCATGCTTATCAAGGAATAATAAATAGTTTTTTTTTCCTTTCTCCCTCTCCTTTTGATTTTGTATGAGAGAATTCTTAAATGTGTAGTTTTACATTCAGTGGTTGTTTACAGTTAGATGATTTATGAGCTACATGTACGCAGTATACCTACATGTATGTGGTCGTACATGTAACTACCTACGCTGATGAAAAATGGCTTGTAAAATATGTGAACATGTTTAAATTATGAGCGTTCCCCTTTTGGTGCCTCATTCATATGTCATACCGGAGATATCCCTGCTCATGCTGCTGGCTTCAGCCATCTCCAAATGACCACTTCAAAATGTAAGTACTGTGTACATGTGAGAAAGCAACCTCAAAAGTCAAATACACCCCCATTAAAAGAGTAACTGGAATAATGGACCCTACTTTTTTGTTCATAGAGAAATTTAGTCTGGTTACTGGTATAATATGAATTTAAATGTAGCCCTCATTTGTTAGCATGGAGCTGTATGACTGCATACATGAGGGCTTATTTTTTTCAGAAAGTGTTGCACCACGATGAAGGATCTCTGCATTTGTATGCTCAGTATTCAAAATATCATTTGATAAGATAAGTACACGTATATTACTCTCCTTTGATATACCTGCTTGGCAGTGCAGTATTCAAATAATGGTGTAATGGCCTTTTCTTTCACTCGGCCTCGACTTTCTTTTTTATTTTTTGCCCTCCATAAGAATGATTAGATATTTAATGCAGTAGGTTGCATAGACACATTTTGCTTTTTACTCTCCCCTCTGTTTTCTAGTCCTATATACCATTCATGTATATGTATCTCCTTTTGATCTGTAGGCAGCTGCCTATTATTAATCATGTGGGGTTTGACCCAGACTGATGGTCGTCAGCGGGCCTGGGCGGTATGACAACCAGCGCTTCTGATGTCACTAATTATGTCCTACTATTGCTAGTCTAAATTTCCATACTCCTAGCAATCATGAATGAGGTTTATTTGTTTTAAGATTGTAGTTTGTCCATGCAAAAGAATGGAACTTCAGTGAATGAGTACTGGTATTGCAAATATTTGATTAGTAGATGAATTCCTTTAGAGATTTGTTTTCTTATAACAAATAATAAACCTATGTAGAGAACAGCTTTTATATATGACGGTAGGCCTAGATAATGTAGTAAAAGGGTTTATTTAATCGTTGTGGTATGACCTGTGTTTCATTAAATCCTGTGGCTAAATTTTCACATGGACATGACCTAAAAAAAAAATTTATTTGTGGTTATGACTCTAATGATACAAAATAGCAAGAATCTAAGCTGTTTACAGAATATGAGGCTACTTATTTGAAATTAATTATTTTTTTGTAAAGTAATAAGGAGCAAGGGAGCATAACTCTCTGGACACTTGGATATTGACCACATGCTGAGTGGTCATATTATAATTCCAAGAAATTAAGCAGGGTATCACTGGAAGACATAAGAAGAAAGATCAACATCACCCTTTTGGATGTCAGTAATGAAAGTTCTTTGTAGAGACCTTTAAAACGTTATAATCTTTAGCATTTATTAAGCTTTCCTATAAAGTTTGTTTTTTTTTTCTTTCTGAAGACCGGAAGATATTCAGCAGTTTGCGTGAAAAGAAATGTTTGGGTATTTAATGCATATTGGGACCTTTGTAAATTCAGCACATCTTAGGCTTTCGTCAGTTTGGGTTACAATAAACAAATGTAAAAACTTGACTCCTTATCTTCAGTAGGCTCAAGAGGACCATGTCAGATCTGCATTTCTAGAACCAGTCAAAATTTGAAATATGTTCAACAGTTGTGAACATTATAGGCACACTGGGTGTAGTTTTTATGGCGATGTGTTTGGAGGGGAATGGTGAAATTTACAAGAGAATATGAAGCCCCTTCAGGAGTCCGGGAGAAGGAAAAAAGTGAGAGTCACGATTGCTGGTTGACCTTCCAAAGATGAAAACACAAGTCACTTTGCCCTCAAGAATAACTGCTTGGAGTACTTGGGAGTGACACAAGCGCATAATCTAGAGATCTCTCATCTTACCAGAGAGAGAGAGAGAGAGAGAGAGAGAGAGAGGGGGGGGGGGGGGGGGGTAAGGAGAAAGAACCCCTTCAGTCTTCGGGAGATATATCAGGTTGATATCATAGCAAAGTGGAAGAGACAAGCAGGGCTGTGGTATTGTGTTGTTGGCTCCTGAGAGAGCATTAGGACTCCTTTGGTCCTGGTGATGTTAGGCGGCTTCTTGAGGGCCCGTAATGGGATTAGTCTTGTAAGTGAATTTATGATATGTTTCAATCTCATATGACTTCTGAGGTATTGGAGCACTCCTTCCAAACTGCCCTTGCTGGAATAAATGATTTCTTCAAGCTTAGTTTTAAAAGTTTATAGGAAAGAACAAAGAATTGACATGTCTTGGTGATGTTGCAAACCCTACTCAGTCGTGGTCAGGCATAATTAATAGAAGATGGTCAAATTTGCGAATAAGTAACCGCAGCATGTACATGTTAGGCCTATACATGTATATCACGAGCTGTTTGAGAGTTAGCGACATGTCACATGTTGCCATGCTTTAGTCACATTATGATAAGCACATGGATGCTTGTGAGGGAACATACTGCAGCAACTGTTCTCTCAATGAAGTATTACATAATCTCTCGTCTGCCTCTCTCTCTCTCTCCCTTTTTTCCTCTGCCATTTGCTTAAATTTGATTGATGTTCATTGTTCGCGATGTTCTTTCTTCCATTTCATAATCATAATGAGCACATTTTCTTGTCCTTCGTGTAATGAAAGACAGTTTCCATCAATAATTAGGTCTGTAATGTTTCTCATGCTTTCGCTATCAGTCATAGGGAAGCATGGCGACAACATGTTAATATCTAATGAACCATTTGCAGGCCACCTGTTATGAAGTGGCCTAATTGTCCATTTTGCTGTGCAAGCTTTCAAAATGTTTGGCTGCCCACAACAGGGGCTCCCTTTCTGATTCAAAACATATGTTTCATTTGTCATTTTTTTTTCACCAGACAAGGAATAGTTTGAAAAACGGAAACATAGAAAGATGAAATTACAAGAAATTGTAGGAGTCTGTCTTGGAGACTTTGATTGACACTTCTCCTTCCTCCCAAAATAGCCATCTTTGGGAGTTTTCTGTCAAACTTTGTTTCCTGATTGACCAACCAAACTTTCTTTTTGTTTATTGTTGATTTCCTGTCTGGCATTTTCACTGGTAAACTCAAACAACCCCCTCCCCCATAGCATATAGAACTCCATGTATGTTCTCATTCTGTCTTATGTAAACTCAGTAATTTCATTAAATCTTTACTCAAATGACTTTCATGATAATGAAAGTGTGATAGAGTGACTTCAAATAAAACAGCAAATTGTATTCATGTTTGTCTGTTCTAATCATCATAACTAATCATATCTTCTTTGCTTCTCTTGTGCTTTGTTACAGGTGTGGACGCGACGAATGGCAGCAGGAGACACTGGTGTCACGTGGCGTATTGGGAACACAGAACGCGTGTTGGACCCATGTACTCAGTATTCACAGACTCTGTAAATATCTTCTATGACCTACCTCATGGAGACGGATTCTGCCTGGGCCTACTCAAGCGGGAGGGCCGTCCAGAGTCCGTCGCAAAAATTCGACAGAAGATCGATTATGGGCTATTGATGAGCAAGGAAGAGGACGGGGTGTGGATTTACAATCGGAGCAACTATGCCTTATTTGTGAACTCCCCCGCACTGGATATACCTCACTCCAGGACGTTCACAGTGCACAAACTTGCACCAGGATTTTCGATAAAAATCTACGACCACGCAAAATCCAAGTTGTTAGAACTCATGCACCGGGAGTCGGAACCGCCCGATGGCCCGGTGGATCCGAACTCGATACGAATCAGTTTCATCAAGGGTTGGGGACCTCATTACTCTCGCCAGTTCATCACCTCATGTCCTTGTTGGATTGAACTGATCATGACGGCACCCCCGCGGTGATGACCACCATGATGCTGATGCATTATATTACTTTTAGATCTAATATAATATTTTATATTATATATATTATATATTATAATACTTGTACATATGGACTCATTTTTACAATTGTAATTTATGGTGCCATGCATAAGTTCATTCAACTATTGTATACTCCCTTTTCCCTCTTCCCTATCTCCAACTTTGCTAACAAGACTTTTGTTTTCTCCTCCTTGTTTTTAAAGTTTTCTTTCATTCATTCATTCATTCAGTCATTCATATACCTCTGTTCTTATTCAAATTGCCCATTCTAAAGACATGTTCGTAACACACGTACATGTGGTGTTGTTCATGTGTAGGCAGATGTTACTGTTTTTTACCAGTTGAAAATATGACAAATGACAAAAGAGAGAAAAAATATGGTATTGAATTAATAAACTCATTAATATGCACCATGAAAGTAAACAAAAATTTGTTTAATGTCTTTCTTGACCTCTACAGTTTTGGAAATAAGTAATATTGAGTACATTTTTTTTTTCTTAGATGAATAGGTTTCAAAACAATGAAGTTTGAGCTATGTATTCGGTGATATGATCTTTCCTCTGGTGATGTTTGCTCCAGGAATTATTTCCTTTTGAGGGAGGGTTAACACTTAGCACTAGGGTTGCAATTGTAATAACAGTTTTCTTTATGTTTAGTGTTAAAGGAGAATGCAACCCAGACATAAGTGTGCTTCCAGTGAATGAAGAAGAACAAGAAGACTAAACAGTGAAAGTTCGAGGAAAATCGGACAATCTGTTCAAGAGTTATGAACTTTGAAAGTTTAAGTAAATCCTTATTAATGGGATCCTTGAATTTGCAACTTTGCCAGCACCACTGATGTCATTGTGTACAACTTTCCATTCACTTTGTACACAGAATTTAAAATTTTCTTTATTTTCAAGAAAAATAAAAATTTCTTTTTGATTTATTGTTTGCATACGACATGGCTATATTAATTCTGTAAGCATTTTGGGAAGAATTATGTTGATTCCTGCCTTGAAATTTCATATAAATCAGTTTTTTGAAAAATCATGTACAAAATGAATTGAGAGTTGTCCACGATGACATCACAGATGCTGGCAAAGTTGCCAACTCGAGGATCCCCATAACAGAGATTTACTGAAACTTTCAAAATTCATAACTCTTGAACAGATCATCCGATTTTGCTCAAACTTTCACTGTTTACTCTTATTGGTCGTCTTTATTCACTAAGAGCACACTGATGCCTGGGTTGCATTCTCCTTTAATAGATATAATGTTTGGGCCAGGTTGGACTTTTGAATTACATCAATCTTAGTTATTGACCATGGATCAGTTGTTGCCAGAGGGACTGTGGTAGAACCATACATACCATCTCATAATTCACAAAATGTGTTACAAGAAATTGTGGTGATGGGGAAGATAGGAGTGATAATAACAGTAATGGTGATAACGGTGATGATGATGATGATGGTGATGATGATGATGACGACGGTGATGAGGGGCAAGGAGGGGGACAGCATTGGTAATGACAGTGATAACGATGATGGTGATGATGATTACGATGATGATGATGATGATGATGATGATGATGATGTCAACAGTGATAATGGCAGGGATAATGATACTGATGATGATAATGACATCGGTGGTGGCGATGGTGGTAATGATAATGATAATGGGATGGCATGGGTGTGATTATTATATTTTCAACATTGAAGGGCAGTGACAATGACATGGTATAGAAAGCACATTTCCAAAAGCTCTATTCCATCATCTATGGCAAGAACATAGCATTTGTATACATTTTGTTCCTCATGTTTAAAGGAGAATGCAACTCAGACATCAGTGTGCTTCCAGTGAATGAAGAAAAACAAGAAGAGCAAACGATAAAAATTTTGAGGAAAATCAGACTATGTGTTCAAGAGTTATGAACTTTGAAAGTTTGAGTAAATTCTTATTATGGGGATCCTTGAATTGGCAACTTTGCCAGCATCTGTGATGTCACCGTGGACAACTCTACATTCATTTTGTACACAGAATTTAACATTTTTTTTTATTTTCAAGAAAAATACAAATTCTTTTGATTTATTGTTTGAGTATAACATGGCTTCATCAATTCTGCAAGTATTTTGGGAAGAATTATGGTGATTCCTGAATTGAAATTTTTTGTAAATCAATTTTTTTTTTAAATTATGTACAAAATGATTTTAGAGTTGTCCACGATGACATCACAGATGCTGGCAAAGTTGCCAACTCAAGAATCCTCATAATAGGGATTTAGTGAAACTTTCAAAATTCACAACTCTTGAACAGAATGTCCGATTTTGCTCAAACTTTCACTGTTTACTCTTCTTGGTCATCTTTATTCACTAAGAGCACACTGATGCCTGGGTTGCATTCTCCTTTAAAAGAAGACTGGTAGAAGATTAATGATGCTACTTGATAGTGGTAATGATCTTGTGCTATAAAGAGACAAGTTCACATCAATACACAATTCATGTATTGTACATGTATTACATATTCACAACACCTCTCCATGTGCAGTGTGCCATGGGGAAGGGCAACATGGAATTTGACCCAAATTTGAATAGTACAAGAGTGGAATACACTGAATTTTAAAACAAAGCTTTTAGTTATATGCCAACGATCTATGGCTTATACCCAATACCACTATTGACTATCACAATGGCAAAAACAATTTCATTCTCAGATGCATGCTTCTAAAAGCAGACCTATTTTGAAAACTAACCACCCATTTAACACCAAACTAGAAAATGAAATAGGTTGGGTGAGTAGTGCATGATGGTTTGAGTTTTACTATGGAAGGTTTGTATATAGTGACGACGTTCCCCTAGATTGCGCCTATTCTTACTGCCCAGTCTGGCTGGTGCCAACTCAGCTTCGACTCTGCTAGGCTGAGCGAGCCAGCGACGACCGACTCCACTCAACACCGTAGAAGAGGAAGCCTCGTCCTCCAGCTCAGCCAAGTGAGGGAGACTGTATACGCCACTACAATTCACCCTGTTGTTTCCCGTTCTATGCAATGTTCTCCGAGTGTGGTTGACCTATTTTGTTAGGCTAGCGCCATGATTGACCGCAGTCCGACAGGGACTTGGAAGCATTATTTGAACACTATTAAGTGAAACCCTTGAGTTTGAAATCACTTTATTATCAGCACGGTGCTCGCCATATGCATTTCAGATGCAATATGATGGGAATTTGCATGTTGAGAATTCATTGTTCAGGTTCGCGCGATCTTTTACAGCTGAACCCTATAGTTATTCTGTGCTCGTGCAGTCCTGATTTCATCTTGTTAACCATGATTACTAACATCGAAAGTGATCACTATGACTCCATTATAATATTTTCAACTCTACAGCATGGATATGTCCATGACCAGTCACACTACATAGATACTCTGGACATAATTTATAGAGAGGGAAACAAAAGAAGGATTTACCCTGGCCCGTCGATTGTCGTTTTTCGGCCCGAGACCCTTTTGTTCTTACCCCGTTTCGCCTAAAAATGAACCCCATTGAATCGGTATTATGATTCTTGCCTTTGAATATTTCCACCCCTCCCTCTCTCCCCATGACCTCTCTCCCACATATCACAAGGGAACAATGATACGGAGGAAATGTAATTGAAGAGTTTACTTATTTAGCACTGGCTTATGATCGGAGGCAGCAGTGATGTTATTACGAGAGGCCCCGGCCCCAAACTCTAATGACAAAAATGAAGGGATTTGCGGAAGGAATATGAAAAAGCACTAGGAGTCGCCAAGTTAATGGATAACCTCAAAATCGTTATGCATCTTAGCAAAACACGGGACATTATTCAGGATAATTGCTGATTCGGGGAGGTAAATATCACGAAGATTACGTAATAATGAATACTGGTAAGGGCTCGTGTACAAAACTGTAAGCAGGGAATGTAAAATGTGCTTTGGACAGCGAAGCTAATGGCTCATTCCAATATGAATAGTGATACCTTGCTAGTCTGCAGTCACAGGCTTTTTTCAGACCTGATAATTTCCAAAAGCATTTATCCTAGCCTATACTACGGCAATCTGCTGTGTCCAGTCAGAGACCTGTTACAATGCATGGACTATGGAACAAAGTCGTTAGTTTTCCCGTTCAGACCATGTGTCATGCTGTACGGCTGACAGGGGTGTGTGTCTGGACATGACTGCCTAACTCCATATATCAGATTATTAGTCTGTGAGAATAGTCTTGGTGATGTAGTAGCAAAGTTTACAAGGTTCATCGGGTTCTTTTTATTTTCCATAAAATAAAATGGAAATTTGTGGCATTTTACATGGTACTCTGTCAACAAAATGCGTAAATGCATTGATTTTAAAAAGATATAAATCAATGAATACAAAATGCTGAAAAACATAGACATGTATCGCATCGAGGACAATTTCATCTTATAGAATAAGCTGAAAAATAGGATTGACATGTGTATTGCGTTGCACGACTTTGTCATTACTGTCATCATCATCATCATCATCCTCATCATCATCGTCATTTTTTTTCCCCATTTTTTTTATTCACGGACTCACTTACGTCAGCCGATAGCTGTTTTTCCGAAAGGCCATGTACAAGCATAAAATCATAATGAGAAAAGATGAAAATGCATAATAAAAAATGCTAAAATAGTAAGATCAAATATAGATATGAAATGAATTATACAAAAAAATTATTATCATCATTATTATTATTATCATTATTATCATCATTATTATTATTATTATTATTATTATTATTATTATTATTATTATTATTATTATTATTATTATTATTATTTTCATTATTATTATTATCATTATTATTATTATTATTATTATTATTATAACATGTACCTGTAAATGAATGTAACATAAACAAAAACTAAAACGTAAAAGAAAATAACCCGCAAGAAGGAGCGTTTTTTAGTTTTATTTCAAGAGGAAAGCATTCTGCGAAAATTAAACAGCATTCCATGAAATTTAAAATTAAAGTAAAGAGCAACTTTTCTTATTGTGAAAGAAATTCAAAATTAAACTTCCAAGCAGAGCAAGTGTTAAAATGAAAATGCTATCGCAGTATTGTAAAATACTATTTACAAAATGTAAATTTGAAAGAATTTTTACGTTTCTTTCGAAACGAATAACCCAAGGTACTAAGCTCACGTCCATCAAGGTGTATGCTACACACTGAGTGTCCCATTATATCACGCTTGCATTCCTTTGGATATAGTTTAGCCTCGTTTCATCATAGTAAGTTGATGGAAACCTGGAGATTATAATTCTGTATTTGAAAAGATTAGTGTCAGTGTAAAAAAAACTCGTTTATTTGTCGAGATTAACCGACAAGACCAACCCAACCATTTCACGTTTCTTTTCAAGCTCATGAAAAAAAAAATTAAAAAAAAAAAAAAAACTCAAGGGAACATGACTTATGGAAGATCACGAAATTTTCAGGTGCAGGTCAATTGCACAAAATATTAGTGACTGTTATGTACCCATCTTCATGAACTCTCTCATGATAGCATGGAGATGCATAGTTATGAAAAAGTAAAAACAAAACAAAAACATTCAAACCAGAAACAAAACAAAAACAAAACAAAACCAGAAAAAAAAACCAAAACATCAATGCTTCATCATGTGACGTCCGATGCCTCTTTCCATCCTTCCATTTAACCCCCTCTTCTTCTCCCTCCCCCTCTCTTCACTCCCCTCTATTCCTTTCTCCCCCCTCCCCTCCCTCCCTCCCCTACCCCCCTCTATTTCTCTTTTCTCCCAAACCATATCACCGTTGGATTGCCCGTCATGTCAAAGTCATGAGGGTGCCAGCCCCTATTCCCCCACCCCCCTCGCCTACCCATGTAAGAGCTATCAACGAGATCTGCATCGATCTCGAGAAAAGTGAATTCGCCCAAATCATGAAATTCTATTCTATTCTATGATTATTCCACTTATCTTCCCATATTTTTGCTTGTTCTTGTGTTTTATGTTTTTTATTTTCAGGATGGAGTATTATAATATCATGAACCCCTACGAGTTACATGCATACTGTTTGAAGGGACAATCATCTCTACTCACTGTACGACGAGGAAGAGAGAAAGAGTTGGCATGAACATGATGAAGAAAGAAAATGGCTGACAGGGTGGGGGGGGGGGGCTGATTTCGTGAGCTGGAGGCACCGTTACAAAATGGTCGAATTCGCAATTATTTTGAGAAAACGGACCCGAGCCATTGATGTTATTTTCACTTGGCTAGGCACAGGTCAACGACACATCATCCAGCAAGCAATGAATGGCGACGTGCGTGTTTGAATGCCATGGGTGAAAAACGATGAAAAAATCTCTCGGTAAGAGGAATAATGGAGATCGTGATAATGACGGTTGTAGCTTATAATACAGAAGGAATTGTGCGGTTTTAAGAATAGCTTCATGAAACTTTTCAAACACTCCCTGCACAGAGATGATAAATTACAAATTTTATGAACTCTGCACAAAAAGGTCCATAAAATCTGATCTCTAGGTAAACTTGTTATTCCTTTGAATTTATTTGAAAAAAAAAAATCAAAGCTTGCAATATACATTCGTTTTTCCCATAACTTTCGTGCTTTTTTGTTTGTTGTTGTTTCTGTTTGTTTTTCTGTCTTGGTTTTTATTAAAAGATGCCATCATTGTGTCCAGTGTATTCTGGTATTGGTGACAGTGGAAGGAGAAGGCAGTGGACAGGAGGCGGGGGGGGGGGGGGGGCGTTCATAGTCTCCGTACATACAAAACTAATGAATTTAGTTACGTAGAGGCTTGATTTTCACTTTGCCCCACCAGGAGGCAGGGGTTCCTGCCCCTTGTTTCATAAAATAACATTGGGGGCCATGCAGTTACTTTGCGGTTGTAATCTCTCCTTTCTTTCTTTCTTTCTTTCTTTCTTTCTTTCTTTCTTTCTTTCTTTCTTTTTTTTTTCTCTCCTGTATATCTTGATTAGTTGGCTTTTCTAGACTGGATGACTATTTTGTCATGTTTGTGGACTGCTTGAATTAAAAATAGCTTAATGTATTGACGTAAAAGTATAAGAGTTGAAGCCGTTTTATCTAAGAAAAAAAACACACGAAAATTTGAAGAGAGATGACAGATATTTAGTAATTGCAAACTGATATTCATTTATTTTCAATAAAGATAGTAATACTGTTCTGACAACATCAGCAAGAAAGAAGGAATTTACAATCTTCTGTGACAATATTGTTTACTCGTATTTCCAATTAAATAATTTGGGAACGCTCTTTGATCGCATTTTATCGACATGAAAATAAACTTTTTAGTCTAAAAGAAGCTCATAAAGTTTTAAACAAAAAAATATTTTATCACGAAGACTTCAGGATAAATACGGCATGGTCAACTGAAGGCAATTTGTTATCAAAGTTTGAAGTATGTCCTCACTGTGATGGTATTATTAAAGATTCAAGGATGACCAGTGTTCCCGTTGTCTGACGAATATTGGATGAGAGTTAATTGATCACTTCAATTACAACCATGACAGCAAGCCTTCCTTACTACCACCAACGTCAGCTGGATGCGAGAGCGATACACCCTTTGATCAAGATGACCACATCTTCCCCTCATCCATCTATGTCTTTTGTGGGGGGGGGGCGGAAAGGACGAAGCAGAGAGAGGAGAAGAAGAAAAAGAAGAGAAGACGAAGAAGAGAGAAGACGAAGCGACGCAGCATACTCGGATGTAGAGTGAGCGGAGGAGGAGGCGGAGGAGGCGTCGAGGAGGATATTGAAGAGGAGTGTTATTATTAGTGTTTGTGATTATGTCTTCTTCTTCTCCTTCTTCTTCTTCTCTTCTTTTCTTCTTCTTCTTCTTCTTCTTCTTCTTCTTCTTCTTCTTCTTCTTCTTCTACTTCTTCTTCCTCCTAGTTTTCTCTTCCCCTTTCGGTCTTTCTCCCTATTGTCGTCTGGTACTGATGTCCCGGTATAGGGCAAATCTGCCGTGAGACGTTGTTCCAGGCCGGGGTTCCAGGACCCTCTTTCGTTTTGTGATGTTCGTATATAGGGGGATTACCGATCAAAGATTCATGTCCGTACACTCTCTTACATTGGTTTGCACCGATCAACATAATTATCTACAACAATTCTTCAGTATCAAGTAGTTCCTCTTCACAGTTTGAACAAAGTATATAAAAGCCATAATCATGATAATGATGAATGTCAATCAGAAGGAAACACAAGTACAGATTTACACAATCAACCATGCTTCGATGCAGTGGCGGCGATTTCATGTAACGAGGGGGGGGGGGGACGGAAACACGGAAGGCCTCCTCCCCCAATCTGTTTCGAGAAGTGAGAGGGATGATTGTTATTAAGCGAGCGAGCGAAGCGAGCGAGCTAAAAAAATAACCGCAAAAAAAAAAAAAAATCATAAAAGAAGCCTGATTTTGCCATCAAAATGCATTCTAGGCCTATAAAATATTTAGGTGGTTGGCCTAAAATTGGTCACCTGACTCAAAATAGAAAAATAATATATCGAGCTTTAAAAATCGAGGGGGGGGGGACGATCCCCAAAAAAAATCGAGAGGGGGGGGGAACATGTTTCCCCATGTCTCTCCCCCCCCCCCCCCCCGGGATCCCCGCCTATGCTTCGATGTCATTTCAGTCAATAAAATGCTTCTGGATCACGAAAATTCACCCAAGTTTGATCATCTCCAAAAACCGCAGATTTACGGGGGCTCTCGTTTTTTTCCCCGAAGGTTGATTTTTGTTTGCTTATTAATTTTTCTTGTTTTTCCGAAGCCGCTATGCCGAAAATTTATTATTCCGAAACAAAATGATCCCATATCCAGTGCACCTTATTCCGTGAATAGGTTTCACTATTTCAAATGATAAACCGTCGCTAAATGCACAGAACTCTCGAAATCATGAACCTGCGAAAAGCAACGCGTATATGAATTTTTCAGTTCCATGGTTTTCATGGTTTTAAAGATCTTCTCTTCGAAGATCTCATTACCGGGTGCAGGATTTTACATTCGTGTGACGCTGAGACCATTATTCAGCATGTTCAGTAAATCTAAAATCAAGATTATCAAAAGATCAGTATAAAACACACAGACAATACCTGCAATAAAATGACAACGGGACATTATTACAGCATTTCAGTTGTGATCACCACCATAACATGTTTGTAGTTTTTTTATATTCTAACATTTTATGCTGGTATTTATAAGTATGCATAACAAACATTGTAAATACCTATCAAAAGTGTAATGAACTTTCGAATAATGGGTTAATTACTTTGAAAACACGTTCTGCTATAACCAATAAAACTCGGTACATCTATCTTAGAACAAAGATTTTAATATTCTGAAATAAATAAATTAACACACAATATATTGGTTAATGGATGTGAATCTCACTTGATGATGAAAGTGTCATGAATACATTGTTCATTAATGCTCCTTGGAGACTTTGAGGGGTGGAAATTGCTTTTATAGAGAGCTGTAAATACTTATAATATTCCTCTTATACGTGATGTTTATTCTCTGATGTTTCCACGTAAGTACGAGAGCGTCCGAGTGCACTTTGAAAATGTCGACGTAGGGTAATTTCCCTTTACTTCTTCTTTCATATGTAATGTATATTTTCTATCTAACTTCTATAAGTAGCATATTACCGCACCATGTAATGAGGGGAGGGGTATAGGTATCGAAAGTAAAGTCTGGATACCGCTGACTACCATAAAGTTGTTCCCCGAGATTTTCGTCAATGGTGCAAGGCTGGGGCCTACAAGTCGAATAATAGCACAGGCCGAACTCTCTTAGTCATGTTTGTCGCAAATTACATTGGCAATCATTATAGATGAGAATTTTGATCAGAATATATGAGACATTTTTTTTTAACATAAAAAGGCTTTTGAGGATTTGGAGCCATGGGGCTGATGTCCACTGAAACTGTCACTTCCTAATTATTGTGGCCAGTGGCGTAATGAGCAAGAACTGGGGGTGGGGGGGGGGGGGCGGCAGAAAAGTAAAAAAGTGAGGGGGGAAACCAGGATAATCATGTCATTTCAGCAACATTCAAGTTTCAAAGTTTATAGATTGAATCCATACACACTATTTGTAAATCATTGTCCAATTAGAAATAAACCTCTTTTGAATTTTATTTGGGGGGGCAACTGTCCCAAGCCCCCCCCCCCCCCTCCCTCCATCAGTACGCCAGTGATTGTGGCTAAAAGATGCCAACATAATATAAGGGAATTTTGTATTTCTTTTGGTGAACAAATAACGTTTTTGATCATAAAAAAAGGTTTCTATTTCTTCGCTCGAAAGTTTAAAAATCAGTGCGTTAATCAATTGAATGCGTATGGGTATACTACTAGGGCAAGATGCATCAGCATGCCAGTATGCCAACGTTTACGTCGGTAGTTTATAAGCTGTCTTTAATCTGTAAATATAAGCTCACTTGGAAAATTATATGGCGGTCTTCCATATTTTCTAAAATGTCTTGTTAGAATATTTAATGTGGTAATTCCCAAAATTAGCAAACTCATTCATCATCGACTTTGTGGATTTTCTCTGACACAGTTTCTACATATCTTTTTCGTACACTTTTGAATACTAGATTAAAGAAATTTTTCCTTCATCACTTCCTTCAAATATTTCCTTCGTGGCTTTAAGACGGTTAAACTCAACAATTTCCCAGTATACCTTTCTTGCAACATTGTCGCATGATAGGCCCTTTTCAAAATCAATGCCTTTGTCTAACTTTAGCGCAGAAATAAGAAAGTGCTAAACCACCGGCGTAAATCCGTTTTGAGGAGGGGGGGGGGGGGGGGATGATCGACTGTTTAGCCGAAATTTCTTGCTCGAACTCACACTTAAGTATACACACACCCTTACTTACCCGAGCAGACCACCACACACATTATAATGCTTTTATTTTGCGAGCGAGCGAAAAATAACCATTTTTAATGGTTTTTAAGAGCATTTCAAATGACATTATGACCATCGTTTCTGACATTTTAATGAAAAATTGCACCAGCTGATTAATTACAATATCATTTTTCCTTAAAATGAGGGGGGGGGGTATTTGTACACGCCATCCCCCTCCCCCTTTCGAAAAAGGAGGGGGGATATATCCCCCCATCCCCCCGGGTTTTACGCCAATGTACTAAACCCTTGTCGATGTTCGACTTCTTCGAGAAAAATTAAGGATAATTCCAAACTCGTTGTACTCCAGTCATGCCAGCTTGTCTTTCAAGCAACATCAAAGTAAAATAAAAAAAAAACGACAAGAACAAAACACATGGAAAGATTTCGTCTTTCTTGTTATCATGATCGTGTAGTAGGCCCCTACACTGTAGATTTCCAACATCCATAGGTTGTTACAGATCAGTTCTTGAATGCTTGCTCCATGGCCGTACGCAGCGATGGGGGGGGGGGGGCAGGGGGACAGTTCCCCCCCCCCGTAATTTTGAAAACTTACATTTTTTTACTGAAAATTTTCACGAAATCCACGAAAAGTGTGCACCAAATCCATCAATTTCACTTTTAAAAATGCAAAAGCACCCTCGTGACCAGTTTGGTCTCTTCGCTCCCTCGCTTTTGTGCTTCTTCGAAAATTGTTGTGCGCCTTGCCCCCCCCCCCCGGAAAAATTTCTGCGTACGGCCCTGGCTTGATATGATCCAATTGTGTCCGTTTCAACTCGTGTCGTCTCAAAGTGAATATTTCATTCGTATGAAGGAAATGTTCATGAGGTAGTAGTCAAGTTATTAATGGGTATAGCTTGTAACTTGGTTATGTATCAATAGTTTCACCTTAAAAACTTGGGCGGCCCGTGCAGCCAATCGGTAAAAAAACAACAACAACAAACAAACAAACAAACAAACAAAACCTGAAGAGGAGTTTCGTTTAGATGGAAAATTCATGAAAATGGAGAGATGAGAGAAACAAGAGGGGAAAGAAATGTGTTTCCAAAGTACAAAATGAAAATCTGCTGGTGGTTGAAACTTCTAGGAAGTGGACTGAAAGGGTTTCAATTCATAGTGGCAGTAAGTCTAGCCAGGATCGTGCCAAGGCAGTAGTCCAATGAAGCGGGCAAACTTTACCATACGGTGTGGTGTATGGTGCCGGGGTCGAAGCCAGGCTGGCGCCGGGCTTACAGCGTCATAGTACCGATATGTCTGTCTGTTTCAGCGAGGCCTGCTTATCAATACACAAGCGCTGGTGTGAAGCTTGATTTCCTGTTTTCTCATAGATTGGCTTCGGTTTTTATTGCTACAAAGAACCGATGGAGAAAAAATGAAGCTCTTGGCTTTGACAAGCATTAGAATTTTTCTCAGAACTTATACGTCACTTTTTTTAAAATTGATTTTTGTATAGGGTTGATGGGTTTAACCTACAGGCTTTGGAGATGCGGTCTGTTAAACAGACCTTTAGCAGTGTTTAGTACTCTCTACCAGGTCTGGTAGAACTAGTAGGCCTAGTAGTCGTTAATTAATAGAATTTAAGACAAAAAAGAAAATGACCAACAAGGGATATGTAAATGAAATCATTTGTGTATTATGTTGAAGCATATGAAGAGAGAGAGAGAGAGAGAGACAGGGTGAGACAAGCAAACAGGTGGAGACATTGGAATAAGGCTATTTGCCTTTTCTTGACAAAATAGGCTAGGCCTCATTCTTGAAATGTGAAATGAATTAATCAATGAAAATAAATGATCATGAATGAAAATATATCGGGATTTAAAACTAATGACTCACATTGGAATTCACTGATATTTTTCGATCAATTTCGGTTATATTGGAATACAATGTATTGTACCCTTTGAAAGTGGTAAACCTGTATTTTGGTAGAGTTGCGAATCTTACTTCGTAGGCCTACTTTTGTTAAACTAATAATGTGAAGATTTCTTATATATACCCTGATCTGCTGTCTGACTGTAAACCAGTTCAACGATGACTCATGACATCATTGTCATGATTGTACTGATATTATTTGCAGGCTTGGATTTACATATTTCATTTCGACTGAAACTCGTAAAACGTCTGAACAATTCAAAATCTTGGTTACGCTCGATTTGAGCATAAAATGGTAATGAAAAGAAAACTATATCAGGAATATTTCTATTATTCTCAGTAATTTTAGTTCGAAAGAACAGCTTATCATGCTTAAAGACCTTAAATTTAAAAGCTTAGATCGATTTGTGCACAAAATAGTAGTAGTGATTTTCGAATGTCAGAAAATGATACTTTTGTCAAAAGTCATAAGTATGAACCATCAACTATAACAAAAGTCATTGTTATCTGGTATATTGAAGCTCAATAAAATAATTCATTTGATTGAAGTCATGGTGTCAAATGCGTTTATCAAATTTCGGAGCCATTTGGTCAAGAAAATCAATATGGGGTATTTTCTCTCTTTGTGGTACTTATATTTCACTGCTCGAAATGCTTTGTGATGGTATGGCTTTCGAAGAAATTGTCAAATTTAGAATTTTTTGTTGCGCATGAACATTTGCCGATGAGGTAACCAGCATTATAATATTTATAACCAAGGAGTTATTACTAGTAACTCCTTAAAGACATGAACGTGATGATCTCATTACACCTACAAGGTCTGTTCAATCGATGTTCAGAAATTAAACGAAAGTATCAAATACTTAATCCTGATTGCTGGAAAATTCAGTTTTGAGCATTTTTTTTTTTTGCAATAGGGCCCAGGTCTGATTTTAGCTCTGACTTTTACTTCTAACATTTTGCAACTTGTTTATTTTTTTCTATAATTGACTTTAAATATCACCAAACTTATTAACTTTGGACAGAAACCAAAACAAAAAACAAAACAAAAAAAAAACTTTTTCAAGGTTGTACTTGTGAGAGATAGTTGAGTATGAGAGAAAGAGAAAGAAGAGAGCGGAAGAGAGAGAGAGAGAGAGAGAGAGAGAGAGAGAGAGAGAGAGAGAGAGAAACAGAGAGAGTGTCTGTGTGTGTATGTAGAAAAAACATTGAGAGTGGGAGGGATGAAAATATAGGGGAAAAGAGAAAAAGAAGGAGAGAGGGGAAGAGGCTGTTGAGATGCATGTATCCTTGTGCACACATAGGATCAC
Organism: Echinometra lucunter; assembly: GCA_029962745.1. NCBI lineage: Eukaryota > Metazoa > Echinodermata > Echinoidea > Camarodonta > Echinometridae > Echinometra > Echinometra lucunter. The sequence goes on from CM057151.1 coordinate 8,316,725, forward strand.
ATGTGGCTTGAGTTTGCTTGAGGTTGTGCAGGGTCCTCCTCCTTGTAATCAGAAACAAACCATCCATGGAGGAATTCCGTCGAAGGCGGGCGCTCATCTCTTTCCGGTGACGGGAAGGAAACCGACAAGACGACGACACCGTCTCGTCGTCACTTACTAGTCTTACATCAAGACTACGGGTAGTCATGAAATATGCCATCTCTTTCTCTCTCTCTCTCTCTCTCTCTCTCTCTCTCTCTCTCTCTCTCTTTCTTACTACTACTACTACTACTACTACTACTACTACTACTACTACTACTACTACTACTACTACGAGTACGACTACTACTACGACCACTACTACTGCTGCTGCTGCTGCTGCTGCTACTACTGCTACGACTACTACTACTGCTGCTGCTGCTGCTACTACTACGACTACTACTACTGCTGCTGCTGCTGCTATACTGCTACTACTACTATCACTACTACTACTACTTCTTCTTCTTCTTCTTCTTCTTCTTTCTTCTTCTTCTTCTTCTTCTTCTTCTTCTTCCTCCTCCTCCTCCTCCTCCTCCCCTTCTTCTTCTTCTTCTTCTTCTTCTTCTTCTTCTTCTTCTTCTTCTTCTTCTTCTTCTTCTTCTTCTTCTCGTATACAACAAACAGAAATTACTAATGAATGCTGCTGCCATTTCTTCCGCTACCATGGGCGAACAAGGCGAGGGGGGGGGGGGGGAGGGGGGTCGAGGGTTAATACTTTGATATCATATCAGAGGGAATGAAGGAAAGAAAGGGGTCTGTTACAAGTGATGACTCCTCCAGCATCCTATCTGCGATCATTACAAACGAGGGTTATTATCTTGAAGACTTGTACACTAGCATGGCGTCTCGATGTTAGCCTTAAATCAATGACTCAATATCAGTCATTAAGGATGGGATCTTCCCGTCTCTCTGCTCGTCTCGCTCTCATGTCATTGCTTGATTAACTCCAGAATTAGTCGATGGTCACTTTGTCGCCGACTGCTTGGTCAAGACGATTGACCATCATGCTATATGGAGCTTCGTCTTTAGATATTCTCTTTCCGATTGCTATCGTGGAATTATAAATTTCTGAAATAGAATGGTCAGAAATCGCCAAACAATATTTGATTTGATTCCTTTATGTTTTCAGAAACAGTCAGAGAATATGTGGTGACTTTGTGCAATCTGTCTCGTTCGACACGATATCTGTCCGTATATTTTATACACAATAAATTTATTTTGAAATGACTATTGACTTTTTGGCAATGAAATCACAAGAACCATTAGTCAACGTGCGGTCGTATCAGGATACATGTATCTATTATTTTCCTTTCTTTATCCATTTTTTTTTTCTTTTCTTAAAATGAAATCATAAATAAAAGACATTTATCGTACGGGAAGGAATGCACAGAATCGTGATATGACTAAGAAAATTTTAACATGAATATGAGTGTGAATATGTAAACAAGTAAAGAAATGGGGTTGGGCCGATAGTTTGATTACCTCGCATATCAAACCGAAAATATGACCACCTTTTAAAAAGTAGTCATTGAACTTTTGGTTCCGACTATGAATATGTTCATTTTTGTATTTTATTTCATTTGGCAGTTTTAAATTAGTAATTTCTCATTTCATTTTTTTTTCATTTTGATACATGCACGATGTCCATGGCGTACCTGCAAGGGGTTTTACAAGTTCCAAGATTCGGAATCAACGTTTTATTTCAGATTTTCTGTTCCTCCATATTGTTTCAATACACCCTAAATTCATGTACGTGGACCTTTTTATTATTTTCTTAAAATTTGGTAGTAAATTCATGGCGATCAAATACCTAACTTTCCATACAATTCAAAGCATACATGTTCCTTACATTCTTGCATCACAGAACATAAAATCTCATTATTCGATGAACTTCTTTGAACAGGGTCAATTAATGAAAATAGCTATTTGCATACTACTGTGTCCGGCCACGCACTGAAAGATAGGATGCCAATTAAAGTCCGTCTGCCTACATGATAAATTAAGATCAAATTAGACAACCGGACAGCGTAAGGGACAGTCTAACGGACAGTGAGACAGAGCGAGAGAGACACGGAAGGCCGGACATACCGAATCATCGTTTAATTATCTCCCTTCTCTGTTTAGAGGGGGGTAAACCATTTTCATTTCAAGCTTGCCCCCTTGATCAATATCCTCCCTGACAGGCCAGAAACTCAATTATGTCAGAATCGTTCAAGTTTGTCCTGGTTATTATAGAGATGTAGGATGAAGCTATTAAAATAGGGATAGCCCCTACTTGTCAGTCGCTATCAAGCATCATAGGATTTGCAGATATAACAAATGAGAAAAGGAAATACTAGCATGGAAATGAAGATATGAAATGGTTAATCGTACAGCGGATGTACGTCAGTGTACGTAGGATGTCAGAAAAACAAGAGAAGAAACAAAATATAAAATAAGGGCACTGGATATTTATTTTTTCAAGATTTCTTTGATTTTTGTTATTTATAAATTTTAAGTAGTTAAAATATCTTAAATCCACGGAAGTAATAAGTCTGGCCGATTAAATATCATTCATTCATTCATATTTGATTGCAAGCGCTTAAAGAGTTTTCCAGAACGAATACAAACCAAAACAATACAAAACAAAACAAAACAGACGCTGTGCCTATGGGACAGTGACGTATTTAGGGACTGCAACCGAACGTGCTCCCTCTCCAAATGCAAGACTGGCATACGTTAAGTAAAAAAAAAAAGGACCACTTAGATTGCCCCTCCCCCGTCCATACCTTTAGAAATCTTGGGTTAGACTACCCCTCTCCTGAATGATATGATCATGATCGCATTGGATGATCATCAGTCTACCGACCATGTCCTGGTAAAATGAAGTATTACGACTTCCTAACATTAGTTTTATGAAGAGTTCGTGAATCTAGGTTGATGAGTCCTCGTTGGCAGTGTATTTGCCTGAGTCATGTTACGCGATAGACTTCATCCAAGTCAAACGAGAAAAGTTCCTTCTACATAAAATGACAGGACGAACCCCCCCCCCCCAAACAAAAAAAAAGAAAAAAAAAAACAAAAAAACACGTATCTAAGGATCATGGACAACGGAGTGACCGAAGTATATCAATTATCTCGAGACCCCAGTAATATTCATCCAGAAAGTTTGCAATAAATTTGGCGTCGGTTTATACGAATGCGTTTGCCGAACGAACGAAGCAAAAAGGTATGACTAAGATAGAGATGTTATAGTAACCCTTTTAACATCTAAAAGATAATTTACAAATATAAATTTATCTTCGAAAATGTAAACGTCACATTGAAAGTTTGACGTATTGAATAGTTTAACCAAGGCTCGGTAATATAAAGATGGAATTTATGTTTCAAGACGTGGGCAGACGTAAATAGGAATATATAGAAAATATAAAGGAGGAATATTTTTGAAATGTTGAAAGCAAGCAGTGATCGATGTTAATCATGACTGAGATCTCGGTCATCAGACTAGCAGTGGGCGAAGACAGTATAGCAACAAATAACTCACCGTGTTGATCATTAGTATTATGGTCCTCTTGTCGCCAACAATGACATGCTATGAAGAGGGGAAACAAACTTCCCTTCATGTTTTGGCTCGGCACTTCCTTCTTTGATCATTAGAGATGCAATCCTTCCGGAGTAGAGGGATAGGAGGGGGAAAGGGTGACGCGGGATCTAGAGGGGAATGCCGAGGGGAGAGAAAGGTGGGATTAGACGAACTTTAGATTATGTGTGATTTGTCTATACAATGATTCACCGAGAGTCGTTGGTTTCTGAATGTTTCTGGCAATCCCAAATTAGGCCCATGTCATAGGACTGATCCTTGCGTAACACGATGCGGACGTGTTCGAACGGTCTGTGATTTCGTCTCTCCATGCAGTCGCGCACAGTCTCTCGAAAGACGTAATTGCAATCGAAAGAATCAATGTTTCGAAGGAGATTGGTCTATCCAAGGGCATAACCTAGAGCAAAATATAACATGGTGACAAAGACAAAGCGTTTTTTTTTTTTTTTTTTTTTGGGGGGGGGGGGTTGTTTCAAAATTTCTGTAATGCTTATTCCCTTTTCCTTCATGTGGTCAGAAGCGTCCGTCGTGGTGGAGGCTGTAGAGAGGCTCGGATCCAGCAACATAGGGCCACTGGTATCATGGAGGGCACCAGTATGACTAGATGAATGGAATCGGTGGAGGGGGTAAAGGTGTCAAAAGGGGTACAATCATTTTCTCCTAGTAACACTGTCTTGTCCCTCTCCTTTCTGTTCTCTTTATCTTTCTCCTTTTTTTCCATTAGCCACAAGGGGCCTCACGTCGTAAGAAAACTGCGCGAAGCAAGTTGCCTGGTAATTGGAAGAAAATAATGAGACAGGTTTTTTAAAAAGTCATGGTAGAAAGAATCCTCATCACTCTTGTTTAATTTCATATAATGAAAAAAAAACAATCTTTAATGGTCCAAAAGATCTGAAATGATAGATAAGGTCCTCAAGGTAACACATTGATCTTTAAATAATAATTTGGGTCCCCAAACCAGTAGTAATCATTATTGACATTCATGATGCAACCTTAAACTTGGATGTAAAAGGCTTGGCACTGTCAAACGATTGGGTAATGAACATTATCTCCTCTAAAACCACAGGAATAGTTCAGAAAGTGCACAATTATTTGCACTTTCAAGGTTCCTCAACATGACCATCGAGGGTATGTTGGGTCATCCTACCTGAACCATTTCTATCACGAAGAATGATAACACGAAACGACCATATAGACTACAATGAAACAAATAATTTTTCCTTTAACTGATTCATCTGTGGAAATTATCATACTTTTATATATTTTGTAATATCTATATTGTGCATGGACACGATGTATGACTTGATCGGTCCTTCAAATACATTCGTACTGCGAATAAAAAATGATACTGTGTCGTTTTCGTGGGCCCTCAAAAAAAGTGGCATGTCTGTCTCGGGCTGTCTGCCTATAGCTCACGTACCGTCAGTCTCGTGAAGCGTTAGATAACCTTTCATAAACCTCACAAAACATTCTCGGTCTCTTGGGCTCGGGCTTCATCGGAATGGTGACCATGCGAGTTTAGGAAAAGCATATTCCTGAAAGAATTCTAAAACATCATTTTCCAGCGAGGCCAAAAAATGTTTTGGAACAAGCAGACAAGATGGAGGTCGATTCCTAGTCATATGCTAGCTGTTCAAAAGGAAACCTATTTGCCTGATCTTCAGGAATTTTGCAGCAGTTTGGATTTTATAATCATTCATTTACAGGTTGCGTTAGCCATATCGTTCGGTTACTATGGCCAAGTAGGACTATGTTTTGTTGTTCTTCGTCTTTTTTTTTATCAGGGTGGGATGGGGTTGTATTTTTTTTTTTTTTTTTTTTTTGCTCCTCTTCCTCCTCCTCTTCTACCCTTCTTCTGCCTTCCCCTCTCCTCTACCTCACCATTCAGGGGAGCGTTTCATTAAGAGTCTTGTCGGTGATTATCACCGACTGATTTGCTCTCAGCCAATCAGATGCGAGGATTTTCAGTAGCTTATAACAGTTGACAGTGAAAATCACTGACAAAACTCTTCATGAAACGCTCCCCAGTACGCATCTTCTTATGACCATTTTTCCACTTTATTACATTATTTCAATTACCTGTACATGACACAAGAGTGACAGCATTGCAGGACTAGTCTATCTTCCTTCTCTATGAGCACTTTCAACCTGCCTCGAAAAAAAATAGGTTGCCAAGATTTAAGATTCGGGTGGAAGGGAGATGCGAGAAACAAAATTTACTATTCACTCCGAATCTCGCACACTCATAAGTGAACTTTCCACCAACTCAACTTGATGGTGATTAATAGGGAGCTTCTTTTGACATCTCTCTTATGAAAAGGAAGGTCAGGGCTTTCTAGGTTTTTGTGTCATATTTATAGGTCTTAATCCTCGCCTAGATTATATGTAGTTTGTCGAAATTAGGGTGACGAAAGTACACATGCAACCGCAATTAGAACAAGGCCTAGATTTTGTCTTTATCTAACAGCTTTCATTTCTTGTAAGTAGAGTTGACAAAGATGGGTGAATGGAAAGGAGTTACAATTTCAATATTACTCTCATTTAATCCAATGTTTATAAGATGGATTTAAACAGGCATGAGTAAACGTATCCGCAACTCTGCCCAATACTACTCCTCCTAATCTGAAAAATTTGGCGACCAGTTTTCAGAGTTTTATGATAATAACGTTTTTTATCAGATCGTGAAAAAAATACGAAACGAAACGAAACGAAACGAAACGTTTCGGCTACAGTATATCCGTAGTTCATATCCTGCACCAACCGAACTCCTAGCTGACTTCAACCCGGGACTAAAAACTTGTTATACCTAACCCTAATCCTAATCCTAATTTTAAAGTTAAAACCAAGACCCAATCATGCCAATGGCAACCCTAACTCTAGTTCCTCACGGAGAAAATGTCGCCGGAGCAAATGTCAGTTCACCATGCAAATTATCTCTCCTCTCATTAAATATAAAAGAAAATTGAACATGCTTGTGTATATTTCCTGAAAATAAACTGTCAAAAAAATTAATCATTCATGATTTGCATAAATATAATAGAAAAGAACTTTTATTTTTTCAGCAATGTGGAAATATTATTTGTTCTCTGCCTTAAATTGGAAATTCCCTTCAAACTTTAAATGAAGTGGAAGCTCGTAAAATCTTACAGTTCACATCGGTAAATCTGCACAAAGTCATATACATAACTGTGAGGCTACCTGGATTATTTACCAAGAAGAAAATATGTAAAATCGCATAAATTGGTAACATTATAGAAAAAACGCTTCATATTTGGAAACAATTGGCATTGTGCTATCTGTATCATTTATTTATCGCTTCAGTATTCCGCAATCCGCCGGTCAAGACAAGTGCAAGGCCGATCTCAGCCCGGCAGGCGACCGGGCTATAAGCGGGTTAAACGGACGGGCAAAGTTTAGGCGCCAGAAATTTGACAAGTCTGATCCCTTCATTTTGAACGGTTCCAAAAGATGTATCTCCCCCTAACTCATGATATTGAATCTTTGAATCTTTGGCTCGGAGCAGAGACACGGATTTTATTGAATAATCGGCCCCACTTCGCATCCACTAGCTTTCTATTCGTTAATTAGAGTGCAAGCCACTGAACATATTTTAGAAGAAGATTTGTTGTTGTTGTTGTTGTTGTAATTTTTGAGTTTTCATGATTTTGCTAAAACAAACTATAAGGAAATGTTCATCTTTATCTTTTTCATTCAAAAGGGAGAAAAATGCAGCTGTGTGTATGTGGGGATTATGAGAAAGAAATCAGCAAATATGCTATTTTTACCATTAACTGATTATGTTGAGTCAATTATTTTTATAGTATTCACCTGAACCCGAAAAGAAGATGCAAGGACACCATGCAAAAGGCTATGTACTTTCAGGTTTGAGAATTGCTCATTGGTTTCTGTTTGAAAGTAGTAGGGGTAGCGGAGTAGCTGCTCTATGGGTGAGGGCCATACGACCCACATAGAGAATATTTTTTAAAGAGAGATAAGAACATAATGTTGCGGCCCTGTATAGCATAAACAACGTTTTCCAAAATAGATCAAATTTTATTTTAATCAATAAAGAATGCATTAATGTCTATATGTATGTATAACTGAAAGTGTTAATTGATCTTTGAATATAATGTGAAATAGCATCGAGAGCTGTAAATTTACAATAATTATTATACTTCAACTTGAATTTGGAAATGGTGAATTAGGTATTCTCCTCAATTCTTTAGTAGAATCATACACACTGAAATTCAAAGATGTGGGTACCACCGTTTTGAAAAAATCTTTATTCTAAGAAATCATACCGACTATTACATCTTAAAACGAATTTCTGAAACATTTTCCAAGAGGATGGTAATTTATACTTTTCAGATAAAATGAAAATATGTTGTCTTTTTAAACCAAAAGATGATTTTCCGTATCATGTGGATCGCATGATATATTTTTTCTTTTGGTTTTCTTAGGGTTTCTGTTGTTATTTGTTTGTTTGTTTGTATGATTATGATCGTTCTGTTTTGCTTTTGATGAGTCATCAGTGACACAGTTTTGTACCAAAAACATTGATTTTTATCATTTGTCATGGTAACCAAACACTTTCTCCGTCTCGTCTCATCGATATACCAACTCTCATTTGAGCTTTCTATGCGGAAAGTGACTGATTTATTTTCTTGATTTGTTCCCCTGTTTACTTGACGTATACGAGACTTGCTGAAATGGTAGATATTTCCATCTTTTGCTAAATATGGGTCAAATAGTTTGCTTAAAGAGTCGTCTGTGTTTAAAACAGAAAGTTGCAACAAAAATAGAGGAAAATACAAGGAACAAAATGTGTCATGTGCGAAAAGGAATCACAAAAAGAGAAAATATTGTAAGCATTTAAGAACAATAGCATTCGCAAATATTGGGATAACATATATCATGAAACAGTTATACCTCGATTCAATTTCACAATCCATACTTATAACAAACTTGTGTCACTAAATCTTGATACATATAAAAACGCAATAAAGGCAGAATAAATTTTGTTTGAAACTTTCTGCCACTTTTGCCTATGTTTCATGATCAATCTATATGTCTTCGAAATAGTATTTTTTCCAAGTTCTAAACATTCCTTTTGAATACTGAAATATAATAAATGACGATTTCGAAATCATGTGGAGCGCCACACGATATTTCACATGAATGCCATATTCATGATAATGATCATGATGATTTTAGTGACATCAAATCAAGTATTATCTCACTATGTAACATTAGATACTCCCTCTCTCTCTCAAGCGAAACTCTAAACTATTACTAAAAAAAAAGTCTTTCCCAAAATACTCATTTTGAAAGTTTATGTTAGGATCCAATCGGATCAAAATCAGGAAAACTTTTTAGACACTGACTGATATAATCAAAGCTATTGACCTTGTTGAAGAAAGAAATTATTCGATAAGTGAACGTTTACCTATACAGCCCCAATCCTGAGAATCTTTACATTACCAATACTATGCATTCAGGTAACTGCCACCTAACAGTGGGACAGCGGGTCTGTTTGTTGTTTTGTATATATCTGATTCATAATAAAATCATTACAAAATACATTTTCAATTCTATTAAGTGTCCAAATATTTATCCGCCTGTTTTGCCCCCCCCCCCCCCCCCAGGCCACACTGGAAAGTTGATCATGTTGTTAGGTCTATACTGCCCTACTTTGGCAAAAGGAAGCAAGAAACATATCAACCAAATTTTACTTATTGATATTTTCACATTTCATCTAGTATGCTCTTCTTCCGGGCCAGATCTTATGCATGAACACTCATCCTGCTAAGTGATATGTTAGGTAAGACATCATGGTATTGCTCTGACATCAGTTTAAATGAAAGATACATTCTGCTCTTTCACAGAAAATGTCACTTTTGTCACTTGCTTCCTTTTGCCAAAGTAGGGCAGTATATGTGGGCACCCACGTCCCCTTTGGTTGTGCCTGCACACACTAAGAAAAAAAGGTTGAAGTTTGCACCCTAAATGCAACACTGGTAGCACCTTTTTGGGTGCAATCTTGCACCCTACATGAAAAAGGTGCAAAAATGCACCTTTTTGTTCTTGTTTGCACCCGGAAAAGCCCGTTGGCAACCTAAAAGGTACCACTGTGCACCTTTAATGGTGCAGAAATTTTTGCATTCAAAAAGGTGCAAATTTGCACCTCCCCCTAAAGGGTACAACTCTGCACCCTTTAGGGTGCAAAATTTAGCTAACTGCACCTTTATAGGTGCAAAAAGCTTCTTAGGATGCAAAGTTGCACCTAAAAAGGAGCTTCCAGTGTTGCATTTGAAGGGTGCAAAATTGCACCTTTTTTTCTTAGTGTGGATATACGCCTGCATGTTAATGGGAGGAAAGAATCAACGTGAGAAAAATATCTCCAAAGACAATATGGAACAAGATGACGTACAAGAAGCAATCTGATGGTGAGGTATGTCACCATGATATCCTCGTGTCCGTATCACACCCTGCCTCCTCGGCTATAATCATATCCACATCAACTCTGTGGCAGCAACACCCTATATCAAATTGTATCAAGAACATCGACACTATGGATGGGACAAACCTCAACTTCACCAAATCAAATTCATGCGATTTCTAATTCAATCCTCTCCGTATTTCGTAAATAACATTTAAAGGAATATAGGGCCTTGGGCGGCGACTTGCTACCCTAAGAATCAGAGCCTCTCAAATTATCACCCTCCTATTTTGTGCACAAATTTCCTGATATTCTCTCAGCCCATTTTCCTTATTAAATTTTAGTCGCGTTGTAATAAAGCTCGATACAATTATGATAAGTTGCCTTGACTATAGTCAACCAGCAGGCCTGGCAATTTTCTTTTATCATTTCAACATTTTTTTTTCGAATTTGCCAGAGGGCAAATAGCGTGTGAAATTGAGCGTTCAAAAATGGTGCATGATTGTTATTTTGTTAGTCATATTACGCTCACACTAAGTAAACCTTGGGAGGGTTTCTTGTCTCGGTGTCGCCATGGAGGAAATGGTCGCTTATTTCAGTTTCCCGGCCAGGTTCCACCATACAGAGGGCTTGAGGGCTTAAGTGAAGAGAGATGGATCCCTATGACTCCCCCCTGTGACAAACCAAGTAACCAACCTGCAAACCAACCAACCAAAGATTATCAATCTATTATCTTGCATGTTTTGTTTAATACAATGGGCCACAAAAATAATAATAAATAAATAAATGAAAAAATATGCGTCAAGATATTTTGAGATACGATAAAAAGGAAAATTATATACTAACCATAAAGACTGACGACGGGGAAGAACTGGAAAGCAAAGAGGCAGCAGACAAACATGGAGAGATAGATGAGGAAGGGAGGTAGAAAAATGTGAAGTGGAAGAGAAAAAGAAGAACAAGAAGAAGAAGAAAAAAAAGAAGAAGGAGGAGGAGGAGGAAGAGGAGGAGGAGGAGGAGGAGGAAGAGGAGGATAGAGATAGAGATAGACAGAGAAAGACACCTAGAGACAAAAAGATTTGAAGAGGTAATTATATGGAACCATACTTCATTTGGAAGAAGGCAGATTCGAACTATAATCATGTTTTTTTTTCATAATTTCAACAGTAAGAATTTTCTTCCATGTTATATGACCTCTTGCATATCATTCTTTCTTTAATTGGGCAAATTTAACTCATGACCGCATCCATGGACCCTACTTTATTGTAGCACACCAGTCACACCTAATAGTTGTGTAAGTTTCTTCCAACTGTTGCAAAATTTATGATTAAACCGGAACATGTTCATAGTCATGATATTCATAAACATACTTTTCATTAAAAGTGTTTCTGGGATCTCCAAAGCATTAATATAAACATTTTTTTAGAAGAGGTGTTTCTGCTTTGGCAAAATACTGAACAAAAACATATTTTTCAGTAGAAGTATTCCTGGAATCATCAAAGCATAAACATAAGCACTTTTCTTCATTAAAAGGATAAAAATATTTGTCAATAACTTATTCTTGGAATTGCCAAAGTGTAGTCATCAGTTCATGCTCTCAGCTTGTTGCAAATGTCAAAGCAAACTGAAGGCAGCAACCACTTTCACTTACGTCACTGCTCGAGCGGCAGGTGAAATAGGGATTAAGAGACGGTGACGTCACAATTCCTGATGGCTATCTATCGTTTGAATCGGACATTATATGAGATGGAACGGTGATGGGCAAGGTCTAGGATTGGTCAGGTTGCTTTTCAGGTGGATTTTCCGGAAAGTTTTATAGGTTCCTCCGAATTTTCCTGGAAAAATTCGTTTCCAAACAAGTAGAAACAAAGATTATTTTCTTTGAGGAAAATGATATTTCGAAAATTTGTATTCTAATTGATAATAATTTCAATGGACTTTTTTTCTCTAAGACATCTTCCGTGATACACAATATTTGTTAAATCTTTTCTCCTTCACAATTACACTGAGCATGCTGAGAATGAAAACAATGCTGAATTCATTTGCAACAATATCAGAGGTGTACTGTTCTCAAAACAGTAAAAGATTCTACGAGCAGCAGTAATAAATACAATATTTCACTATTTTGATAACTACGCACAAAATAAGTTTCAAGAAATTTGAATAAGCTATTCCATCTAATACGAGTTGTTATATAATATATAGATTATTGCCACCATCTATACTGCGCCTCTTTATCATGTTTGTACAATGTTTAAAAAAAGAAGGGAAAAGAAGTCTCTTTTTTTTTAAGTTACGCTGCCTATGCCGCATTACATTTCATAGTCTGTCTACACAATTATAAGTTCCATTAGAAAGGAAAACATTTACCTTTGGTAGTTAGACAGCAATATGCCTATCTTTAACATTTCATGAATAAATGGGAAAAAAAAATAGAAGTCAAAATAAATTGGGACGCCGATCGACATGGTAAGAAATAATTGTCCTTAATTGTCTGGGCGCCGAGCTCGGACAAATTAGTGCGGGAGATTAAAACCAGAATCTAAAATAGTACATTCACGACTGTCATTATATGGTTAAATTTAACTCTTCGAATACTGATACTGAAGGAGATGATGGTGTAGATATAGAGATTAAGAATGGAGAGGGACGGGAAGGGTTACTTCTGATGGGATATAATGAAGGATCAAGGTTTGTTGGAAAGGGATTACGGTACTTACCGTTGGCAGACAAATACGTTTTCATCATTAAAAAAATTCTTTGTGATATTTTGATAATTTCTATTCATCATGGGCGTTGTTTTCGTAGTAGAATGAATGATGATAATTATCTTTCAACGTATGTATTTCATATGGGCGTCCTTGTCCTTTTTAAATTGGTTTTTAATAGCAAGGCAGCATAATGTTGATTGATGTTTACAGCGTTTTACTATTACGACCGATATCTGGGTAATTTCGGTACAATGCAAAAACTTTTAGCAGATATATTGGTTGTCATCCAATGTGCGTTCATCTTTGACCATTAAACACATTTGTGGGTATCTACATTATGAAGGAAGCGAGCCCTGTTTCCCATTTAAAAGTACTGCGAAGTTTTAGAGGAATTTTTTTCTCAATACGTTTCATAAACTTCGCTTACATAGCTATCTGAAAGTGTTTGCAAAATCAAAATCTGATCTAATAAAATTATTGATTTTTCATAGTTTGCGATTTTTCATCATTCAATAGTAAAAAAAAAAAAATTATTGATCGCGCTGGTTCATTTTCATAAGCATAAGCAAGCATGATGCTTAAGAAAGTTTCTTTCTTATGCTTTTATGTTCAAATACAAAAACAACCAACTTCCCCCCTCATTTCAAAATTTATTTAATCTAAACAGTACAATTCACACATACCCTACCCGTATTTCTGGAAATTTTCACCTCACAAACCCAAAGTTATTAATAACTCATAAATCAATTAGACACCATGGCCCTGACTTATGAAACAATTTACCCGCAACTATAAAAATGTGTTCCTCACTTTATCCCTTTAAAGCCACTATGAAGCGCAACCTAATATCACTGTATTCAAATCCGCCACATTGACTATACTTTTACTTATTTTTATATTATTCATCTATTTTAATCTTAGATGAATTTTGACCCCTCCTCCTCTAGTGCACTTGCACTGCACTCGCACTTGCACTGCACCCCCATGACCTCTTGTTAAAAAATGTGTAAGTTTTACATGTCGCTTTTTTACCTTGAGGCCGTCGTCAACATCAAGCAGGTCGCTCATGACGACGGTCTCCTGCGTTCTGAAATTCAGTTAAATAATATTTCTTATATACTTTTTTATATTCAGAAAGAGGTTGTAAATGATTCGTGTGTAAAATCTATGTAATAATTGATTATGTTGTATTGTGTTAAACATGTTGAACGCAGAAATAAATTTCAAGCAAACAAACAAACGAACAATTTCTAAAACTCCAGGTGAAAATTGATTTTGGTGTAATCATTTTAAAAAATATATTAAGTGGACACGCAAAGGAACTCTGTCGCGAGGGCTAAATTAGATATTAACATATTATTATTAAACATAACTTTCTCTGGTGGGTGGGGTGAGGGGGGCTCTGTCTGTATGTGCGATTCATGAACAAAATAACACTACAAGATAAAAATCGTGAAAGAATAAATCAGAATGTATACACTCTAAGGTGCATGAATAATGAATAAGAAAACATTTTCTGCGGCACCTGTTGAGGCTGTTTCTAGGCAAATTAGTCTTAATCGAATTTGATTTTTACAAAGTTCCGATGAGGCGATTCTTTGCAGGCGAGTCGTCTCGGGCGGATGACTGCTAAGACTCAAGAGGAAATTGGGGGCAGTGCCCAGTCGATCGGTGCCCCATTCACATCGAATACCGATACTCTCATGATGAAGCACGTGTTCATTCATTAAAAATGATTTAAATGGTTAAAGAAGGGTCAATATTTTTATTACAGATTTGTATACTCTTATCCATGTCTTACTTTTGAATTAGAAATATATAATTATGTATTCTCTTTCGTTTAAGATGCAAATGTGCAATGAATACCTACTCAATGATCGTTTTCAAGAATTAATCTTCATTAAAAAAATTTCTTCCACAAGTCGAGAAAATAGAGACAGACGGGAGGTAGACAGACATGCAGACAGACAGGGGACAACGAGAGAGAAAAAAAAAATAATAAAACGTATCATAATGTTACATGATTTTAAGTTCACATTTAGATTTCTTTTATCAGTATTGTCTCATGATGGTGAACAATTTTTCTTTTTATTTTCCTACTTAAACTGTAATCATGTATCATCTTTGAAATATGAACTTTTCCTTAGGCTCCCTGTAATTTTCATTTTATGATTAAATTTCTTTTATCGATATTGTCTCACTGTTGTTACCACACTGTTCTTAATATTTTGCTATAATCTTGAATCATGTTTAGATTATGAACAGGGCAGTGGGCTCCAGGAGTCTTTTGGTCTCTTGCTCGCCATTCCTCTGCCACCCTCTCTTTCCTCACCAGTCACTTAAATTCACTCATTAAGATCGGAGCAATCAATTTCCAAGCCAAAAACTTTCATTTTTAGCCAAGGTAAATGACACAATTAATTGAACATTGTCGTCTCACGGCCTCCTAGACTCTTAAATTTAAGTCCACTTCCTTTGATTTCGAACAGATTAAAAAATTAATTTCTCAATCAACGCTTTCTCTTCCTCCTTCCTTTCTCTCTCTCTCTTACGTTTAGATTCTTATTGTCCCTGCTTTTTTCCATGGTTTTTCTTCACTCCTCAGACTTTGATGATTTACCTTAATTTCTGATACGTTTTTAATTCACTTAGCTTATTGGTGTAGAGGTGTTGTGGATCAGTGGATAAGTCTCCGGACTTTGAACCACAGGGCCGGGGTTCAAATCCCACCACAGCACTCGCGTCCTTTGGCAAGACGTTTATCTACATTTGTCACTCTCCACCCAGGTGTAGTAAATGGGTACCCGGTAGGAAGAAATTCCTTGAAAGCTCGAGCGCCTGATCAGGGTAGCCGTTCTAAAGCTGGGGTAATGATATGCAGCGCTTATACAGAAACATTTGTATTAAGCGCTATATAAATCTTGCATATTATTATTATCATTATTGTTATTCAGTGATTTCTGTCTTGTTCTTTTTTTTCAAAGCTATTATTTCGAGGTGACGTCAAATCATTTTCCTATTGAAATATATCTATCAAATATTGAAGTATAAAATGATAATTTCCAACATCTTATCGGTCATAGCAGGCAACAGGGCCTAGCAACAAAGCAAAAAAAGAGAGACAGAGATAGATAGAGAGAGAGAGAGAGAGGAGAGAGAGAGAGAGAGAGAGAGAGAGAGAGAGAGAGCGTGTGTGTGAGAGAGAGAGAGAGAGAGAGGGGGGGGGGGGAGGGGGGAGGGAGAGATAGGAGAGAGAAAGAGAATGTACTTTCAAGTTTGTTACGTGAATTTGTGAATGATGAAGGAGAGCCCGAGAAAATTTGATAATGTTAGGGGAGGGGGAGGGGCATAGGTCCTTTGAATTAAGAAACAACTTCCCCTATTTCAGACGCCCATCTTCATTTGATATTTATTCTGTTTCCTTCTATATTCCCTTCTGAATTAAGTGGTGAAAGCAAAACAAGAAATAAAACATTAAATTCTAAATAAAACTACACACGACTCTAAGGCCTATCCCTAAAAGAGGAATTGAATTTCTCCCTTGGTGTCACATACCCCACAGTTCTCTTGCCAAATAGAGTCAACCTTCACCTATTTCTTTCGAAGGTTAAACATATATTATCCTATAGTTTCTTAAATTAATGCCCTACAATACCTGTATCTTTACACAGAGGCGTAGCTTGTGTCCAGACATTTCACAGAGCACAGGTTTCATGGGGGGGGGGGGGGGGACACCGGTCTGACTGGGTGAAACAAAAATTACAGGGCAACCAATAAAGGTGAGGGTGTGGGGAGGTGTCCTATCTATTCCGCTTCCTTTCCTCCTCTCATTTTCCCCTTTTCCCCCTTGTGTTTTGTTTGTCTGTTGGTTTGTTGGTTGGTTGGTTGGTTGGTTTGTTGGTTGGTTGTCTTTTTTTGGGGGGGGGGGGGGTTGGGGTCACGAGAGAGCGTAAACCCATTTATAGGCTTCTGTCGATAGGCCTACATGGTTTTGGGGTATTACGTTCACATACCATTCAGACGCTCTTCTTCGCATGCTGGTTCAATGAAGGCCAGTAGTTTGTTAGTATTTCTCTTCCCCGTACTTCAAGTATACAGGTGGATATTTGAAAGAGAGGAAAGCCCGATCTCCCCGGGCATCGTTCCTGCAATCCTCGCACAAAGAATACGTGCTTAATTTCATGGGCATTTTCTTTTGATACAAAAACCTTTACCTTGTATTCTCAGAACAATAGATCTAATTCAGATTAAAATTTAGATGTACAGATTTTGAACTTTTCAGTTTACCCTGTTGACACATTCAAAAGTGATGGATATCTTTGTATTACTGTATAATCTACATTATATCATGTTATTCCAGTAGTAATTTTTGGATATTAATGCAGCAGAAAAGCAAAGAAACTTGAATAATCAATGACACAAAATTTGGAGTGGCAATAATTATCATCTTTATCATGATCCCGTGTTACACTTTAATCAACAGCATATAAAAATACTAATTAAAGACCTTGTTGCATATTGCACAAGATAACCATGTTATATCACATGTATTTGAATGTAGATCATCAAATATTTTTAGTGTGTATATTCCTACTTACAAATGAAATAATAATTCCAACACATTTGCTGACAGTATACATGTTTGAAAAGACATGCAAGGCTACGGGAACAACATATTTGCTATAATTTAACTTTTTTGTTGTTTTTGTTTTTTGTTTTTATTCTATTTTAAAATATTTTGTTTTGTTTTTCACTGATTGGTTTTTCTTTTTTCAAAAAGAATCACCTATAAAAGGGTAGTTTATTTTCCCAGATAAGAAGTCAAGTAAAATCAATGCAAAATTGCGCCCACGCTGTGTATTCAACAATGTGAAATATAAGGGGGGAGGGGTAAGTCGTTCGATAAACCTCAACTTCACAACCTGGGCATGGAAATTAACTGTCTAGCCAAAGTGTGATCATTCTGATAACAGAATCATGTAGCAAAGATGATATCAGCTTGGTTAGAGGAGATAGGAAGAAAGGTAGTGGGAGCAGCAAGGTTTCCCACCAACAACTCTCAAACTTCCATGTAGAGAGAGAGAGAGAGAGAGAGAGAGAGAGAGAGAGAGAGAAGATAGATAGAAAGAAAAAAAGAAAATGGATATAGAGAGATAAAGATGCCGGCAGATGCCATCTAGCAACAAAGGGACCACCTAGGGCAAACCAATATCTTGAACATGCCAAATACCATCTTCTTAAATGTTTTGTTCGAATCGAGTCTTCATAATGTAAAATTCGAATTTAATGTAGTCTTTTGTCACTTTCTAGCACAAACGTTTTTATAACTTTATTTAAAACAAAACGGAAGGGACAGACGAACGCATCAAAGATACATGTCCCAGCTATTATTATGAACAACTGAAGAATGGCTGCAGTATTCCATTCGACATCTGAGACTGATTATGATATTTGAATTATGTAACATATTCATAAAACCTATCTCGACATAGCCAATGAAATATTCTGGGTTTTTTTCTTTTCCCTTTTCTTTTAATATAGAAATTAGCTTAACTCAACAGATGCAAATCATTGTAACAATTCAACATGAGAAATATAAATTCTAGGGATGGTTTTATGTAAGCCGCAATAACGTGAAAAAGAAAATACAAAATGCAATCAAGATTTTTCATTATATCAATCTGCCTTTTGATTCAGAAAGATAACTCATGAAATATAACTCGAATGCAATATGAGAATTTACTTATGAATTCCACATATAACTGCACTATGTTCCCTTTAAATATATTCAACCTAAAAGACATTGGTTTCCAATTCCTCAGATGGTTGATACGTCTTGCTATCACCCATGGGTAAAGCAACCGATTTCCTGCTCTGTGGAGAGAAAGACTTCAAGAAATCCTACTCTAGGTGTTGTAGATTAAGGTGCCGCAGCAGGAAAAGTTGGCGGACCTAGCTAAGACCCAGATCTTGAACATTTTCTTTTTAGTTGTTATGTCTTGCCATTCTATTCCCCAGATAGCCTTTCTTTCCTATTGTTTATATGGGCAGAATCAACAGGTAAGTCTAATTTTCAAGGGTGTGGGACAATCGTGCCTCTTTGCCAACTTTGTCCATTTATCGCTCTGGGTGCCATCTCGCAGTCTTCTTAATCGTTCGATGTTTTAATTTTCGCTCATTTTTTTCCTGACCCTTACAGTAGTGTCATCATCTAACATCTTCATTATCACCCTCATGTGTCCACCTCCACATTTTCACTTTCTTTCTAAACAATATTCGCTCGCCTTGCATATATTTCAAATATTCGATAAGCCCTATATTTCTGAAGATGATATAGTTCATAATATCAATGACTACCTTCCTTCGTGTCCTTATTTTAAAGTTAGATTTGATATAATACGTAAAATATAGATGATAGGGAGGGGTCTAATTGCAAATACTATAGCGTAAGAACACATTTAAACATATATGAATACAAGTTTCCCTGATTGCATTATTATCATGTTTTCAGCAACAGGAAATACACAAATATAAAACATTTCTGAAAGATGATTCAGCAGAATTTATTATTGAATAAACCCGTTAAGCACTGCGTCACCATCTAGTGGGAAACATAAACATTATCATATTATGAAATCGGCAGAACGTCCATTGTTAAGTTCCGAAAGTCCTTCCGCCAAATAATGAGTTTCTATTGTAAACTTTGCAAAAAGAAAGTGTGTCGCTTAACGGAATAATGGAAAATGATTTCCATGTATTTCCCTAGTGAGGAGTTGATTCCAGATAAACGAAACAATTGAATTTGGCTGGAATGATGATCACAGAGCTTTGGTCATCCAAACGGACAGTGTGTGTCATTTTCCAACATTATTATTTGTATATACTCTTTTATGTTTTCAACGTTGCTTATGTTGGGGAAAACACAATATTCAAACAGGGCAATAAAACACGAAGAATGTTGGGGTTTTTTCAGTTCTTTTACTAGTAGCAAAGCTGCAAAAAAGGGCAGTAGGGATGCAACAAATGAAATGACTGGAAATTAAAGTAACAATCTTAATTGTATTTTGTTTATCGAAACGAATTTCTTTCCAAATCATGTCAGTATGCCTAATGCTGAATATTAAAAAAGAACTTTCATCTTACTTTTATGTCGAATAATCGTTACATATTGAAAAGGCAGCTATCAGAAATTGGTTCAAAGATCGCAGAATTGGGCGCCCCAAATTCAAGTATTCCATTTAATCGACATGCATATTTGTCCTTAGAAATTGAATCTGTCATCCTCTTAATCTTTTATGATTTCTAATCAAATTACTGACTATGGATACCATGGACACTTTGTAAGCACTTTCTAGCCAGTAACATCGGCAATTAACCATATCTCCTTACCCGTCTTGACGTCATTCATACAATTAACCAATCAGAGAGTCTCTCCATACACAACTTACTTGATAATGAAAGAAAGTAGTTCTTATGTCGAATATGTCCCCGTAAACATAATTTTTATCTTCCATTATGTTTTCCATTCGCGGTCATGCATTGATGCTGACTTATGAATAATGCAAGCCATTTTTCGGAACTTTATTCAAACGAATCTGTGCCAATTTTTTCAACAAATTTGTTCCCTAAAATTCGTCTTCTCTTACACAGGAACAGTGATGTTGGTGCATATAGATTCATCTTTCCTATCCTGCATGCTATCAGAATATGAGGTATAATAACTACCCCAGTATGAGGTGTGGCTTGTCGAGACATTGGTATATTCATAATTCTCTGGGAGGGGGCCGCAGCCCCCACCGCTCTCCGAGTCTATGAGCTTCTAGGTGTGTAGCCTTTATCTGCCCTTGTCTCTATTGCCTTTTATCTCCCCCACCCCCGTTAAATATTTTTCTCTCTCTCTCTCCTCCCTCTCTCTCGCTCTCTCCAGCTGTGTGTGTGTGTCTCTCTCTCCCTTTCTCTCCCTCTCTCACATACACACGCACACACCGCACACCCTCCTACACCCTCTCACCCACCCCCATGCACCATCAACTGCCCTCCCAACCATTAACATATACTACAAGATAAAACCCACATCTACCCCTTCAAACTGATAAGAATCCATATTTTGAAAGCTAAGCATCATCTTGAGTCGCCAGGGAATTTCACGGAAATCAGATAATCGTTGCAGAAAGTCGCCATATCCGCTAGCATTGGATAGGAATAAACTATCAGAAATTATTTCGGATCTACAGAAATGAGATTGGAAACAGAGAAGTAAGCTTGGCTAAAATTTTTGTCGCAGCAGAAAGTCGGCTACGTTGCCTAGAGTTAGCGGCAATTTCGTAATTTGTTGGGTGTCTCCACTCTGTGAGGCTGCAAGAAGACAAGTCGAAACAAATTTAATCTCAATTTCCTTGCTTCATTAACAAATTCATAGAATGCAACGTAAATTGGCAACAGCTTCAAGGCATATCTCTGTCTCTGTCTCTCTTACGCTCTCGCTCTCTGCTTCTCCGTCCCCCTCCCCCTTTTTTTTTTGCTCTTTCTTTCCTCTTAGTTCTTTGTTCATTTCGTCTTGAGATCTACCCATTTACAATTTATCCTTATCATTATCCGCTGTTATTTCGGTGACACGACATATGCTCCGCCGACATATGCTCCGCCGACAAGTGCTCCGAAAATTCCGACAAGTGCTCCGCGACAATTGCTCCGCGACAATTGCTCCGCCGACATAATGCTCCGTCGACATTTGCTCCGTCGACATTTGCTCCGCCGACAATTGCTCCGCCGACATATGCTCCGAAACGACGACATTTGCTCCGCCGACATTTGCTCCGCCGACAATTGCTCCGCCGACATATGCTCCGAAACGACAACATTTGCTCCGCCGACATATGCTCCGAAATGACGACATTTGCTCCGCC
Organism: Echinometra lucunter; assembly: GCA_029962745.1. Lineage (NCBI taxonomy): Eukaryota > Metazoa > Echinodermata > Echinoidea > Camarodonta > Echinometridae > Echinometra > Echinometra lucunter. The sequence goes on from CM057151.1 coordinate 8,338,379, forward strand.
GACAAATGTCGTCCTTTCGGAGCATATGTCGGCGGAGCAATTGTCGGCGGAGCAAATGTCGGCGGAGCATATGTCTGCGGAGCAAATGTCGGCGGAGCATATGTCGGCGGAGCATTATGTCGGCAGAGCAAATGTCGGCGGAGCAATTGTCGCGGAGCAATTGTCGCGGAGCACTTGTCGAAATTTTCGGAGCAGTTGTCGGCGGAGCAAATGTCGGCGGAGCATATGTCATGGAACCGTTATTTCAACCAGAGTTTTATCTTTCTCTCTCCCTGCATCTTCATTTGTTCTTTCCTTAGGACAAAACGAAATAGAAATAGGGGAAGTATTCCTATGATACTTATTTTTTTTGTAACGTGTTATAATTCAACTCTCTGGGTTTTTTTTTTTTTTTCTTGCTTTCAAGAGATATTACATGTAGAGTTTATTATAACAGCCCATAACTCAAAGTAAAAATAGGAATAAGATTGTATTAATTGAATAAATGAGGTATGTGATCTTTATGTGTTCTGCATCGTAGGGCTATTTTATTGATGAACCGAGCTTAGCCGTCCATGTTGCTTAACATTTTGGGAAGCATTAATAAGGGGTAATTAATAGCGGTAATTAAAACTACATAAAATCATGAAAAAAAAGAAAGGCAAATGTGTCAAACAAGGTTATAATGTATTGAAAAGGGGGCAGTTATTGTCAGTGTATTTTTATTAAGTGGATGAGAGGGGAGGGGCTGTTGATCTAAAGCCTCCCTTCCCTCATGCTAGACCTACTATGCTTCACACACCTCTACCCCAACTTCTCTGCCATGTCTGTTCTTCCCACATGCCCCTTATCTGTGTCTACTTCTCTCTCTCTCTCTCTCTCTCTCTCTCTTCCTCTCTTAAACACTAAAGTAGATGAGAACCAGAGAGTTCTATGGACTCCATCCTGACCTAAGGCAGCTAACAATGCTATGATCAGATCCTGAGCAGCTAGCTGACTGGAGGGTATACTATGATGCAGACCCAGGGAGTTCTTCGGGTCACTGCCATGATATCTCCGTGTCTCCAAGCGGCCGCCGAGAATCGACGACACACGTTATTATTAACAACAGCGCATCTTTAAAGTGACAGTGCCATACTTACCATGAGCGACATAATAATGAGAAGACCCACTAGCGGATTGAAGAGCGACATCACAGGCACTTTCCCCCTTCTTGAACCCATTCTGGCATTTTTCAACTAACAAGATGGAGGGGGTGTTATCTATCAAAGCTTTTTTGCTGTTCCGTTTTGTATTGTTTTGGTGTGGGTTTTTTTTTTTCAATTTTTTCCCGAACCTTTTATTAGAATCTGGGATCCACCCCTGATTTCAATATTTATTTCATACTGAGAAATATTATCAACACGAACATCGTCATTCTACAAACGAAGAAACATTGGAAATGACGGCGTCTTCAGTCGTTAGACCATTTTGAACATGGTGAATAGGGCTAGGAGAGCATTGTACCACCTATTATATAGCAGAAAATCAGCAGATTTAAAACAACAAACAATGATTCTCAGATTGTTAATAGACATGAGAATCTGTCCTTAGGTGTTCAAAAACTTTACATTATATTATGTCTTAATTTTGGTTTTTGTTTTTGTTTTTAAAATGAAGGTTGTCACACCTGACCCCTCTTTTTATAGCAATGTCCCTGCGCATGAGGATACTCCAACAATACATAAATTCTGTAAAGCTAGACATTATGAGAATTGTGTACCTCTGTCGCTTACATATTCTACATTTTTTCAAACGTTAAACATGAAATAATTTGGATAAGTTGGATACATCATTGGATTTCATGTTGATATCATTTTGTCATCGGCATATTTGTTGATAATTCGATATCCAAAGCAGTTTTGATTATAGGACTTATTCGATTAAACCATAGGCCTTCGTACGGGAAACAATTAACAATTAACTTCCTACCAAAACTTTGTCCTCCGTCTCTTCGAAAAATATGATCGTGTCTTTAATGGCGGGAGGGATAAATATTCGTTTGAGTGAGTGATGTGTTGCCCTGAATATGCGTGCAGATACACTTTCTGGGACGCGGTGACAGAGGACTGGAAAATAGTCATCCATGACGCGAAGCTAGTAAGAAAATATGGGGGTTACATCAAAGAACATTACGCCGACCAGGGTTCTTAGCAGAGGTGAGAAAAAAAGGGAAGTGAAATAAAAGTTTCGTGTAATATCAATCATATTGAAATTTTAGTGTTCATGTAAATAAATGAATCAGGCCATGTTTCAGCTTATGACGAGGCTAACTTAACTCGGCAGAGATTGAGTTGTATGGAGATCATGGATATAGTTCTTTGAAATAAGTTAGGTACATATTTATGTTGCATTTGTCGAGGAAAAATGCATTTCATGCGTCATGATTTTATACATCATAGAGCAGTGTGTCATTATTTAGAACAAAGTGACCAATGATAAGCTATCAAGACATTGGCGGTAGTCCTAAGATCTATAAGCATAAAAATGATAAAAGGAAAATAACATAGAAAGTACATTCAACATAAATAAACATTTGAAAAAAAAAATCATGATTAAATTAGTTATCAATCATTATCTTCGTAGATCAAAATTCAATTTTAGATGGTACAAGTGTATTGGAGAGATGGGATGAGTTATCGAGCATGTCGAGGGGACCATTTAAAATGCACAGTCACGGTGAGGATCGAAAAGTCAAATCCATAACGGCTTCTGGAAATTGTATCATCTTCATGTAATGTGTTTGTCTTATAATACACCCTTAATCTTGCCTAAAATGCTATAAGCAAGCGTTGTCGCTTGTGCAGTTTTAAAATTAAGCAGGGGAACTCCCTAGCTGTCCCATACATTAAAGGAATCGAAAGATTTTCATTTAATAAGATTTAATTCGGAGAATTTACCGTTTGTCATCTATACATTTTGCAAATATTATTGTCGTGAAAGGACAAACATACAACCTTATATACTCTAAACAGTAAGGAGTATATTTCAAAACACTACGGAACGGTATTTTCTTTAATTAGATTTGGACTGTTAACAGCTGAATGTGGATCCTAAGAGCAAACTTTCGACTTATAAAAGAGCTCGTTTTATCCCGAATATCCCGTGATATTATTCTGATCACGTAAGCTATCTTTAGGATAGTAATATTGACTATGATCAGACGATTTTGGGAATTGAGTGTTAGCATTTCCCCCCAATTTCCCAAACACGAAAGTATCGAATGGACAAATACCTCTGGGTGCACAAGGTTTCGCGCCACCACTGGCATCATCAGACACTCGGGAGTGGGGTCTTTAACCAAGCGGTACATGATCTTGACTTCTTGAGGGATTAAATGAGACAACCGAATTCCCCTCAAGCTTCCCGGACATGCTCCTCTAATCCACTGGAGATTAACTAATCAGGAGCGGCGAGACAGCCTGGAGATAAACCCTTTCTTGGGGTTGTAGCGTCGTAGAGCGGAGATGAGAATCTCGATATTTCGGGAAATTGAGAGTCAATTCTGATTTGTTAAGTGGGCATGAGGTCTGCTTCAGGGGAATGGGAATGGGGAAGGGGTTTGTGGATGCTATTTTCACATTCGTCCTTCTGTTGAGTTAAGTGTTAATTGTCACAATCTTCCTTCAGTGCTTATTTAGAATGATAAGACAGAATTATAATCTTAACTGCAAAACAATCTCTTCTCCACCCCCTGTCTTACTTTCTAAAGAAATCCTACTTCTACCTATACCTTCCCTCTTACAACCACTTCTCCTCTCTCTCTCTCTCTCTCTCTCTCTCTCTCTCTAGCTAATTTTCTTTTTTTGTTATAAAAAATCCTTCACTGTGTAATGATTTATCCCAAAAGTAGTAGAAGAAAATTATTGGAGAAGAAATTACCAGGTTTCTCTTGTTCTCTCTCTTTTTTTAATATGGAAAAAAAAACTCGGAGCTTTGAGGGAAAAGATCGCCTATGCTACAAGCATTATCCTAAAAAGACAAATGGCACGTACCAAAACTTTCGTTAACTGAGATAAGAATATAAAAACATAAAATATCCAACTAAGGTTATATAATGGTAATAAGAAATGCATGAAATTGGGATGGTAGTATGAGGCACTAACTGTGACAGAGTATGCTTATCATGCTTTTTGTTTCACATTTAAGTTCATAAAATGGAAATATTTGCAGACTATGGGAGAAGCTCTGTCGTGCCCTTTCGATCCGATGTTTCAATGTTCCCGCCCAAACGATTAACTCAGCAGACTATTTCACACACTGACTTCCGCGATTATCATTATTGATATCCTGCTCTATCGATCACACCGATCATCATCATCTCCCACGCCCCCGTAATAAAGTCGCCCTTTTCGACCCTCCTACATCAAGATATCGGGCTGTAGCTAAACCTTCTCCCTCGAAAAAGCTCTCGAATCATGATCACAGACATCGGATAATCGATTGGGCGACAGGACAGAGATGTCAAGCTACTGCGCCCAGTAATTTCCCGCCAAAAAAACGAAGTCCACATCAGGCGAATCGCTGATATCATAATCTTGGGCTTACTTCGAACCATCGGGTCTTCGCGTCGGGCCGTGTAATCGCGTAATGCGACCTTTCGTGAAAAAAACCCTTTTATTTACGAAAGGTCGGGTTCACCGTTTGAGAAATATACCAGTTAAATCTACGAAAAGTCGGGTCCATTAACCCGACACTTCGTAGAAATTAGCTAGCAAATATACGAAGGGTCGCGTCCTTAACGCACATTTCTACAACAAATAATTTGACGAAAAACGGCTTGAATAAAAGCTAGCATTTGATTCGCACAAAGTCAGCCTTTGCCACGGAAAGTCCAGAGGTGAGTACAGTTTAAATTTCGCTAATTTGTAAAAAAATGGAATCTATTCCTAATGAGTTCTACATTGTGCCAGATCTGCGTTAATTTCTTTATATTTTCAAAGAACTGCTCTGAGCTGTATGTCATGAAATTATGTGCTATAAACTCACTAACTTTGTAAACTCTTTTCATCGTCGGCAGCTCATTGTTACCGCTGCACCCTGTCACGACGCAACATCTTGCCCAGACTTTCGGGCGGATTGCCTATGATTGTAAATGCAATGCAAAAACGGTTGACAGCGAGATTCAACGTTTATTTTATCCCACCTACATGCATAGTGTGTTGGCGAGTTGACGAATCAGTTATCCTAAATTGTTGCATGATGTATAACTGTGTAAAGCAAGGGGGAGGGCGAGGCGGGGTCTATGACTGTGTGTACAGTAAGCTCAGATTTCAAAGACAGCATAAGGAAGCATAATGAGACTAGGTATGATTTAATCCAGCAGTGTAACAGGGCTGCGTTTCACGAAACCGTCATGAGTCTAAGTTCATGGAAATCCCATAGAAATGCGCATTAATTCTACAACACGCGTTTTAATGGATGTCCAAGAAGTTAGACTTATGACGGTTTCGTGAAACGCAGCCCTGGTTCCTGTTATCGGGGGGGGGGGGGGGGGGGGAGCCCAAAATTTCTAGTAACTCGGTCAAGAATCAGTGGCATAGCTATGATTTCATTTGACTTTGAGGGGAGCGGTAGTGAGTAAAAGCATTCAAAACACTGAGCACGCGAAGCGCACTCCATAGGGGGGAGGGTGCAGGGAGGGAGAGACTACCGCCCCCTTAAGTGAAATCCTAGCTATGCCACTGATTCTAAATTTACTTACCAGGAAATTTTTGGCTCTGTCCCCCCCCCCCTTTCCTCTTGTTTTTTCCATGTCTCTTCTTCTTTCTCCCTTTTCTTTTTTCTTTCCTTTCTCCCTTCCTTTTTCTTCCTTTCCCTTTCTTTCATTTTTTTGTGGTGGTTTGGTGGATTTTCCCACTGAAATCCTTCAGGGGGAACTCTGTCCCTCCCTCCCCTGCCCCTGGTTGTTACACCACTGATTTAATCTTTTATTTGTTTTGACTTTGTTCATCAGATTGAACATGCCTAGGTTGAAACTTAATGCTGCATTTATGTCTGCATCCACATCATGTTGAAGATGTAGGTGATGATTGCTTGTTGACTGAGACTGAAGAAAGTTTCTGCAAGATATGAGTTAGTCTACCACTCCAGTTATGGAAGGTAAGTGAATTCTGCATGAATTTAATAAGGTTGCTACATGTACAGGTATGTCAATATTCAGCCAGAGTTTAGCATCATTTACAAGGCCATTGGCCTTGGTTGCAAATACACCCATTCTTGAATTTATTTGTAAACCCTGGCTGAATATTTTTTTTTTTATTATTATTGTCTCCTTTGAAAATTTCATCAGTCTGGCATGATGAATATTTTTCTTCCTTGAGTTTCATTTTCACCAGGATCAAAATATCTCACCAACATTTCTTGCTTACACTTCATTAAGAAATGTATTGCTTAGTTAAAGCTAAATAATTGTTCAGCTTTACTTGTTCATTTTTGCTATACAAGCAGAAACTATATTTTATTTTCTGATTTCCTCTCATTTCATTTGCAAGTTTGTTTTTTATTATTAAATTTCAAGTTGAGATATTCATTGTTCAATATGTGTATTGTTCTAAATTTCTGTTGTATAAATTTCAATTGTATTTTTAGTTCTGTGAAATAAACTAAAATGATTTATAAACCTTGGTCTGCAAAGGTAAATATTGAGTGCTCCTACTGTCCATAATTTGTACATGTACTTTGCATTTATCCTAATTCAAGTCAACTTTCAATCTCATTTTTTTTCTTTAACAGAAAGAATTCAGCTTCTACTCTGCATTGCATTGGATCCCTGCTTTGGAGATCTGTCTCTCAATGAGTGAGGAGTCATGGCCCTGTATGCAGCAGGGGGGGGGGAGGGGATGGGAGCAGTAGCCAAACCCACAATTCAATTCAATTCAAATTTATTGATATGCAATCAACAATTTTGGATTATTATCGACATACAAAATGTTGTGCAATGTCATTAAACAAAGTTACAAACAAATAATTGCATTATTTTTTAAAACTAAACCCCTCCCCATAGGTGTGTGCGAATTATTTGAAACTCTTAGAGCAGATTATTGTTTCATTTGAGGATTTGAAAATTCATAAATTCAGTACAGTGTACTAGTAATTTGAATTGAATGATGAGTATGTAAGTTTCAAAATTACTGTTTTCAGTTGCGTTTTAATTGATTTTATTAATTTCTTCTAAAGGGATGTGGAATAGCTCATTCTTCCTGAGTTGTGCACAACATCTGACTATGAGCTCTGTTAATGATTTATTTAGAAGTATTATTTAAAGTAGAGAAGGATTCTATTGGGCCTTGATACATGTTGGCAATTTGAATTACTAACATTTGAATGGTAGTGATGTAAAACTCTATAGTCTGTTCTTTATTTTGTTGTAAGTTGTGAACAGAGTATATGATTTTAAAAAATTGTTATTAGTAATATGAAATATATTTTACTTTTAATTGATGAATGAAGGCTGATGTAGTTTCCTTTTTATTGGAATGAACCTATTTTAACATGTACATGACTGTAATCACCATGCAGAAAAAATAATCATTACATAGCAAATTCATTTTTTTTTTACTACAAGTGTACTTTGATATTCATTGTGTAATCCCCAGCAATTTTTAAAAGAATGTGATAATTGTAATACATGTATCCGGGACATGTATACATGCATATCTAAGAAAATACTGAAGCCCCCTCTTATGAAATGAATATGGGGGTAGGTGAAAAATGAAGCAACCAAGAGGGTGTGTTCAAGAGAGATGGAAAGTGTTGGAAAGAGAGACAGAGATAGATACAGGAAGAAAGAGATGAAAAATCAATTCAGGCGAGATTATTTGATGAAAATTCGAGGGTGTCCAAGAGAGAGAGAGAGAGAGAGAGAGAGTGGGGGGGGGGGGGGGCAGAGAATGGGAAAGGATGGAGTAGTGGAGAGTTTGTGAAGGAGATAATTGCAATGTATATGTGTTTTGTGTTGATTAAATTTATCAGATTTTCAAAGTGCATTATCTTTTGAAGATCAAGGTCGTACATCTACAAGCCATATACCTTTATGGATATTGATTAACAAATTCTTTGGTATAGGTCTTCTCACGCATTCACCAAAATTTTATCATCACACGTGATTAGCCACCCCCCCCCCCCCCCCCATGATCAGTGATAGTAAAGAAAAGATATATATTTGGCATTTCCATGGAAGTCTGTTAATACGTTAAAATTCAACAGTTTGGAACCTAATTATAATGAAACTGAACAGGGGCGTAACAGGTACCTGTTATCAGGGGGGGGGGGGGCAGCCCCCAAAATTTCCCGGTAACTAGTCTATGTCTAGAATCTGTGGCGTAGCTACGACTGCATTTTAGGAGGACGGTAGTGCTCCACCGGCGTAAATCGAATTTGAGGAGTGGGGGATGAAAAACTTTTAAAACGATTTTTTTTTCCCTCTCACACACATTTTGATATCTATTCAGATATCAGAAAATAACCACTTTTCTGGATTTGAATCGCATTTTTGAATAAAAATTCTAAAATATGACGAAAGAGCGAAGTGAGCGAGCCAAAAATAACCACTTTTCTCGATTTTAATCGCATTTTCGGATGGAAATCCTAAGATTTTGACAAGCGAGCGAAGCGAGCGAGCCAAAAATAACCACTTTTTTTGTTTTCAGTAGCATTTTCAAATAGAATTTCTAAAATATGATGGTTGTTTACGATAGATATTCAGAATTTTTACTAACTGATTAATCAAAATATATTTTCTTCCTTAAAAAGTGTGTCTGCCTGGGGGGAAATTTGTACACACCATCCCCCCTCTCCCCGTAGTGGGGGTGATAGATCCCCCACCCCCTGGAATTTACGCCAATGTAGTGCTCCCTAGAGGGGAGGGGGAATTTTCCCCCTCCCGCGCGAAGCGCGGAAGCTCCGACGTTTCTTTGAATTGTTAGTTGTCGGTAATAAGTCTATCTTCTGTGGCGTAACTAGGATTTCATTTTTAGGGAGATGGTAGTGCTCCGTAGGGGGTGCAGGAAGCTCCGACGTTTTTTCTTTTTGCTGTCAGTTCCCGCTCTTCTTACGCTTTCTGCTTGTTATCGGGGGGGGGGGGGGGCGGGCATACGCATAGCCAAAAATTTCCCGGTAATTTAGTCTAGAATCAGTGATTTCATTTTAGGAGGACGATAGTGCAAAGCGCGCTCCCTAGGCATGCTAGGGGTAGGGTGCAGGGATGGTGATTTTTCCCCTCCCGCGCGAAGCGCGGAAGCTCTGACGTTTCTTTGAATAAATTGTTCGTTGACTTTTCCTGGCCTCTTACATTCTCTGCCTGTTATCGGGGGGGGGGGGGGGCAGAGCCGAAAATTACCCGGTATCTAAGTCTAGAAATAGAATATGCGGAGGTGAGCCCGCACCGCGATTTGCTTGTTGCGAAGCCCTTAGCGGGTGGGGCCCAGGGTTCTGGCTTAGGGCCCCTGTTGGGGTCTACAGGGAAAGCCACTGCGATGGTCCAGGGAATGGAGCCCCCAGAAACTCCGGGGTTTGGGTACTAAATTTTCCCTCATTTCTTTTGTTTCCCTTTGCCTTTTTTCTTTTCCCCCCTTTCCCTCTTTTCCCCCTCTCTCTTCTTCTCTATCCCCCTTTTCCTTTTTTTCTTTCCCGTTCTCCTTCTTCCTTTCCCTTTCTCCTTCTTTCTCTCCCTTACTCCTTCTTTCTTTTCCTTTCTTCTTCTTTCTTTTCCTTTCTTCTTCTTCCTTTCCCTTTCTCCCTTCCTTTTTCTTCTTTTCCCTCCCTTTCATTTTTTCCCGGTGGTTTGGTGGATTTTCTCGCTGAAATCCTTCAGGGGGGGGGGGGCACTCTGCCCCCCCCCCCGCCCCCCGGCTGTTATGCCATGCACTGAAACTGAAGTACTTGCATATCATAAATAGATTAATATCAAAATTTATTTTTTTTACCCGATACTTCGTCATTTGAAGGTAGTTTTCTCACGAATATTCGCGTAAAAGATTAGTCTTATGTCAATGACCACAATTGCTAAAAATCACATTTTTACCACACGATTTACCCGACCTTTCGTAAATACAGGGGGCTGTTTTCACGAAAAGTCGGGTTACGCGATTACACGGCCCGACGCGATCACCCGATGGTTCGAAGTAAGCCATAATCTTGTAATCGAGAAGGAGACGGAGTGTTACAAGGAGACTAAGTATGCTAAGTGGAAAGAGCGTCAACTCTAAGGACAATATCTATATTGGGATACCATGTGGTTTGTTAAAGGTACCATTTGATTTTAATAAAAACAAAACGATAAGCATATTTTAGGATCAATTTAACAAACGTATCAGAATTTTCAGTTCTGCATAGTATATCCAGGTGGGCGAAAATGGGTGGGGGGGGGGGGGGAGGCAACTGCCCCTGCCCCCTGCCCCTCCCCCGCTGCGTAAGGCCTTGAATATACCTGAAGTTAAGGATACAACATTAACCTCCCCTAACCCAAGCCAACTCTGTTCTAGTAAAATATGGAAGTGGTGCATTGTGAATAAGGATTTTATGAACCCCCAAAACACAAAAAGAGTACGCTTTAAAGTGTAAAAGATACATATAGAACGTTGTAATTTTCACCCCTTGTGTTTTGGGTGTTATTTTAGGGGGTATTGGTTTTTGGTTTTGTCTTTGTAATTTTTTCCGGGAGGGGCCTTTAAACGAATGAACAGGGACACACGCCTTCTCCAATATACACCGTAAAAAGATAGCCATTCACTGTCTACACTACAAACATCAACTTCTCACAGATGTAGACGACATCATGACAATCATGGATGACATTTCTATTTAAAAAGGGTGATGCTCCGTTTCGAAGTAAAGCATGTTGTTGTTGGGAGCAACGCCTAGTAATCAAGATTAATCCTTTAAGATTGACAGACACTGAATCCTGCAGTCTCGAGCTGCGATTAATCTTTGTAATTCGATTAAAGACTGATCTCAATTTAGGATTAAAATAAAGACGCATAATAAAGACGTCGCTTCCAGTCTTACCAAAAGAGAAGGTTGACTGGGTTGAGAAACAACGTCATAATCTGATCATGCTGGATAGAAAATGATTTTACCTCATATTTCACATTTACAATGACTGTATCATGCTCACCATTCACGGACGACGGGACGACGTTCACTGATGTTTCACGAGAAAAACACCATTCTTTATTTGTTTGTTTATTCTGGTTGGTTTTGGTCTGGTTTTATTTACGATCATATATCAAATATAAACATGAAATTATAAAACAACATAAAATTACGATGGTAGTATCATACAATTATACAAAAGAAGAAAATTAAGATCGAGGGATGACCCGCTTCAGATTAATTAACATATCTAACCTGTTCTTCCTCGGGATTGGTATTGCATGCTTACCATGAAAACTACCTTCAGCATGTTAAGATTGTTAGTTTATGGGGGTTTTCTGCGACACATACTGTACCCCGGTGACAATTGCTCCATGGCCAAAACATCCTCCAAATTCTTGATTTCATCTCTGGACCAGACACTAAACCAAATCCAAACCCATTCCCCAAACCTACTATAACCCTAACCTAAAACCAAAATCGCAACCCGAGCACTAGCCGTAAAACCTTGCGCAGTTGTCGGCGGATCATAATACCATTCACACCCGTTCACAGTGTCGATAATCCCCGCGATTAAACGAAGTATATCCGTTATAGAGAAGGAAGTCAGGGGACTGACTGAGTCTCGACAGCTTCGCCATTGATCTTCTGTATAATCCTGTGGTCGTCATAATGTTGTACACACCTGTTTTCAAGGAAAGTTAAGGTTAAACATGGCTCCAAGTCTTCAGTATTGCGATTAACCAATTTGAATTCACGCGACATTATCAAATGGTCATTTGGACTTTTGAAACTGATATTGCCCTGAAATGAAAGATTTGAATGATTGAATTCGGACCATGGGCTCTTCGGAAATATACAAGGGCCCGTTAACCATGATGGCGACTATGGTCCAAAGGGTCAACGATTTGCTGGATAACAAACCATAGTCATGAGAGTGTTATTTGATCGTAAATCTACAGGTTGGTGTCAGGTTTTTTGCTTTATTGGACCTCTGAAACATCAGAATGTGTAGTTCTTGGACAGTGGTGGAGGGCATCTGGATCATAAAATTGTGGTTATCGGACCGTTTGGGACATAGAGCATAATGGCAGTCGAAGGGCCGTTGGACCTTAGGAAATAACATCGCTTTGGAAAGTAAGGCGATAGGATGTAGACATGTTAGAGGACCTTTGGACCAGTGGGTCAAAGAGGGCATGTAAACCACTGTAACGTCTGTAGGGTCGTATAAGTGGAAGGTTATGTGTCCTCCACATCACACAAGTTCAGCCACTGTCGTTCTAATCATTTGTAAAAGATGACAGGTAAGGTTACTCAGGTTTATTTTCCCGCGTCAGGCATTACTGCTGAGTCATTCCAACAGCAACCACGCTGACCAGAGACTGGGAGAGCAGCTGCGGGTAGACATCGATTGAGACAAACCGACAAGGCGACGAACCTGTAATTAGTTCTGTAATCATCATACCCCTGGCAATCTGGGTCAAACTCAAAGTCAGGAGAAAGTACAGAAGGAACTGGGCTATAGTACGCCACCCGGCTGTCAGGCAAACTCAATGATATTGAAGCCTCAGAGGATTTGAATTTCAGAGTGCTAACCAGACCTTGGTCAAGAACTTGATCCAGAACTTGGTATGAGTTATTACTCAATTAGTCCTCTTGCCACCATTTTGTTTCTTTTATGAGAATAGGTTATAATTCATAATTGAACTCCAGTCTTCTCTGATTTAACGAAGACCCAATGAGTCACGTGGGAGATTAAGTCATTCATAGATCCATTACCAGTTCCGATGACAAGTATTCAGCTGTTTGTTTCTAGCGGCAGGTATCAGGATATTCATATGTCCGTAAAATAATTGTTTTTCTTGAATAATGACTTAGTTATGTTGTCTGGTAACATTATCCAAGCTGACTTGGTGATCCAAATAAAATTTTACAATTTGAATTTTAGATAATGGGAAGTGACATTTTTGTTAATCTGTTCAGACAGCTAATTACCACACTTAAGTTTAAGGACTGACAGATTTGATTGAAGCTCTAGATCTTATTAGTTTTAATTTAAAAAAAACCCACCCTGTATGTAGAACATGGTAGAATGGTTGATGGAGAAAGTACAAAAGAGGAGAATCAGTGTGTGTGAATGACATAGGCAGTGATGAATCTTATGACGCTACATATAAAGCATTTTGCTTTTCTTTGCCTTTCTTTGCTTTCTTTTCCTTGAATATTTAATGGAACCCACTTACACCATGTACGTACTGACGTGAACGACAGGAAAGTGGGGGGGGGGGGGGTTGATGTTTAACAAGTAGTTGTTTGCTAAATTTTTAATATTTCAATTGTTCACTTTTGTCTGCAAATCTTCAGAACTTCTGGTTTGGGGATTTTGTCGCCGAATATTTGTCTGAAACAGACACATTCCCTAGTGAATTTTAAGGGAATTAGGGGCGAATCGGTCCATATTCCCTTAAAATTCACTAGTATTCATGCATTTCTCGACATTGTGGCTCATCCACCGCCCCCACCTCCCCCCCCCCCCCCTTACCATGCTTACAGAATTCTAGACCATGCAGCCCCTCTCCAAATGATAAATAACCACCTGACGCCCCTGCACTCTGAGCGCTTCTGAATGGGTCCTGATTGGCCGATGTCTTCTTCAGCGCCGCTGTTTCGTGAAGAATAAAGGTCTTCTTTGCTCAGATATCATAATGCTGTCATCGTTGAACGAGGCGAGGGGAAATCCCCAACGAGTCTCAGAGTTAGGCAGCGGTGACGCCTCTGAGCCCACTCGGTGACAATACAACGGATATTGGGTAAACCTTTGCTGAAAGATATACCAGAAACAGAGCCCATGGAACCTTTAGAATATCTCCTAAATGAACATAAAACAAGGATTTTAGTCTTATGGATTTAATGGTACTTAGAGTCACGTTCCCTTGGTTAATTTTTATTGCTTACCTTGTCTATTGGTGGGGAAGAACCTAATATTTAGACATTGTCTTGATATTGAGAATATTTGGACAAAATTCTGCACCTGTGCCGGCTTGTATGTTTTCCCCGAGGTTTAAAAATACTGCACTGTGAAACAACTAGTTCCATCCTCTCTGTCTCTCTCTGTCTCTCTCGCTCTCTTCCATTCAGTAATGATAAATTATCCTTACGTTTTTATGGTTATTCGAAGACCTAAGGCATAACCATAATAACTTTAGAAGAATATGGACCACTAAAAATGAAATGAATACCCATTGCCTATTTACCACGACTTTTACTGCGTATATATGTCAACACATTTGATTGTAATTTTAGTATTTACGTAAGTAGAAATTAGTATTTACGTACGTACGTAAATACTAAAACTACTTTACTAAGTACTACTAAAACGAATTTACAGTAAATACTTTTTAAGTATTTGCTGTAAATAATTTTACATATTGAAATTCAATTTAATGCAATTTTTTTATTATAAACACTGAAAACAATACGTAAATACTAAAACTACTTTACTAAGTACTACTAAAACGAATTTACAGTAAATACTTTTTCAGTTTTTGCTGTAAATACTTTTTAAGTATTTGCTGTAAATAATTTTACATATTTAAATTCAATTTAATGTAATTTTATTATTATAAACACTGAAAACAATACGTAAATACTAAAACTACTTTACTAAGTACTACTAAAACGAATTAACAGTAAATACTTTTTAAGTTTTTGCTGTAAATACTTTTTAAGTATTTGCTGTAAATAATTTTACATATTGAAATTCAATTTAATGCAATCTTATTATTATTAACACTGAAAACAATAACTGAATAATGAACTTTCTACAAAGACATCAAAGGTTGTACCTCATGAAAGTGGAGTTAAAGGATACTTCTTCTGCAGTGTTCCTATTTTAAGAGAAAGTTACTGTCTTGTTTCTTCCTTTTATAGGTTTGCTTTTTTTAAATTCTTTACTAGTGTTTATTTCAAAGACTATGTCAGAAACAGGGCCAAACATAACTAAAAACAAGATCGAACTACACGGATACTTCTAGTTAAAATGTCAATTTATTTGCAATGTCATTTTCAATTTTTTTCGGAAACCATAAATCAACGTGCACCCTTCGCCTCTCCCATTCCAAACAAACAACGCAAACTAAGAAAAGAAAACCGACTGCTCATCGTTGTCAAGATGTTATTTCATGAAGCGTAGAAGAATAGGAAGCAAATTATCTTATTTAAATTTGCTTTTGTTTAGAGGCTGATACCCCTGAGACAAGATAGGGCGCGTCGAGTGGCGACCTTTCCCCGTGAATCGGGGTATCTTTGTCATCATTCCTCATCTACAAGAGGCTTGAGGAAGAGAACGAGGGACTTGCAGGGTTTCACTGGTCTTCTTTTAATGTCACTTCGGCGTCTCAGGGGTAATGACGGAAACGACTTATCATGATCAGAAGGACAAATCATTCGAAGGAATGACAGAGGACAAATTAATTTATCATGTTTATTCAAATAGGAAATGTTGCAAGACACCCATTTTCCAACCCCCAATTACCTAAAAAGCAGAATCATCGATGCTTGCTGGAGACGAATCAATTTGTATATTCTAGATCAGAGTGAAATCAGAATGGCCATATAGGGCGACTGCGCGTAGCTATGTCTACATGCATTAACACTTATATATATATATATATATATGTATGTATGTATATATAATAAATCCCCTTGTTATACGTCCCCCTAACCCTAGTTTTGTTAATCCTTGCATGAACTGTAGACATGGTAGAAAGCTGAGAAAAGAAAGTTGTCGCTTAGGTCTAGTGGTAAGGCACTGGAGTTCTAACCCAGAGAGCCGGATTCGACTCCAGGCAGAGGCAGTTTGTTTCATAGGATGACAGTAAGCATGGTAAGGACGAATCTTGACGCTAAACTCACCATACACAAAGTTTCTCACTTATTAACACATATCGATTATGATATAATTTCCAACTTATTTCAAAACATTTATTGTTTTATTCCTAGATGAATGAAAATATTACAAGACCACGCAGTAGGGAGCAGAGGGCACTTGCCCCCCCCCCCCGAAATTTTCAAACCTTACTTAATTTATACTGAAAATTTCGAGTAAGAAATTCCACTCAAAGTGTACACCAGATCGTTCAATTTCAATTCTAAAAATTCAAAAACTCCCTCTTGCTGGAGGGGGATACCCCACCCACACCCTCCCCCGCTAGGTCGCTTCGCTCCCTCGCTTGTGTGTTCGTTTCCTCGAATATTGAACATATTCTTGCCCCACCCCAGGAAAAAAATATGCGTACGGCCTTATTCATGTTGGTCGAAAAAAAAATAGAAACGTTATGGACCCTTTTGAGAATTAATTTTAGAGATTAAACCAAATTGCATACATCCTCAGATCCCGTCTTAAGACACATTTTCGATATTTGTGATAAAAATCAGTGACATCATGTAACACACTAGAGGCATTCTTTAAATACATTTTAGATTTAGATAAGCATGAAAAAAGTTTTTTTTTTTAAATTGAAAATTCGGTTTCGTCCCTAAAACTAAAGGTGTGCGGGATGTGATCAATTACAACGCTTTCACTTTTTAAATGTTTTCATGCAAGAAAGGATATGATTACACCCACTTATATCTATTTTCATTTCAGTTTAATGAAGGAGTGAGGAAGATGGAGGGCGGCCATTTTGTAGGCCGCGTCACTCACGTAGACTGTCGTGTGTGTCCGTTGTCACCTGCAAAGTATCGGTATGGAAAGGTAAATAAACAAATACAAAACAAAAGCTAACCTTTTCCAATTCAAATGATATCTTTTTGTTTCACTTATTTCACATCTCATCTTGTCGGAAGAGACGTCGCCGCTGCAGACAGAACAAGCCCCTTCGAGCCTAAAATCCCGGTCCACATCACTCAAAAATTTCAGCCCACCCCAGGGACGTCTTAAATCTTTATCTCGGTTTTTCCTTTTGCTTTGGCTGCAATCAAATCGTTGCATTTGATGTAAGAGGCACCTGTTAAGCAAACATGACTGCTAAGAGCTTCAGTTATGTCCATTTTGCGGATACATATACAAGATAATTTTGTTGATAGCTAATTATGACAGGAAACGGTCTAGTGTATGATGTCCAGCGCATAGGTCAGACCTCTGACCTATTTCCCTGATTGACAAATGCAGCGCGGTCCCCTATTTTTTCTTCTTTTTTTTTCTTCTTTTTCTCCTCCTTCTTCTTCTTCATCTTCTTCATCTTTTTCTTTTTTTTTCTTCTTCTTCATCTTCATCATCTTCTCTTTTTTTTCCTTTTCTTATTTTTCTTTCTTTCCCATTGTTTCTTCATCTTCGTTTTTCCTTTTCTCACACTTAATCTTCCCTATGATTTTCGTATGTTTCATTCAATATGTTTACTTCTTCTTCTTCCTTTTCTTTTTTCATTATACCTAATCGAGTATGTCTGTTTTTAAAGAAAGACAGAAGAGATGGGTAAAACTATTTGAGCACAATCAGAAGGTGAAGAAAGAGAAGATGATGAAGAAGAAGAAGAAGGAGGAGGAGGGGGAGGAGGAGGAGGAAGAGGAGGGGAGAAGCAGGAGGAGAAGCAATAGGAGGAGGAGAAGGAGGAGAAGAAGAAGAAGAAGAAGAAGAAGAAGAAGAAGAAGAAGAAGAAGAAGAAGAAGAAAGAGAAGAAGGCAAAGAGAGGGAATGTAAGAACACATTATGGGCAAAATAATGAACGAGAATATTAAAAGGATGGTAAATTCTGTACTAGTTCCTTCCACTGATAGATGCTCAAGGCCCTTGCCCTTTAAAATGTCGAACAGAGTTTCACAATAAATTTTATAAAATAAAGAAATTCAGCCTTCTAAAAACAAAAGGGAAAATTGAAATACAAATCACGTAAAAAGAGGGATTAACAAACGTCTGGTTGAAAACATAAAAGAAGAAAATACATAACACAGACAAAGTAATACAAAAACCTACAATATCTTCTTATTTAGCTCTAGTAAGCCATAGCGGTTCTGATGGAAAAAATATTAACTCTAACATGTACTTTGAAGGAAAAATAACCTCCCTTGAACCTCAAATGAAGCAATATGACATAGTAATTGTTGACGTATTCCAGAATATTTTACGACCGCGTACAGTACGTCAACCATTTACGTATCTACTCATATTCATGTAATTGAATAGGTACGCTTTGGGTAGCAGGTATTTGATTGAGGTACCTTTTAAACCGTGTAATCAATGCACAAAGGAAAAAAAAATGTGATAGTGTTGACAGAGATAGTGCTATCAGAGAGAATTATAGCCATCATGGCCATTTTAGCATTTCATCCATAAGTGACAAAAAAGCGTGTAACGTATGTGTATACATTTTTATGACATGAAAAAATTAACATTGTATGTGTTGTAACGCCAAAATGTTTACCACAGTTATTGTTTACATTATTCATTATTACACGAAATGTATGTCACCTCGCAGAATGTCACACTCCAGAAGTAGGGGTGGTTTTCCTAAAGGTTGCGTGAGGGGAAACCTCGTTGGATCAGCTTTACGAGATGGCGCCATAAGCCGCAACGCACGGAAGCGCACGCCACATGAGGAAAAGGGTCCTGTAATCATGAAAATCAATAAGACACTGATACAAAACACAGCAACGCAAAGCTCGCTAATGGAAGACGTCTGACTGAGATGTAATCCGTGATCCCTCCATAAAACGGCAGTTCACTCCCCTCGGCACCACTTTGATTATATGCCATTCTCCAATAAATATTGATTGTTTGTTTTGTTTTGGTATTATGGATATGCAGCCGAGAATATAAAAGCTCTACTGAATGGCGGTTCAATAACAGCATGATGGACTTGCACCACTTCAACCTTATATTAATGTTGGTGCCAGTTACTCCCGTTATGATTAAACTTGGAGAAATACATTGTTTTATCAAAATTTTCTATTTCAGCATGTCTATAATTGTTTGCCGACCATTTGAATAAAAACTTTTCTTCTATTTCCAAAAATATTGTAATCATCAAAATTGCCATCACAAATGGAGTTTGATCATAGAATAAAATGCTTGTTCCATCTCTTATTGTCTTGATGATTATTCTAAACGTATAGAGGAGAAATGGCTATTGTTATTGCTTAAGAGCCATGTCGTCGATAAAAGCAAAATTACAGAACTTGGACATGAAATCTTATACTTGAGCATCATTTAATAGAATGGGAGCCAGCCACGCCATTATTCTTATTGTCTGCACCCGATCTATTCTATTCGTCAAAAAAGCCATAAAAGGGGGTTTTCTTTGTTTTGGCGTTGGTCTGTAGAGAGAGTATTATTACTTTGGGAGAAAAGTTCGAAGCACCAGGTTTGGAAACCCAGACATTAGATGCGATGATTCAATATTCAGTCATAAATGATTCATAATGGAGATCCGCATGTCTACATTTTTCATACTTTTAGAGAATATTCGGGGCTACCAAAATAATTTCGGTTTACTTACTAGTAGAAGGTTTTCTTTGTTGAGATGTTGCAACATTCCAGACGAAATAAATCCATCTTGACAATCATATTTATGTTATCTCTACTAAGGTTGTTGAAATGGTTATTCTAAGTAACTACAGAGTTCCTAGCATTTAGTTATTGACTGTAATGGACGCTGAAGAGGCTGTCAAAGTTAGCTCGATATTCCCTTCTCTGAGCGCTTTTGTGCCCTTATACGTCTTCTGAAGAATAAAAGTGCTTTGGACATCCCAGTAGACCGACAGTCCAAGGAACCGACAATTTTTATGATATTGTTCTAAGAAAATTGTCGGAGTGCTCACGAAAACTGGTATGTCGGTTGTGTGGACAGTCGTTCTCATAAGCTTTCAGCGCATTACTTTCAGTTATCATTCAGTAAAATGATGTAAGACTTGGGCGTATGAAATATCCCTGCTTTCCAGTTACTAATATACTTCAATTATGACAAAATGTTTTACAACATAGAATTTCGCAAAATCGTGATCTTATTGACAGATTAATGTTTACATATTTACTACTTTTTCGCCATCGTTATTTCTTTATATACATTAACGTAGAATGCTGACCAACCAGTGGCAGATCCGGGGGGGGGGGGTGTGGGTGGTTGGAGGTGCCCCGCCCAACCCCATGTGACATGTTCTGTACACATCAAAGACAATAGAAGGAAAATGCCCCCCCCCCACCCGCAGATCAGGGACCAGTGGGTGTTTCATAAAGCTGTTCGTAAAGTTACGCTTGACTTTACGAAAGATTGGAATATAAAGTGCTAAATGGGATGCCCAAAGTTTTTCCTGACGTTTTAACAAAGTGTGACTGCCTTTCCCATTATCTCAACTAAACTGTGGCAAAAAACCGAAATAAATAAATAAAATACTTCGTAATAAAAATGTTTGTCAAAAATGGTAGTATTAATTTACGTCTGCATATTTTACTTTTCACTGATGCGATTTATAATTACTGAGAATCCCATTCGGCTTGGCATATTCCAGTCCTTCGTAAAGTCGTTGTAACTTTACGAACAGCTTTATAAAACACCCCCTGGAATTAAAAAAGTGATGACCTTTCTAATGTACATTTTTTTTTTTTAGCTTGTTAGATATTTTCAGACTTGTGCTTGTGCCCCCCCCCCCCGCCAGATAGTCCTGGTTCCACCTACGCCATATCATTTTTAAAATGTTAATTCATGTGTTTCCTCCGGTGGTTTTTCTCCGTAATCTTTGATAAATGAACCTGACCACTGTAGTCGAAAACAAAGTCACACGACGTCGGAGACAAAATATGTTTTATGTCTCCTTTAGGTCTTTTGTCTTTTCTGACCGCATCGTGATGCATCGCCTCTTGGTCTGGCCAATAGGTCTGCCCCGGGGATTACAGTTGTTATTCCGAAGGTTCGTTATTCCGGAGGTGCGTTTATTCCGAAGGTTCGTTATTCCAAAGGTTCATTAGTTCGAAGGAATGGTTAGTCCGAAGGTTCGTTATTCCGAAGGTTCGTCAGTCCGAAAATGAAATAAGGTTCGCTTTTCCGAAAGGTTCGTTAATCCGAAAACGAAATAAGGTTCGTCATTCCGAAGGTTCGTTTATGTATCCTCAAAGCGATCTGGAAGGGTTCAATGTCAAGGTTAGATCATGCACCTTTCTTTCGACAGGATAAACCCAAGAAGAAGAAGAACCACATCGCTCAACCCTGAAATCAATTTGCAAATGTCAATGATAATTATTGATAGGCTCAGTAAAAAGAAAAATTTGCAGTAATCCAAGAATCACCTTTTAAGATGTATTGTGGCCGAAAAAGGAATCGAAATTACGAGATCGCCGAGTCCATGTTGGTGATAGCAATGTTATTGGAAAAGAAGTTCCCCATAGACAGATGTTCCCCTTGAAATGCTTGCAGGTTCAATGGACCTTCTACATGGGTGGAACTATAGGGCACACTTTAGATGATCTGTACGTTTGTATTGCAATTTGCAGTTCCCTTGTGACATAAATGCAGGCCTGCAAGCCAACGTCAGGTGTAAAATTAGATAAATAGAGTACCAGTAACCACTTGCGTACTGATGGGGGGGGGGGGGGTTCTAGGGGCTGCTGAACCCCTCCCTAAATTTTCACGACCAAGTGCTTTTTTTCCAGTTATTATTTGCATCTCTTCAGCATTGTCATTGCATCGGAATTTCTTGAATATCTATAGCCGATTGGATTTTTTTTAAATTTCTGTTATTCTTCATTTTCCTTGAGGACTTTTTTCGTCGTCGTCGTCGTTGTTGTTGTTGTTGTTGTTGCGTGCTTGCTTGCTTGTCAGCAGCTGGACCCCTCCTAATTTCTAATCTTTTTTTTTAATAGTGCAGCCCCCCCCCCCTTCAATATTTGGCACATTACGCCTCTGCCGGTAACGAAAACATGAATGTTGGGAGACGGAATTTTTCATTATTCTAACATGTCTAATGCAATAAATGACGAGTAATGATAACTGATAAACGAATATGCTTAGTGTGCATGTCGTTAGGAAGGAGATAGTACTATGATGTTGAAAAACGGGAAGGCACTCGCGTCTATCAAAATGTTATGATTACTGATGCAAAGTGCTCCCCTCACATGTTGTACAAACCTAATTGCTCAGTTTATCGCTGTTCCAAAAACGAACATCATTTCATAGCCGCATAACCTTGGGTACATGGGTATCGATCGAGAGGTAGCGCGAATGAAGAGGAGGCGAAAACCTGCCACCGATATTAACAACTGTTACAGAATGCCATCTCCTGTAAAATAAACGAACCCATACAATTGAATAGAAGAATGCAAAATAAATAGAAGGCATGCGTGGCAAAATATTTCATGCATTAATAAAATCATAATGCTAATGACACAGGTCTATGACTGGGATGAATAGAGCGGGAGATTCTTTGATGTTGGATATTTTTTGTATGTAATAGGAATTGTTGTTAGGGACCAGCAGAGCAGAGACAGAGAGACAGGGTGACAAAGAGAGCGAATAAAGAGGACGGAGAGAGAGAGAGAGAGAGAGAGAGAGAGAGAGAGAGAGAGAGAGAGAGAGAGAGAAAAGAGAGAGAGGACAGTGGGATAGCGATGGGAAAAGAAAAAATGAAGAGAGAGAGAGAGAGAGAGAGAGAGAGAGAGAGAAGGCGCTTTCACACCTACCCGATCAGGAAAATACCAGGTATTTTCAGATCGGGTATTTCTACCCCGATCAGAAAATACCAGGTATTTTGCCAGTGTGAAACCAAATTACGCGTAATATCCCCGAAAGAAAATACCCGTAAACTAGTAGGTACTTTCTCAAAATTACGAGTACTTTCTCCAAGGTCGCGGGGATTTTTGTAATGTGAAAGCAAATTACGAGAACTTATTCCATCAAGCACTAACGTTAGCGCACGAACCGTGTAATGTACTGTACAGTACTATGTGTACGTATTGGACGTCGTTATCGTTTGTGTACCCGCACATTCTAGATCGTTGTTTTAGCAAAGTTTTGTTCCCCTTTTCTTGTTTTTTTATTTATGATCTATTCTGATATATCGATACAGTAGTATGTCATCCTCTGATCATCGCTGATAGCGATGTGGAGGGGGGAGGAGGTGTACACGGCAGTGTCCTCCTCCAGCCAAAGAAATAGGACTATCTACGATATGCTTGCTGCAAGACTTGCCAGCCTCTGGTTAGAGGATACCTCTCGAAATAAAAAATAAACCGAAAGTTCTGAAGAGAGATTATCAGACTGCAAATGTACATCAATATGTAGAGACGTATCGATGATTGCATCGAGCTAACTAGCTAGCGCTATCATAGCAAGAGCTGAGCTAGCTGAGCGAATTTAAGCGCGAGCCTCGTCTCCAAAATAAATCGTTCTGCGCATGCTCGTAACTTCGGGAACTTACCCCGAAGAGGTCTGGCTTCGGGTAGGTGTGAAAGCGCGGAACAATTATCGGGTATTTTGGGGCCTTAACAAGTTCTCGTAATTTACGGGTATTTTTCCTGATCGGGTAGGTGTGAAAGCGCCTAGAGAGAGAGAGAGAACGAGAAGAAAGAGGAAAAAAGAATAAAACTAAAGTAATAGATTATTATACGAAAAAAGAACAAGCGGGAAAAGAAAGCTATAATACAAGCACAGGTGTATGCATCTAAACTGGGAAATATATTATGAAGTAAGAAAATAAAACTGTAGTAAGAAAAAAAACTTTACTGCACCATGTACCACGAATCGTGTTTCATACGATACAGATGAAGCAATGGATTCATCGGTAATTTAAAAAAATCTCTTATAAATATCTTGTATGCTTAGGAGATAAAAATTTTAGTCATCATAATCATGATAATGAAGAGTAAAGGTTTTTGTTTGATCACATCATTCAAAAGCTTAGATATTGATATTCGGGCAAGAGACGTCAGTCCCGTTTCTAGTATTCAGTATGTGCGTTACTGCCTATGGTTCAATTATGACGCCTTCTACGCAAATTCTTAATTTCTTCAGGCAAAATATTACGTTGCTTTCAGTTAATACGATGAAATGCAGTTCTAACTTTTTGTATTGTCTGACTTGGAAACTATTGAAAAAAAAAATCATTGTATATCAATGATTTATTGACCATACATTGATCTTTTTTATTTGAACACACAAGCATACACTGGTATCAATATGCCTATAGCATGTTCATTGATGTACGATAAAAGAGCAATGTAGAGAAAATGCCTTGCTCAAGGGCATAAGTGCCTTGTCGAGGATCGAACCCCGATTCTCGCGTCTCCAGTCAAACGTCTTAAACCACTGGGCCACGGCACCTCCTTACAAAAGCAATTGGTCCCATGGTCTGTGGTAACCAACTGGCACCACAGTCTCTTCTTGATATCTTAAATGGGAATGTAATAGAGATCGGATTGGCTTTCAGCCTTAACGTCGCCGACGTCAGCTTCTGGCAACGTAATCGAAAAAAAAAAAAGAAAAAAGAATTTCAATATCCTAATATAGCAGTGTTCAGGAAGCGCATGCACAATATTATGCCCAAGGCGTAAAAAAAAAAGTTTTCGCATTGGGCGAGAATCGAACACGGGTCACCCGCGTGGCAGGCGAGAATTCTACCACTGAACCACCAATGCTTACATCTAACTTACATAATAGACAGATTATACAGCAACTAACTTTACAATGTCGAATCCTATGTCTATGTCAATAAAACATGGATTTTTTCCTTAATAAAATATGGATTCAGGAATCAGAATAATGGATAAGACCCCCCCCCCCCCAAAAAAAAAAAAAAAAAAAAAAAGTTCGGTGCTCTAGTAGCAAGTTCCTTGCTATGAGTAAAACATCTTGGTGCCTTCCGCTACTAAAATATCTGCCAAAATGAAATTAAACTTTTGCTATCTCCTCTCTGTACGTGCAATATAAAACAAATTCATGTGTTTATTGAATCAACGGTACACGTTATGATTAGGTTTTCAAAGAAGAGGCATAATATCATCTATGAACATTTTATATGCTTTTTTACCGACATCTTAAATCATGAATAACATTATCGAGTTTGCTGGGTACCCCGACCTTTCCTGTCGGAGGGAAAAGCCTGTACCGGGTTATGAATAGTCGTCAGCGTCGCTCTCCTGCCAACCAACTAGTCATGCTAGTAGTCAACTGGAATTATCTATGATTGGAAAGTTCAAAATACGCCACAATGTCCATAATGGTTTCTCAAGATCATTCTTTACCTCAGTCCAGAAGAATCCAACACACATCTTAACTTTAAATGTAATGATATTGGAATTTCTTTTAAAGTGCAGTCGCGGGCGCATATCAATAGGGGCGAGATAGCTTTTATGCTTTCGTGTTACCAAAGAATACATCTACATCGCCGTGGACATCACCAACAGTAATGATAACAATACCTGCATATCACGCCATTTTTTCTAAACTAACTTGATATAGTACATCAAAAGTTGAAGGACATTTCACTGTCTGTTGGGGAGAGCGCAGTTCATTAAAATACTATGAAAACAGAGAGCGGCAAGAAAAACACAATACATTAATGGACAACGATGGAAAGGCGTTTCTCGAACAATGATGTCGAGAGGCGTCCAATATTTTTGCACGCGTAATATCTATTTTTCTTTCAATTTTGGTAACACACAGAGTTATATTTGCCCTTCACGTCTTGCATGCATTCCTTCCCCTTTCTAACTATTTCCAGTATATCGCTATTTTTATTGTACTGTATCTCTTTTCGTTACTTGCTTTTCATGTTCAGGTTTCTTAATCCCAGGACCGAGATGTAAAACAGTAAGGTTACTGATCTCGTTATCCTGGTGAAATATGTTTGAATAAATGAATGAATAGTAGCTTTTCCCGATTCTTGTTTGCTGCCATTCTCCTTGAGCATAAAGACTAGACGACGAAATACGACATGTGCATGTACATGTATAAAACTCTCATCGCTCCCTACTTTTATCGTAGGTTCGATCCCCGGCACGACGCGTATGCCCTTGAGCAAGACCTTTTATCTATATTGCTCTTTTATTGCATATTAAAGTGAATTATTGTGCTACGGGCATATTAGTAGCTACGTGTGCATGTGTGTGTTTCTTTAAAAAAAAAAAATCCTCGTATTTCTTCTCCCTCCCCCCCCCCCCCCCCTCTCTATGTGTATCCCTCTTCATTACGATTTTTATTTCAGTTGTGTTTTATCACGCTGTCTAGCATCTTGTCTAGCTTTATGCAATTAACTTGATGGTAGATAATGGGAATATTTATAAATTTCATTAGAAGAAAACGCACACCATAATCTTGAAATCCACATCAATTTCATTCCTGCGATGGTCTTTATCCAAACTTTCTTTGAAATCATCGTAACAATAGCTCTATAATAACTGATGTAATCTGTCCACAATCTGATTCTGTGCCGTACCTTTTCTGATGCCTTTTCATTCTCCTTTGTCCTTTTTATCAATAGACCTATAACCCTTTTATATCACTTCCCAACAGGCACATTTACCTTATACTGTTGCTATTATTTAATATAAGAAGAAATGTATTTTTTTCCTCTGGAAT
Organism: Echinometra lucunter; assembly: GCA_029962745.1. NCBI lineage: Eukaryota > Metazoa > Echinodermata > Echinoidea > Camarodonta > Echinometridae > Echinometra > Echinometra lucunter. The sequence goes on from CM057151.1 coordinate 8,365,054, forward strand.
TTTAAAAAGAAAGAATGTGAATTACTTCATGCTGTTGTAGATACTCCAAGACCTAACCCAAACTGATTTCTCCGTAAGGTTTGCAGCGACAACAGGTGAAACCTCATCCCTACTGAATCGAACTTCAATGGTGAGCCCTCATCGTCCCAATTATTGTAGCTGAAGATGCACGATCGATGAGCCCACGCTTTCCTTCTTTTCCTTGCTACAGAAACTCGTGTCATGCAAGGAAACGATATACGAAAATAGCACTTTTTAAAATATAGTATAGTAACAAAGGTAAATGCATACGATGTTTAAGTGATATCATTTGTGAAATGCATATCACAAAAACGAAAAGATTCTCACAAAAGTCCATATCATCGACCTTTTCTGTATACGTTAAAATTATTCTCACGCTTTGCTTAAAGGCAAGTTCAGTGGGAACCAATTCTCAAAATCACACATGTCATGAAATTTCCCGCTACCTTCCACTTCTTTCTCATTCTTTCTCCTCTTCATGCATCCAAAGACATCCCATATAATAGAGCCATGTATTGACCGATGTCTGGTCTGTCGTCTGCTATCAAACAAAAGTCGTCTGCCAAGCAATGTTGTTGTTCTTCCTTAATTGTTTATTCTGCCCTAATTATTGTTCAGTCTGTGTGTAGTAAAAAGACTACTATTTCCGTCGATTTTTTGGCATTCAGTTTCAGTCGGCACTTTGGAGACTGTTGTGCCTAATTCCCCCCCCCCCCTTTTAAATGGGGTCAACCAACAATGGTATGGGTGCTAATTGTATTTCATTTGTGATATTCACATTTTCACATTTTCACATTTCCTTTCAAAAACAGATGTTTTTCTCAGTGTTATATGACAGCTTTTTAAAGTTGAATTCCCATGGCATGCTTTCGGTTGAAACAATGTTTTAATTTCTAATAGCAATTAAAAAAAAGAAAGAAAATAACGAAGGATATTAACATGAACAAAAAATATCATGTTATTCAATCATCCCCCCCCCCCCCCTCTCTCTCTCTCTCTCTCGCTCGCTCTGAGAAGTAGAAGAAGATACCCAAAGTACGCCATATAGAGTTCCAACTTCATTTCATTTTTGAAGTTGCGTACTTTGGATATCTTCTTCTACTTCTTTTACTACCAGGATTCCAAAACGTGGGAATTTTATACCCTGTGGGGCCATGTCAGCCAGTAAGTGCAACCCTATCTCCAAAGAGAACATACAAGATATGAAAGTATTATACATTAAGTCATGTATGCTGCTTTAAAAAAAATCATGGTCACCTTTTTCAAATTAGAAAATAATTATCTAGGCCAATGAATCAAAATATGATTGAATTTCTCCTTTGACGTTGCAAAAAGGGGAAATATCTCTCGTTAATATCTTAATATTCTTGATTTTGCACCCACGGGTTCACCATACCATTTTCAAAGGAGGGGTTTCAAATTGTTGAAAAGTTTAAAACAGACTCTTTCTTTTGATTTTACTTTTTGAATTGTCGAAAGCGTTTTGATTGAGAAAAACTTTTATTTACATGCATAAAATCAGATGCTCAGTCAAGGCAAGAAGTAGAAATTCACTTTTCTAGAGATCACTTAGTTTGTAGTGTCAGGAATAGAATCCACGCTCAAAGGAGCAGAATCACGTCTCAAAAGAGCGATTCAACAACTAGTTTGGAATTGATTCCACTGTTATTTGCAATATAGTCAAATCCAAAGGAAGTGACAACTAAAAAAAGAAAATAGAGGGTTTACACTCCCCTGCATTAAAATAGTACAGCCTCAGCTGCATTATCATGTGAACTTCTAATACTAGTAACTTACAATCCAATAAGTGTATAGCATGATTATGGCCCATTCTTTATAAGGTGAAACAAACGGTCACACTGTCACGTGACCGTCAAATTTGCCTCATTTTTATATCACCACCTTCTTACATGAAAAAAAAAGATTTCCTTTCCTTTGCGAGAGGAAATGAATAATAAATCCTAGCTATGTTTTTTTTTTTTTTACGTGACCGACCAAATTTTTATCTCCAAAAGAACAAATGTTTATTAATTTCTGAAATTGATTTCAAGCTGTTTAGAGCAGTCCAATTATGCAGCAATGATATATAAACTGGAAACTTATATTCCGGGAAATACGAAAAATGTAGGTTTGAATACAAACATGTACAATTTCGTGTGAGGTCACACATAATTATAACCGACATAATTTTGACTTCTGAAAGAAAACTGTATAAAATTCTTATTCAAAATGATTAACTTCTGTCTGTTGGGGGTAAGATTGTTATTTAAAAATCAAATTTTCAGTATTCAGTATTTATTTTATTTTCCTCACATCTTATTAAAAACAACAAATGAATGTACAACAAAAAAGGGAAATATCATCTCAATATTACACAATAGCATACATATACAATAAAAAAATTAGACAATATACATGTAAGATAACATAAGGATATGGGAAGGAACTAACAAAGGCCATGGGCCTATCAAGGGCTAGTCCCCGAAAATAATTAGGCTACATCAGTTTTTTTAAAAATGAGAAGCTTTTGTTACAAGGTAAATAATGACAGGTTAGGTTTAAATCAAATGTTTGTCAGAATTGTGGTCACACATGAGGCGGAGAATGGCCCTTATAAATTTTTCAAAAACGCATGCATTGGCCGGGAATCGAACCCGGGTCACCCGCGTGGCAGGCGAGAATTCTACCACTGAACCACCAATGCTCACTTAAATACGAAAGAAGACGTAAGCTTTAAGAATTGAGACTTTTTATGTTTGAAAACTCGGATTATGTTCCGAGTTCAAAAGATTTTACACGAGTCTAAGCTCAGTGTCAGATGACGAGAGGGAATAAAACAGATGTTGAATTATAGCGAGAGAGAGGGAGAGAGAAAGAGAGAGAGAGATAGGTGGCGCTCGACCACTTATCACATTTTAATCTTTCCCCTATTTTTTTTTTTTTTACGGACTGAAGAACCGGAGCCGGATGCATGCCTGTATGTGTGTGTGTGTGTGGGGGGGGGGGGGGGGGGGGGAAGGGGGTTGCAAGGCTGTGTGAGTGTATGACTGGAGGGTGTTTGAGGGTGTGTGAGTGTAGAGATTGGGGGTGGGGGAGTAGGGTGCCGGGATGAAGGCGTAGGGTGTCATAGGACGAGGTTATGTATGCCTTCTTCTGTTACCTCAATTCTTTAATTTTAAAGTATATGAAAGAAATAGTCATGTATAATTCGGTACATTTCCTATGTCTATTGATTGATGTATTGTATTTCTTTTTTTTTTTTCTTTATTGGAAAAATCAATCTTGTTTTGCAGTTATGGATAATTTCATAATTTCACATTTGTGTTTATATTGATATAAATGTATTTCATTCAGTTTCCTTGTATATAAACAACTATATGTGACTTATTCTGATTGTTCCATGAAATGTAATATTGATTTCAAGAGGAAGGAATAAAATATTATTCAAAACAAAAAAATCTTGATCGTCGGCATTCAGGGGCCGCGGAAGCAGGGAGGGACTTGGGGCTGTAGCCCCCATAATTTCGGGATGAAATAAAATCATAGTAAAGATATAAAAACGAAACCTACAAATTTTAAGAACTTAATATTCAAATTGCTAATGGGGTATCCAAAAAGCATAAAACCCCAAGGGCTTTGGGAGGCTCCCTCCCCTGGACCCCGCTTGTTTTGAGTGTCAGCCCCCCCCCCGCCCCACTCACACCATGGAAAAATAAAACGTTCCGCAGCCCCTGTAATTCATGGACTTCCCATTCCTGCCTGTCATTGTGGAAAATATTATAGTAGCAAACTCATACAACAGCATTGGCTATTAAACCACTTTCTCAATGCATGATGTTCAATACAATTCGAAGTGATTTAAAACAAAATATTTATCAAAATTGGATTTGTTTTCCCATGCATCCATTCGTATCCATGCAGCCAAGTCTGTGTTCATTAATTTTTCGTATTTGTGATTTTTAGCAAGATGTTAACACTTATAATTCTGATTAATTTCAAAGTGAGGGAAATGTTAAAAAAGAAAAAAAAAACAGAAAAAAACCACATCCATTCAAAATGCAACTTAACTCTTGTTGGTAAAAGAAACTTTGCATTGGCCGGGAATCGAACCCGGGTCACCCGCGTGGCAGGCGAGAATTCTACCACTGAACCACCAATGCTCGTGTTAACCGGGCAAATAACATTAGGTTCAAATTTCCACATCGGCATACTGTTCAAGAACTCGGATTATGTTCAAGTCTTTTGACGACGTGACATCTATGTCAGATTACGAGTGTAACAGATGTTCAAAACTAAAGAAATAGGCGGCGCTCGACCACACAGCACACACAAAAATATTAGATGTCAACATACTGATATAAGGCTTTATAATTTGTTGAAATTTCTCCTTGCTTTTCCCATTTCCTTTGCGGAAATTTATTACAGTAGCAATTTCAGATGAAGAGGGATTATGCTTAAGATACTATCAAATTCAAAATAGGGTTTGGAAATAATAAAACAGAACTATGAATTAAATTTCTTGCCTGCCAATGTGGAAGAATGTTAAAGGAGTAAATTCATATGAACTGATTCCTCTCAAATCACTCTCACCATTCAGATAGGTTCGATTCAGTACAATTTAGTTTAAATCTTTGCTTAAAAAATGGATTTGTAGTCCAATGTACCTATGTGGATCCATGCAACCAAATGTGTATTCTGTTGTAATTTTCGCATTTATGATTCTCATTAAGATGTACTTTATAATTTTTGCCTATTCTAAAAGTGAGGAAATGTCAAATGTCAAAATTTCTGCTTCAAACCACAATCAACCATTCAGAAAAAAACTACCAATTTTCAACTAAACTCTTGTCGGTAAAATAAACTTTGCATTGGCCGGGAATCGAACCCGGGTCACCCGCGTGGCAGGCGAGAATTCTACACTGAACCACCAATGCTCACACAAGCACAGGGGGACAGGTCAGCTTCAAGTTTCCAGATGTTTGATTTTTAAAACGTTTTTACTTCAAAAGATTTTACACTCGTCTTTATAAGACCTGTCTGACTGGGTGGCGCTCGACCATTTATCACAAAAGTCTTGAATGTCATCCAGTTCGAAGTAGAGATCCATGGAACATGAGAAATGAGCTTTCTCGTTCATTCCTGTCCATGTAAAAAATGTTTAAGTTGCAAATTCATATAAACACATTTTTTTGCTCTCAGACCACTCTTGTAATTCAGATAGGTCTCGAATTAATCTAAAACTTGGGACGAAATTTTGATAAAAATGGATTTGTAGTTGTCCATTCAGAACGTTGAGCTATTGGGAAGAAATGAAGAAATGTAATTTTTGTATGTCTTTGAAATCACTCGAGGAAGAAAATCACAGTAGAAATGCCAAATAAAAGCTACCGCTCTCAAAGCTGTCTCATAATGCAAAGAGATGTTTTTCAAATAAAGATTATTTGAAAACTTCAACCAAATCTTAAAATTTGTATAGTCCCATATCAATCTGGGTCCATACTTATTTTCAGTGATTTAAAAAAGGATTTTGTAGAATTTTGAAAGCTCAATAAGTGTCTAAATTAAAAAGCATTAAGTAACCTTTTTACAACATAATGCTGCCTTTCAGATTCTATTATCCCAAAAGTTTTTAACTGCAATACGAAGTATTGCTTTTGACTTATGTAAAAAGAAAGATGTGCATTGGCCGGGAATCGAACCCGGGTCACCCGCGTGGCAGGCGAGAATTCTACCACTGAACCACCAATGCTCACATATATCTGATGAAGACCTCTTAGACTTAACTCTTCAGATCTAATGCTGTACCGCGAGTATTCCTGAACCTTATTCACAGAAAATAGTTGAATTCTGATTTCTGAGGACGTGGCATCTGTGTCAGATTACGAGTGGGAGCCAAACAGATATACGGTTTCGAATAAACAATAGGTGGCGCTCGACCATATTTACACAGGTCTTGATTGCTGATGAGACTTTATTTCAGCGTGCGTATGATACTTCACACCTTTGAAATAAGTCCTAATATTATTTTCTTAAGTCAACCCTGCCTCCCCCTTCCCCTTCCCCCTTCTCTCCCCTACCCCTCCCCCGGAACAGCTGAGACATGAAAGAATACCTGGTCTTCCCTTACCAAATCACAGCTTAATTGGTCTAATGAACAGAGAAAAGAGATACTCTGAATAACCTGAGATAATCTTCAAATTTGCTTTTGGAACTGTTGTATCATCCTCATGTCATGTTATAGTATCCCCGCCTTTTTCTTTCATTAAAAAAGGAATTTTTGTGCATTGGCCGGGAATCGAACCCGGGTCACCCGCGTGGCAGTCGAGAATTCTACCACTGAACCACCAGTGCTCACGTCATATAAAGCATAATTGTTTCTGCTTTGGGCCATTCTCAATCACGTGTGTGACCAAAGTAATGAAAACATCTTGATTTAAACATAATTTATCAGTATTTATGTTGCAGCAAAGGTATCCTACTTTGGATTTTCGAAGAACTCTTCCCCCAACAGAAGGAGGGTGATTAATTCTAGGAACAATACTACGCAGATTCTTTCAGAGGTCAAAATTAAGTAGGTCACCATGGTCATGTGTGTGTGAAATCGCACAAAAAGGGGTCTTTCTCATAAGTGTTACAAAAAACAAAAAACACCCCCCCCCAAAAAAAAAAAAAAAAAAAAAAAAACACAAACAAAACAAAACAAAAAACATTTGACACTGTATTTTGATCGTTAATATCTTAAAACTTTAAAAAAAAGGTTAAAACTCGTAAAAGAATGAGGTTTTTACAATGTAAACTTGAAGGATGTTCCAGTTACATATCAACTGGTAACAGATCATAACGACCAGCCCTCAAACCAAATATCGAACGGCCAGCGGAGAAAACTCCCCCAACTCTCCTAGGCCAGCCCGCTCTCGACCAAGGGCGCAGAATGTATCCCATATCGACGTCTAACAATGCGATTCTGAACAGTTTGTCCTTTCCTAATAATTATTCTTCATCAGTGTAAATAAATTCACTACCATCACTCCAAATTGCGAATGCGCCATTTGAAAGCAAACTACAAATTAAACAGGAGCATTAATCATTCATAGGATGCTAGTCCATAAATTGGTTTTTTGTATTAACCTGTCCTATCATGAATTGAGATCAGTTTCAACTCGATCGAGAAAAGGTAAGCGGAAATTGCTGTATTTTGTTTGCCCTTATAGTTATCAATACTTCGATTGTTTGTTGTCAGGCAGCAATAGATGGCAATTTATTTGTAGAATATATTATCATTAGGATGGTGAAAGAAAGAAGAGAAATGAAAGAAATTGATGACCCATAACCTACATATTTTTTTTAAATCTCTCCCTGTTTCCTTTTCCCTTTCCTCTCTTTCTATCTTGCTGTTTGGCTTTCTCTCTCTCTCTCTCTCTCTCTCTCTCTCTCTCTCTCTCTCTCGCTCTCTCTCTCTCTCTCTCTTCTTCTCACTCTCACCACTCATTTATTTTTTTGGTGCATGCTCCCATTTTCCCTCCAGTTCTTTCCACCCCTCTCTCTCTCTCTTTCTCTCTCTCTCTTGCATGTCAGAAAGGCAATATGAAAGCAGTTGTCGGTGCCCGTTTCAGAAATGTAATGAGCAAACTACATTGCATTATTGATGCTGAATTGTTTTCATTTCATAAAAAATTGGATGATTTCGACTAAGTGCTGTTATTCATCATCTAAGTATATAACATATTGTAAGAGTTGAAAGTTGGATATCAAATTTTGTAATTGTGTTTTTGTGGAAGTGCATGAGCTTATTTCCCATACGCATGTATCAGTAAAAGTGCATATTCTGTCTGGGTTAAGCTTATTGCAAGACCGCACTAACAGCAGCAATAGTGCTGCTTTCCGTTGGTGCGATTAGCCTATCCCTAAACATTGTTAAAGGGAGTATATCTCCATTGAAAAAAGTCAAAAATCCTGAAAGTTTGTATGGACTATATTTATAAGACAGCAATAACGCTAATGACATCCAACAATCACATGTGCTGAAGATTGTTTTTTGCTTTTGTCATCGTTTTTGTTTGTTTTATTTTTATGAGAAAATGAAAAATAAAACCGCTGGGGCCGCTTATTGGGCGCCAATAATAATGTAGTAACGATTCTGTCATGAGATTAGCGATTCTCTAACAAAATCAATCTGACCAATATTTCTTTCCAAGTGCCTTTCTTGATTTCTTTACAAGTTCCTATCTCTATTTATATCCAAGAGTTTATTTCGAGAAAGGGATTAGTTACGGCACCTCATCTGAGTAAAGGAGAACAAAATCAAATGAACGTAGTTGCTTTTTCAGTCATGTGGCCAGCATGGCAAAGGTCTTGAAAATGGAGCTTTAAAAATACAAAAACAAAGTAAATTCTGGCATAGGCTTTGAAGGAGGCGTTGCTAAATGAAATAAAATGCCAGAATGATAACTGATGAAAAGATTATAGCCGCCTATAGCTGCACTGTAATTGTTTTCATACGACTAAGATCTGCGAATGCGTTATGCAGTTATTAAATAATCATTTGTGTATTTTAGAATCATCGGCTTTTTATCATGTTTATTGTTTTTCGATACTTTTTTTTTCATTGGCGGTACATCTTTTAAGAGCAGCCGCTCCTCCTCACTCCCAACATTAGAAACTGGATGCGGGTAAGATTTCATTCATTTTCATCAAAGTGATGCACCGACAATGTTCATAAATAACTCACTCTAAGCTTCGGGAATATGATACAAAAGCAAAGAAATGAAATACATGCAGGCGGGAAAAGTAATGAATAATGGATAAAGCAACCGAAATCATCTCATTACAGTAATGACATCTCGCATAAGGCTATACAAGTCAGACGAGATCTGACGGTTTCGTGAGTCGGTTTATTATGACGTTATATTATTCAGGCGCGAAGAAGAAATTGGCAAAGCGTTGCTTAGTGCCACCATTTACACAGCAACGTGTGTGTATCGTCCTCTCAGATCAGGTGCGGATACATAATATTTTGTCTTCATTGTGCCTAATTCATTTACTACAAGTCTACAATATTGAAGACGTAGAGATGGGTTTGAAACGTTTTTGTATGATGAAGGCGTGTCCAGTACAGTACCTAAATGTAGATTCCTCACCATGAACTTTATTTTTCTTGGCTCTATAGCAATTTTTTTGCAAATTTTTAATGGATACTATTTTAGAGCGGACATTTAGAGTGGATTTTTCTGCTGAAAATTAATATTTCAATGTTCTTTGAGGGAAAAATCTGTTTTAAATCAACAACATCCTTTAATTTTTTCCTTACAAAAAAAGCTTCATAAGCAAAGATAACATGGGCTCACTTATTTTGATCATCAAAACACGTATTTCTTGACATTTATTTTTCTCGGGTTCGAGATCGTAGAATGAAATTGTATGTTGGTTTCCAACAGTTTGGATAATTTTCAAAAATTGAAAACTAGATGATAAAAATATACAATCGATAAGTTTAAAATACCTTGATAAGAACTTTGGTGATTTCAGCCGAGTCCATCTTACCTTCATTAATTCATGTGTCAATACTAAGATGAAACGTCTTTTTCTTCGTTGCCACTTTGGGGTGTGTTTCTATCCATTTCAGTTAACATCCCCCCATCTTTTTTTTTTTTACAATCGTTCTATCTCTCTTTTGAAATATTTTCCTTCTTGTTTTTTTTTTTTTATCTTCTTTCAATTTCTCTCATGATGAAACAGACCCATCCATCACTCTCTTCTGAAACGAAATGGTATAAAAAGTCATTATGAGAAAAAATATACTCAAAATACGTTTCATTAATGGCGCAAAGTAGCAATATACAAAAACAAAATTCACCCCTTGTTTTATTCTTCATTTACTGTAATTTAATATTTTTGTAAACATTAATTAATATTTTCTTCCATCATCTCCCTTCAGTGGATTTTCATAGGCTAGCCCTAATTCTCGTAATTTGCAGACAGCAAAACCCTCGAATGATTCATCTAGAAGCATTATACTCAAGTTAACCAACTAAAACATAGACGACCTCGTAAAACATAGGTGAAAATTATACATGTATAACGCGAATCAGAGGCATGAATCAAACGCACGCACACACTCCGTAAAATGATGCGTTGTGGATGAAAATGCTATCCTCATCGTGGCATGCGCGGAGATTTTTGCGGTCTTACAGAAGCGCGGGAAAAACGCCAAAGAACTCTAACAGGTAGCTAGTCGAGTAGACGATCGAGTGATAGAGAGTATCAGCTGTGAGTGTACTCTCCGGCTCTAGCTTTCTTCTCGGTATTTCTACTGAACGGACAGTGGCGACTGAGCTTTTGTTTTAGCTTGGATTGCAGACTGGTCCGAAATTCAGTCAGAAATCACCCGATAAAAGCTAAAAAGGTGTTAGATTTTTTCGATCCCTCACCTAAAATACAGCGTGACTTTGTGTCATTTTCACTTGCAAAACAACCAGGTTCCCTCGCTTGTTGGCAAGGTTATGATTATCAGTTGCCTGCTGCGATAAAGGATTGTTGCGAGTTGTTATAGACTTTACACCCAAGATTGTTTTCATCTGGATTCAACATGGCACCTTGCTCGAAATCAACGATGTTATCATTGTGGCTGCTGTTTATTGTTTACGCAAGTGATGTTCAAGCAAGTAAGTACAAATCTACCACCTTTCACCGATAATCGATATCAATGATTTCTGAAAAGACATTTTTGATATATACAGTTTCAATGTTTTTTTTTCCCGGAAATTCGAAGATGAACTGCGGTAACTTGTAAGTACAAAAGTGATTCGTACATGTATAAATATGCCTTCTGTTTACAGAAATCATTATCGTATCATGGCGTGTTTTGATTTTAAGAGAAAGCAGTGCACCATGGTGGGATTATGCATATTCTGTCTCTTTCTCTTTCTCTTATTCTGTCTCACTACTTCTCTCTCTCTCTTCCCCTCCCCTTCTCTCTCTCCTCTCCCTCTCTCTGTCTCTCTCAAGATATATATACAGTGTATCTAAGAATTGCTTGTACACTGCACATAAACCACACTATAAAAAGAGAAGGTGAACCATGCTAGAAGTAAAAAATTAATATATTAGTTGTCATAAAATCTACTAAATTGTATATCAAACTAAAGAGAAACGAATAGCCTTTGATTTGCATATGGTTACAAATCGTGATCATTCGTGCATGAATAGTTAAGATCCATTATGCATACTAATACCTATTTTCTGACATTTCTGTGATCAGTGAAGCATAACTCGTAATGCTTCAGTGATCATGACTTATTTCTTATTTTTTGCAAGAGATGAGATGACATCGTTTAATTTGATATACGATTCTGAGCATTTCAGTTGGTCTTATTCATTTTGACATGAGCTGAAATATGAATTATGAATCTAATTGCAACCCCTGTACAGAAGTCAATTAGGCAACAGTATCAAGAAATTCATTCATCAAAAAATGTTTTCAAAATGAGTAATACGAAAATAAATACTAAGAATAGTACATCAAATTGAAAGATATCATGTTATCTATCGTGAAAATGAATGATCAAACCATGATCATCAACGGATTACGAGTTATGCTTCAGCAATTACAGAAACATCTGAAAATAAGCATTATTGCGTGTGATGAGTCATAATCATTCATGCATGACCAATCACAAATTGTAACTACATGCAATTCAAAGGCTATACTTTTCTCTTTACTTTGATATACAATTCAGTAGAGTTTATAATGATTAATTTAGGAATTTTCGACTTCAAGCATGGTTCAACTTCTCATTTTCACAGTGTAAAGTAATTATTTGATACAATGTGTATATTATATACATATAAATATGTGAGATCAATTGAGAGAATAATAGCGTAGCATGAATTAAAGTTCCCCAGAGCTGTCCTACCATTTTGGAAAATTTGCAAAGGTTGAAAAATGTCTCGGCCGGGAATCGAACCCGGGCCTTTGGCTAATATATATATATATATATATATATGTATACATATTATTCTCCCATTTTCATTTCTTTCAGTGTGTATATATATATTATGTAATCAGCAGGTAGGCTCGTACATTACACTACTTTTATACGGAATACCAGAAAATAATAACAAACATAAATTTCAGTCTGATTCTAAATGCTTGAAAAAAATGGACAAGAAAAAAAAGCCCGTCTTTCAATGGTCTTGAAAGAAAATTCAGTAGTCAATAGTCCTTGGAGTAAAACATTGTACATTGCATCCGGAATGTTATAGAAATATTACTATCGCAGTTTCCATGCTTTCTTTAATTGATAATCAAGCAAGGATGCTCTCAGAAAAGGCATACATTTTCCGGATGCTTAGCCATGCCCCAGAAATCTTCCAATGAATTCCCTTTCACTCTTGAATAAATGATAGCCTTCTTACCTCAAGACATGTGCATCGCTACTACTAGGCGTTGGCGGTCTACAACTCCAACCCACCCACTCTTCATTATTTCATTCACAACCCTGATCATCAGATGGTTCATTCATGAAAGCAAGTCACAAGTCAACTCTTTTTTCCCCCCTTTCCTTTCCACCGTACCCCAGACATACAACAGACAGACGACAGTAAGCGTGGCTGTGGGCCCACGCATCGGATTTGAATTGGCGCGATTTAAGCTGTAGTTTCCGAAGCAAATCATTGTTTCCGTTACCATCGATGTAAGATAACGCCTGCATGACATGTCAGGCCGAAAAAAATGCACATCCTCGTCTATATGATTTATGGACGTCGCTGGGTCCAGAGTTTTTCAAAAGGGAGGGTCGGTCGGTATTTTCAAGTGTCTGTTTCACCCGAAAAAATTGGTCCTCGGCATTTTCAGGTATACTTTACTCGAAAATTTTGCTTTTTCTGCTTTTCAAAAGGGGAAGGGGCGGCCGATTCTACCCCCTTGAGTTTCGGGGGGGGGCAGCCGATTCGGAAAAACCCTGGATCCGCCCCTGATGAATAATTAAACTTGAAATCTTAGAGATAAACTTGAGTTTTGGTCAAGTGATTACCAAAGAAACAGTTAGAAAAAAAAATGAGAAAGATTAACGTAAAACATAAAAATTGGTATATAGCATGACGTTTTGAAAAATCAGAATAATGAGAAATATACTCAAACTTGATTTTTTTTAAAAAAGTGCATGCAATGCACACAAAACTGACTTTTAGGGACTACACACAAGACTTTGTGTTCGGATAAAAAAAACTCAAGCTGTCTCTTTTCATATTTCGAATGTGAAGGCATTTGAAGAGCAGTCCTTTTAAGGGATATTTCTTTTATGATATTCTACCGAACTGACTTGAAATAAAGAGAAGGCTAACAACAAATTATTTTTACCTTCGCAGAGCTCAAGCTTCTTTTTAATCTTGACTCTGAAAAGCCGTCTTCATGGTCTTCAAGTCTAACAAATTGATTTTATCATTATGGATACGTCGTCGTGACCGATTAGTTTTGACTTGCGAAGTATATGCATTCACTCACATTCCAGATAAGCCAGAAAACTACTGAATAATTAGAGCTAGATACGTCATGTAATAGTTCAGGCTTTGATTGGTTTGTTTTTAAATCTCTATTGGTCTATACAAGTACAAGCAGCCTTTGACAAAGCTTTTCTTATTAATACGCGACATTGTAAAGAAAATGACGTATATCATGAGAAAAAAATGAATGGATGTATTCTAATGAAAATGCATCAGACATTCAGTGCTATTGTAATGCAAACACTTCACAGCAAGGTTAAAACGTATACTCGCCCACATTTGAATGATATCATTACATAGCACACACTCAACAGCTTCTGACGTCTTTTAAGATATAACTATTTTTTAAAAAATGTTGCGCAACCGCCCATTCTCTCCATGTCAAAGACAAAATACAGTTTTATGTAATAATCTAATGGTTTCATAATGCACATAATTATAGATGAAAACGATATGGAAGGGGGATGAATTATACTTTGAGATACATGGAAATTGAAGCAAAAACAAAAACGTCTGGTGATTTTATGCAATATATTCACATCTTCAAAAGATCATAAAACATAATACATTTTTATGTATTGTTCTATAGCGCTCGGCACTGAGCTACAGCCAACATCAAACAAATGTCATTTTTCGTCGTTTGAAATACAAGAAAATACTTCCATGTGTGTTTCTTAGTAAGCCATAAGATTGTTGTCTTGTAGTAGGTGATTTTAGTTACATGTTTGTATCTAGACCTTAGAATTAATGTTTTTTAGTATGTTTTTTAGTATGATGAATAAGATCTATTCCTACTTTCGTGCACTGCTGAAACGGCTTTACAAAATGAATTCTTGATTGCGTTTGTGCCTGTGTTAAAAGCGATTTTTTTAAAATCACAATGCGGAATATGCCTCCATTCCTAGTTTGATTGACGGTAGAATGATCATGGGATGGATGACTTGGGTTGCAATCAACCTTAAGTTGATTTGAGTACTAGAACAACTTCCTTGGGAGGATGCAGAATACGTGTGGAAGATATCAATCTATGGTTGCGTGTCCTCTCCCCGATGTTTAGAAGTTAGATCAATTGATTGTTGGGGTATCGAGAAAATCCAATTACGGCTGTATACCGACCGACGAGCTGGCTTAACCCGAATTTATGATAATGGTAGGAGAGGTTGGAGGAAGCATACATCACGCGATGCGAAAAAGAACAGGTGAATTGACAGGAAGAACTCCTATTCAAATCAGTCCTGTTTCCGGTAGGTTCCATCAGGTTTTCAGAAATGCTTCTGATGTATCTTTTGCCTCAAAGGCATTGTACCTTTGGTCTTATGATACGTCTATCTCTATCTCTATCTCGCTCTATCTCGCTCTATCTCTATCTCTATCTCTCTTTCTCTCTCCGTATCTCTTTCCTTGTCTTTCTCTCTCCCTCTCTCATTTATTTATCTCTACTGTCTCTTTTTCTTTCTCTAACTCTCTTTCTTTCCCCCTTTCCCCTTCCTTTTTCTCTCTCTTTCTGTGGACGTCCCATCAACGTCCTAGTTTTATCATCATGCACGGTATGATGTTAGATTCTCATGAGAATGGTAACCAAACACCGGGCCAATTACATATCAGATTCACGTCTGTCATAGTATTTGATACTTCATTCTTACCCAGGGTTTCTTCTAATTAAAAAGTTTCAGGGTGAATATGAAACGGGTTTGCTATGAAAATGTGATCTCTACTTTAGGCAGATGTTCACCTTTTTCAACTTGCAATGAATAGTTTACCTGAATACATAAATTTTATATGTATGCTAAGGACAGATTGTCACATCTTCACGATACTATAGACATTGTCTGACAATCTTATTCAGAGAAAAGATGATATTTTGATCTGAAAAGGCTCATCAAAGTCAGTTACCTTAAATACCATGACTGACACTGATAGATTTTAAACATTATCATGATTAAATTACAAGTGATATTTTTGCCTCCTGCAGAAGAATATTCATCCATTCTTTTGAAACTTATAATCGATACTTTGATGAAACTCATGAATAATTATCTGAAGATGGATTAGAGGAAGTTGATTCCCTCTGCAACACTATCTGGATCTCTTTCCTAGAAGAGAATTAAAAAGAAAACTCCTATTTTCAAGCAAAATGTCATTGCCATGGCAACGAGTGACGAGAGGGAATAAACATATCACGTGACTCGGGGAATAGCAATTGAGCTGGTTAATGACACACGACATCAACGCTTGCCCAGTGTGTTTTTTTCTACTACGCCAACAAAACTAATAGAAGAGACGCTCATAAGAATGAGGAATAGCTCCAATCTTTCCGGTGTTTCCGCAGGTGTATAAGTTAGGCTGTGAAAGGGAGAACTTATCCTAACTAAATATTTTAAACATTTATTTGTCCTTGTTAAAAAGAGGAAGAGACGCGAACAGTTTCGATAGATTTTCTCGTTCACTGTCGTGATTGCTTTGTTTATATTCCAGAAACTAAAATGAAACAAAATTTTACAAAAAGGTAGACAAAATACTTGTAACTAGAACCAGATTCTTTCTTTTTCCTTTTGATTCTCCACCGAATAATAATCATATTAGTTACAGAGAATGATTGATAGGGTCGCTTTGTCCATTGTGGTTGATTAGAATGGTCGCAGTCTTTTTGTCATGATTATCTAAGTAGCTTGTCGAGGCGCGCCTCTGACATAATCACTGTATCGCATAAACGCAAATTACCGTAAATCAACAAAGATTAAAACCATTGAGATGTTTTTTTTTTCTCTTTTCACAAAATGCAGCATGATTTACTGTAGTTGCGAGACCAAGATAAAAATATACAATTCCTACATATTGAACTAGTTGGTTTTTTTTTTTAGAGAGAGTTACACAACAAAAAATTTAATAGATGGAAACATAAGTATGATATGTTATCTCATCATCAGCCCATGAATCCCCGGGGGAGGGGGGGGGGAATCTTCTTGTCACAGCCCTCCATTTAGCTCTGTCATTTACTAATTCTAAGTCAACTTCGGTTCCATCCTCCTTAATACCATTGACCCATCTCTTCCTTGGTCTTCCTTTCATTTTCTTACCCTCTCCACTGTGTTCTGCTGCTTAACGAATAAGTCATTCTATTTACATGTCATTACCATCTGAGTCTGCTCTCTTTTATTTTCTCTCTTATTCCCAACACCTCTACTTCGTTCTGCAATTCCACATTCCTTTTTCTGTCTAATCTGGTGACACCACTAATAGCTCTTAAGCATTATCACGTTATTGATATGCTCCTCCTTCACGGCCCATGTCTCATATATTGTCACTGGACGAACCATAGTCTTGTAGATCTGGGATTTCAGTTTCAAAGGCATCCTTTTGCCATGAATCGCTCCACTAACAAACATCCATGCCTTCCCAGTTCCTTGCAACCTAGCATTTACTTCTCTGTTTAGGTACCCACTTTCCTGCAACCAGCTCCTCAGTATTTGAAAAAGCTGGTCTGATTTAGCTGTTGGCCATCTACCATGATCTGTATTCTTGGTGCTGGTTGCCTCCATGACACCACCATGACCTCAGTCTTTGAAGTGTTCATCTTCATTCCGTAGGCTGCCAACTTTTCTTACGATGTGGCTATGGCATTGGCGTAAATCCTTAGCTGTGTCAGTTCCTACCGCAATATGATCTGCATTGATGAGCTTTTGACCTCGTTCCACTGGGCACTGCTTATTGATAATATAATCCAGCAGTACTATGAAGATCAGAGCCTCAGAGGGTTCAAGGCTGAATTACAACAATGACAATATTAAGATTTTTCACTGCTCTGTATACACTAAGATAATAGAGCGCTTACAAATTACATAAATTCAAGGTATGGAAATAGGATGCAACTTAAAGGCATTGGCTAACTTTGTGAGCAGCTGATTTAAAAAATTCCAAACTAAGATGAAACATGTGTATGAGTACTTGTATTTGTACTAAAAAACCCTGAAACCAACCATAATTCGGAATGAAAAAACTGTAAATTAGAAGCAAACCGCGATTTTATTAGTTTTCGTCTCGAGAGACAATATTCTAAGAGGACCGTTTGCACGAATTCAAAAATACCGTTATGTTCCTTCGGCCGCGTGATACGCCAATAAACACAGTACGGTCCATTGAGCCATGCGCGCATGCGCACTCCTTACGTCTGGTCTGTGGGACCGACCCTCGTATATTTTTCAACATTGGTTCACATTTTTATTATTTAAGAATACTTCCTGTGGATATTATACCCTGAAACTTTCAGACTGATATTCTTACACTATAACCCTTATGTTTATGACATTTTCAAGTAACAAAATGAGATTTTTAAAAATCATAACAATGTTAACCAGTGTTCTTAACTTTCAGTAAAGGTATCAAACTCTCAGTTTTCTTGTAGACGTGGATACTTCTGCTAGAATCGAGCATGGAACACTGTTCCAAAATTAAGGCGTGATAAAGCGCTTTTGGTATATAGCAGAAAGATTTGGACTTAGTAATTCAAGTATGGCTTTGTCATTTGGTGAAGATCATAATGAGCGAAGTAAGAGGAAGAGTAGGTAGCATTCATTTATCTTAACTTACTATGTGTTTTTTCCCCACCTATCGTTCCGCTTTCTGACAAGCTTCGCTAGTTTCCATGGTAATTACCTCTGTCAATCAAGTCGGCCAAAAGACGGGTAGAGAAAGACACTCAAGTCACTGCCCTGGGAAAGCACTAAGTTTGTATAAGGAAATGATTCAAAGAAGGATTTCTGTGGTGTAGCGAAATACCCGCTATCAAATGAAATATATTTAAACGCATTTGGTCGATAAAAAGTCTCAGATCAATGCTTCAATAAAGAAAAAAAACACCCTCTCTCCTTTAAGCTTTAACCGAATACACAGTTGCAGGGTAAGTTCATTTACCATGGTTCGCAGTTATGTTTGAAATATCATGTATTCCCTTTGAATGCAATAGCATTATCATTATGTTCTTTCTCAAAATGAAAACTAAATTTGTTTCTTCATAAAAGCAGCAGGATAATATTCTGCTGCTTCTGTATACTCAAGACATTATAATAATGATTTTATCCCAATAAAGTACGTTGTGTGTTTAATTTCACATAATTATCCACAAAAATGAAAAGAGACATAGTTATTGTCCAATTGCAATAAAGATGTATTGCAATAACGAGTAATTAAACATGTTAAACAGAATCATTTCAGCGCAACCGATTGAACTACTTGATGAAAACTATCATTCCTACAATTAATACAAGCAATATCAACAATAAAATCTGATGGCCTTGAATGCCAATTCATGATATAATTCCATGTATCGTTTTTGTAGAAATAATATCTATTCTTTTTTATTTGAATGTAATTTGGCAAAAAAGAGACGGCATATATTGACTGGAGACAATACGCCTATTCTTCATAGCCCTACATCAGTTTTGAGGAAAAAAAATTTGCTTCGATAAGAAAGTGGGATCAGCCTGATATATTCTACATCTTTCCATTTCTTTTACGTAGCTTATTTTAATATTTTTATTTGCTATTTAGATGTCAGTGACGCACAAAATATAATCAGATATGGAATTGAAACCTTGTTGAATAACCAGCTAAGGAAACATGCCTGGTTTCAAAATGTTCTCTTTTTTTTCTTCTTTTTAATAATAAAATATTTTTAGGACTTTTGTATCCAGTTTCAGCTCTATAATTAATTTGATTTTTGTAATTTCTATTTTTTAAAATGTATTTTGAACAAGAATTATTGAAATCTCTGACTATGATGACTGAAATGCAGATTCAGTGTTATATATTACTCATATCAAACTTGGGTTCAATCTGATGAACCTGATAAGTTACTTGAAGTATTTTTCACTTTCACTGTTTACGCATTTGGATGGGTTCAGGAAAAAATAAAAACAAACGCGTATCAATCTTTAGAAAATGAATTCGGAATGACGTTTTTACTTGTTTTATTATTTGAATGTGTGGTACATTTACTTGGAAAAACTAATTGGAATTCAGATACCGAGTTCCACAACCGTGCTTTTGACTATACAAATTCTGTCCTAGCATAATTATGACTAATCAGGTTTAATTGAGCCGACTTCGTAAGGGGGCGGTAATTTGCTCTTTTTAAAAGCTCAGCCATATCCAGTTTTTTTTTTAAAATGCCATCAAATGTAAACATTCGTATGACGAAATAAGGAGAGTGCAATACCCTGTATCCCGTCGGCGCGCATCCCGTCGCGTTGTATGTCAATTAACTATCACCGCATCATCGGTTAACAAAACACTTTGGCTTTCCATAAACCAGCTCCACAGAGCACATTAACTTAAGTGGGAGGCGATGATTAACTAGAGGATTCCGCTAATAGCCCCCTCCATTTTTGATGTCATTTTTTTTTTATAGTCCATTACAGCTGAAGGACATATGATTGATGGTTATAGGCAGAAATTTTAAGCTTGATTAGGTTTTCCTACATACTGTCAATGACACTATAAGATGTGGTGGTTATGGCATAGGTGAATGGGAGCAGAAGTAGTCGCAACATCTTAATACTGCTTCCTTCTAATTTTAGAGTGAAAGATCTGCATGGGGTTTTTAAATAATTAAACAGGAGATCGAGAAGGGCGACAATTTTCATATTTAAAGAGGAAAATGAAAATTTCCTACCATTGCCACTGGAAGCTGGGTATCGTCTTTAAACATAAGCGCTGGGGGAAAGCAGGATGATAGATAATCCCTATTAAGCAGTCAAAGAAAGGTATTCTGCTTTCAGATCATAAAAAATCTAAAGGCCATAGAATCTTAATTAAGTCGATTGTCTGGTTCGCCTTTATACTTTGTCAAGGCTCACCCACCAGGCAGATTATTTTCGTAGAGGGTGCACAGTTATATCATTTACAGCATTCTTGCGCTGAGGTTCCTGTTCGTAGAACTGACAAGGTTAACATTATTCTTGGGGAGATGATGTTGGCTTTTCTTCCCTTATCCTTTACTTGCCTTTCCTTTTTTCCTTTTTTTTTTTTTTTTGCTTCTTTTTCGTAGAAGATCCCTTTCATCGCCGCCTTTGGCTACATCCTTGAATTTCAGCAAAATATACACATTTCGAAAACAAGTCCCTGTCAATGGAATCGAATTAGTATGGAATCTTCTTTGGTGGAAAAAATATTTAGTACATCGCGATACCCAAGAGTGATGCGATTTTGTTGACCCGAAAGAAATTATGAAATATCCCCAAGCGTTGTCTGATCCGAATGAAATCAGACAGAAACTCGGCCAACCCTTGTTGAGATGACGTACCTCTTACCTTTACTCCCAATCAATTTATAGAGCTTGTTCATACTAAGCGGCAATGATTATCAACTAAATTCAGCATCACGTCATCATAGGGCTTCCAGCATCATCATTAAATTTTCTTTTCTTTTCGCTTCCAATTTGTCAAAATAGGCTTAAACACGAGTGAGGCTGGTAGTTTTTTTTTTTCTTCCTTTTTTTCTCCGTAAAACCAAATATAGGAGCAAATTGAATAGAATGGAACTGATGTCACTTTCATATTAAAAGCATCGAGCGCTTCTCTTGAATGCATTTCATCTGAGTTTGCACGGGCCGAGTTATTGTCCTTGAAAAAAAGAGCCCTTTACTCGCGTAAGTATAGTGCGATAGTGCACTGACCTAAAATAAAGGCTTTGACAGAATGGCAATAAAATCTGTTAAATAATTTCATGTCAGGAAATTTTGAGATGTTAATATTTTTATATTAAAAGAGAAGAAATGATTCGCATATGCTATATAAAAAAAAAAAAAGAAGAGTGAACGCATTCTGTCTGTTAGGGGTGAATTTCAGAAGAGAGTGCATTTATAGTGAATTAAGAATGAATTAAGATTAAAACTTGTGATATTCACTCTTTATTCACTCTTTTAGGGGTGACCTCAGTGATCACTCAAAATCCTTGAGTGATCACTGAGGTCACCCCTCAAAGAGTGAATATCACAATTTTTACTCTTAATTCACTCTTAATTCACTTTAAGAGCACTCCCTTCTGAAATTCACTCCTAACAGAGTGAATGCGTTCACTCTTTTTTTAAAAGAGATTTTAAAAAGGAAAACGAGCTTCATTTCCCCCATTCCGATTGGTTAATATACGTTGGAACGATTTTACTGCACAATATTAACAAAGCCTACGACAATACATGGGTTTTTAAAAAAGTATAATGCATATCTCGCTGAATGACGTAGCAATTAACTATATCATTTATGTGTCCAGTTCCTTATTCATCACTCTCCATCTACTATTCTTCAATAGTTCACACCTTTTTGGCTCAAACTACCGTTATGCCAGGCAAAAATAATGACATCGGCACACAACGCTTCGTGGCAAGAGCGTAACATAGTCTTCAGGGATAGCAAAATAACGAGGAAAAGGTGGGAGATAGTTTAAATATTTAATAACTCTACAATATTAGTATATTGCATTAACGATACGCTTATTGTATACTCGGTATTCCGCAACAGTTGGAGCAATGATTATCAGATTATAATAATAGTGATGATGATGATATTGGTATTGATAATAATTATTATACCATAACAACAATAATAAAAATGAAGATGATAATAATAATGATGATAACAATAATACTGACGATGACATTGATAATAACACTACCCTCCCACAAAAATGCCATCTTTATCAAAGTATAAAAGCAGAACGAGAGATATCTATAGAGTTTACCCATCATAATCGGACAAAGAAAATTAGATTTCTAAAAGACAGTTGTTATAGTCAAAACGAACTACAAGCGGTGAATTCAAACCATTCTTCACATCGCACGAAGAATTAAAGCCGCTAACATCGTCTGGAAGCATTTCATAGAAAGGATAGTAGGAAAATTGGACAGCGCTGAGAGATAGTTCGTTCCCACTTTGAAGGGAAACAATACGAATCTTGTAGGTCTCCAGTCACAATGAATCCATGCATTTCATCATTTCTTTCACGGTATAATTTTCCATCCATTTTCCACTTATCAAGGAAGCTTGCCTCCACATAGGAAACCGCTAAGGATTAGCAAGCTTATAGCCTTTGTTATGACACATCATAATTCAGCAATTTAAAACTAAGAATGAATGAATAATTAAAAGGAAAATTCAAACGGTTGGTTGTCTTCGGTTCCACAACTAAATGGTCTGGAACGCCACATTCGAAATTCTAGAAGACATGAAAATGACATTGGGTTTTTTTCATAACCAGACTCAAGCAAGACGGTAATTGATGAGATTTGGGGTTAAGGAAGTATTCCATCGCAGTTACGTTCAAGATGAATGATTAACAAGTCTTAGAGTATCACGTTTTTACTTGATACCGGAATAAATTTTTCATATTTTTCATATTTGTTTACACATGATTTGTTCAATAAAAAGATTGCTCCCTAGGCATCAATGATGACCAGTTCTTGCAGCGTGACTTACCATGCTAGAAATTCATGTACACTTTCATTATTTTTCATACCTGAGCTCATCCAAAATGTCTAAGCTCTGAGGTAGGATCGATGTAAGGGTTTCAGTACTATTATGTCATGCTTTCGTTAGCTGAAATTTTCTTTCAGAGCTTAGATTATTCCAACATCAATTTGCTTGGGTACTTTTTTTCATATGATTTCCAGAGAAATAGAGTTGAATTAAATAGAAATAGTATAATAAAAATCAATTATTTAAATATGATAGAAAATAAGGAATGATTTTGATTTGCGTAAAAATGAAATGGAAGAACCTAAACCAGAGAGGAGGCGCGATAGCTCCGTTGGTAGACCTCTCTCATCATCCTATGTCTCGGGTTAGACACCAAGTCGATGCACTAGTGCCCTTTGGAAGGTATTAATTCTCATAACCAGTTCCCTCGCAGAGGACTTAAAGCAGTCAGTCCTCTGGTCGCTTACTGACAAGCATAAATTATATGCTTTCTTAAAACATGTCAAACAAACAACGATAACCATTAAGCCTACGGTTGCCCTGTAAAGTCTCGAATTGAACTATAATGATTGACACCGGAGAGCCTATGATAACAAAAAACACTGACAAATGAGAGAGGAATGATAATAGAGCAACATTTTAATAGAACATGACTTGTCCACATCTTCATCAGATGAATCAGGCTGATTTCAATTCGTGGCGTACACATAATGCGGGTCAAAAGTTATCAAAATACGCAATAACTGGGTAAAATATCGCTTGAAAACAAGAAGATCAAGTTGCTTATTTTGCCCTCGAATGTTGTCTAATGATGTACGGAGTGCAAAATCTCAACAACAACAACAAAAATATTGTGCTTTCTTGAATAACATGGATAACTCTATCACGAAATACATCTGCCATTTAATTTCGTATTGTTCTTGGATTTGTGTTGCTCAATTAATGAATCATTTCGATCTGCTCTATTTTGATACAGATTCATGAATATTTCTACCTCCGATTTAGCGCTTGACATAAAGTTTTGGTTGTAAAGCAATTCTTTGAAATAATTATGTTTAAGTGGAAGCACAGACGTTGAGATTTAATTTCCTTTGTCAAAACAGATGGAGTTTGCCATGTTGCAAGGGGAATATCTCCTTTGAGGCTTGTATAAATACATTCACTTTTTTCTGTGTTACAACAATATCTTATTCCAGATATCTAACTCAGTTCAATTTCCAACATACAGCTTAATCAATCTCAACCTAGCTCTGATTTCCAAGGGTTCTAAAAGCATCACTCAAGCTTGTTGAACAAGACCACAAAGATTTCATTTTCTCATCGTCCTTCGCTCGAATAGGGAGTCTTTTATTCGAGAAGTTAATTTCATTTTCACAGGCACGCATTCGAAGAGCTGTTTTCCTGCGCGGGGTGGCGTGTGCTGATGCATGTGAATGGATGTTACTGTAACTATCATGCATCTAGGGATTTTAAAGAGCAGTTATTTCCTACAAAGGAAAAGGTTAGCCAAGCTGGTCAAAAAGTGTCAATGAATTTTGATGAAAGAAATATATTTTTGTGCTAATGTTTCGGTGAATTACATTTTTTTCCATTTTCTGGTCCACATCACATTTCTGCACCTATTTCCAAAGAGCTAGGGAAAATCATTTCCCTCAAAATACTTACTCTTATCGTTATCTCGAATTTTGATAAAGTATTTTTTACCTTGATTTAATCCTGGTAGTTATTGACATGCAGTATATTTGTTCGTACTAGCAAAATGTAAGCGAAATTTTATGAAAACTTACTTCAGTGACAAAACTTAAAAAAAAAAATCATTGGTCATTCTCACATATCTGTTCATTTCCCTAAATTTTCACCACCATTACTCTTATCATACATTATAAAAATAGAGTCAGATATTATTGTTATACATAATTACGTACTTGCAGTGTAAATAATGTTATTCTTTTGTTTGAGGGGGGGGGGTGTTGTGAGTATTTTCAATTTAGTCGTTGTCAGACCTCGAGACCTTTAATGAAAGGTAGATGCTGACATTGTGTATAACATTGTCCTTTTGGGAGGTCTGGATTGAGCCCAGGGGCTAATAATGTACCTAGGGAGCACGTATAGCTCTCATTACGATGCAAAGCACCTGGGATCGGCTTATCATTGTGACGTCATCAAGTCTGTGCCTCGACTTCCGAGTTTGATAGACTGGCGAGAGGGTGTTGGCAGGATTCTGTGTATGAATTTATCCATCCTTACTTGCTGGGACGATAACATACAGCGATGTTAAAGCTGTTATAAGGACAGGAATTTTAGGAGTCATATATAATTTTTCACAATTCAGTTTCAACTTTCGTGATATAATATGTACTGGCAGACAGTTTATTTTCTTTTAATCAAACATCATCTTCACTCCAATTGGCATTGGTTTTTTATAAGTGACTGACAACCAGGTAACAAATAAAAGAAATATAGCTATAAAGATATGTCATTCGTGAGGATTATGAAATTATTCTCGTTGACTCCATCCCTGCACCTCACCGCCCCCTCGCGCCCCTCCTCATTTAGCATCATAATTTTTTTTTTGCTACTGTCTGTTGTCATTACGGTGAAATAACTCTCTTTTATCTAGATTCACTGCATCATAGAGATGATATGAGGGTAGACCTGGATTGTAAAACTTGATGATAGTAAAGATCAAGTTACACAAATCTACCTGACTTTTAAATCCGAATTTATGAAAAGGCAATCAGGTATGCTCTGTAATTAAATCCTGTAAGACAAATATCAAACTTTAATCACCTGCGAAGCAAATTGCATTCGTACTAAAGTTGCAGGTGGCAAATCCTTAGGAAAATTTGTAGGCGGAGGTGGAAATTCAAGAAGCGGTGTAACCACCATTGGTCCTACATCATCGCCTTGGGGTATACCTGGCTCTTAGAAATTGTCAGGGTTGATTTATCTGCAAATTGCCTTGAGACGTCTCGCCTCTCCCGAAACCACGGTCTCATCTCATCACCAAATCATTTTAAGTGTTTCCATGGCAACGAGCTTGCGTCATCTGAAAAAAGTGGCTTTTCTTTTAACATATAACATAGATCTTCTTATTTCATGACGAACAATACTGTAACTCCAAAAGTATATGTAATATTAACATATTAGCGATGTCTAAAGGCCCTTTAAAAAAAAAATCGAAATCTATGATTTCCTTCCGACAGGAGATGAACACAGTTGAACCTTTTGTTTCCAAGTATACTGAGCTGCTGTCCATCGAGGCATTCTCATAAAGAAAATAAGGGAACCCCCCGAAAAATACATGAAACTCGAGATTTGCGTTAAGAAGACACCTATATAACATGCCTAAGAGAAAATAGGTAGATACGGAATACGTAAAAACAGAAAAGAAAAGAAAAGAAAGAAAGACGGAGAAGAGAAAACAGAAAAGAAAGGAGAAAGGAAAAGAGGACAAACTGAGAATTCGCGAAGAGAGAAAAGAAGAAAAAGAACAGAAAGAGAAAGATGTGGTAAAAAAGAGTAAATTGAACAGGGGAAAGAGGGAGAAAGATAGAGAAGGAAAGCTACAGGAGAAGAGAAAGTTACAAGCTACGGTCGCAGGATATTTCCAGCGCAAAGACAGAAAATTTTAGCGGCGGTAAATTTGAACGATAAGTAATTAAAACAATGCCAAGGAATACCAAAACGGGCAACCTGCTGGTAGGCAACCCATACCACAATTCACAGCATTTTCTTTCATGACGACATTTTCATTGCAATTTTAAAGCAGAAGTGACTAAAACATAGTGTAACCAATGACAAATGCAAGGCATATTCATGACCTCTGATGAAAGAGAGGTGGAGGTCGTTTAACGTCGAGAAATCTTAAAATGGTATAGAGATACATGGCCTAAAGATAAGGCAAGAAAAGGCAATATATGATATCTGTAATTATAAGAATAAAACAACACCATGCACATACTTATGAAAATATAACTCTGCGAGATCACGTTATGGATACAATACTTTCAGAATATGGAATGGAAGGAAAACAAAAAGATACTCCCTATGGACACATGTTAAGTAGAACTCATGTTGAATAAAATGAGGTGCTTCTTTAATATGAAGCGTGGGGGCAAGATACAAACGGGTTTCTTGGGAAAGACGATCTGTGAGCCCTAAAGTTACAAATTCCCCGTTCTATACTCATCTAATATGTTCCTCTTCCTATTAGAAGGTCATCTGCTACCTGAGGTTTTTACCTCCTCTGCGAGTGTTGCTAGTCCGGAAACGAGCAAACATCATCCCGAAAACAAGAGGAAGACTCTCCCTTTTTTCACGTGGTAAATCCGGTGCAGATTCCTACTCGCATTGACGTGAAAGTGTGGAGTAGTCCCTTGTGGGGAAATATATGTAGGCTTAAGGAAATACATCCCACTGATTACCTGACGTGATAGCTGTTTCATTGCAAAGTACATGCATTCCAGTGTGCATCCTTTCACTGCTTATCCACGCATCTCCTCCCGTCGACTTATACAAAATGGGATAGAGAACGTTAATATGTAGGGGTGGCGTGGTCTAGTGGATACGTCACCGGACTGTGAATCACAGTTTGCGGTTCGAGTCCCTACACGGCACTAGTGTCTTATGGTACTCTCCACCCAGGTGTAGTAAAGGAGTACCACGTAGGAATGAATTTCTTGAATTGCTTGAGCGTTGATTTGTAATGGCAGCTTGGCCAAAGCCGAGATAATACTGAGCACCTGGAATGGCTAGTCGGTGCTATACATGAGCGCTATATGAATCTCCCATTATTATTACCACCATTTTGCAAAAAAATCTTCGTGGTTTTGACTGTTAGTTAAAGTAAAGTGTGATTTTTCTTTTGCTTGTAAATGCAGTTTTGCAGATGAAAGCATTTTTTCAAGCTTATATCCGCATCTGTCAAATCTGTATTTCGGTGGCATTAACCATGAATTTGCAATGCTACGATTTAGCGCCATTCTTTCAGAATGATTTTGTTGTAAAACAAACAAAAAACAACAACAACAAAAAACAACTCTGTCAAATCATGAATATTTGTAGGAGGTATTTGAATTCATTGCTTCACACAATCCACTATTTAATCAAATATACACGAGTTATTACACTTAGAATCCTGTTGATTGTACTTTTGCCGTGATCTGGTAATTGAGGTATTTTTCTTCAACAGAATGGTTTAAGTATCAGCTCATTATAGTGATCTAAGAAATTCAAAGATTCATAAACCAAACCAGTCTTTAAAGTAGGGCGTTAAGCTTCTTCAAATCCAACTAATTGGCCTCACAATTAGTGAGAAATTATCGTTGCTGATCAAGTTCTGTAATGCAATCGGCATATTTCTTTCTCTCATATCAGACTAGGGCGTTGATATACTTTGGGGGGAGTGCACTTGAACCCGATTATATTCAAAAATTGACAACAAATGGGTCATGAAATTATTTCAAGAATTCAAGAATACAAGCGAAAAGAAGAGAAATGGAGAAGGAGGGTTCTTCGAATAAAAGAAAAACGAACATGAGTTATGGAACTGCAAACCCAAACTATGACGATGTGACCCCATCCCACTGGCGACTCTGTTGCGTGAAGATGCTGTTAACTGTTGAAATTGTAGGCTACCTCGAGAGAGTTAAAAGTGAAGATTAGACTTAACTGACAGAAATGAGATTTAGCTTCATAAATCATATCAGCACCCCTGAGAGTTATATTGAGAGAGTATTCGTCACTCATGAAGCCAAGATGCCCTCTGCTAGTCTGATAGGTGTCACAAGTCCGCAGGTAATTTAAGTAATGGTCGACCTAGCTGTCACAGCGGACCTACCACTCAAGAAATACATGTCCTTTTGATCACCCGCCTCGGAGCAGGTGACATTTAACAGAGAAACATGAACGGCTATCCTCACTTTCGCTCTTTGACTGAAAGGCGCACTCATTCCCTCCACAGAGAGTGTTTCGCCGTCCGCGCAATTATGATACAGGTGTATCATAGCGTAGTGGTCAGCTGAGAGTAAAATTGTCGTCAATGATTTCATGGAAGTAATAACGGACGCCATGGGAACGTCATGGGGAAAAGCTTCAAAGTATTGCTTCGGGGATAAACTTTGCTGATGTCACTTACTGAAAAGTAATGCCAACAAAACATTGCCTCAGGGATAGTCTTTGTTCAACTAGTCAATATAATCATGGAACGTGCATTGCATTATTGCATCGAGTATCAAATTCTCCATAATGAATGAGTGATATATTTCAGCACATACATATTTCATTGTTAGAAAGCAGGCCATATTTTTTATGCTGAGTTAGGCAAAATTCATCCCCTAAAATCATGTCATCAAATGTGGAATAACACAATATGGAAAAAAAAACTGTACAGCTCATAATAGATGATGTCTAGATCTGAATTGTTTTATCACGAGCACTAATCTAAAACTATTTCAGAGAAGGTCAAATTTTGCAAAAGGAAAGTACCAACATGCCAAAGTTACGTCTTTATTCAAAGAAGTTTTCAAAACTTCAAAAGTCTAATAACTTTCTTGCTCTCGGTGATTTACAGGAGCAGTACCACAAGGTGATCGAGACGATACTCAGGAATCACCAACATCGATACCCGAAGTTCTCGGATCAAGTGAAAATGAAGCACAGCAAGGGAACGGCGATGACATCAACATCGAACGTCCGTACGATTACGACGATAATGACGAGGACGATGGAAACGTCGCGGAGGAAAGTGAATCGTCGGATTACTCCACTGACGACGTCGAGTCTGTCGTGGGTGACCACAGCTTGTATGAAAGTGTGGTGTACAACGATGAGGCTATTGATGATGGAGATGGGGACGGCGGCAACGATTTGTCTGTGTCACAAGACACTGAAAGCGAGGGTAGGTTACAGACATAATTGTTTTATGGTGAAGTTTATAAACAACGCCACTTTTCATCTCAGGAGACTGGAAATTTGTACAGTTGCCATTTGATAGTCATATCTTGTGCACCCTTTATACATTCTAAACTCATTGCCTAACTGAGTGTTTTTAAAACCATAGCAAAAATAAAGGGGGAAATACAATTAAGACTCGAGTCATGAATAATTCCTATTTTACACATGTTACACATGCACGAACACTCAGAGACGGCAAGTTAATTAGTTCAGTTTTGTTTGATTGCATGAGAAATGATGCTAGCTAGATTCTAGCTGGATGGATTAGCGTTTGACTAGCATGTACATGTAATCTTACGAGTACTCCGAAACGCATGCCTTTTTGTATCATTTCAGAAAATGGCAACAAAGGGAGTGGCGTAGATGATACCGAGGAGGACGATGATGAAGATGACAATGACGTCGATAGAGAGGACATCACTGAACAGGAGACTGGAACCAACGATGCTGAGGAGGAGGAGACATCTAAAGACGACAACGTGTCAGAAAAGCACGACAAAACGAAAACCCCTATTAGCGATGATCAAATAGCTCGCTTAACAGCCGAGGTGAGAGCTAAGAGGAAAAACCCCATAAACTATTTCCTCCATAATCTGTAATCATTCGAACAAAAATTTTCGCAATCATTATTATCCTCCTTAATATCATGTCATATTCATTCGATAGCGAAGAGCAGGTTTAGTCACTGAGGGGCACAGGCATCGTGGGGAGGGGGGGGGGGGGCTTATCTTAATGAATGAAATCTGAATTAACTTTTGATTATTTTCAGATAGATTGCGGAAGGAATCCTATCATGTCCGTTCACTCTCTCCTTTCCTTTACTTTTATTCTGTCAATATTTTCCTTTCTTCCCTTTTCGCCATTCGATAGAGGGATATGCCTCGTGCCCCCTGTAGTTATGCCACTGTCACCCGTTGAAGACTTCCTAAGAATAAGAATGTCAGGCGGCATAAGATTCTATATCTCAGTGTACGAAATCGATTTGCTTTCCGCCTAGAGATAATTGTCACATTTCGTGTTCAAGATTCAAGTTTTGAGCAAGGGCATTTGCGATTCCCTTAATTTGAAAACTGCCTCCGGTAAAAGGAATGACGAAAAAAGGAGATATCACCAAGCTTCATGGAATTTTTCAAACATCTTCTTGCGATTTCATATATATTCATAGTTCATACATTTTCAACAACTTGTGCACTTTGTTCCGGACTCATCAAAATCTTTCGTTAAGACTTATCAATTCATGACTCTGCCACCTCCTTCGAGCAGCGCTGGTTGACGTTTCATGAGAAATCATTCATGGACAAGTTAATATCCCTGAGACGAACGTAGTAAATCAAGAAGTTGAGGTCTCTTGAACTATATGGATAATTTTTCTATTTTTCCTTTACAGTTCCTTTCCTTTCCTTTCATTTTATTTTCACTGCCATCTTAAAAACGTACAAAAATACAGTATACATAATGGTACACACATTCCTTATACACCCTTTACATAATAGAAATGAAAAAAGGACAACTTTAGAAAAAACATAAAAGCTTTGTGGATATAGTTCCTTAATCTTAATATAAATATACATTACAATTCAGGCACGTGAAATTTCAAACCCCCTTCCTTTCCCTTAAAAAGGTACAAATAATCACACACACACACACACACCCGCGCACACAAGTCTACATCACTCTACTCCCGAGGACAACTATTGTCTCCTGTCCTCGCAAGGCTGACGGAATAAATCTCAAATCCTTTGACAACCGAGGACTACTGTTCTCAGGAATTTTCTTTATTCACTGTCCTCGCTTGCAAAGCTATACAAACCCACACAACCCTCACCCACACACACGCTCACACGCCCCTCACCCGCACCTCAACACACATCAAAGGACTGCATAGGCCTATGTATACTACATGGAGGGTATATGGTTTCTCGTATTGATTTTCTGCTCATTTTTATAATCTAATGGATTGGAAGCAGGGATTCGTCGCTCATCATTTCATCCTAATTATTTATGTTTCATTAGGATAATGATATTGATTTGTTTGTTTTTACTTTCTACAGACTTACATGAAGATGAAGATTCAGTGTCTTGCACGGGTCGTTAAGTTCCCATTTTCCATGCCCAAGTGTGCAACAAATGTAAGTAAATTGTGAAACGGAATTTTCTCTCTTTAAAAAAAAAATGATGAAATGTATAATCATAGAATTTCATGCCCTAAAGACACAATATCCTCGCTTTACAGGACAGAGTCCCCCTTAGTCATGGTGTCGTTAAATCGCTTTTCCTTGTGTAAACGTCTCATGTCCCCTATCATACCGGTGCCCCATAGAATCTAGAACCACTCTTTACCACTGTCCAGACTCCCCCCCCCCTCTCTATATTACTGTTTACATCACTTGTAAATTATACTTACGTTATTCTTCTCTAAAATTATAGTCTCCTTGCTTTTTAAACTTTAGTTTAGAAAAAAACAAAAGACAGACAAACTGAAGATTTTCACTTTAACTATCAGAGTACACTACAAGACAGATGTCTGAAGAATCATTTTTGCAAGTCGAAAAGTGTCAGTAGGTCATTTTTTTTAATGCCATCCTCCGATTTATACCAACATCTTTTCAGCAGATAGTAATGCCTTAGAGTGAATGAAAAAAAAAGTTTTTGAAAATATATTTAAAAAAAAAAACATTCCTCAAAGATCAATCATTTAAAATCAATTATTGATTTATTCTTTTATTTTTCTACTTGCTTATTTTTCTAGTTATTCCCTGATAAGAAATCGCAGTCGGTGTTAGCTGAACTCAGGACTGAACTCCAGCGAGCAGAAAGTACATTCATTAACAAAGAAGCAGAGCGTATGAATGAAGAAGAAATGAGGACAGAGATGGAATTGATCGAGCAGGTCCTCGATAAAGATTTGACTGAAGCGAGTGAGAAGGACGACGACGATGATGACGATGATGATGATGATGACGACTTCTCAGGTTGGTGATATTCAGAATCATTCTGTTAATATCATCATTTGATGGTTCTCGTAAATACAAATATTTAGCACCAATCACATAACAATTTCCAAAGGTAATGCATAAACCAGAAAATATGACATTTATATTTGGATTTGGTGGAGTGGTTAAACAGTTATATAATCGACTTCCTCGAAATCAAAATAGATGAAAAATAGGAAATAATGCTTGATGAGCTTACACATAGGATAGGACCAAACGGCCAATTAAAGCATTTGGGCTTTAAAAGTAAACGACGACAAAAGTGCCGATAATGTCGGACCATTTGACTAATCTTTCAGGTGAGTTTTTAATCTTGCTCGATTCGTTGACACATTAATTTGTAATCTTGTAATCTGATTTGATTATTTCCGTGTGCAATGTCAACTTCACTCACAAATAGTCTTATGTGTAATAATCACGGAAAAAATAATCAGTAAAAAAATAAATATGTGAAACACAAATCATGAATGAATTTTACAATGGAACTGGATATTGTCAATGAACAGACTGTCTCCATCGAGATCATACTAAACATATTACATAGATCGTACATGAAATTATCATTCAAAGGTCTCTCGTTGAATTTTTAAAGTAATAACTGCGCAATATCAGACGAGGTGATATCGTCGGCAAATGTGAACTCTTAATTCTGCTCACTTCGTTGGCACATTAATTTGGAATGATCCGAATTGACTGGTGCATGCACCTGATTATTTGCAATGTATTTATAATCCTTTCTCGTCTCGGTTTTTTTTTTCAGTGCTGTATGAAACAAAATTATTATGCCCATGGATATTTAAAACAGGCCGAGCATTCTTTTCGAAGCAGGCTTCATGCAATGTAATAATTTGATCGCTCTTTCATAAATGGCGTAACTTATGCACGAGTAAAATGAGCTCAGATGTGATTGATGGAGTCTATGGAACCAGTCGTTGTTAGGGTTCGTTGCCATGGTGCTAGGCTGTGAATGTTGACTGATGAAATCTAATGGTAATGTGTTGGATGTGCAAAGACAAGTTACGCCATCATGACGATAGGAAAATTGGCCTGATGACTTCGTGTTCCGAATTCAGTCGGCTCTTACACTCTAATTCCCTCCCTGCTTTCTATCATTTAGATGCAAAATAACAACGAACAAGATTCAGTATACGGTAGATAATTCACATGGTCGATAACCTTTCCCCAGAAAGCTTTAACTCATTATTTTGATTAGGTATATACTGCATGTTCGGAACTACAGCATTTCAGAAGTGCACGCGTTACAATTAAAATAGGATATGTGGAAACAGATCATACGCTTAACGCCCATATATATATGCGTGTGTGGGTGTGTGTATATATATATATATATATATATATATAATGAAAATTAGTCTGCGTGGCATCTGGAAAATACAGGAATCAGAGTTGGTGGTAGAATGCCATAAAAAATAAAATCATAGATTTTAAAAGAAAACGGAGCATAGCTCTCAAAAATCGTTCATGGGCAATCCGTCTGCCCATGAACAGACGTGTTTTTTCGTCTGTTTCAGAAACGGATTTTGATTTACATCTTTTTGTCACACCGTGGGCACTGACGAAGAGTGTGACTTCGCCTTTCATTTTTGAGAGCTATGCTCCGTTTTCTTTTAAAATCTATGATTTTATTTTTTATGGCATTCTACCACCAACTCTGATTCCTATATATATATATATGCTTCTCTGAGTGGATATTATTGAACGAAATAGGACATGACCCCATCCAAATCTTATTTCTCACTCAGTAGCCCTTTTATCTCATATGTACTTTGGCATAAAATTCCCCCTTAATTTTTGGAGTCACGCTACACTACTGGGGAGCGTTTCATAAAAGTTGTCAGCACTGACAAGTTGTCAGTCACTGACAATGTCAGTAAAATCCTTGGTTTTGATTGGCTGAGAAGCACTGATCACTGACTGTTACTATGGCAACTGTCAGTGCTGACAACTTTCATGAAACGGTGCCCAGGTTACAAAAACGGTGAAAAGTGTTCATTACAAGAAAGTGCGATATGAAATCTGAAAAATACTTATAAGTAGAACAGACAGTATTCCACAGCTTTAAAAAAAAAGCAAAATACTGTTACCCCCCTTGTCCACCATGTGACAGAATGGAGCACTTTTTCCCGTCCCCCTTATAACCAAGCACACTTGTACTGTGCTACTCGCAGTGTAGCTTTCGATCCCTCATTCTGAATTGAAACGAGGCACCTGCTGTTTACAGCATAGATGCGTGTTCGGCATCATTAAATGAAAAATCGCTGGCGATATAAAGGGAATTCAAACAGTGGCGTATGAGAATTGATACACATGGCTTTAGGGAGGCACAAACTATCAAATCCCCCCCCCCGCCTCTTTTAAGCCGAATGCGTGTGCCTGAAGCACACACCCAAAACAATGTCCCCCTTCAAATTTTCGATCCAAAAGGGACATGGAGAATGTGATAACCCTTCTCTTTTTTTTAAACCACCACCACCACCAACAAGAAAAATCTTGATCTACCCCTGAGTGCAAGTTCACGTTTGGTCATCATTAGAGGAGTAATTACTGTTTACAGATATACTGCAATCAGTGGAGTATCAAGAAATCAAGGAACAGATCTACGAAAAGTAAAGGTGCATGCTGTCATCTTCATTAGATATTAAGTTACCGTAGAGTGTACTCTTTGTACATGGTATAAGGTTTATAACAAATTAGCGCATCCAGTAATCAAGAAGGCACTGTTTACAGCAATGGGGGTCTGGACAGTGGTAAAGAGTGGTTCTAGATTCTATGGGGCACCGGTATGATAGGGGGCATGAGACGTTTACTCAAGGAAAAGCGATTTAATGACACCATGACTAAGGGGGACTCTTTATTATATCCTCTTTTCACGTTTTCTGTCCCTCTTCTACCTCTCTTTTAGCTCTACCTTCTACCTTTCTACATTTTTGCTATTTGATGGGCCTTATCCCCCCCCCCCCCCATGTAGCTACACCACCTGAATTATACTCCTCCAATATTTTGAAAACATTAAAACATCTTCTTTCAGTCTGAGACTCCCTCAGGTTGAATAAATTATTCTCACAAAGTCCTTTTTGATATTTGTTCTGACTATGGTCTTTGATGGAAGAGCATTGTTCGCATTCCTGCTTTCCTGACAAGCGACTAATTACCAGTGTTATGCACCTGTCATTATTGATCATTCTCCTATTACCTCTACGTGCATGATATTTTCTTCATGATATAATACGACAGACAACTGGAACATGTTTCGATGTAAAGATCATTAAACAAGGCCCCAACACTTTGGATTGGATACATCCCGGGGATACATACAGTTTACTGAAGTTCAAAGACTTAACTTATTATTACAACATGTAGGTAAGGTGTATATAATTAAGCCTAAAATGCCTAAAATGATATGAAGGCCTAATGATAAAAGCTTGGAAATCACATTTTCACCTCCAGGGGTTGAAAGGCCGTTGCACTCCTCGTTCATACAACACTGGACGATGTTAGATGGAATTCTGATGAGTTATTGACGATGTCAGGATGGTATATTCACATCATTAGCTTCACTCACCCCCTCATATTGCCTATATTGCGTAAATAAAGGCTGATGTATCAGAGATGAATAGTGCATGCCAGTTTGTCTCTTACGAGAAGATCTCCATCGGAAAAAAAATGCTACGTTTTTATAGGTGATGATTATTTAGCTATAAGCAGTCTAAAAAATTGCCAACCCGACCCCGCCAGCAAGATTATTAAAAATCACTGAGAAAGACTGAACATTTTCTGTCATGATGCAGTATCAGGAACACTGGATTTTCCTTCCACAATAGGTTCTAGAATAGGGCTGATCGCCTGTTTCAGTTTGATTTCACATCGGTCTTGAATCGAGCTGAGTGGGAGCTGATCGCTCGTGTTGAAAGCTGACATGCATCTTATACACCACAATGGATGTAATTCAATAACGCATCTCACATTCTCACGAGAGAATGCTCCACGTGAATATAATTGATTCTAAATACAGCTGGTGGTGACCTCCAGAACATATACTTCAACATTCTACTGAATTATTTCAAATTACTAGGATTATGAAATGAAATTCATGCAGTGCTTTGCAGAACCCTTGTAAAAGAACAGAATATTTTTAATATTTATAAACACTACACTCTTAAAACAAATCAGTCAAAAATGACTAGATAAAAGGGTCAGCTGGGTGCAACTGAAATACTAGTCAATTTTTTTAATACTATATTTCAGTCATTTGTGACTATTTTCTAGTTAGTATTTTGACTAGAATGTAGCAACTCTTAAGACTAGATATATCAGTTGCACCCAGCTGACTAGTCATCTAGTCATTTTGACTGATTTGTTTCTAGAGTGTAATACAGAGAAACTAGTAAATGGTTTTAGCAAATGGAATTGCGCAAGAATACGTAATCAAATACCAACCATCCACGATCAGTGACTATCAATCCTAAAAGTTTACTATTACTGAGAAGAGTACAGCCCCGTAAGTGCCATCATATTAGTATATCATTTTATGGGCACTAACGGAAGACAAGGCAAATATGGAAATTCCATCATTAGATCACTCGTGGCGGTCAGGATGATAGTTTAACGTTGTGTTCCCTAACCATTGCCAACAACTTCGAATATTGAGCACAAACTGAGGATTTCTGAGAGGGAGAGTATCATTATAGCTTTAATACCCTGACGGATTTGAGGGATTGGACTGGGTTTCGTCATAAAGCTAGCACGGCGCGGTGTGGATGTACTGTAGAGCTGAAAGCCCATCCTGTGTCTGACCCAACAAACATCCCAAGCATTCGACCACATCATCTCACCCCATCTCATCCTTTCCGTCTGTCTCCTCTAGCCCGCTAATTCTGTCTCTGTCCTTCTCTCTCTCTCTCTCTCTCTCTCTCTCTCCCCTTACTGCAAATTTTATCCCTGACTATATAGCTGTCACAGAACACCCTCTGTGCATTTTGCTCGTGCTACATTCAAATTCAAATGCTTGTTTCACTCTTTTCTCTTTCCCCAACCTCTTTTACTGCGCATTCTATTCCTCATATCTGAACATCTACTGTTTATTTTCAGTCAAATTTCTTTATAGAGTCTGTCGATCTCCTTTGATACGATATTCTGATTGTCTTTGTGTATTTGACCATTATCAGCTCATTTAGTCATAATATCCAATCATCATTCTATTGCCTAATAATTTCATCGGGGGGGGGGGGGGGGGGCTTTTATTTCACCCTACATGCTCTGTATGTATTATCTCCCCAAGTTTATAATAGGGTGTCGTGTTCTATGGAAATACCAATAGTCGTGATCAGTTGCTAGTTTCTCTCTCTCACTCTCTCTCTCTCTCTCTCTCTCTCTCTCTCTCGTCGTTGGGGGTATCCAGGAGTTATCAACGTTTGGGAGGGGGCGAACTTCAAGTACATGTTACACAAGTGCCGCTACACCATCGCAACTATTTGTAAAATGATCTGCCGGGGGTGGTATTGCATCCTTCCATCAAATGTTTCCCTGGTGTTTCGGGTAGCGGCTGTTGTTGCTTTATTTTAACATCATTAACGTGTTAAAGCCTCACGCCTGTGTCTGCGAGTGTGTGTGTGCGTGTGTGTCCCGCTTAAAAAAAATTACGCGTGTTCCTATAAGCTTTCGGGCAATAATCTCCAGGACTGCAATACTAAGTAATTATTACTAGAGCATGATGCTGTAAAGCCTGTTCTGAAGGGTGCTACGAGTGACCGAATCTTGTGGTAGGAGATAGAACAAATCATCCTCTTTTGCATTCCTCCATGCCTGGAGGTGACTCACTACACATTGGTAGAAGAAGAAGAACGATAAGAGGAGTGCGAGTACATTAATATCATCTTGGAATGCGAGAGAGCGTTGGAGAGTGGAGTGTATCGTTGCGCCGAGTACCAAACGATTCCATATTCAGGTATCGCTGCTCCGCTCAAGCTCATGCCGTCCTGTTCAGGGATACCATTTCCCTCCTGAAACTTTGACTTCAGATTAGCTGGAATTTAATTGAAATTTCGTTCTTTGCAAATAACTGGAAGTCAGGAGTACTGTGGATTACGTTGGGTGTTCAGTTATTTTGTGGATCATCTTGGAGCTTTTTATCTACAGAACGAAGAACCTGGATTTACAATTTGAACTTCTTAACACGGACAAAGTTTTGTATCGAATTTGTAAATGCTTTAGCGAGAAACAAAGTCTTTCTTGTTTTTTGTCAAGAGACATCACTGCAGTGTATGATTCACTTATTTTTTAGTAAACCGCGTCAATTATTTTTCGTCCCTTGGTTAGGATTACCAATTAACTTATCAGATACAAATTTTGCGGAAAAATTACTGCCTTATGATCAATTATCACAATCTGCTGAATAGATTTCTCAGATTCGTCCATTTTGATCAATATTGAGCTCTCATCTTTCTCGAAAACTTTCTGCAAGGAGAACGTCAACGATCTCAACTGATATCTTAATATATTTTGCGTTTGACGAAACTGTGACGTCATAGTTAAAGATGGCGGAGAAAGACGCCAAGAATCAAGCAGCCAAATCAGTAGGGATCCCTAACTGGATGTTGTTGCTTTTTATCGCTGCCTCTCTCCTCGTCTTCTCAGGTATACCTGTTTATTCCTTGCCTGCACACTCCAGCTGATACGTTTGCTGTGAACGTTGTTTTCAATCCCTCATTGCTGTCTGTATCTAATTTCAGTTTATTAAACAGATAACCCATTTCATTTCCAAGATTACGAAACC
This sequence comes from Echinometra lucunter, assembly GCA_029962745.1. Classification (NCBI taxonomy): domain Eukaryota; kingdom Metazoa; phylum Echinodermata; class Echinoidea; order Camarodonta; family Echinometridae; genus Echinometra; species Echinometra lucunter. The sequence continues at coordinate 8,404,785 of CM057151.1, forward strand.
TCCCAAGGGCAAACACAATGCCGTTGCATACAGTGCATAAACAAATTTTGAAACGCACGTTTGCGCATTAGTTTCACTCATATTGATTGATTTTTATTTCTTCTTTGTATTAAACAAACTTGAACCATTAACGTGAATCAAGTATCGTGATTTAAATGCCTCAAAGTCCATTATGCAGAGTTCAGTTTGTACTGATAAGTAGATATAATTTTCCTCTGTCTTTTTAAAAATAATAATAATAATAATAGTTTGAATTTGATATAGCGCTTAATATTAAAACTAAAATCTCTAACCGCTTTACAAACAAGGTAGAATTACACAAAAGAATAATAACTTATTATACTACTAAATAAATTAGAATTAAAACCGTCAAACAGTTTCCCCAATTACAGGTCAAATGTAAAACAGAGGCTCATGCTATTTACTCCCCTTCATCTCTTTAATCTCCGACTCCCAGGCAATCAAACTGAACTTCGCAGGTCATTCTTTTGCAATCTATCCATGCAAAATGGCCTCCACAATTATCACGTGACTGCGAAGGTTTATGCCTTACTGTCAACATGCATTTGCGCACTAACCTCGTCCATAGTATTTGTCCACGGATAATGATAATGTGTAAGTCATTAATGAGGGAATAACAAAGGAAAGTAGTCCAACAGATGACCATATGAGAGGTTCAAAACCGTTAGGATGTGTAAAAACATTAAGCATTCGTTTTCAGAAAATATCTGGAACGCTTGATATGAATCTTTCAACAGGTTCGAAGTTACCTTAGCTTTTAAAAACACGTTTCTGCCACACCGACAAACACGAACAGACCTTCATGATTCTTAATATCTCTGTGCTTTCTTACCCTTAATCTAGTTGAATCTGACTATATTCAGGTCAGGTGAACGAATCCTATAAGAATTTAGAGCTTTATTATATATTTCGTAGGAATATATCGATTTGAAATGTCACCGTCATCCATCTACCCCAAGAATTCGTGGATGGTTTATGGTAAATGGTCTTTATGGTGAATTAACTTGCAAATATACTCCTATATTTAGATTATACCCGAGTCAGCCAATCATGAATAAAAATCTTGACGTGGATTGTAATGTTCATGAAATAGTTACTCGATACTAGTCAGTTGGCACTGAATAGTAGTATTATGTAGAAATGAAAGAAAATGGGAAACTGTAAGGTTAAAGGTACCACGTGTACATAAAAAATATGAATTCAACGGGTAGTAATGAATACTTTCCGTTACATAACAATTTTGAATGATATCTATTCCGTCGACGTTTGCTGACCAAGGGATGTTTTCGGCCTTTGTAAATTCATCATGAATATGAATTAATCCTCTTTTAGAAGTTTTGAGGGTTTTATGAATTATACAACCCAAATCTTTATCTCTGGATCGTTCAATGTATTTCTGCTGTATACCTTTAAGCATACGTGACATACCAAACTCTCATGATGAACCGGCATGTAGTACACGTGCATGGATAACCTTTTGTCAGCATTATAGCTTAGTCGGCTTTTCGGGGGGGGGGGGGGGGGTGGTAACCATATTTCTCCCCTACGCCCATGTCCCTGCTACGCCATTCCTCTGCAGTATTCAGCGAGTGCTGCCAGTCATTTGAAATCTTTCTTTCACCGTCAATGAGAATCACTGCTCCTCGAAATTACTTAAGCCGGGTGAAAGGAGCTGAAAGCATGCTTAAAGTTGCATCAAATTTTTGGCATGGAGAGGGATGTTTCTCATGTCATCTCCAGAATGTCTGTCAAACGTAACAGAGATCACGTCTGTGCCCCCCCCCCCCCGACTTGAGGTAATAGCTTCAAAAACAGTAAAAAAAAAAAAAAAAAAAAAAAAAATCCAACTGAAATAGGTCTTAGCTTAGATTAGTTGATGCTAGAATGGTGGGAACGTGATTCAACATCTCGTAGATTGCAAACCCTCGTTATCATCAGCTGCAGACCCCAGGTCCAGCAAATACTCGGGCGGGTGGCGGGGGGGGGGGGGGGGGGAAGGGGCGCCGTTTTCACTCGATGAATGAATATGAATCTACAGAGCCACTATTATTAGGGAAATTAGCGGAGAGGTTGGTATTAACACTTTGTTTTGTCCTCCTTTTCTAAATTTCCTTTCCCTCTTTGTTTCTCCCTCTCTCTCTCTCCCTCTCCCTCTCTCTATCTTTCTCTCTCTGTCTCTCTCTCTCTCGCCATTGCATTGAGGGCATGTGTCCTTTCGGCCACTCGTCCGTATCCAGCCATTTTGCAATCACGATCGGCCATTCAGCCCTCTGACATTTTCTCCGTTTTCCATTTTATTTTTTCTTTGACCATGATTCGTCATTGATTCCCGCCATTAATGGCGCTTCTATGATTTTGTCCATAGCACCCAACCAATGTTTGCGATCCAGAAAAGATATCAATGTCCCTGAAATCTTCATCAATACCCGATTTTCTTCAATCTTCTTAAATTTCCCACATCCCCGCCTCTCCCCTTTCATCTTTCCTCTCCGTCTATATTCGGAATATCATCAGCTCCGTCTCTATGCTCCAATTTCCTCCAATTTCTGTATTTTGATATCTTTATTTGAAACATCTCTTTACTCCTTTAGACAAGCTCATACTCGTTACCCTGAGCTTCAATATAATATCTGAAGTGAGGGTGAGAGAGAACGCCGCGGTTGTGTGACATCTGAAACCAGTTCAAAGCTCCGTCTCGAGTATCCCATCATTCTTGTCTATGATCTCTATCATTCTTGTTATTCTCTCTTCCTTCAGAATCTCTCTTTCTCTGCCCCATCCATCCACCCCTTATTTCTTTTGAAAGTCTTCCTTTCATGTTTGCTTTCTAATACTAAGCCTACCTTTTTTCTGTCCTATACTTTACCCTTATAATTCAGATAGGCCCATACCATTAATTCAGTATCGTAAAATGTCAATCTGTTTTGGTACCAATAAAATACCTGATTGTTGAAAATTTTCTTCATTTCCTCTTCCCTCTAACTTTTCTAAAGTTCATTTGCATTTGTCTCTTTTTGGTCCCTTTCTCCTTTTTCTTCTAATTTAGATGTTTTTTTCGTTTCAATCATATTATGCCAAGATTTGATCTGCTTATTGATCAGTTGATTATACTGGCAACTAATAGCATGCAACCGTTAACAAACTACAATAACCAAACTATGGCATGCTTGACTATATTCAGAATCCCAATACCAGATAAATCTACGTCATGTTGTTAGTATCAAACGCATCGCCTAAATGAAAGGTCACTGGTACTGAGTTATAACTGAATTATGTTAGCAGGGCCCGCATGCTTGTAGAACCATCGTCTGACTGAGTTAGTGTTAAACTGGTCACGTGATAAAGGTCAATTTGGCGCCAACCAGTGTTGGTTTCTATCGTCTGCGGCACCTTATACCAAGAGGAGTAGATCGGACTTACGGAAATAGACCGAGAGTATTTTCTGTACTATATTGATAAAGGCAGAATAGGTGTTCGTTCTTCATTGACAGCAGAGGATCCTTGCGTGAGGTAGATAATCAATGATATATTTTTTTTTCAGCAGTAGGCCGCTCAAAGGAGGCACTGATTTTTAAAAAGTCCGTTCTGTGAACGAGACGAAACTAGGAAAAGTTCCAAACGTTCATCGCTGGCATTTTGGAAAGAAAGCTCTGTGGACTCGTGATTGCCATTGCTTGTTGTTTAATTCTGCTCGAAGGCAGCGATACAAACGTGATGCCATTTAATACGATTCATAATACATGTATAACCAACAGATATACAGAATACCAGAACAATCTGCCTTATTTGCTAGAATGCAGGGATACCAACTCCGTGCCATTTGGATACAATATTAAGGCACACTCAGACAATAAACAATGATATGTCTCGCAGTTTTTAACACTTCTTTTAACATAAGGCAGTATTCAAACTCGACACTTTGTCTTGTGTCAAACTCATGAAAACACGGTCAGTCATGTAAGTTAGTGTTTTAATACCGTTTTCACAACATAGTAACTGGACTAATTTCAAGTATGCAAAAATATTCGGTTACCATTACTTATTACCGAACAAGTACAGAGTAAACACTTTTATGCCTTTTGAGTGGCATAAGGACTGGTATAAATATTTATCGAGTGATTGCTGGGCGGTGGTAACTCGACCCAGCAAGCAGTTTACCTGCCAACAGGATGGTACCTAGAGTGGCAATTCGCATCTTTCTTGTGATGCTAATGCCCCCAAAACACCTTCCACCTAACTTCCCACCATTACGTGATTCGGAGCATCCTATCGTTTTTAGTACTCTACACGATTTAGATCAAACTACTGAGCGTGACTCATCACGATGATGAGCGAGCTGGGAAAGGATAACTTGGCCCAGCAAGCGGTTTACCTGCCAATGGGATGGTAACTAGAGGGGCAGGTGAGCTACCCCATCCGGCCCAACTTCCCACCATTACATGATTTAGAGCAATCTATATCAATCTACTGAGCATGACCCGTCAAAATGATGATCGAGCAGGGCGGTGGTAACCTGACCCAGCAATCGGTTCACCTGCCAGACCGATGGTAACTACGGTGGCAGGCAGGCTGCCCCATCCTACCCAACCTCCCGCCGTTACGTGAACTGGTATCATCTGGGGCAAACTAGATAAATATACTAAGCATGGCGCATCGGGATGATGAGCCAGCTGGACAATAGTAACTTGACCTGCAAACGGTTTACCTGCCTACTGGATAGTAACTACAGTGGCAGGCAAACTGCCCCATCCTACACAAACTCTGGCCATTACACGATTTGGAGCAATCCAGATAAATCCAGATAAACGTACCACACATGGGCAATGGTAACTTGACCCCGAAAACGCTTCACCAGCCAACTGAATGGTAACTAGCTTGGCAAGTGAGCTGGGCGATGATAACTCGACCCGCAAGTGGTTTACCTGCCGACGGCATGGTAACTACAGTGGCAGGCAAGCTGCCCCATCCTACCCAACCTCCCGCCGTTACGTGAACTGGTATCATCTGGGGCAACTATATAAATATATTAAGCGTGGCTCATCGGGATGATGAGCAAGCTGGGCAATAGTAACTTGACCTGCAAACGGTTTACCTGCCTACAGGATGGTAACTACAGTGGCAGGCAAACTGCCCCATCCTACACAAACTCTGGCCATTACACAATTTGGAGCAATCCAGATAAATTAACCAAACATGGCTCATCAGAATGATGAGCGAGTTGGGCAATGGTAACTTGACCCCACAAACGCTTCACCAGCCAACGGGATGGTAACTAGATTGGCAAGTGAGCTGGGCGATGATAACTCGACCCGCAAATGGTTTACCTGCCAACGGCATGGTAACTACAGTGACAGGCAAGCTGCCCCATCCTACCCAACCTCCCGCCGTTACGTGAACTGGTATCATCTGGGGCAACTATATAAATATACCAAGCGCGGCTCATCGGGATGATGAGCAAGCTGGGCAATGGTAACTTGACCTGCAAACGGTTTACCTGCCAACAGGATGGTAACTACAGTGGCAGGCAAACTGCCCCATCCTACACAAACTCTGGCCATTACACGATTTGGAGCAATCCAGATAAATGTACTGAACATGGGTCATCAATATAACGAACGAGAAATCCCGCCATTATGCGATTCGGACTGATCTAGATACATTAACCAACTTGGCTCATCTTAATGATGAGCAGGCTTCTTCATGTTGCCCAGCCTGTGACCATGCAACTGCATGTGTATTCATATATATCCATCATATCCCACCACAAAAATTGTATAAGATACCTATCACTTGCATATGACATTCAATGTATACATTGTAATCTGGGCTGGGTGGGAGGGAATAAAATTTGTTGCCTTCGGGCAGAAAAACGTGTGAAGCAATGACGTCTTGGGCGAAAGCGCGCTTTCAGCACAATTGTTATGGTAACCTCTTGTTGACCTCACTGTTTACCTTTTGTGACTTTGTTCGTTATTTGAATATTGATGGTCTAGTGATAATGTGTTCCTATATCTGACTGCGTCCAGCCGAGCTTCTCCCAAAATATTAATGATCAGCTTATTGTGATCATGTTATTTTGGAAAGAAAGCTCTGTGGACTCGTGATTGCCATTGCTTGTTGTTTAATTCTGCTCGAAGGCAGCGATACAAACGTGATGCCATTTAATACGATTCATAATACATGTATAACCAACAGATATACAGAATACCAGAACAATCTGCCTTATTTGCTAGAATGCAGGGATACCAACTCCGTGCCATTTGGATACAATATTAAGGCACACTCAGACAATAAACAATGATATGTCTCGCAGTTTTTAACACTTCTTTTAACATAAGGCAGTATTCAAACTCGACACTTTGTCTTGTGTCAAACTCATGAAAACACGGTCAGTCATGTAAGTTAGTGTTTTAATACCGTTTTCACAACATAGTAACTGGACTAATTTCAAGTATGCAAAAATATTCGGTTACCATTACTTATTACCGAACAAGTACAGAGTAAACACTTTTATGCCTTTTGAGTGGCATAAGGACTGGTATAAATATTTATCGAGTGATTGCTGGGCGGTGGTAACTCGACCCAGCAAGCAGTTTACCTGCCAACAGGATGGTACCTAGAGTGGCAATTCGCATCTTTCTTGTGATGCTAATGCCCCCAAAACACCTTCCACCCAATATTTTTTTTTTTTTTTTTTTTTTTTTTTTTTTTTTTTTTGCTATTACAAGGGTTCCTGAGCACTGAGTTACACTAGTTCATGTGAACAAAAGCTTCCTTCATTCTTTTCCTTTTCCTTTCTTCTTCTCAGTGCGGGTGGTAATAGTCATTTCTCTCTGATCCTTGCTATTGACAAGAATGATCAATTGCCCATGTTTTTACAGGGGCAATTGGGCGGACAATTGTCCGCAATGGGCGGACACTTGCCGCCGAGGTACAGGAGGTGATAAGGGCGAAAAACCAGCAAGATGCAATGGCATTGCTCCCTTTGTCTGGGGGAATATGCTGGGGAAAATTCCCTTATGGCCCACTTGGCGATTGTGTACAGTGCGACCGAGATGTTTCTCCACCACCAGACCACGGCGGCAATGTCCTGCCCGGGGGCTACATTCAATTCCATTCGTTTCAATCACATCCATAACAAGGCAAACCAATATATACAATGCATAAACATTGAAAAGGGGCGTAAAGAAAAGAATGCGATAAGGAACCAAGACTAATGCTTAAAAATGCAGTGGTTGCAGGAGACATGATTTCCTTAAATGATGCTAGCGCACTGATGTTTTTGTCCCTGACTGTAACCTGATCATGTATTGTCTATCCATGTGTATTTCAAAGAAAGTTTGTCCGACAGGTAATGCCATCCCTGATGAGGTGATTTGTAATCAGCCCTGTCTATAACTCATTATCCACCTACATTGTTTGTCGTCTCGGTGTAAGGGACAGTCACAGGCCTGCTGATATCTCTTGGGAAGTAGAGCCAGTTGATTTCATTCCACAAGAGAATATGAGTGGAAGTGTCCTTGACCAGGGAATTGAGCTTGTTAATCCCTAGTCTTAGTGGGCTAAGGGCTATTCTGGTCCTCTTAATGCATCCTCAAGCTTTGGCTCGGCGACTATGATAGAGTCACCATAGAGTAGGGCCACTAACGTGGGGGCCACAAACATTCTGTCTACCTGCCTCCCCCTGTCCTCCAGCCTTGCACCTCCCTGGCCATGTCCCTGGATGCTGTATGGTGTGCCCAGCTGGAGACGGTTTGCTGCTGCAGTTCTCTCCTTGGCTAAGCGTACCATGCTGTCCCTTGCAATCGATATCGGGGCTGCCCTGAAATGACAAGCAAAATTCTGGCAGTATCTCTTGCTACAAACCAATAAATATCACATTCAGACCTAGTTACCCAGTGTTATTTATGCAATGAATTAATGCCAACAGAGGATTGGATGTTCCGTGCCCGTATTGGGCTGGCTGGCGAGTCCCGGACCGTGCCTGCGGCTAATACGCCCTCTCGTCACTTGTTAGTTATGCCCGTATGTATAATGTGGCCTAGCCCCACCCGTGGCACTGGGGTTAGATGTGCTCTACTCGCATTGTTCCTTTACTTACTAATTGTTGCTCGACACTCAGATGTAATTCATATTCTGCCATTTATTCACTAGTTCGTTTACTTTTTAATCTCTCCTTTTTCCTCTTTTTTTTTTTTTTTTTTCCAGTACCGTTATTTTTTGTTTCGTTTCTGTCTCATGGTCCGTGTGCCTATTTATCTGCCTACCTGTCTATGCTATTTCTTCTTCATTTATCCATGCCCATCCTCTCTTGGCACTCCTTACCGCCCTTACACAGAATGAATTGATACCATGTTGGCTGGGGTTGTGCCTGCATAAGGCAATGTTTTCCGCAACCTTGCGCCGAATTAACACCTGGTTAGGAAAAGCTGTCTATATCACAGACCCAGACTATCCTCTATCGGAAGGTTGTGATAGCCTTAGCTGGGCATAACTTTTTTCTTTTTTCTTTTTTTTTTTTTCAATCATTTTGTTTTCTTGGCATGTTGACTTTTCATATTAATTTATCTCTGAGTATTGACTCTGCACCACAGTATACGCCTTTGGCCCTGACATGCTGAAATATTTGTCAATACGTTTCCCAAGTCATATTTGCTTCCTGTTTACATCTTTTTTTTCTTCTTTTTTTTTTACTTAGAGTTATGAATGCTCTAGCTCTGAGAGCCTAAAAAAGGGAAAGGAATAAGAAGAACGATATGCAAGTAGCCTGACCATCAATTTATCGCAATTGGAAAGGCACTCTAGTTATAGTGTGGGGTGGACTCTTCTCAATATGTCGCATAATTTGGGTCTCCAGCTATCTCCCATCGTTATTATCATTAATATCATTATTAATCATTATTATATTTATCGTTGTTATTATCATAATTAGTATTATTATTATCAGTTGTAGTAGTGGTAGTAGTAGTAGTACTATTGTTATTGTCGGTTCAAGAATTTATTTCTCCTATTTCATTTTCTCATTCTTATTATTTACTTATTTATTTTTTCCTTTGTTGGTCCACTACCTTTCTGTAAGTCCCTAATAATCAAACATCCCGCAAAGTCCACTCACCCATAATATAATCGGGCTGCAACATGTGAGAAAACAGAGGAGGTAAATTTGCCATCTGCGGAAAGCTGTGCGGCGGACGCGGTTTGGTGCTGGCCACCTTGATCTCATGAGCCCTGGGCCCAACTCCACCAATCTTCGCAATAGCAATCGTCATCAAAATGGCAACTTTCTTATCAAGGCCAATCAGGAAGCAGAATTCTCACTGTTGCCATAGTATTTATCTCTCTAGCAGGAGTTCCCTTCACTGCAGCTCACCCTGACACGGGAGCCCCCTGCCCAAAAATGTGAGCTGTGTGGTGAGCTCCTTTGATTATTCCTCTGCTAGCGCACTCTACACTCACTGCACAGCTCCCCACCAGGTTTGGACGATTTTGTGGGAGGGCAGCCCTAATTTCTATTCGAACCCACACGCAGGAGGTCATAAGCGTAGGATGTTATAGATTTGACACCTAACTCAAAAACATCTGGAGGTGTGGGCAGCCGGTAGAAGGTAGATTTTATATATTTTTCTCCCCTCCTGCAAAAGTTCTCCGTTTCTGCCAAAAATATTTGTGCCAGGGACCTACATTGTAATATGTCTCTCGTCGTTCCCTTTGCTATTATCTAATCTCATCTCTCGGGGGTACCCCTTCCCCTGATTTTGGTAGTCTTCTTGCTGTAATTATTAGTCCTTACTAAGGCTACCCGACCTATATTTTGTTAACAAGGTGCCCATATCTGTCAGTGGTTCAGGATCCTGATATCATGCCAGTAGTCTCAGGGGGTGCCCCATCCTTCCTGATAGCACCTCAAGGTGCAGCACACATTTTAGCAGCTTGGCAAGAGGCCTGCCGCATGGCATGAAAAACTACTCTCCATTAATGACTGTGCTGAGATCAATATTCACCCTTTCCAAGCTTAATCTCTTATCTTTCTGGATGAGGACATGCAGCCAGTCTCCCACTATGTGCTAAGAGAATGTGACTGGGCGGGTTGACCTGCCCTTGTGACCTGCTACCTGTATAATATGTGCATGTAAATAATTCTCCTCCATGTTGGTGCAAATAGTGGGAATGCTTCCCGTTCTCCCCCCTAAAATTTCTTGGAGCGGGAACCCAACTGGGCAAGTACTTACCTACCACCCCGACAACCGAGGAATAGGAATAAATGTCGTTGCCAGGAATTTTTTTTTTTTTCCAAAAACAAGGACACTCCTAAATTTCCTACAATACTAAGGATAGACCTGTGTAGAACTGAGAAACATGGTTTAGCATGGTGAAATTTTCTTTCTCTATAGTAGGAATACTCCTGCCTAACAGTTAGCAGGTATATAGGAACCAAGGATGGGAAAGAGATCCCTAATGTGGAGCCAGGCTTATTTCTTTCTGCCAATATATACCAGAGTCTATTTCCGTCTGGTATCTGTTATGAGAACGTTTTAAGTTCAATAGAATTTCTGAGGTTTTGATCCGGATCACTCACATCATAGTGCTCGGTTATACTGGCCTCGCCCAAAAGGCATGCTGTAGCATGCCAATTGACGGCCATAAGATAGTCGTGTTCTACTAATGGATATTTTAGGGACAGGGCAGCACGAGCTGCGCCACCAGCAATCAGCAAATATTTCTCAAAACGCATAATTTTTTATATTGCTAAATACTTTTCCATCCAGATGGGGGACTGGGAAGGAACTAGGATATATGAGTATCCTGTGTGTAACACGTAAATAATTTAAGCAAGTCTCTTGTTCTAACGATTTCAATCTGTCATCCTAGAGGGCAGCATATCGCCCAAATTCGGACGGCTCAGCCTCCCATCTATAGCCCTGTATGGATTCGGATAGTGAAAATTACTATCCTACTCAAGCCGCAGGAAGCAGGTGACAACTCAGCAAATTTAGCCATTGATATTCACGCACGTTACCCGTTGCATAGCCAGACCAAACGCAGTGTAGCACGGCGTCGGGCAAGGACAGGCATAAAAATTTGGCGAACCAATTCGCTATGCCAGAGAATAACCCGCATTCGCATAGGCCTACAGAACATGTATGAGCGGTCATTCTTCCCGCTGGCCCTCGGCGGGAAGAACGAAATTTCAGAGTGCAGATGAGGCAGTAAATCATCCCTTTTTCCGTAATTTCTAAGTAATCAAATAATTATGTGAAATAACAAAACACCCCTCAAACATTCAATTTCAAAATAATGTCACTTTCGTAGCTGAGAAAATTCAGCTACCTCACAAACGCAATGTTCACCTTGATTTCCTATGCCCGCTATTTCCTATGCCCGCTTGTACAGCGTTGTCGCGAAGCGACTATGTACACTGTACTTGTTGAGTTGCTCTTTCACTAGTGGGCCCACTATGCATGAACACTCATTCTGGCTTCTGTTAAGCCGGTAAGAAAACGATACGTTCCGAGGCAAATTCCCCCGAAAGTATTGACGTCAGTGTGAATAACATGTACAATTTGCTCTTTTTTTTTTTTTTTTTTTTTTTTTTTTTTTTTACATGTCACCTGCTTCCCCCTGCCGAATCGGGGTAGAATTACCTGTCATTCGTGGGCGAGCCAGTTGCTGGCCTGTGCAGTACCCCGGTCTGTGCCGCTGCGCTGGGCCAGGTCATCCCGCCGGCTTCCTCTTGCTGTGGCTGCACATCGCAATCCCACTCTTGCAGTAGGGTCTGGTTGAATTTCCTGTCCCTTTTTTGTCGGAAAGGCCATTGGATTCGCCCTTTTTGTCAGTGAATGATGCCTGGTGCCCTCCGCCTTTCTCTTTCCCATTTCTGTGAAGCTTGTTATGTAAAAATTCGATCTTTCGTAATTTTTTCGACAAGAACAATAAAATTTGTTGCCTTCGGGCAGAAAAACGTGTGAAGCAATGACGTCTTGGGCGAAAGCGCGCTTTCAGCACAATTGTTATGGTAACCTCTTGTTGACCTCACTGTTTACCTTTTGTGACTTTGTTCGTTATTTGAATATTGATGGTCTAGTGATAATGTGTTCCTATATCTGACTGCGTCCAGCCGAGCTTCTCCCAAAATATTAATGATCAGCTTATTGTGATCATGTTATTTTATTACTATCGGAACGCCACGATTGGGGATGGGGGCGATTAGTGACTCGCATTGCGACAAAGGGAAATAAAATCAGAAAGGGAGAAAGAGAGTGAAATAAAGAAAAAGGGAATGGCATCGTGAAATGGAAATGATCAGCCCCTTCTATACCTTCTTCTCTCTTATTTACCTTGTTCTCTTGCATTTCATTTACATGGTTAGTCCCGAGCCCCTCCCAACCCCCCCCCCCATTAGTGACTCCTCTGTGGCTGTAGAAAATAAACTTCTTCCTCTCGACCTCTTCATTAACTTTATTTCTCTTTGTCTTTCTGCCCTGATGATGACGTAATCAACAATTTTGTCGCACCATCAAGTTGTTAAAAGGCCTCCTTTTCCAATCTTTCATCTCATCTCTATTAATCTGACTCTCGATTTTTCTCAAGTTTGCTTTTTTTCAGTGAAATCGCGAAACCACTTAACAATTAACAATAATTTTGGATGTGTCATTCCACATGGTTTGTACAATTTGTACAAAGGAATATAAATATCTTACAACAGCAAAACAATGTGCGGAAAAGGGCCATGTCCCTGAAGCGAATGTTTGTGTCGGGCACGCCTGAATATCAAGTTTAGACAATATATTCACGCCTCTGTTGACATCGCACCCTGTTGTTGTTTTTTTTTTTTAAGAAAAACGTCTGTCATATGTGAACGGTTCGGACGATTCTCCTTCTCAACAAATACCAAGAATAGCATCGAATTTTGGCATAAATTATGTTGAAATATTAAATTCACTAGCAAGTCAGTGATCCTTTAATAATCCGATAAAAGGAAAGGATGTTTATCGCTAAGCTTATGATTTACTTTTCTTGTGATTTATTGTCACACAGTTCTTCGTAAGGATTGTAAATGAAATATAAAGATTGCTTTTTGTTAGAATTTTTTTCTTAAATTATTTGAATGAGGATGATCACTGAACGATTTGGACTGCTTCACTAGTACATTAACAAGTATTTTATGAGCCCTTTCTTTTAAAGATTTGTCTTTCATTTCATTTCATTTCAAAATCATTTCGCTTCAATAAGAGAAGATTTTCAAACCGTCTAATGTTTCATGAAAATTGATGTGATCATAATTTTTTTTTATCATTATACTGATTGATTAGGAAATTACGTCTAAACGTTCATGTTTAAAGTATTTCTTTAGTTCCCTTATGAATTTTCTTTTTTAAAGTGTTTTACTTTTAATAATCATGATTACTCCTGCAGTTTCTGTTGGCAAGCTTCTTACAATAAGTAAAATACGAACAACATGACCAAAACTTCCTAGAAAATCACATTCACTTTAAACTGTTAAAAGCATATTATGCATGTTATGCATGCATGGGTTCGGACCACTATACAGCTCGATCCAATTTTCAAGTTTCAGTTACTCAGTAAGTATTTGTGATGTATATTTTAAAATCAAAATCATTATAGGCATATATCATTTTGTTTTTTAGTTTGAACACTAAGCTTATTTATGTAACGTCGATTTATTTCCCATGATAACCAAGAATCAGGCATAAAGCAAAATTAAACTCTATCTGAAACTTTGAATGCGGTTTGCTTTGAACGGTTGTAATTGTGTGGCTCGTTAATTTCATTAATGCAATTTATTCTAATTTTCATACCAGACTCATCGCATCTGCTTATATCATTTTCTCGGTCTTGATCTCCCAACATTGATTAATGGATAATTGTCTGCGAATGTCATGTAGATCTATTTGCCGCTCATGAGTGTACTCGCTGTGTGTAATGGCTTAAATAAATATTTAGGATACGCGGCGACAGAGATTTCGGTCGGACATGATCATGATAATGAGTCTGCTTATTTTTTAAAACCAGATCTATTCTTGAACAACACTATAAAACAGATGACTGAACTCACCAGCTGTAGAAATAATTTCTTCAAAATAAATCATGATGTAGATGAAATACACAACACAATAATGGAAACCTAGAGGCAAAGTAAATTTTCTTAGCTTAATCCAAGAAAAAAGAAAAAAAGTGGCACGCTTATGTTTCTAAATTCTAAAGTGCCCTTACCAATTCCATCCGATTATTGCGGTGTCAGAAAGATGACAAGACATTAACACGTTTACTCTTAAGGGTTCTCAGTGATTCCTTTCAGATGATTCCAGTGTAATGCTGAATACCGTGGGGTAAAGTCCGTTTTCTTATTTTATCTCAAAACATCAAATCAGTACTGAGACGTTTTTTTTTTTCATGAAAATCTTTTTGGGTTTGTCATCTTAAAGAACTGTAATACAAACATGTACATACTTATCATGGTTTGCTTTTGTGAACCGCATTACACCATGCTGGCAGTTCTCGCAGGTACATCAAGATTCGAAAACTTCTTCTTCCTTGAAACATTGTAGGCATTTTCCTCTGGACCTCTTTGCATCTGACCAGGTCCGTAGCATTGACTGAAAGAAAGGATCCTGGTAATTAGACCCTGTATGCAAAAGGTTATCCTTCACAATGAAATGATAGGCATTCATGATTGTGATCACTGCCCGATGAGACAAGAAAACGGGATTTCCTCTTCAAAGTAGGAGAGTTCTTTATACCTTCTTTTGTATACTCCATTGGCGTAAATCCCGGGGGGATGGGGGGGGGGGGATATATCCCCCCACTTTTTGGAGAGGGGGGATGGCGTGTACAAATATCCCCCCCCCCCCCACTTTTTAAGAAAGAAAATATATTTTAATTAATCCGTTAGTAAAATCTTTGAATATCTGTCAAAAACAACCATCATATTTTAGAATTTCTATTTGAAAATGCGATTGAAAACCAAAAAAGTGGTTATTTTTGGCTCGCTCGCTTCGCTCGCTCGCAAAATAAATATTAAAATGTGTGTAGGGGGGTCTGTGGGGGTAAGTGAGGGTGTGTGCTTATACTTAAGTGTGAGATCGACAGAAAAAAAAAATCGTCAAAAAAGTCAATCATCCCCCCCACTCCTCAGAGTGGATTTACGCCGGTGGTATACTCCTTTATTCGCAGTTCTGGTTTCTGGTTATTAAGAGAAAAAAGGGAGAGAAAATATGGGGGAAGAGAAAAGTCGATTGTATAAATTCATTTTGTTACTAAAATCTGTACATAGATAAAATTGACTGACCGCCATTATAATAAAAAACAACAACAACCAACCACAACGTTCATTTAACCCTAATAGAGCCCCTCCCGACGTTTCGCGCGATATATCCGCAACGTAAAAAAGCTCTCGCCGCGACGTTTCATGACTTTTTTGTTCGAATCTCGCATATCTTATGAGACCTAATTCGCGACGCCCGGGCACACGGTTTCAAACTACGCATGATTTTATACCTGCAAGTCGGACCAAAATTGCTCAAGACGTGATTCAATACAAATTGTGTTTTCAGCCAAAATTTATAAATGTATGATATTTTTGCTTTTACAGAGTAAAACAAATTAATTTTATGCTGTTTATGATCGCAAAAGTGTCGCCAACAAATTTCATCGAAAAACAATAAAAATCAAAAGGTAAAAAAAAACCCACCAAAATACATAAGAAATTTTTTAAAAAACACAATGAAATATATAGGAAATCAATTTTGATACGGTATTTTTTTAAAGGTACATTTGCTAAGAATATTAGGAAATAGTTCATTACTTATCAATTATTTCTTACTGTCTTTCCAACTGAAAAGGGGTTACTGCCCAGTTTGATATGTACAAAATCTAAATAGCTTGAATTCGGTTATTATACGAACAACACATTATTAACATTGACATCCCATGTTAATGCACTATATGTTGATATTATGTAAAACACATGTAAAGAAAGCGCTATCCTCAGATACACATGTATATTATAATAAAGCATATTGCAGATACATACAATTAAACTAATGAGGACGACACATAATCAACAGAGTATCCATAATGGCTAATGGTATTCCTGCCAAAAGTGAGGTCATAAATCAGGTGTTGCTCGGTAACAATGATGACGTGACACGATGCGACGGATACGCCTTGTGTCGTCTGCTGCGGCTTTTCCATTAGGATAACGAGGTGGACGATGAAAAATTGTAATTGATGGGTGTATGGAGATCGGGAAGGTGATCAGTGATGTGGAAGATGAATGAAGGCTTCGATCCCTGTCACGATCTCGGTCATGTTCTCTATCTCGATACCACGTGACAGGTTTCGTTAATACCGCAGTAACTCTTCTTTTACTAAAATGTAGACTGTACAACTGTCTAATCAGGAGATGATTAAAAAATGGATTTGTGGAACTCCCAGTAGATCAGAACAAGGATATCACTGCATAGTGATTCGGAAAGTTCAGTCTCAAGGCCTGGTCAGACAAATCAATAAAACAATAGCATATTTCAATCAAGGATAACACTACTATATAATGTGCAAAAAATGTTCGTGTAGTATAATAGTTGGACTGTAGGTTACCTTTACGTGGGAGGGGAGGATGTATGGGATGGGGGCGGGGGAGGCACATACAACATTCATTATGATTAGCTTAGCACCTTTGGCCATTTCGAACACCTTTGAAAAAAAATTCCCCCAAACCCAAAAGACACTTGCCACGAAAGTCATTCGTTAAAGTTCTCTATCAGTGACGTCATAAAATCCGAAAAAAAAAATACGTAAGTACTAAACGCCTTTCAAAATCATTCCTTGTTGTCTACGAATTCGTACCTTTTCAACATTTGACCACTAATAAGATCATTTTAGAAACTTTAGAAAACAAAAAAGAGAAAAAATTGTGAAATTCGTAAGCACGTCCTCCATTTGAAACTTTTATTTTTTACTGTAGAGTCGCTCCTAATGCTATAATGCTGTCGCTACTATTACCATGGTTACTATAGATGTATTTTATTTGTTATACATAGGCATGATGAATTCTTCTGAAAATTATAACTAATACAAATTTTATCTTAATTCTTCTTTATCCTCATCAATATCTTTGTATTTTCTTTTTTTTGTTGTTGTTGTTCTGATATAATGAGCCACTGTTAGTGTTTGTCTTTTGTTGAGGCTGTTGTGACAAAACCCCATAGTTTTCCTCCCTTCTCTTTTTGTGATTAAATTGCAGAGATCGACAGCAGTCGTTATTGATCAAGAGACTCATAAAAAAGTTATCTTGGGAATTGATTCTGAAACGAGAGAATCCAGGCAAATTCTTATTGTATTGTAATGTAATTGTATTAACGTACATTTTTTTAAAATAGAAGATCAAATGAATCAGCGAGATTTAGGGCCTAGGATCTACTACTGAAATCTTTAACTGATTATTCATTTTGTACCTTCAATATTGCAGTGTGAATTGCCGACATTAATGCAAACGATTGATTTGACTCATGTCTGTCAAACATGCTGTAAATTGTTCACTTAAAAAAAAACAGACGGATTTTTAATAACACCTCTATTTCATTCATGCAGCTAACTTTTCGAAATGGAGCGGCATAGAACTGAATGATATTCGAGGTAAACTAAAATGTTGAAATGATTTTTTTTTTTGAGTGGCTGTCTTGCATTTTGATAGATATAGCCAGTTTGTTATACCTAATGTTGCTTTTATCATTTCCTGGCATTTCTATCATGTCTATTCAGTGCATTTTGAAGGTCGCTCACGTAATTTTGTACCCCAGCACAATTAAGAAGTTGATTGAATACCACAACATAGTGTTTGAATTTTCTATATTTTCATAATACCCGTATATAGTCTGTTCCCATTTGAATGGAGACTGATGGAACTTGTGCACATGAGAGATGAATGTGTTTTGGGTATTCGGCGTAATTCAATTTTCCAAATTTCAGTCGTAGAATGAATCAACATCGAGATAATAGCACTCTTAGAAAATCAATAAAATAGCGGACGTTTTCTACCAATGAATATTAATCTAGAAATGTCAAAACACAGTTACCATGAATCACAATATCCAATTTTATCTGATAACTTCGCACGAGAGGAAAATATTAGGCGTACATTGAGATTCTTGCCAACTAACACTGACAAAAATGCTTTCTCTTCATTCCTGTTGATAATGATTTATAAATAATGATTCATATATCAAATCTGAGGTTAGAATTTCATAGCCTCTTAATTCAAGGTAGGACAATGAAATCAATGCTTGCATTCAGAGAAACATCTGAACATAGCTGATTTCAACTGCATTTTCACGTTTGCAGGTGAGTGATATTGCTTTACTGGCAAAATTTAGTGACCAAATATATTTTAAAAGAAAGAAACTGTATAGTTCCATCTCCTTTTCACCCTTAGAACTGATGTCTGATGTTTATTAATCATTCACTTTCTGACTCTGGAATATGTATATGATATGACTGACACTTCATTTAATAATCAGGCTACAACCGAACCTAACATAAACAGAAAGAAGAGTAGCCGTACTTGTAATTCATGAATATTCAACCCGTAAATTAAAACGAGTATGAGACCTGGAATGGTTGCTAAGTGCTCCCGAAATAAGTCACGCCTCGACCTTTCTCAGAAGAAGAAGTTCGGTCAACAAACCAGCAAATAATGTTTACATTTTACAGGACTCGGATGAGATATCAGTGTTTTATTTCATGAATATATTCATTTGAGTTACTGTATGACAGTCAAGAGACACAGAACGTAACAGCGACATATCAACCATTTCAGAGACAAAAACACGCCAGTATTCAGAATATCAAAGGTTAAATCAGCGAAGTATCGAATTTTTGCTGTCAGCTGCTTTAAAACCTTTTAACGCTGTCGTGATGCGCCATAGAATGATGGATGAAAATATTGAACTTTTTATATTACTTTTCTTTAACATGAATAAGAGTGGTTTTTTTAATATGTAACATAAATAAGAGTTATTGAAAGCTTCAACATAATTAATATCATTATTGTACATGCAGTTTGTTTTTACACCCTTTCCCCCCTTTTTGTGAAGGATTATTATTTTTATTTGTTTCACATGTCTGATGCAGAGTATGCAGTGAAACGAAAAATGATGACATTGGAAAAAACAGCTCCGCAAGACTTTGAAATTCTTCAATTAAGCATTATTTTCAGTTCACCTAATCCACATGTCGAATTACAGAACCTCGTATAGTCTTATCGGATATACTATACTAGTCTAGTATCTTCAACTTGTATCCAAAGCTTCCTCTTATTTTCACTGCATGATGAAAGTTCTCTCCGTCGATCAGTCCTCCACTTTCTCATCTTTTTGACCTATCCCCCCCTCTCTCTCTATTTGTTCATTAATGATATCACCTGCATGGAGCACAGTTTCATTAAAAGATAATGAACATCTTTGATTGCAGTCTGTTTTGTGGTGGCTGTCATTGAATATGCATCAACGTCCACAGTATGAAAAACATTACAATCATGAATGCACAGAAAAGATAGAAGCAAATAACGTAGATAAAGGGGTAGATGGGAAGATGAAAGGAAGAGGGGGAGGAAGAGGAAGAAGAAGAAGAAGAAGAAGAAGAAGAAGAAGAAGAAGAAGAAGAAGAAGAAGAAGAAGAAGAAGAAGAAAAGACAAGGAAAAAAAGAAGACGAAGAAAACGAGAGGGAGAGGGATAGAGACCGCATAAATGATAAAGGGAGATATATATATATATATATATATAGTTGGCGTAGGGGAGAAAAGGGGATGCAATAAGCACTGTAGTTTCATCTCGTATATCTTTACAAAATAATGCAACATCTGATATGTTCCAATTGTTCTGACGTTGTGCGTATTTTACTTTCGGCATATAGACTGATTGTAGCCTTCTTTCTCTCTCTTTTATTTTGCAGATGTGGTCCTAGGCAAGGCTGGTAAAACTAAGGCGGTCAAGAAGGTGAGCTCCCCCAAATATCTTGATTTTCAGCTTTTATGACAAAATGAATAAAAATTCAAAAGTTCAAATATTAGAAAAGGTGGACTTCTATTCCAGGATGGATATATCACCTTTTGCTACCTGATAACTGTGTTCTATCGAAAAAAAAATACGTCGAAGAATCTCAATTAATTGTTGTTTTCATTTTTGCTCCTAAAATGATAATAAAAAGAAAACTCAAGAAGAGGAAACAGTGGTGTTATTATTTGTAAAAATTACAGAAGCAAATATATAAACACCAGTTTGACTTTTCTTGTAGGCTAACATTAAAATAAACGCGTAAAAATTAAAAGAAAAATATTGTTTTTACTTTACTTATGCAGATCCTGCTTCCAATCTCAAAGTTGGAGGGGAAAAATCTTTAAATTTCTGGAAATGCATTTCGCTTTATTTTCTTTTATTTAGGATGTAGACGCAGACCCACTCGTTCAAGATCTAAATGACCTCGCTACCCTCAAGAGCAAATCAACGAAAAAGGGCGTCAAAGACGAAGCAGCGAAGAAACTACAAAAAGCTTCTTCAAAATACAAAGCACCGGTAGACGACGATGACGATGATGAGGTAGTGACAAAGAGCACGAAGAAGGCGAAATCGAAAGCGGCGTTGAAAAAACAAAAGGCAGAGGAAGAGGCAGAGAAGAAGAAATTTGAAGAGGAGAGCGATTCTGACGATACTGACGATGATAGCGACAGTGATTCTGATGATAGTGACGATTCAAAGGATGAGGGTTCCGATTCTGATTCCGATTCTTCAGACGACGACGACGAAGATGATGATGACCAGGAAACACTGATTAATAAGCTGTTTAGCATGGTGAGATTTATTCAGAGACAAACAACTCTTTCGAAGCTAGGCTCACAAACAATATGGGGAAGAATTAATACCAGCTCCAAAATTATATCTTTCCGGAGTGGAAATAATGTTTAATCCATATTCAAAATGGATTGCTTTCTGGAAAAAAAAACCCAAACCGTTATTTTGTTTCACCGCATTTCGGTATAGAAAGAAAGAGAGCGACAACTGAGCAACGTACTAAAATATCCCCCCCCCCTTCTTGTTCTAAACTTCATGTAGTCAACTAATCAGGGGAGCGTTTCATCAATGTCTTGTCAGTGATTTTTACCAATAACTGTTATAAGCTACTGAAATCCTTGCACCTAATTGGTTGAGAGCAAATTTGTCAGTAAAAATCACTGGCAAGACACTTGATGAAACGCCCCTTGGTCTGATTAAATCAAACAATGTGTAGGGACATTTACACAGCATAATCTTGGAAATACTTCGCTTTAAGTATAGGATCACTTTTGAATGAATTTGAAATTCTTAAAACTTCAATCATTTTCATTTGTATTTTCTTCCTCTTTCTCCATGTTCTCACTCCAGGGTGCCGTTGCATAAAAACTTGCTATTGTAGTAACTTTGCCACCAATGGTAAATACCATGGTAACGTTGCTCAACAGCCAATCAAAATCCAATATTCCATGAAAGTTACCATTGGTGGCAAAGTTGCTATAACAGCAAGTTTTATGCAACGGCACCCTGTTTTTTTTTTTTCAAGCCATGTCTGCTTACCAATTCTCGTCATTTTTATTCTCCAGTGGTCTGCTTTCCACAGGTTCAAGCTATTATACCCAAACCTGCCAAATTCAAAACCAAGAACTATTACACGAAAGACCAGAGCCATTCTGATGACGACGATGATGACGATAGCGACAGCGATAGTGATAGCGAAAGTGATGACGAACCTCCAAGTAAAACAAAAAGTGACCTGAAACAATCAAAAAAACCCTAAATGGAAAGTAGAAAAATCGACTGGGAAGAAAGCTGTTGACGATGACACCGACTCTGATTCGGAGAGTGATAGCGACGACGATGATGATACGGACTCTGATTCGGACAGCGATACTGACAGTGATACTGAGAGCGACACAGAAACTGACGACACGGATGAGGATAGTGACACTGATAGCGATGATGACAGGGTAAAAGCGAAATCGAAGGTCAGCAAAATAAAGAAGAAATCATCCTCAAAGGCAGCCGAGTCTGAAAGTGATAGTGATAGCGACGATACGTCTGATGACGAGGATGATGACAGTGATACAGACAGTGATGATACATCCGATGAGGAGGATGATTCTGACGATGATACTGATTCTGATACGGACAGTGACACGGAGAGCGATACGGACACTGATGACACGGATGAAGACAGTGATGATGACAGCGACGATGATGATACGGATGATACCGATACCGACAGTGATTCTGATGACGAAGAGGATGCGATGGAAAGCCTCGTCAACGAACTTATGTCACAACTAAAAAAATACAAGCGAAAATCTGGTAAGGTTCCTCTCTTTTAATGTGAATTCATTCTTTAATGGTTAGATACCGTTGCCCCATACGGCACACATTCAGTCCTTTACAAGTAGACACCCATTCCAAAAGACAAAGAGGTTATTACGGTTGACACTTGATATACCTTTCAAATCTTGGAATATTTTAGGTGGAATTCTATAGTTTTCGTGATGGCAATATTCGAACAGTTTGTTTAAAAATCCGTCCTTGGAAAGTCTCCTAAGGTTCATAACCGGGGTTCAGAATTGTATGACTGTTGATCCCATATTGTCTCTTCTGAATTCTCTCCAAATCATCTCTCTTCTTTCACTCTCTCTCTCTCTCTCTTCTCTCTCTCTCTCTCTCTCTCTCTCTCTCTCTCCCTTCTACTAGTATTTGTTATTATATTCGTAACCCCTTGCCGACACATACTGCATGATATGGTAATTGGTCTCGCACGACTGCATGTAATTGCCGAATCAAACAAACTTTGAGTCAGAAGGCAGTCCAACTCTTCCATCATTGAGGTAGACGGTGAAAGACTGAACGAAAGACGAAATCGGATAAATCTCATATAAGTAAAGTTAGAAATTATTCAAAGTTGTTATCACTGAATATCATACAGGAATTTCAAAATGCCCAAATGAAATGTCACTGTGATGGAGTGTTAGACAGCAGACATTTATTCCTACATGTATACAAAAAGACATATAAATTTCCACATTTTCCAAAATTTGGGGAAACGCATAATCCTCTCCCGTTTAATGGGCCTTCATGGGTAAAACCACTAGAAAAACAGGTGCGTTTGAGAGAGCTTGATATTTCTCTTGATATTTTTGAATAAGATAAATAGAATCCCCATTATCATGATTTTGCCACAATAAGTTGACTATTTTAGATTTACGTAGATCGGTTGGTCTCAGCTTTCAAACTTCATAACGTTGTTTTAATTCATTCGACTTGGTTGAAGCTTTCATCAACTATGCATCTGATTTATCCGTTTTCATGTTAGTAAACATGTAGTTTCAGGTGGATTTCTCTAAATTGACCTTTCACCTTTCTCCTTTCTTCCACCAGGTAAATCTTCAAGTAAAAAGACCAAGCAATCTGGATCCGCTTCGCGAGGAGATACAGACGATGTCACGGAAGAACTGGCAAAGATTGCGAAGCAACTCAAGAAATTAAAACGCAAATGAGTCAGGCGTAAATACCGGATAGTTAGCACCAGAGTCCAGTTACCTACTCCGTCAGCAATAGCATACGGTCTACTGCGACGGACATCCAAATATAATTTCCCAGAGTAAAACATTCACAAGAAGGGCAAGGGAGCCACTGACGGTTCCAGAGGGAGAGGCATACAGCAGGAGACAAGTGCAAACGGCTGAAAATGCCACGTGCGCACATCCCCCCTCCCCGCCCCCCGCCCCCGCTATCTCTCTCACTCCCCCATTTAATTTTGAGAACCCCTTTTCTGTCAGTGTACCAGACATTGTCAGACATTTGGGGCACATTGTGCCATATAAAGATACTTCAATTTCCTTGAGAGAATCGCTTAAATCTCGTCAGATCACGCAAGAAAATAACCGGGAAAAAAGAAGGAAGAAATCATGCAAATAAATGTGGAAGTTAAAAAACATATAAGTCAATAAATAAACATAGAATAAAATGATCAACACTCGCTGTATGCGCCTACGAAGTAATTCTGACAGGTTCTGGCACACAACTGATTCGCGTATGACGTGAATTTATAGGTCCGTCCCCAGACGTATGAATACATTTGATTGATAAACTCTATAAAATCCCAGTAACATAAAGTACATAATAAGAAAAGCAATCTGCTGCTAGCAACGGAGTAGGTAATTAGAACAGTATTTTATGGAATGAAACTTGCCAAGTTTTATACCTGGTGATCACAACCATCATATGCAATTTCGCGCGTAGACAAGAAGATAAAGAATAGACTCACTCGATAAAAATATTATTATAAAAATGCTATGAACTTTCCACCCTTAGATATGTAATTTTCTTCAGATCCATTATTTCATTATTAGTTCAGTTTGAAGTGCCGAGTGATGACACAGAAAATTACAAGTATATCTACATTAACGTCTCTATAATAGTATTTACAATATTATCAATCTGCAAGCAAGAAAAGATTTTTTGGATGCGTTATACGAGTGTTCTGTGGTAAGAAGGAAACCTTATTAAACGGATTTGAAAAGACTTAAAAGTCATCAAAACAATTGTGAAATGTTGTAAATATTATTACAATCTATTTTCACGTTGTTTTTGTATATTTGTATCTTTGTAATTAGTTAAGACATAAATTTCTTTTATCCATTTTAAAGTATACATGTCTCATTAGGCGTGTTGTTCTCAATTCAGCGGTATTCCATCTTGACCGAATTGTTGATTTTCTATATTTTGAAAAGGAGGGATCTCGACTTGAAAGTACATGTAGATATTTTAGAGATAGAGAGTAGTTTGCATGCTTTTTGATGAAAAGGTCAAAGGAATTAGATTGAATGATGTTAAATGAGTTGTATAATAAAGTATTGTGCCTATTCCAAAACAACATTCATGAAAAAAAAAATGATCATGGTGCATCCCTTGTTGCTTACGAGAAATTAGGCTCTAAAATGGAGAAGGAAAAAAAAAAAAGCAAAACAGAAACTTTTCGACGCAAATCCCTAATTTGAAATATTTTCTCAACCTTTGATTTCCATTTGTCTCAATACAGGAAAATATTCGCTGGTATTAGGAGCATACATGCATTCGGGGGGGGGGGGGGGGCGGTCCAAATCATAATTATCTTCAGATCATGATCATTGGTAAGTAATACAGTAATCAAACGTTCAATGTAACTTGTCTAATTGAAGAAATGTGTTCAATACGTACTAGTTTGAAAGACTACATAGTTATGGTAGTGTACGGAGTAATTTAAATAAAGCGCAAGTCCACAACGTCATGAAGTTCATTTCAATGAAAATATTTTTTTTTAAATCCAAAACGAAACAGTGAAAGTATGATGAAAATCGGGTGAAAAATAGGAAAGTTATGAATTTTCAAAGTTTCGCAATTTTTTCCCCGCAAAACAGTTCTGAACAGTCGATATGAATATTCAACGATGAGTTCATGATGTAATGCCCTTTCTATTCTCCATATAATATTTACAAAGATTTCAGAATTTTCATTTTTTCAAATAAACCTATGAAAACTCGTCCATCATGGCTACACTATACATATATTAGACTAAATGCCATCTTGTAAGTATGTAAGGAGTGTAAGAGACAACTTTTACATTTTGTAGCTAAAATATGAAAATTTCGTAATTTCTGTGAACAAAATGTGTAGAAAATTGTGAGGATATGACATCACCTCATCCTGAATATTCACATCGACTCTTCAAGAACTGTTTTGCGAAAAAAAAGCATAACAAATACTTCAAAAAATTCATCACTTTCCTTATTTTTCATCAAATTTTCACCGTTTTGATTCGAAATTTTTACTCTTTCTATTGAAATGAACTTCAACTCGTTATGGACTTGCCCTTTTAAGTACCCAGCAATTCCAAACGACAAGCATCACTGAAGCTAGCTATTCACGAGATAAGAGGAAAAAACGCAGCTATGTGTATCATTGGAACAAAGAACGTTTGTATGCGAGTTACGAGCATGGTTTTTACTATGGCTTTTTTTGTAGTGCAGGTTTTGATACATTTGTATATGAAATAGATAGGACTTAAATTATCTTTGATACCCATTTTTCAGTCACTAAGAGGCTAAATATTTTGATATATTTATTACATAATCTTAGAACATTATATCGCAATTCTAAGCGAATTTTCCTTGCATTATTTTATCTTTTCTGATCCTTTCAAATGCAAGTCAAAAGTTTCAATCATCACAAGTTATATATCTGCGATTTGGTCCGGTTGAAAGACAAATCAATGGCAGAACGAAAGTATGAAAATGTGTAAAGAGAAAAGATTGATTTGTACCTTATTTCAAATTAAGCGGCAGTGCAATATATTTATCATTATTCTCTACCGATTTTAAGACTTGTTTGATGTGTTTGAAGAAAAATGTAAGAAAATAAAATGACTGGAATTGTACCACTGGGTGCGTTTGAAGTTCTCTGTTCATATCGTGTTATGTCCGTCATTTAAAGGAAATTGTGTATCTTTTACGTGAAGCGAAAAGCAAGATTCACTAGATCTACTTTTTTTCCTACCAATTCTGATGTGGCTTGAATTACAACATACAATATTAAGGTGCTTATCTCGGCCCCTATTGATTTTAAGCAACATACTCGAATTCAGCAGCTTTCGTGTTTACTTGAAAATGCAAAGATGTACATCCAAACTGACCTCAACAAATGCGTCTATTGAACATTACACACTACTTTCAAAGTGTTCACTCAAAATAATACATGACATGTAACAATCACTAAGTTTATCACTCAAAATTTATTGAAAGAGGAGTATAAACCAATCTTTCCACTTAAGTACAACTCATATTTGAGAAGCCTTATCAAATACACGTGCCTACACTGCTTAATCCATACAGAATACAGTGTACACATGTCATAGTATGAGGAAGCTCAAGCAAAGCAAAGACTGAGAACACTTTCCTCTTAAAAAGCAACAAATCTCATGAGAGAACATTGCATTGCATAGAATATTTGTATAGTGGAACAATCCTTGTTCTAAAATTCAAACAAAATATCTTGTTGCCAAGACCAATTGATGAAGCCATAGTCCCATTTTACAAATGATTACACCAGGGCTTCACACTATTTTAAGGGGGTCCAAATTGACATTGCAGGGGGGGGGGGGTGTGTCTAGTGTCCCAGGTGCCTGTAAGTGTCAAGCCCCAACTACAGATACATGGAGGTAATAACCTTTGGTTTGGGCATCCTTAAATTCATAGAGGTAAATCCATTTATTAATACAGTATATGACCATCACTGAATTAATCTTTCCAATATGTTTTTCTACATGCAGTTTGAATAGATTTATGCATTCACTGAAAGCTTAGGGCTACTCTTTGAAGAAAGTAAATAATGAGGCCTTCCAGTACTTATAGTCATAAGTATGATTACACTTTAAGACATTACTAAAACAGGACCACAATGTAATACAGATAAATCACAGTACAAACATCCTTCAGGTAATGCAATTTCACTGTACTACATGAATAGAATAAGTGACAGCTTAATTGAATACCCATTCAACAAGCTATTATATCACATCATGTTAATCCCCCCCCCCATTAACTATTTCATTATAAATAAATGTTACAATTTACATTTCACTTAGATTATATTTATAAGTATGAATTGTGTGAATTTGTGTCCAAGGAAAAATAAAGTTTCCACAACAATCTGTTCTTGAATTTGTCTTGAACTAATCAGGAGACAATAAACACACACAACCTCATGGCAGTCATAGTATCAGCACACTGCACTGTAGGAAAAGAAAAATGCCAGCAATGAAGCTAGAACTTGTGAAGAATATCTTCAAAATTATGTCATATATTTCAAAAACATTTTCAATTGTATGAAAGATCACTGAAATGCATCTTTGTGATGATGATACGGTCCAAAATATAAGAAGCAAAAGCCGAAGGGTGTGTAAAGTAGTATACGGTGCTCTATGCTTCCAATAATGTTTTCTCCTGTGCAAGACAATGCCACATGGTTAATGACTGATCAGTATTACTGTTTTTTAAGCTATATTGCACACTGTCAAAATCTACAATTCTAAATCACTGCAGATCATAACTGTTTCATATACACTTCAACTCTAACTCGACAAGTGTCTAATAGAACAGAATTCATGTAGTCTACCCATCACGGTCACCCATAATACATAGCTGTACATACACAGTAATGATATATTTCATGACACAGTGAACACATGTACTTAATTTTGCACATAGAAACAAAAGCAAATCTGAGGATCAGAAAACAAATTTCAGAAAACATTTACTAGCCTCTCTGTCAGACTATGTGAATCTGAGCAAAAATGCTCCAAACAGCAAGAACCATAACATATCTGGGTGCCGTTGCATAAAGCTTGAATACCAGATTTTGATGGGCTGTTGAGCAACATTACCATGGTAGTTACCATGCAACGGCACCCAGATCTCTTAGGGAGAGTACATCATGCAAGTGGTCACACCAACACTACAGTACATCACTGTGATCTATAAGGTTGAAAGTTTTTCCAAACTTTTTTTTAAATGCCTGACCCAGAGGCATCAGACTGTCAAGGAAAGAAGGGCAAATATGTATATGTCATAATCCATACAAATACTTTTTAACAGTATTGTTTCCCCTGAGTAGGTGTAATATATTTCAATGTTCCATTTGAAGCCACTTGGTCTAAGATTTCCATTGCCTTGCCTACATAGACCATAATGTTAATTTGAAGTTTGAAGCAAAAAAATTGGAAACCCACAAACAGTATCAACACTAAAACTGTGATGTACTTTGCAGATCATCCTTACCATAGACTTGATGCCTCTGGATTATGAATCACATCATAACAACATTTTGAGACAAAAAAACCCTGAAAACACACATTCAAAACAAAAAGGGTGAGACAGATTCGAAAATTTGGCTTGACACAAAAAACATGAATAAATAGCAGGAAGAGTGGAGATAGGCTGACAAGCTATGTAGAGACATAAGTATGGAAGGCAAGACCAAAGGAGCTGGTAATAAACCATGTAACACACACCCACCAAATTAAGAAGGAAAAGATTCCTTTGAAGAAGACTGGAGAGAAAACTTGTTTAAGAACTGACAGAGCAAACACTAACTGGGCTTTGGCTTCACGCACAGGATTCACAAATGCTGCAACGTCATCTGCAAGTGTTGATGATGATGATGATGATGACGGTGATGATGACGGTGGTGGTGAAGGATTTGGAATTGATGTTGCACTTGCATTGGTAGTCGTCAAGTGGTTAAAAATGCCATAAGAATATCCAGCTGAGGAAGGGAAAAAAAAGAAAAGAAAATTAATGCAATGAGGAATTATTTTGATTACAAGGAAGGCATGTGTTGTTTGGCAAATTTGATTTTACTTGTAACAACAACCATGATCTATATTACATTTCCAAATCTTTGGTAATAGGCCCTATGATCTCTTATATGTTTGAATATCAGTTAACTCTGCACTAAATATGAATCGTCAGGGTTATACCTGTGACTGAATTAAGTCAAAAGTCTTTAAAATTTTCAGGAAGCTTAACAGCTTTCACATTTATGTATTTTGAGTACAAGTTACAAATGTATTATCATGTGTGCATATTATCTATGCACCTGAGCTAACAATAATATGAACAGAATATGAAGAGTTTATATAAAAAAACGATAAACGCCATTTAAAAAATTTTGAAATAAGGTCACCATCATACAGTAAGCAAATAATGAAATGGTGAAGGTGATGGGACAAACTATCACTTTCGCGGTGATCTGGATGTAGCTATCTTTCACTTTGGAAAGAAAGTGTATACATTCAGATCACCAAGAAAGCGATAGTTTGTCTCATTGCCTGAAACCAAAAGGGAGTTATTTTGCTCTATATTCCACATCTGAAACAAAATCAAGGTCTAAAAACGGGAAGAAGTTTGACTGCAAATGCCTGTTTGTAGTGCGTATCTTGTGACCTACGTATGCTTGTGACAGTGTAGTGTGCATGCAACTTGCTTTGCCTCTTCTCAACAGGTGAATAAGCGTATACTGCGCACGCTAATTGTGACGTCACAAAAGAAGCAAAACAGGTATTCTCTTTGTGACGTCATGCTAGCCACATAATGGTGCATTTTGGTATGTACAACAAGCTTAGTACACGTTATTGATTGTCCAAATTTTGTGTGCACTAAAAAATATTGATAACGCATTGTGACTCTATGGACTGAAGAAATCAGTGAAACACACGAAAGTACTATCACCACAGAGTGTAACAAACTTTTTCTTCTTGGGGTAACTGATAGGCAAAACTATGCTTTATCACGTGATTAACTTATGACCAATTCTACAGTCAGATTAGTATGTGGAATATAATACAAAATATTGCCTTTCAAATGATACATTGCTCATTAAATATAAAGGTGTAATGTTGAATTCATGGTCAAAAGTAGCATGTATTTTCTTACTATTTTCTATATTTTTCTCAATCTTTAATTGCAAAAATTTCAATTTCACAAAAAGGAATATATTGGTTTTTGCATTCAAACTCTTCATATACATTCACTTCACAAACAAGTTTTCAATCTAATTTGTGTTTTAATTATATAAAGGAATAGCATGTATGTTACCATTTTACTATTTTTTCCTCTGACCAACTATCAATGACAACAACAAAGGCATCACTGCTCAATTTGTAATACTAGTTACACAGTCTACTGGATAAAGGGATCAATCAAGTAGAGTGCAAGTTTCTGTTAACTGCAACCCTTCTGATACACATTCCTACTTGTTTACAAAATTTACAAACACATTCCTCCCTTGTGGATATTCTGCAAATTTAATTCCTGTCATTCACAAAGCAGCAGGCATGCCATTGTTGCAGATTTAGTGTGAATTACACACCCTAAGAATTTCCTGTGTAATAAACAACCTGTTTATCAAAATTTTCTAGGAGCAGAATGACCCCCCCCCCCCCCCAATCTCTCTCACTCTCTCTCTCTCTCTGAAGGATTTATGTCCCTTTCTCCCCTGCACAAATTTCAATTGTCTCTGATTCTTACCTGATGTTTTTAACAGGCAACTGAAGCAGAACAGAAGAATCACTGGTGCAATGTATTGCAGTGCCACAACACAGAGGTAATAGAAGACTCTGATTACCTGGTGAATAATGCATAATGAAGTTGTAAGGATCATAGTGAAGCAAATATGAAATATAATAATAATTTTGTAAGAGGAAATGCCACATTACTTGCATAGCCTTTGAATAATAGCATACTCAAGGTTTCTGGAGCTTTAGTTTCATTCTTAGCAAAACACAGTTGGAATTGAACACACACAAAGATATACAACAAAATATTTGCTAGGTTCCTTTATCATTTGAATATCCTGATCTGGTACCATGCTGTTTATCCTTAAATCAATTACAAACTTAGCAATCTCTTATGTCAATGTACAGTAGCAAATACATCAAGCACAAATTGAGTTGGGGTTGATTTCCTCTTCAAAAGACAGGAGCTGGATATCTCTCACTCTCTTTTAATCATATCTTTCACCAATTCTGACTCTCTCTCTTTCTCTCCCTCTCTGTGTCTCAGTCTACAATGTATTAGTGGACTATATGTCTCAATCTCTTCTTTCTCCCTCACCTTTTTCTGTACATCTAGACTATTGATCCTGCCTGCCTCTTTCCTCATCTGTTCTATTCTTTCATGAGCCATATTAAGGTATGCCTGCAAGTGCTGCGTCATCAGAGCTAGGCGTAGCAAGGCGAACACGGGGATGAAGCTGAATCGTACAATGTCAAATGTGTCATCACTCATTCTGAAAGGAAAAAGACATGCATATATATCAGGATCCTGATCTGACATCACTTACAGTGGCAATTGCTTTAAATGACATCATTAAAGATATAGGTTTAGGGATAGGATTAACCCATTCATGACAGGAATTATTTTAAAACCAGATTTGATCAGCTTTTATTCTTCAAATTGGCAATACCAACATTTTTTCTTTTTTAATGCTACATTTTTCGTATTAAATGCCATGTATCTGAAATAAATATAAATTGACAGAAAGTATGATGAGAAGTCAAAAAGTTGCCAATTTGCAGGGAAAAAACTGTGATTTTAAACTTTCCATCACATTGTCAATTTAAGGATTTTCATGCTTATTTTCCTTTGAAAATTTTTCAGCATCAAATAACAAATACTGATGCAACCAAAATGGGCACAGTACGTGTAGAATTTTTTGCTCTTTGTGCTCATGTATTTGGTATGATTTTTAAGGCTCTGCATCAAAAGTTATTAGACCAAACCACAAAATGTGGACCCTCTGTCACGAATGGGTTAAAGAAGTAGTAGTATTAAAGTAGAGGCGTCATGGTCTAGTGGATATGTCGCTGGACTGTGGATCTCGTGGTCCGAGTTCAAATCCCAGCGCGGCACTAATGTCCTTTGGCAAGAAATGAATCTACATTTGCCACTCTCCACCCAGGTGTTAAGCGGGTACCCGGCAGGATGCGAAAATTATAGTGATTTGTTTAGAACTGTGAGCGCCTGTGAAAGACACCTGGCTGTAATGCTCCCCAGGGAGTGGAGAAGGCGCATACATTGTGAGTGGGAAAGCTGAATCCAATGACCAGGGTGATAATATTTGGTAAAGCCCATAGATACATCTGAGAGATGTATCAGGTGCTATAAAAATCCAGAATATTATCATTATATCATTAAAGTGGCAAACAAAGTTCTTAATTAGGGATAGGTTTAGGAGCGAAGTATAGTGCTTAGTCCAGGACTGAAGTTAAGAATTTGGTTTCATAAAAATCTGTTTGTAGAATACAAACACTCAAGAAAAACTTATGTGACATGGATATTGGAGCAATGATGAATCATGCACAACATATTCTCATTTGAGTAAAATCAAGAGTCACAGGGGAAATTCACTCATGAAAGTGAAATAAGGGGGAATGCATTAAATAATGACCAATACAACTACACTAATTTGAAATATATCAATGCAAAATGGCAAAAAGAAAACATGAAAAAAGAAATGATAATTCAAGGGCATACAGGTAATAATTTTGACTTACAATGCATCTCCAGTCATATTGACTTTCTTGCCCAGTGTAGGACTCCTGACATAATCTCTTGCTATTGGCTTCACCCACAACAGAGCAATTATTAGAGGAAACAAGAAACTTGTATACAGAAGAATTCTGAATTCAAGGGATAAATATGCAAAAAAAAATAATAATCAATCATAAATGTGAAAGCAGCCTGTTTGAAAAACAGAAATAATAGTATGTGTACATCTTTACCATGTTACTAGGTGATAACATACATGTACATGCAGGGTTCTCACTAGAAAAAAATCCACACACGGTTCTCACTCTGCACAAAGCGTGAAAGTTTCGGAAGTTTTACGGAATAACACCTAAAGTCATGAAAGTTAGGTGTGGCGGCAGTATATGCTATAGTAAAAGGATGAAAAATACTTCTTGGTAAGCAGGAGTTGTATACTAATGGCATAAAAGTGAAAATACATTGCCAAAAAGCAAAACAATCTGTGACATTTATCATTATTGTCAGGAATATATACTCCAATATTTTTTTACCCTCGTTGCCACGCATGTTGCAGCAATTTCACACATGGTTCTTCCTTGTCTGAAACCTTTACGCATGGTACTGGAACCATGGGTGTTATGTACTGGCAAGAACCATGTGTACATGTACATGATTTTCATTCAACAGTCAACAGTAACACCAGTAAAATAAAGACACCCTACCTCCGTATCTCTTTTCATTAATTATTTCACAGCTATAATACATTAGTTTTTCTTTATAGAGTTAATTATGAAAGTATGAAGACAGATATATTCTCTACAAATATTTAGCTTCCCTTAGTTTATTTAACTTTGCAGTGGCGGGTTTTTCCAGGCAGTTTGTTTTGTTACTTGTAAATGGGGCTTTCAATGTTATAATTCTCCCTATCGCATGTACATGTAGGGGAAAAGTCGGCTCATTGTACACAGGGGATCGGGATCATCAACATCTGAAATATTTTTTGACAATCACACTTTTGGTAAAAGCACGGTGGCAGGTATGCAATCCTGGAAAACGCCATTACAAGATCTAAGAGTTCAGTTGTGGTTTTCAAACTAATTAATCTCATACAAAAGTTGTTTTTCTAACATCTCAATCAGATGTTTAAGAGCTAATAATGATGTAAATTTGGTCGTTATGTAACATAACAATCACCTGTCGGATAAGCAGACTACAAATGGGAAAGGTATTGAGAGTAAATCTTTTTAATGCAATGTATTTCTTCTTCTTCGTTAAAATCAACAATATAACAATACATTGAAAAGGACTTGTCTAACTTTTTGAATGATACAACAATATGTTCACAAATCTAGAGCTAGAAGGCACACACAAGTTCAAGACTCGGAAGTAAATGTCTCAACAAAGATCAGGAAAAGGAGGGAATATGAATAAAATGCCAATTATGTTGCTTTATATTAAACTTTATATCCCTCATCGTAAGATTGTTGCATTAGGAGTGTACATCACAAGAAAATGAATAGCTTTAACCAGAACAGACGTTTCCTCCGCATAGTTCAGTTTTCGTTGCTGACGTCACACATAGTTCACATTTTCCCTAGGGAAAAATGAACTGTACTTTTTTTCTGCCCCCCCCCCCCTCCCAATGCTGAGCCAATGCTGAGCCAGCCTGCGCCATACCCCACAGGGCAGCACAGGCAGGCAAACTATGCAGCTAGCTAGCGCTAGCGCTCACAGCAGCGCCGCGGTAATCATGCTGAATGCGACACAACTCGCAGAGATAATCGAGCTGTGGGCACATCTTCAGAGCTGTTTTCTTCACTTTTTGCCAATTATTTCCTTGAATGTGATGTGAATGTGAGTACATGGAATTACATGAGTGTCCTAGGAACGATTAGGGATATAAAACAAATATACAATGACTCATTCTCGGATCAAGCTCAAACTATTTGCACTCAGGAACATCAAACGGTGCTATGCCCCCTCGGGAGCATAGCATCATTTAATGTTCCTTCAATGCGAATAGTTTGAGCAAGATCCTCAAGTGTCATTGTATATTTGTATAATATGAGATAAGGAGCATAATGTCTACAACTGACTAAATGCCCTACTCACTGCATATATGGTAGGTGAGCATTGTACTTGAGTGCATCGATGTGCATTTTGGCCAGTCTTAGACCAGGAAATGTCATGAATGCTCCCAGTAAAGCTGCAATAAAGGCCAGGAGGAA
This sequence comes from Echinometra lucunter, assembly GCA_029962745.1. Lineage (NCBI taxonomy): Eukaryota > Metazoa > Echinodermata > Echinoidea > Camarodonta > Echinometridae > Echinometra > Echinometra lucunter. The sequence goes on from CM057151.1 coordinate 8,440,186, forward strand.
CTCAAAGGTGGTACGAGACATGGGACCTTGGGAATCCAACTCACTGTCGGCTAGATGCTCATTGGCTCCTTGAAGAAAGTCATCATAGGCTGTTAAGGAGAGACATTGGGCAGTAAGGTAATCTTGCGAAAATTAGCGCTCAAATTGTTAAAAACAAAAAATATTAAGGACTTGTCAAGACAAAAAACAAAGTCTACACTGAATTAAACAGAGGCTATTCTGAATTTTCATTACATGTACTACAGATAAATGATTTATGCCACAAGATTTGCAGACAATGTATAATAAGTAACTAAAGATAAAGACATAATGAAACTTAGGAAACTATTCAATCTTAAGGCAACAGAACGAGATATAGTTATCAGGAAAGTCTGTGGCAATAGTTCAATTAATTTCATTACTCTAATGGATGCATTAATAAAACAATATAAAATGCATAAAAGTTGGCTTTTCAACATATATTTAATTTCATATAGTCCCATTTAAATTTTGTAAATTTGTTAATTCAAATTGAATCTTTGGTGAGAACTAAATTCATGAATAGAGTCCTTAATGTATGAGATAAAAATATTACACACAAATGGGATGAAGTAAAGAACATATAAAGGAGAAAATGCCTTGGATTTTGCTGATATTTACCATCATCCACTCCAAACTCTAGGTAGTTTTCATCAATAACAATGACTGCCATAGCTACCACCAGGAACAGGAAGCCAAAGGTCACACAAAGGGCCATCTCACCAGCATCATCAGACTTGAAGTAGAGTGATGTCAGAGAGAATAACACATGTCTGTTTGGTATTTGTCAAGGACAGTTTCAGTAAATTTTCTTACAAATTTGAAGGTAGACATTGTACTGCTATGAAAATATATGCATAGGGCCTACTTTAATGAAGCGAAAAATAGAAGAAGAAAAAAAAAACCATATCATGTAAAAAATGGTAGCGATTAGTCCCAACATTAATCTTGCTTCCTTCGAGAATGTTATCATGAGTACATTTTAAGTACAATAAACATCATCAAACTAATCTAACCAAGGCTTTAAATACCCTTCTGGCTCTTCGCAAACCATCAATTGTAAAACCCAAAAAGTGAAAGTTAAGATTGAGATTTAAATATTTGTTTCTCACTTTAAAATGATTCTGACACCATGAAGTAAAGGCATATTTATGCAGATGTTTCAAAAAGGATACAAAGTAAAGAAAACACCCATGATCATCCAAATCAAGCTTAAATTAAGATCCCCCTTGGTGTCAACCAGGGCATAATATGCCTCAGTCACTGTGTACACCACTGTTGCCATGACAATGAAATCTAGAAGCCATTTGAATTCTCCATAGAATCTAATAGTAAGGAGGTGGGCTGGCTGGAGTGTCTCTGTGCTGAGGTCTATTTCAATATTCTTGGGAACGGTGAAAGTCTGATCACCTATAGTAGAACCATTCCGCTTGTTGAAATTTTCAGGCCTGTTGGGGTAGATTTGACAGGATAAGTCATATTCAAAATAACTTAAAGTTCATGTACAGTTTTGGTAGCTAAATTAACACTGGCATAAAACCTGGTTAAATACACGCTTATAATGTCACATTGTACGTATGTATAAACCCCATGAGAGATGTGTGCACGTGACAAGCATATTGAAGAACTGTGATCACTGTGCAAGGAGCAGTCACATGCACATGTCCCAGCATAGGGCAGAGTGTGGCCGTTATCTTGCATTCCTTTTCTGGTATTTACAGTAGAAATCACCGGAAATTAGAAAAAGGAATTTCACTTCTTCTTCTTCTGTAATAATCTTCAAAGGGCTCTGCAGCCTATCACGAAGATACATATGCATATGCATCTTTTGATACTAGTCAGACAATATGAGACCATACTTAAGCAGTTTCATACTTATTTCAATTTTTGACATGAGCTTTGAAAAAAAACAATCTTATTTCATCTTCTTGTTTGATGTTACAACTAAAATTCATAGTAATACACATAGTAATACAAACTAGTGCATATGACAAACAAATGAAATATTAGATTCAACCTGTTGCACAGGAATGAAATGCAGGATATCATTACACACATTTCCCAGTTTTCTTAATAACAACTTTAATTTCTTTCACAAGACAGCTACAGAATGATAAATTTAAACTTTATGAAGTAGTACCTGTTCCTCTTATGCCTCCCTCTACTTTGACCAATCCCAGCGGCTTTCTTCAGATCATCATCTGATGGATAATTGAAGTACTTCAGGTTACTGTGAGAGAAGATCATTTGATCATATCATCAATTAGAATCAAACAGAGATCACTTGCCATATTATTATTTATTGTAAAAGTGAATTTGAGCATACCTGATAGTGAAGAGAAAATCATGAAATTCAGAAGCAGTATTCATTTCAGGTCAATAAGTACCCTAATATGCTGTTTGGAATAAACTGCCACACTGAAATCCATAATTCCATATCTGTAACATTTAAGTGTAACTTCAAAAATTATGAAATACAGATTACACTGCAGTCAATACATTAGCTTTCAATGTGCTATGTAATGCTGGATATCATAGCACATTATTTTACATGTACCTTACATGCACAAGCTGTGGAAAAACAAACAAACAAACAAGCATTATCTAAATGACTATTATAATCATGCAAAGCTTTCTATTTGCTTTGAGGGAAATTCTGCATCGGAAAAACAGTCTCCGTACTTCACATTTGTAGTAAAAACAATCACTCTGATAGCCCTGAACGGCCAAATCTTTGAATTAAAAAGAGCTGAAACAATAAAGAATTCCACATTCTTAGTCTTTGTTGGTATAATGCATGTTTGATTTTAAAAGACATGTTTGAAGTTTAAAATTGGCGCTTTTTTCTGGTAATTCCGTTCCTGAGGTGTTATACCACATTATCATGAATGTAAGAATGAAACTGTTGGAATGAAAGAACTCACATGAAAGAATGGGCATATTTACAGAGTACAGGGAAATCCCGATATAACGAGCTCGGCTATAACGAGGTAACGGCTATAACGAGGGTTTTGTCACGGTCCCAAATTTACTTACGTGTAAGTCTATGGCGGCATGAACCTGTTATAACGAGATCGGCTATAACAAGATATCGGCTATAACGAGCTAAATCCTGAACCCCTTAAACAAAGAAATACATTGATAATCATTCCCGTTATAACGAGCAAGCAAATTTCACTGCAGCTTTATCAACAAAACCCCCCGCTAAAATCATTCAGCAGAGATAACGGCACCGCTACTGGCACAAACAAGTCCCAGCTCGCTCAACTGGGCGGCCGATGCACGCAGATTACGAGTTTTTATTTGTAGTATAGTACAGTGCGTAACTTTTTTTTCATATCGCAGAACAGGCAACCTCGATGGTGCGATGAACTTTCATGTTATCGGTAATTTTGGCGTCTGAAATTAGTAGTTTAAACACATTTTCTAATATTATCCAGAATATTATCAGCTAGATCAGAGAATGATATTATTATCAATGTCTCTGTAGCTGCAAAATGAGTTCATAAGTAGCGGCAGCAGACCTCTGTACATTCATGTATGTACATGTAGTCCCATACATACACTTTTTTGTTTGTTCTGATATAACGAGGAAACGGCTATAACGAGGAAAACCCTTCGGTCCCGACGACCTCGTTATACCGAGTTTCCCCTGTATTAAATGGTGAGAAGGGAGGCAGAGTATAAAAGAGGCACAGAAAGTCTAAAAAATGTTGGTAATGGAATTACACCCTTACCATGGAATTGCCCTTGAAGAGGTAAATTTGCTTTGTCTCTTTACAAACTTCATCAAATCAAGAACATATTTTGTACTTACCCTCTAGCGAGAAGCCACTGAGCAAAGGAGTGATAGGGTACAATGACCTTCTGCATGATACTAGACATTACCAGTGTAAACACCAGCTGTGGACCAAGAAGAGGCTGAAGAAAACAAATACACAAGTAAGCAAACATACAGGTCTACAAACTGCATCATTAACTTCTATAAATGATAGAAGAAAACAGCATTTCTAGCAGAAGAGGAACTGTACGAATATAATTCAATATATGCCATTCAATTCTGGACTTACAACGTACATGTCATCTACAGTACATCTCACAGTCCCTGTCTTTGTAATGAAAACTATACTCAAACTAAAATTTTCTGTTTTCACGTATCCATCAATTGTTATTCATGCAAGTGTCAAAACAGTAAATTACTTTGAGATAGACTAAAATCCATCTTTACCATAGGTCAATCCATGCAACTTGTGTAGATAAAGCTGGAATCAAAATAATACATGTTGGAATATCATTAGCTAGTATCTCACAAAATTTACCGGTAGCAAAAATGTAGGGCTTTTTAAACATTGAAAATAAAGGAAACAAACATACCAAAATGATGGAAAAGGGTAAAAAAATCTATAAGAACAGTTCTCATCCTTACCATGTTGGCATAAAAGTTCACTACAATGAAGAAACTGATGGATCTCTGCAATCGGAAAACAAGGAACACACACTGTCACACATATGATTAGTTCATTATTTTCATAATCCATCATGTAACTCTTTAACTTCTTAAAGGTAACCAAAACCCTGAGGAAAATCAATTTCAGCAAAAAGAGAGGACAGAGAGAATCAAGTTAAAAAAAGTTCCATCAAAATCGGTTACGAAATAAGAAGAATATGAGTTTGAAACGTCTTGATTTACTTTCTATGGTTATCTTCAAATTGGCAATGTTGCTTCAAAATGACAAGTTTTTGTGAACAACTCTTATTACTGTACGTTTTGTACACAAAATTTCATATTTTCTCCATTATCTCTAAAGATGCTGCTTGTCACTTTGTGAACTCAACATACACCTTATGTTGCGTCAAATACATTTTCCCATGATATATCCTGAGTTAAGGAGACAGGTTGCACCTTGAGAGATAATGGAGAAAATATGAAATTTTATGTACAAAAGATGTCTCATACTAGTAGACTACTAGTAATACCAAGGCCCATCTTATTCAAATGGAAATTCATCGAGTGTGGGGAATCATTGGAAAGGTAGGGTCTCTAATTAATAAAATCTTGTTATTCTTAGTTTCGTTTTTGAAATATGAAATTGGATCACTCCATTCGCAAACTTGGAAGGTGGTTTGCAGGCATAACCGCTCCTGATAAAGGATGATATGGGGGCATAATAATTTTATATTTACCTGGATCTCCAAAGGATACAGGGCATACGATTAAAGGCCTTCAGTGAGATGTCAGAATATAACACCACGGAACCGCTCAAGGCTAGCCTAGACCAACGGATGTAGGTAAACTGACGATGTCAGAGGTCGTCCTCTTCCAACTTGTTAATGGAATTTAATCACGCAGTGAAATCGACAGCAAGGTAGGGTCAATCAAAAGCCATTATTTTCAGTCTGAGAAGTAGAATTTAGGTTCCAATTTACTCGGCCCGATCTATCTATCAGCCCGAACTTGGAAGGTAGCTTGCAGGGCTAATAGTATCATAATAAGAAGGGAAGCCATGAAGCTGTCATTCATCACCATGCACCCTATTCCATTCACCCTACAGACCACTCACACTAGTGCTCGGTTATATGGCAGGGTGACCTAACTTCGTGCAGGTCAAAAGTTCGCGCACAGGGTCATATCTCAAAAAGCAGGAAAAATTGTGAAAATCCAATGGAAAGAGCATCCTAAATTTACCCAATGACTAACTTTTTTTTTTAATTTGGGAAGGAAATGTGAAATTATCAAAGAAAAATCAGCAAATTTTGCGTTTTGCGTCCGTTCTGAAAAAAGCTGAACCTGCCGACAAGGGTCTAGAATTCCTCTTTTCGAGAGACGATGTCATCAAAATTATAAGTAAAATGTGGTATCAAATTATTCTATGGCATTTTGTCTTGCTAATGTTGATGCAATTATCTTACTTTTTATGGATCTCTATTTTGTATTAATCATTTGTAAACTGGTGTGCATGAAGTTAGGTCTCGTTATTTCTGTAAAACTTTGCCAGGTCCAGTGCGTTGCGATACGACATCGAATTTTGCGAACAGAGGAGCAAGAGCCGTGTCACCAGTGTACAAAGATCAGAAAAATATTTTTCAAAATTCACTTGATCAACATAATTTACATCCAGTTGGAGGAATGGAATGGAAATAGGATATTTCATTATCCTAGGTGTAAAAAGCAAATATTTTATAAAAATGTTTTGATTATTTTAGTGATTTCAATCTTCAACTAAAAAGGACAGCATGTCACATAATTTGCACAGCTCAGCATCCCCGTGGCTGTGTGTACCTGCACAAATGTCTGGCTTTTATTACTGGCATGCTATTGCTACACTGCACACTACTCCCACCCTGGACAGCTGGTAATATAGCTTTTTGGGTGCAACCAATTCAGAATCATGATTCAACAAGATTCAAGAAGAGCAACCACACATGATAAAAGTGTGAATTTGGGGGCAAATTGTTCTTTGTTTAACAATTACACATCCGTCTTCGTTAGAGGAAATGGACACAAAAAAAATTACGATGCAAAGTCTTAATTGTAAATGTCAGAATATTAGATCTACCAACAACTAGCTCACAAAGCTATGTCCGAGACCGAGAAAGTCCAACATGACAGCTACTAGTACATGTAGCTCTACCACAGCCTATAGCCTAGGCATATCAGCTTGGGTCAGTTGTTACCTCGGTCCTCCTGCAGGCAGCCTCGCCGGCGGAGAGCAAGCTCCAAGGCCGAGAAAGGACCAACAAGCAACATGACTAAGCTGGGAAGCGAAGCCCGGCAAAACAAAGGCAGTGTAACTTAAAATATGAATTAAATTTTAATACGATTTAGATTTTATGAGAAACAAAACGAGTTTATATTCTACATGGAATACGTTCAGATGCTTGAAGTTTACCAATTGATCATGAAAAAACAAAAACATACCTGATACAAGCAAAGACAACCGTAACTCGTAAGATGTGGACTCTCTCTGGTGATTTGACCGGAAATAGCATTAAGTTATATCCTAATTTATTTTGCGTGCACGTACGGATGTGTCGCCCTCTATAGTCAAGTTCTTGAAAGTTTTGAAAGTTTGGGTCGATGACTCGATGTCAAGTCAAGGGCACGGCAGATTAAAAAAAAAAAAAGAAAAAAAAAGAAAGAAAGAACAAAGAAGAGGAAGAAGAAAGAAGAAAGGAGAGAATGGGGAAGAGAGGGCATGGTCGCGCAGCTATAATAGCCCCATTTGTTCATTTAAAACGTAAATAAACTCAAATGTTGGTCATCGATCTTGCCCCCCCCCCCCATCAAATACCCCGGTGCTACCCCTGAGTCAAGTTTTATTATCAAATATTACGAGAAAATCAAACTTGTGTAATCACTGTGACTCTCGGGTCTCTTCTCCCGGTATAACAGATTGGGATGTGCATGTGTACCACTGTACGGGAATGCTTTACATGCTTATGAGTAAACTCAGCATGTAAACTGAGCAGTTAGCGTTTCTGGATTGGGGGGGGGGGGGGGGCAAAATATCCAAGGATGGTGTACGTATTTCTTTAAGAGTTGTATGAAAATTTCCTGAAAAAATTGGAAATATTTATTTGAAGAGATGTCTTATTCCAATTGTAAACTTTTTTTTTCTGGGGCACACTACTTCGAATAGTTATACACCATGTATTTCAATTCATTGCAAAAGTAGTTCAGCTGTACTTAAACCCTGTTTCTGTTTATCAACATTTTGAGTTAGCTTCGTAACTTTTACTTTGTATCACTTTAAGGCCACATAGTGGCATAGCAGAATATTGTTGAAAAAATGTCCGTGTTTTTCTAGGTTTTTTTATCAGCAATTTGATGATTATTTACATTGGAAAAATTTTCTAATTCAACTCAGAAGTTCAGGTATTTTATTTCAAATAATGGTTTCAAATTTTTCAAGGGCAAACTCGTATCAAACTTCTTGTCGTTTTGCAAATAATTATGAAAATGACCCCCCCCCCCATCTAACCAATAATGAAAACGAACTATCTGTCTATCTGTCTATCCATCCATCTATCTATCTATCTATCTATCTCTTCTGTGCGTTGTATGAGTGAATATCTTAAATCTTCTCTCTTCTACTTTCAGTACCGTACGACATCTATCTCTCAATATTTGAAATTCAGCTTAACTAAAGAAAAAGAAAAAACACTGTTCTCTATACTTTGTCAGTATCGCTATGCAAGGTGACGCCATTCGGTAGCCATGGTATGACTTATGTCAATATGGCGCTTGATTCCTATATGTAAAAGGTTGGATCAAATCTGATTATCACTGCTAATGAAGACACTGGATGCTGACATGAAGCAAAATACGAGGAAATGTCTTAACTTGTGATCTTTTGAGAATCGAGGATTCTTCCTTTCGTTTCCTTGGCTTTTAAGGAATGGAAGTATAGTGCACAAGGTAAGTCTGACCAGTGAAACTCACTCTGATTTCTAAAGATTTATTGGCGACGTATATTTTCTAGATTTGAGAAAAGGAAAATCTGTAGCGGATACAAGAATATAAATTTTGTTCAGATGCTGAGTTTCATATTGAAAATGGGGTTGAAATTGATGGTATCGCACTATTAGGGGCACGTTGCTTTCCTTTTTTCAGTGCGTTCGTTTATTATGTGCGTAAGATTTGGGTGGTACACGGGCCTTCCTTCCTCTGAAATCACCAATGGATTATGTTAGACATTCATTATTTTCTTTCATCTATAAGATTTCAACTAATTCTAAGTTATTTCTATAAATCATTAATCACATATCACATTACTCTCTATAAAAAAAAAAAGAAAAGAGTGAACGCGTTCACTCTGTTAGGGGTGAATTTCAGAAGAGAGTGAATTAAGAGTGAATTAAGAGTAAAAATTGTGAAGTTCACTCTTTGTGGGGTGACCTCAGGGATCACTCAAGGATTGTGAGTGATCCCTGAGGTCATCCCTCAAAGAGTGAATAAAGAGTGAATATCACAATTTTTTACTCTTAATTCACTCTTAATTCACTCTAAATGCACTCTCTTCTGAAATTCACCCCTAACAGAGTGAACGCGTTCACTCTTTTTTTTTTTTTTTGGAGAGAGTACATCACAATAGCTATAGTCTACAAGATTTTGATCTAACGGTGCAAATTATGATCCGAGCTGATTTAAAGCGATTGTATAAATATTGTACGATATATCAACGCCATACGTAATACGTACATACGCCATGAGCCTAAAACTTTTCTCTTTTTCATTCTCATCTCACAGTAGACTAAATAGCTTGTAGGTGAGCCTTACTCTGAATTGTCAAGCCATGAAGGTTAGCCCCAAGATTGATCTCGACTGCGTTGACCATAATTTAGAAGGATGGGTCCAGGGTGAGGAGAAGAAGGTAACGGAAACTCCCCCTGGTTACTGGCACCGGTAAGCATTTCATATTTCTTATACTGTATAATAACGAAATAAACAGTCAGAAAATCATTTGCGATAACATCGTCAATTTCATCGCTTATTTTCCGGAACAATCAAGATTTTGAAAATTGCATTCAAAAAATAAAAAGATATACTGGTTTCATTTCGAAGAGAGTTCTACAACAGTGACACAGAGCTGTAAATTACAAAGTTTAAACAAGAGAATAATAACGGATTCATTCAACGATAATCAGGCTGCAAAGCATGTTTTATTACATCATCTCGTCACTAAATTCCAGTTTTTGCAATTAGAACATACATTTACTCATTCATTATTCCATTCCTTTGTTTATTTTTATATACTGCCAGCTATGCCCGGTTCCTTGCTCGATTTCCCTCGATCGTCCTCCTTCTCGTTCTTCTGTGCGTCATCGCTACAGGGGTCATTGGATTCTGTTTCAGCCCAAGTATTTCTTTCGATGATCCAACACGAGTATGTCATATTGTCTTCATTCTATTTTTCTAATCATTCCATATTCTTCTGGTCTAAAGGAAAATCAAACCTTGATAGCAAGTTGCTCGTTAAAGAAAACAGAAAAATCAAAGAATATTAATGTAAGTTCGGAGAAAGGATAAGAAAGTACACATAGGGAAGTGATTTTATAATTTCAAACTGGCTATTAAACGCCTCAACGATAATGAGGATGAAGATAATAGTGATAGTGATAATGATAACGACGACGACGACGACGATGATGATGATGCTGATAATAATAATAATAATAACAATAATAATGATAATAATAATAATAATAATAATAATAATAATAATGATAATAATAATTTTTTATTATAATGATAATAATAATGATAATAATAACTCTTATTGCGGCGTTAGGGCGAATCCTTTCGTCTCGATTTGCCTTAACACTCTCCTGCCCTATTGTTACGAAATAAACTCATTCATTGGATTCGCTCTATGGTAGGTTATAATTTTACAATAATATAGTGATAACAATAATAATAATAACAATAACACTTATAATGCGTGGTCGCCTGGACGACGCAGAAAGGATAAGCTGACCACCAACATTTTACATGAAGATGATGTGGAATGAAAGATGACAATATGCTGTAGATGAAAATGATTTGTGAAAGGTCTCTTTGGAACACTGAACATCAGTTAGCATATTTACGTATTTTATAAATCTGCAGGGGTTCCAAGCTCGGGGGACTGTTATCAGCGGACGAATTCAGGCTTATCAACGAATGACACAGGAGACAGAGTTGTTTTCTCCGAACCCATCGGCGTTCATTTCGAATATCAGTCGACGCAGTCTTCCAGAGACCCCCAAACATCGAGAAGAAAGAGACGCGGATAATGCTACAACTCTACACGTTCGAACATGTGGTGCTCAGCGTAAGTGGATAGAAATTATTTTGATTTTTATAACTATTTCATTTCGCAACTTTGATTTACATTATCACTGCAACCTTTGAATTCACAGGCTCGCAGTTATTTCGCTGCGTTAATGCCATAAAAATCTGTCATGTACCGTGATATATCTCAGAAATATGTCTTCGTAATTTTATATCTTTATACCTTGAACATAAAATTTTGACGGATCCAAATTATTCCAAGAATGATTAGAGCAATCATGTCAATAAGGCATGTGTATGAACATAGATGGTTATATGAAACCTAATGAATGTTTGACTCTTGCAGTTATTGTAAGAACAGGGGAATGAATAAACCAGGAGGCAACTCTCTTTACTTCAAAAAGTAGATTCTGTTCATGTTCTCTCTGCCACTTTTCATAATTTTTGATTGTCTTTTCCCTCGCGTTCATTCCTTCAAGTTACAGCCATGATCTTATGACAGCCCGCGAGGTAAACATTTCGTTGTCATTGTACACATGGCAACCATTAAGAGAGTTCCCTAATTCTGAATTTTCTGTTTCGGAAGTTCATCGTCTCGTGGGCCGTCAGTCTACTTGAAAGTTGAATGTTGTCATGGTTTTATTGTTTCATGGAATGAAAATAAAATGCTCATTTTCACAAAATTATGTATCATTGCAGTTTCCAGTCGTCTACGAATGGTGTATAGGTTATCTGGCTCATCGAATATGTTCACCTCTGACGTGATGAAAGCTGTTTGTCAACATGATGAAGTCAACTTTCGTAGTCAGACGATCTTCAACCAATCATGTGGAGTGTACGATTCCACAGGAGACTGTTGCTCAACTTGGTCATTGGGACATATGGTAGCCCTGGTTGTTGGCAAGAACTCCTGTGATGATATTGACGACAGCGATGTCAAAACCACAAGGACACTGCTCCAGGAATGCATTCAGTACTATGATACTGGATGCTTGGAAAGTCGCGCCACTTGTCAGAGTGTGCCTGCCAATTGCACAGAACTAGGTAGTATTCATACTATACTTCACTATTTAACACCTAGTGATTTCGCTGATAATGTAGAAAATGATAACTATGATTTGGAAATGGCGCTCGTCCTGTCCCCTCTGTTAGGGTATGGTGACGACACACAGAACTTCTACGAAATGCATATTGGGGCATCGTCTCTAAGAGGGAATCTTCTCGAAATTGTTGCCATAGGTTCCGGCATAAAATTCGATGTATTTGACAAGATTGCTGTAGCTGATTCATTGTTTATTGCCATCGGTTGTGTCTGTGTGATGTTGATTATCTGGGTGTATGTTGGTTCCTTCTTCGTTACTTTCATGACGATTGTAAGCATCATTATGTCAATGGTCGTTGCTTTCTTTCTGTACCACATTGTATACAGAGTTCCGTTTTTCCCCTTCATCAACGTCATAACTTCTATTCTCATTATTGGTATCGGTGCGGATGACTGTTTTGTCTATGTAGATATCTGGAAGGCCACAAAGAAGGAATTAGGAGGACGTGCAGACAGACTGGAACAAATTCTCCATGATACTTTAAAGCATGCCTCAACCACCATGTTTGTAACCAGCTTCACAACGTCATCTGCTCTTTTTGCAGGAACTGTTAGCACAATCACCGCACTGAGATGCTTCTCAGTTTTTGCTGGAAGTGCTATCTTGGTCAACTTTGTCCTAACGTTGACTTGGATACCTGCTGCAGTTATGATTCATGAGAAGTACTTTCTGAAGGAGAAGGACGATAAGGCGTCAGCTTCCAAGTTGCGTGGCTGCCTGTATGCAGTTAGTTGGTTTTATGATCGTGTCGCCAAGATTGGCAGGGAAGTCTTTGAACTTTACCTACCGCTTATAATAAAGAAATTTCGGTTCCTTTTCATCATTGTCTTGAGTGGTCTTGGCATCGGGGGTTTATGTGTTGTTTTTGTGGCGCCTAGGTTACGTCTTCCAACTCAATCTGTATTCCAAGTGTTCAGAACAAGTCATATTTTCGAGCAGTATGATCAGATATATAAAGATATGTTTAATTTTGAAAGTGACTCAGAGAGGCAAATGCAGGCAATCATTGTCTGGGGAGTCAAACCTCTCGACAATGGGAACCACTGGGACGCTGATGGGGAAGGAACTACAGTATTAGATGAAACGTTCGACCCAACATCTCCTGTAGCTCAGCAGTGGCTTTTTGATCTGTGCACAGATTTCAGGAATACGAGTTTCCACGACAGCAGCGCAAACTCCGAAGACGAATTTTGTTTTATTGATGAATTCCGAAATTTCATGGAGGATATTACGTGCGTAAATCCCTTGACTGGAGGGGATCTGGGTCTATGCTGTAACCAGACTTCATTTCCTTATTCTAGTAATATATTCGGCGAATGTGCAATTGTTTTCAGTGAGATACAATGTCAACTTTATGGATGTGAATCAAATTCTCCTGGCCTACGTTTTAATTCTGATCAAGATATAGTTGCTATGAACATCTACTTACAAACAAACACGGAAGAATCCCATGATTTCTACGCGATGCGTCAATTCTGGGAAGATGTTAATGGCTGGGTGGAAGATCGAATGAGCGCAGCACCAGTCGGATTGCAAACTGGGTGGTTCATAAGTGTGACCAATTTGCAGATGTCTTTCTTTGATCTACAAATGGGTCTCGCTTCCGGGGCAACACTCTCCGTCGGTGTATCCCTCGCCGTTGCTGCTTGTGTTCTTCTTCTAGCAATTAGGAACGTCTTGGTGACGTTGTATGCCATCTATTCTATTGCGAGTGCTGTTTTTGTTGTAATCGCTTCCGTTGTTCTCATTGGATGGGAACTAAACTTGGTTGAATCAATTGTTCTGTCCCTTGCTGTTGGTCTTTCAGTTGATTTCACGATCCATTTAGGCGTTGCTTATCGACAGTCCACTGCATCTGATCGAAAGTCACGATCCATGTATGCCCTTCGTTCTCTTAGTGCAGCCATTACGCTGGCAGCTCTCAGTACTTTCATAGCAGGTGCATGTATGTTACCTGCTACAGTCCTCAGCTACGTTCAACTTGGGACCTTTCTTACACTTGTCATGGTAATCAGTTGGGTCTATGGAATATTCCTATTTATAGCACTATGTAGGACAATAGGACCAGAAGGTTCTTTTGCCCAGTTATCATTATCTTGGTTTTCTTGTCGACGTAACCCCCGTGTCGTTCCTGCAAAAGTTAAAGAAGGGCATGTCGTTGACGGAGACTCGGTCAAACCAGTCCATAAGAGCGATTCGACCAATGATGGATGGAATAATGAGGGGCACATAGCAAAACAAGATTCAATTACACCAGATCAGAAAAGTGACTTAACCCCTGTTCTAAGTCTTCTCTCGTGACCTAGATACTTTGAACGGAGTTACTTAGGCCAGTCTTTCCGTGTAGTGTGTTATATATACGTAGGCTCCCTCCCCTTTCAGATGTTGGCCACCATGCACACCTTCCCCCAACATCGGAAGGGTGTTCCATAAGGGGAAAATGAGCTCAATATTTGTGCAATAAATAAAACATGATCACATGATTCTGTTTATCCGTCCTTCGAAAATTGGGATGGGGCATGAATGTCATCTCAGCCCTATTCTCTGATTTTCACCCATATATAATTTAAACCAAGGTTCTTTATTTTTTTTCTGGACATCCCTGTATATCGAGAGCACCCAAGACCAGCAGTGTCGGTCTTTTGAACCTCAGAAAAACTGTCAGTAGACCAGGGACCCGCAAAACTTAGGCCTACCATTAATGGTAACTCTGCCATCAATGGTAACTACCAAGGTAACATTGCTAAATCAAATTCAAGGTTTCCATGGAAGTTACCTTTGAAAGCAAATTACTATCAACATGGTATTAGTTTTATGCAACGGGGCCCAGCATTGTGGTGGGTAGTCGGTCTCGTAAAGCCTATGATAACTTCATGAAAACTCTGATAACTCTTCAAAAGGCCTGTGAGAGCGACATTGCCTCCTTTGTTGTCGAATACGTAGGTTGTAGTCTTCTGTCAGTAATTGATTTCACTAAATACATGTATGTGTTTCCGGTAGATAGCTATAGGAATGCTGATTTTTTTTCCCCCTATAACATGTGTAATCTAGCCAATCTTGTCAGTGATTAAACCTAAGAAATGTTCAGAGGAGAATAAAAGGCTTTAGTATAATTTTCGTTAGGTAGCATAACACTGCAGAGCAAGCTTTCGTAAGTAGGATTACAAAGACTCATATCACTCTTGTCCATCTTTGTTGCTGTTATTTGAAATAAATGCTCCAGAATTTAGGTCCATATCGTCTGTTACTAATTCGTATAATATGCAATTGAATATAGCATAATAACTTCATAACTGGTATGAGTAATCGGTTTTAATATGTCATTTCAAACAAATTACCCTAATCGTTAATGTATCACAGCAATTCGAACTTATATTTCGTGATAATTAGGACATGTCGGATGGAAATACAATTACAAGTGTGGTGAATCTCTGTGTCTGAATAAACTCGAAATAATGTAGTTAAGGAGTACACAAATGCTACCATAATTTGGTTTCCCTTTGTATTTCTGTTATTATGGAAGTTTTATGATCATAATCCTAAACTGAATAACGTATAAGTTCCCGTTACTTATCATGCAAGGCCTATTTGAAATCTCGTCATTTAAGTTGTCATGAATTGAATTATTTGCACATGCAATAATATTGTATTATTCTATTTCCTATATTAAATGTCAACCCCAGTGATTTAAAAAAAATATTATTATGCTTCGTATTCTTTTCCCGTATTTATTATATACCTTTTCTTTGTTTGAGAACATGGACTGTGCCGGACTGGTGGGTGGAAAGAGAGAGAGAGGGGGGGGGGGCGGGGGCGAGGGAAAGTTTGGAATATTATGAGTGGGCGAAAGTGAGAAACTAAGAACAAACTGTCAGTTAGGAAAGCATCAGCTTAAGAATTATTAAACAATACAAGTAACCCACTATGTGCTATTGACATGATTGAGAGAGCTGGTCACAAATCCACGAAGTTTAAACTATAAAGAAAACACCAAGAATAAAAAAAGGGACCGATGTAAAATAATTCTATGATGCTGACTGCCCTCACTAATTATACCAACGAGCCTTCAGCACACATTTCGTTGGATTCATTTCAAAATTCGCGATTATCAGTATTAAATCAATGATGATGAAATTAAATGATGATGAGTGACCACCCTTGACGCGAAATATATAACTCTCGAAAATGGGTGCATAAAGATTTTGAAGGGCTTTGTGAAGGAAGAATCGATGAAAGGATGGAAGAGAGAGGAGAAAAGAGAGAAAGAAGAGAAATAAAGAGAGAGAGAGAGAGAGAGAGAGAGAGATGGATTGATGGGCTAGACTCTAGAGGATGTTTTGAGGGTTGGTTTATATGTCTAATATAAATGAACATTTTAAGCATGTTAAGTGTTAACATGCCCTAATCATCTTAACCCGAAAAGAATGTCAGTCAGAACAAGATACTGAGTCCTCATGGTGAACTGATAAATCATGGATAATACTATCATCATATCCTGAAGAAGCCCTATGGGCGAAATATCAACACAAAATTTTGTTAACGGAGTCTTCATTTATACTTTTGTCTTTTCTTTTGAACTTCCCAGAACTCCTAACGTGTTGTGTAGACATTAACAACTTGAAAAAGAGAGGGTACACCATGTATATAAATGTTGTTACTGTATATATATAAACTGGCCAGCAAAAGAAAGTACCCACTTCTTTCAAAGGCTGCACACAAAAATTCACCCCATAGAAATAAACAATTTTGTACACAGGTATGGTGCAATATCCATTAGTAATCACATACCCAACAGGAAGTGATTATCTTTATTACAAAGAAATAAAATGACATGTGCAGCATCTTGGTCACTGAATCAAAAGTCACAAAATGTAACAGAATGAGCCGTCCAGGTTTTACACAAAAGTCAATGTCAAAGGATGAAATAAACCAGACACAAACAACAATGTTCAATAATGTGTATGTCCTCCTCGTGCCTGGACACATTCCAGGCATCTCTGACGCATGCTTTGGACAAGTTGTCTAGCGTAGTCCTGGGGAAGTTCTGTCCATTCCTCCTGCAGAGCTTGGATCAATGTTTGCCGATTGGTAAGAGGCTGTTCCCTTGATCTCACCCGTCTGCCAAGAACAGCCTCCTACCAGTCCTCAAACATTGATCCAAGCTCTGCAGGAGGAATGGACAGAACTTCCCCAGGACTACGCTAGACAACTTGTCCAAGGCATGCGTCAGAGATGCCTGGAATGTGTCCAGGCACGAGGAGGACATACACATTATTGAACATTGTTGTTTGTGTCTGGTTTATTTCATCCTTTGACATTGACTTTTGTGTAAAACCTGGACGGTTCATTCTGTTACATTTTGTGACTTTTGATTCAGTGACCAAGATGCTGTACATGTCATTTTATTTCTTTGTAATAAAGATAATCACTTCCTGTTGGGTATGTGATTACTAATGGATATTGCACCATACCTGTGTACAAAATTGTTTATTTCTATGGGGTGAATTTTTGTGTGCAGCTTAAAGATTTTGAGAATCAAAGGGAACGCTCTCAAATTGGAAGGAGGGTGCACTTCTCTGCCTGCCACGGAGAATTCAACATTGAATGAAACAAATTGTCCTTCTGTGTCGAACACTAGTCCAAAATTTGCTTAATCATTAGGCATGATGGGTTCGACGAACTTTCAGCCATTCCAATTTAACAGTTCGTAACCTGGCATTATTATTTGTATGTTTGCAGAAAGTTTCTATGTCGGTTTGTTTGCATTCCTGATTTACATTTTACATAACAAGGACAAGTAATCAAAAGTGCCAGTTCTGCGGGTGGAAATGATGGGGTGGGACACCCCTCAGTCAGGGGCGTCGCTAGACCTTTTTCTGGGGGGGGGGGGGCGGTGTAGAGGCCACTGATTAACGACAAACATTGTCGCCGATTAACTGATTACCGACGACCAACGACCAAATTCAACGGCATAAAGCCCCTGGGCACGTTCAATTATGTGCCTCATGAGCAGGGGCGTCACTAAGACATTTGGAACAGGGGAGCACAGAACTAGTTCGTTGGGTCAGAGGCGTCGATGGGGGGGGGGGGGGGGGAGGGGCAGTTGCCCCCAAAGAAAATTTCGGGGGCAAAGATATCATTTGGTCCCTCCCCCCCCAATAATTTCCGAACCCCCCCCCCCCCCCCCACAAAAAAAAAGGAAAAGAAAAAAGAAAGAGAAAAGAAAGGAAGGAAGGAAGGAAGTGAAATGAAAGCGGAAAACAAGGAAAAAGAAAGAAAATAGGACATTGGGAAGCTCTCGCTCGCTTGCATTTAAGTATGAAGTAATATAACCAAACAAGATATCACTCAAAGAAATCGAGCGGTCAGTTTGACCTAAAAAAAAACCCAAAACAAACAAACAAACATATTTTTCGTTAGCTCGCTCGCTACTTTCGCTGGTAATAGCTAGATACAAGATGACTTCGGGCAACAAGTAGCTTATTATAGCAGCGAGATTCCAAAATATCATTATATTTGGGCAGCAAGGTGTTTGACAAATTTTTTGGGACGAATCCATATAATTTTGCCGGGATCGGTCGTTGACTTTGCTCGCTATGGTAGAAACAGAATGGATTCGGACTGCAAGCGAGGTAGCTAAAACAGTGTCATATTCGGCACACAGGTGATCGGACTATTATTTAGATATCATACAGGCATGACAGGTTTAGAGTGTATTCTGATGATGATAATAATAATAATATTCCGTTCTTGTATAGCGCATATCACGTTATTATCGCATTATTATATATTATGTTGACGAAATAACACTTCTATCATATGGGAAAGGGTATATTTTTCCTCTCTCGCTGCGCTCGCTCGTTTGATATTAATGGTTTTTGAAAAGCAAACGTATTCGGTAAGTGAGATGAGACCGAATAGATAATGTTGATGTTTCATGGGCTCATAGTGTAATTTGCCGAAGGGGTTACTACTTCTACCATCAAAAACAGTGTGTGCTTCCTCGCTCGCTTTGCTCGCTCGTAATATTAAAAAACAGAGTGGTTTGGGGGGCAGCAACAATGGACCAGCGATACGACAAAATAGAGTTCATATTTTGCAGCGAGGCAAATATATATACATTAGGTATCATACATGCCTATAGTGTATTTTGATAACTAAACCCTCCTCTCATAACAAGAAATTTGTTATTTCTTGCTCGCTCGCTTCGCTCGCTCGCAAAATTAAAAAAAAAAAAGCAGAATGGTTCACAACCTAGCGAGATGCGTAATTTCCCAAAATTGCAAACGCTTCACGTTGATATAGGCCTATGTGTTATATGTGTGTGTGTGAGTGTGTGTGTGCACAACTACGAATATATATATATATATATATATATATATATATTGAAAGAAATTTGACAAATGCAAACAACTTTGGCAACTCCCTGGTAAATAATAAACACTGAAAGAAATGAAAATGGAAGAATAATAATTGCGTAGCTCCCTCAATGTTCCCCAGAGCTGTCATCCATTTTGAATCAAGGGTTGAAAAAATGCCTCCGCCGGGAATCGAACCGGGGTCACTGGCGGAGGCATTTTTTCAACCCTTGATTCAAAATGGATGACAGCTCTGGGGAACATTGAGGGAGCTACGCAATTATTATTCTTCCATTTTCATTTCTTTCAGTATATATATATATATATATATATATATAAAGGAAGATGTCCCCTCGCAAAACGTGTGCAGTGCTTCATTTTAGTACACAGTGAAAAAAAATAAGTGGAATGAAGCTGGCGTAGCTCTCGATCATGTCCTTTTATTGTAATGGCAAGCTTTCGGCCAACATGGCCTTCATCAGGTCTCGGGTTGAAATTAGACCGAGCTCATATACACACACAAGCAAGCATACTGAACATCTCCGTACAAGTATTTTGTGTACCCCTCATCCTCTACTAATCTGATGAGCTCGGTCTAATTTCAACCCGAGACCTGATGAAGGCCATGTTGGCCGAAAGCTTGCCATTACCTTAAAAGGACATGATCGAGAGCTACGTCAGCTTCATTCCATTTATTTTCATTCACTATATATATATACACGTATATATAAGTAGCCGTGGGTTCATCTCTGCTTGGTCGTCTTGCCCCCCCCCCCCCCCATCCGAAAAATGGATCGACGCCTCTGCAGGGAGTGTAAGACCAAAATATGCCGACTATTAGTTACCCCATATTTGCCGACACTTATGCTGCATTCTATTAAAGTTTTATCACCCCCCCCCCACACGCACACAAGAAATTATTTCAAACACTATTGCAAATGTCGATCTTTTTACTTTGATCGAAGTTTAAAGGTCGTGAGGCGTTTTTTAGATTTGGGGGAAATTACTCTTCTTGCTAGATAATGAACCACCCTGATTTAAATTTTGCGAGCAAGCGAAGCCACAAATTGCTGCTTCTTTTTATTAAAAAAAACCACTTTATTTTGGCTTCATGTAATATAGACCTATAATATCTGAATGGTCTATCTGGTCACCTCGCTGCCAAATAATTATGATTCTTTTTGGCAGCTCGCTGGTCCAATTAGCTCTTCGGAACCACCCTGTATCTACAGCAAATATTATGAGCGAGCGAGGAAACACACACTCTTTTGACGGTAGAAGTGTTATTCCATTATCAAAATACCTATATGATGTCTAGAAAATATGCGGTCACCTCACTCGCCGAAAAAATGGAATTCTTACACTGCGAACAGGTTCTAGTGTATTGTTACCCCATTCTCATGATTTTAGTAACATTTATAATTTAACAGAATTTTCCGTTCTCATCGTGGCTATGATAGGCATAGGCATTGATCACAGGCTGTTATCTCCCGAAAGTTCATTCATTTTTAGGTCAACTTGCCGCCAGATTTTGATTTTTGAATGCTGAAAGTTTGCATTTTAGAGCACTAATCACGGTATATGATCCAAAAATTTTTTTCCGAGGGGGCCCTTGGGGGGAATCGATTTTGCCCCCCTCCTTCGAATGATGGGGGCCCCTCCCCCCCCCCCCCCCCCCCCCGCTTCCGGCGCCTAAGCATCTGCCCCTTTTTCATAGATGATAGGCAGAATCTCTAAATACTGAGAAAACGTTGCTTCTGTATGCTCATTTTACATGGTTGTATACATGTATGATCCAAAATTATTATTTTTTCCTCCGTAGGGGGCCCTTAGGGGATCGAATTTGCCCCCCCTTTCGAATGAAGGGGGCAGTTGCCCCCCTCCTTCGAGTGCCCATGAAAATAATCTTCCGAATGAAGCAAGCATCTGTCCCTTTTTCATAGATGATAGACAGAATATCTAAATACTGAGAAACGTTGCTTCTAATTAGGCCTACTATACGAGGGATCGTAGCGACCGAGTAAGAAAATTTTTATTTTTGAATGCTGAAAGTTTGCATTTCAGAGCACTAATCATATCGATAAGCTCATTTTACATGGTTGTATATGATCCAAAAAATCTTTTTTTTTCTTTCGAGGGGGCCCTTTGGGAGGCAAAAATCGATTCCCCCCCCTTGCGAATGATGGGGGGGGGGGAGGGGAGGGCAATTGCCCCCTGCCCCCCCCCCCCCGCTTCCGGCGCCTATGCTTCTTAGGAGCCTCTGCATCCGCCTCAGAACATATGCATACATGTCAGAGCCCCTTTCCGCTTGCAGCAATAGACCTGTTTACATAGTTGTTGAACAAAAGTTTCCCTCGACAACACAGAAGTTGAACAGAGGCTTGCCCGACATATCAACAACTGATGTATGCAAACTGGTTTCCATCTATTCAGATGCCAACTGCATAGTTGGTAACCAAGGGTTCTGGATAGAAAAGTGCATAAATTTGAATAATTTAAGGTCTTTTTTCCATGCGATATATAGATTCGGCTGTCCGGGGTGGGGTCAGCTGACGACTAGAACGGCCTTTCTGCCTATGTCACATTAATAGACATTCTGATCCGATGACTAGACAAGCGTTTAGCACCATTAATGGAAACCCTGTACTGTGTTGTTAACATTATAGTGAAAGCAAAAAAAAAAAAAAACTTGGTGGTTGTTTATCGAGTGACTTTCTGTTCAATGATATTAAAGGTAAGCATATCTAAATCGTTTATCGTGTTCATAATCTTAGACTTCATATCAAACCACATCTAGATACCGAGAGAATTGCCGTGAAGTAGTTATGAAATGCCGTATGTGTACGCCAATTTCGGTGGTTAGATGGCGCTCTTCAATCTTATCGAATTATCTGCGCCACGTTCATGCGAAGTTTTTTTTCAATATTGTTTGCTTTCCTTCATGTTGAAGTTGTGCTCATAGTGGCATGTTATTTGTATTTTTGCTGGGGTGTGGCTCTATCCTTCAGACTCAGTTCGAGTTCAGAATTGGCTCAGTCCTTCAGACTCGGTTCGAGTTTAGAAATGGCTTACCTGTCTCTGCGAGATGCAAGATCTAGTATATATAATTAGTAGTGCATTTGAATATTTTTTGTATTCAAACATTCCAATCTTACAAAATGGAGACGGCGTGGAGCCAATTTTCGCAGATCAGGCTCCAAATACCACTGATCTATCGAGTTTGAAGGTGCAGACAGGTTCCATATCAAACATATAGGGCCGATCTTACCGGTGTAGGCCTAAACAGGCCCACTCACACTAGTGCTCGGTTATACTCATTTTGTTTATCAAGGTCCTTATTTTTTTTTTTAAATACCGGTTAATAGCTCCTTTCCCCCCCCCCCCGGATTCCATCAAAAATGCGATTGCCAAGTACCCCCCACTGAACGCCACACAACGTAGTGTGGAGTTCAGTGGTACGCCCCAGCAATGCCGATTGTGATTGGTTGGCCCGCTCAAGCACGTGATGTCTTGTAACAGACCATTCAAGGAAACCGCTGAAGGATGACGCGCGCGAATCAAATCCCGGGATCAAATCCTAGGTTTAACGTGGAATGTGACAATAGACAATGGACAATTCGTTCACTCTCTGCTATATTCTGTCAAAGATAGTTTGGAAATCATTATTTAGCTTTTGCTTCGTATCTAAATTTGTCGTGCTTTGCTCATTTCTAATTCACTTGTGTCATAATGCCTGAGCAACCGAATAAGTACAGCTTAAACTATGTGAAGAATACCCAGGAGCCTTTCAGTTGGACAAGTGCTAGCAACACCAACAGTAAGTACATACATAGCAACACTCTGTATGGCTTATAAGCAGTGTAAAGGCTACTGAGAGGTTGAAATCAAAAGTCGGAGCACCGTCGGCCCAAAGATTGAAAGGTCCCACACAGGGGAATATTGGTATGGTGAGCTGTGCAAATTTATGTGACTGCCGACCTGTATAGTTGACAAAAATTACTACATTAATCAACAAAATATTTGCTTTTTTACACCCTAGGGCCTAGCCTAGAATGATTCCATACAACCTTATTTCCAGCCCATTCTTTCAGTTTGATCTCAATCATCTTGATGAAGTGAAATTCTCAGCTTTTTTTCAATCACTGCTCTTGCTCCTCTGAAAATCACACTTCATTTATGGCACACTAATTGCCTGTTGTCATCAATTTCCCCTGCACCGACCTACATGGGTGGAAGGTTTTTATCTAATATAACCTTGCATTCGTGTTGGTGGAAAGGCCCTTTATTTTTTCATAACAATGTGCATGTGGTTCAACTTAAACATGTTTAAAAATGTGTGTAATCAATAATTTGACCAAATTCCCTTTCAGGGATTTTCGATTCATTTGGATTTATTTAGGCAATTTCTTTGACAATTAACACTGATTATCTCCTTATCCGAGCAATGCGAGGATTAAATTTCACTAGAGAGTACATTCCAGGTGAAAGCAGATATTATCCCCTTCAAACCTGTCCAAATTTGAGGTTAGAATTATATTAGCTTAGAAATATTGAATTTACTTGAATTTACTTAAAATCATTATCAGTTAATCCTATTGAATCTCGAACCCTGAACCTTGGCGAGATAATACGTGATGAAGCAGCTCTCAGTGTGAATATGTTAGATATTCTGTATAAACCTCATTTTTATCATACACACAAATTATTATATTAATTATATCCTCCACAATACTTGCCTTACTTTTTGAGGCTTGTAAACTGCGATAATATTGCATACTGCATATTCTTGTGTTTTATAATACTGTGATCTTCTTCACCATACTACTTTTTGCTTATTATATTATATTATATAATGCAATATTATGAATTTCTTTTTTTTTAAAACCAAAGTGGTATGCACTTTAAACTTTCAAAATTAAGCAGGCCAAAATATCAGCATGTGGCTGGCCCACTTATAAACATGATAAAAGGCCCTCACAAGACAAAATAAATCTCCGCGTTCAAACCAAAATATTTGTAGGCCCTTTGGGGAAACTCCCCAATTCTTTCTATTGGGATTACTGTTAAAATAGGATAACTTAATTTCCATCCAATTTTAACTCTTTACCAAATTTGTTTTGAAAGCATACACTTCTCTTTTCACATTGTCCATGAAAACGTAATTTCTCAGCAGCTTAATGCAGATTTTAAATCCTGTCTTTATATATTTTTTTTCTTTTACGGTTTTCTATGTACTAGTAATGTATTTCTATTTTTTCACAATAGAGTCATGGAAATCGCAGTTGTTGCAGCCGAGGTCAACGCTCACTCATCAAACGAAAACGCCGTTGAACTCTACTGCACGCAACACGATATGTATAGATATCCAAATTAGAGATATCTTGTTTATTGAGTATTTCCTGCATTGTATTTTATTATGTCTAATTCAAATGTCTAATTCAAATGTCTAAAATTTCCGATAATCAGCTCCGGGTAAAAAAAGAAGATTTTCCAAACTTTCACCATGGACTTTCATCAATAAAATAAAGAAACATGGGGGGTGCGAACACCCCCTCCCCCCCCCCCCCCCCCCCCCCCACACCGCCACACCACTGCCACCTCCACCTTTTAGTTATTGTTTAAACACATTGTCTAGTTTTTGTTTGTTTTTCATCATGTGTGTTAATGCAGTACGAAAATGACCTCTCATGGGGCGTGTTCGAACTGATTTTTTTTTCCTTTGGTTTCTTACATTCAACCAGCACCGTGGAGGTCGTTCCAGCTGCAGAGGGAGGCACAAATGAGAGAGGAGGATCAAGAGCGACCTCACCCAAGAGGAAGGTCACAGCTTCTTATAGCAAAGGAACTGTACTGCTGCTGCCGCTCTGCTCGCCGCAGCTAGGGGGCAATGCCGTGCCGCCATCGGGCCAACCAGACCCTGCTGCCGGAGGTCTGCCCGGATTGCCGTCTATTTGTGACCGTAGCCTGGAGTGAGTAAAATGACATGGGGCCTATTCTAGTACGCTTACTAATCTTGCTAAAACAATGCTTATCACTGCATTACTGATGTCTACATAAGTAATCATCAAAGCAACTACGGGGAATAGTCAGGAGCAGCGCTTCAGGGAGGGTTGAGGACGCCCCCCCCCCCCCCATGATTTTTCAAATGATAAAGAGAAGATGAAATGAGAGTATGGTACAAGAGAGGGCAGGGTTGTGCAAATATCTGTGGGTCATCTAGCCCACCCACCCCGATATATCAAAGTACCCTGGCGCCACTGGAATAGATTGTGTTTATTTCTATGGCCTACATCAGCTTCTTCCTTGAATACTCTGCGTCCAATTCACAACAATATTTCTCTTTATTTTTTTTTCAAATAGTATGTTCCAGATGTATATTTTCTTGTTAGAATACTGTTCGATATCCCCTCTGTCTCCATTATGTATAAATCAAGCTCACAAAATATAATTATGGGTTTTCGAATCTGAATATGCTGAAGGAGGAATATCGGTAAATATAGATCTATAATAGTTAATAGTTCTTGAAAGGATGAAACATAATTCCATTCCTTCTGATTATATTTTCGTGATACATTTCATTCCTTGAACGTGTTGAATGGTGCAGTGTTTAGGGGGAAATGTTTTTTGCACAATTTTCACTCAGAAAATGAGGCTGTTTTCAATTATTGTAATTCATCAGCGGTCATGAAAAGGGTTTACTCTGTGTGTTTTGTTTTTATCAAAGACCTGCACTTTTTTTCTTTTTCACCCTCGTGTTCTTGTTCACCCAACGTTAAAAAATCGTTTTTATTTATATAAACCAGCATTTATAAGTGCTGCGTATCATATCTTCTTGTTTGATTTTTTTTCTTCAAAATTTAAAACAAGTAGGTACCATAATTCATTGCAGACAACTGTATCTCCCTACTTTTCTCTCTCTCTCTTTCTTCTATCTCTCACTGATATAGTTTATGTGTTTGAATGTGATTCATTCACCGCAAGAATTATTTCTACCTTTCTGGCTTTGCAATTCTGCAATTTTGCGATTCTGCACTGGCTGGTTCACACGTTGTATCAAAGGACAATTTACTGCATTGTCATATAAAAAGCATCCCTAAACCTTGTGTGAATGCTGTATATCACTTTCAAGGCAGCAATGTGATGTTTATATTTCAAAATTTTGCTAAACTTAAATGATGTAGTATGAAATGGGGCACTATCTATGAATAAAAAATTGATATGTTCTTGTTACCTTTTTTTTCCCAAAGGAAGGATGTAGATCTGTTTCAATTCTAGATTTTTTAAGAGAAATAATACAATAATAAAAAGGGTATGTAAAGTTCTTTTATTTTTATTTCCATTATTTTTTATGCATGTTCCGGCATTATTTTTATTGGGGTACGTAGCTTCTTTTTTCGGGGGGGGGGGGGGGGCGGGGGAGGTTGTTTCCTTTTTCAATTTTTTCTATCTTTTCACCAAATTTTACATTATAAAAGATAAGAAAATTCATTTCCAACTTTTATTTATGTTTGTTAGTATTATGAAAAAATGAATTTGTTTCCATGTCAGAATCCAAACCAGGATTGTTCCATCCGTCTGTTACCTTTGTTACCTTTCATAATCGTTAATCCGCGACTCGCTATAATATCTAAATTAGAGACTTATGTGTTATTCAAAGTCATGAACTGCATTACATGTGATCAGAGTTTTGATATCCCCGCAGAGTTTGAAGTGAAATCAGGTTCCCGTTCCATAAAACTTGTTGTCAATAACAAGTTGCAATAACTGTTATAAGTTTCTGAAATCCTTGCATCTGATTGGCTGAGAGCAAATTTGAAATAGAAATGTGGCAGTTGTTACTGATAACAAGCTTCATGAAACGGGGCCCATTATACTGATAACGGGTACGGGAGAAGAATTCTGCGGTTGATGTAATTCACTATAAAAAGGCAATGGTGGAATATTACAAACTGACATCCAATTACTCCACGACTGCGAATCAGGGGCGTAGACAGCGGGGGGGATGAGGGGTATGCATCCCCCCCACCTCACAAGGTGGGGGGGATGACATGTACAATCATCCCCCCCAGGTTTTAGGGAAGGATGTTTTCTTACGTTATCATTATAACAACAACAACAACAACAATAAACATGATAATAATAATAATAATAATAATAATAATAATAATAATAATAATAATAATAATGATAATAATAATACATCAAGTGCCCCATTTGAAATCTGATACATGCCCTCATTTACTTGTGATAAGTGCCCATTTCCCTTTCTAGTGTGTCCAATTTCTGCATCTGTTCATGTAAGATAAGGGCAATTAGCGCCATTTTTGTTTTCTGATAGTGTCCCTTTTCCATTCGGGCAAGTGCTTCCCACAACTGTAATTAGAAGGAACGGTGCCCCTTAATTGGGGGGGGGGGTATTTTTCTACTTTTTTTTTCTAAAGCTCGCTCGCTACGCTCGCTCGTATACTTATGACATCTCACTCAAGGCAGGTCAAGTGTGTTGTAACCATAAAGTCTTATATGTTCTCCTAAGTTCCTGATGGTATTGTGCTCAAAACCCCATTCAATTTGAATATTTTCTCTGATATGAGACCTCACTAATGCATTTAAACATTATAGCTTGGTCACTGTAAGGAAAACTATATACAGAATAAATGGAAGAAATTTACAATGATAATGCAACACGAATAAAATGAGCCTTTATCATTATAGGCCACTCGAAATATACTGCAAATACCATGCCCTTCGGCAAAAATACCTAGCATTTTTTTGCTCGCTCGCTTCGCTCGCTCGCAGTTGAGTAAGACAGAGCAGTATAAAATAATAGTGCAAAGTAGTTATTATTATGACTTGTAAAAGTATGTCAAAATGCACATTAAAAGTGTGTGTAAGGGTATATTTTCCTTCTCGTGTTCAGCTTTTGTAAGAGTCTCTTTTTCCCCCCAAAGTGCCCTTTTTCGCTAGTGCCCCCCACTTTGAAAGACGCTCCGCCGCCTTGTCTGTTTATGTCTGTGCATTCGGGTGTGGGTGTGTATGCGTGTGTGTGTGCGTGTGTGTGCGTGTGTGTGTGTGTGTGTGTGTGTGCGTGTGTGTGTGAGTTGTGGGGGTGCGGTGTGTGTGTATCTGTATACGAAATTATCCTCGATTTCTCGTGAACGGCAAATCATCCCCCCCAGGTGTGAGAACCTGTCTACGCCACTGCTGCGAATAATACATAAAGTTTCTAAACGAGCAAATCTAGATATAATAGCAAGTCATGACGAACATTCATGACAGGTGCCCAAGGTAACAGATGGAACAATCATTCTTGTTCCTCAGCAGAACTGTATTTTTAATCATAAATTAATGTCCCATATACATGTATGCTTATGAACTCAATTGTATTTGAAATTATAATCATTTTGACGTTTCAGTGTAAGAGTATGGTAAAATGCTCCTTTGCAGTTTCGCATATATTTTTTTTTCGACCTTCAAGTGAAGTAAATTTAAACCGGTATTTAGCTACAGTTATCACTACTTCTACCATGTGGAATAAGGACTGAACTTCATCTCGATGTCTAACCAGCAAGAAATATAGTTAGGTGAATCGAACTCTGATTAATCATCATATTTTCTAGGAACAAGACCTTTGGATTTCACTTAAACTTCGGTGAATATGTGTATAGAGAAAAGTGCATTTTCCGGTGTTCATGGCTTTTAGTTTAGGAACGCCTGGCTGGGAGATGGTGACCTGTGAATGATGTGCCCACGGGGCGTTGTCCCTTAAACTGTGTGAGAACGGCACGCTCAGTCAGGTTTGAGTGTAAGGTGGGGGTGGGGGGGGGCCTAAATGGCAGGGTTTAGAATAGGCTTTCGTGGATACACCAGAATGATTACAGTCACGTATTGTTTTTATGTGCAATTTCTGGTGTTCATGGCTTTTAGTTTAGGAGCGGCTGGCTGGGAGATGGTGACCTGTGGATGATGAGCCCACGGGGCATTGTCACTTAAACTGTGGGTCATGTTGTGTTAGTTTTGCCCTTTTTAATGGTAGGGTTTAGAATAGGCTTCCATGCATGGACTCCATATAACACCATAAATATTGCATATATTGTTTTTATGGATTTTTTGTTTGAAATATTCTTTCATTCTTTTCTTTCAGTGACATCAGTATGTTTCAGAGAACAGTGCAATTTCTGGTGTTCATGGCTTTTAGTTTAGGAACGCCTGGCTGGGAGATGGTGACCTGTGAATGATGAGCCCACGGGGCATTGTCCCTTAAACTGTGGGTGAACGGCACACCCAGTCAGGTTGTAGTGTTAGTTTTGAATTTTTTAACGGTAGGGCTTAGAACAGGCTTCCATGGATTCCATATAACATCAGAATATTACATAATTTTGTTTTTATTTTGCTTAGAGAATGGTGCATTTTCCGGTGTTCATGGTTTTTAGTTTAGGAACGTCTGGCTGGGAGATGGTGACCTGTGAATGATGTGCCCACGGGGCACCGTCCCTTAAACTGTGGGTGAACGGCACACCCAGTCAGGTTGTTGTGTTAGCTTTGAATGCTTTAATGGTTGGGGCTTGGAATAGGCTTCCGTGGACTCCATATAACACCAGAATATTACAAAAAATTTTATTTTATGTGCTTAGAAAATGGTGCACTGATTTTCTGGTGTTCGTGGTTTTTAGTTAAGGAACGTCTGGCTGGGAGATGGTGACCTGTGAATGATGAGCCCACGGGGCATCGTCCCTTAAACTGTGGGTGAACAGCACACCCCGTCAGGTTGTAGTGTTAGTTTTGATTTTTTTAATGGTTAGGGCTTAGCATAGGCTTCCATGGACTCCATATAACACCAAAAATATTACATATATTGTTTTTATGGATTTTTTGTTTGTTTTAAATATTATTTCATTCTTTTCTTTCAGTGACATCAGTATGTTTCAGAGAACAGTGCAATTTCTGGTGTTCATGGCTTTTAGTTTAGGAACACCTGGCTGGGAGATAGTGACCTGTGAATGATGAGCCCACGGGGCATTGTCCCTTAAACTGTGGGTGAACGGCACACCCAGTCAGGTTGTGGTGTAAGTTTTGAATCTTTTAACGGTAGGGCTTAGAACAGGCTTCCATGGATTCCATATAACATCAGAATATTACATAATTTTGTTTTTATTTTGCTTAGAGAATGGTGCATTTTCCGGTGTTCATGGTTTTTAGTTTAGGAACGTCTGGCTGGGAGATGGTGACCTGTGAATGATGTGCCCACGGGGCACCGTCCCTTAAACTGTGGGTGAACGGCACACCCAGTCAGGTTGTTGTGTTAGCTTTGAATCCGTGGACTCCATATAACACCAGAATATTACAAAAAATTTTATTTTTTGTGCTTAGAAAATGGTGCACTGATTTTCTGGTGTTCGTGGTTTTTAGTTAAGGAACGTCTGGCTGGGAGATGGTGACCTGTGAATGATGTGCCCACGGGGCCTAGTCCCTTAAACTGTGGGTGAACGGCAGGCCCGGTCAGGTTATTAGTTTTGACTGTTCTTAATTGTAGGGCTTAGAATAGGCGTACATGAATTCCATAATACAGGAAATATTACACAATTAAGTTTGTTTATATGTGCTAAGAGAATATTGCATTTTCTGGTGTTCATGGCTTTAGTTTAGGAACGCCTGGCTGGGAGATGGTGACCTGTGAATGATGAGCCCACGGGGCATTGTCCCTTAAACTGTGGGTGAACGGCACACCCAGTCAGATTGTTGTGTTAGTTTTGAATGCTTTAATGGTTGGGGCTTGGAATAGGCTTCCGTGGACTCCATATAACACCAGAATATTACAAAATTTTTGATTTTATGTGCTTAGAGAATGATGCACTGATTTTCTGGTGTTCATGGTTTTTAGTTAACGAACGTCTGGCTGGGAGATGGTGACCTGTGAATGATGTGCCCACGGGGCACCGTCCCTTAAACTGTGGGTGAACGGCACACCCAGTCAGGTTGTTGTGTTAGCTTTGAATGCTTTAATGGTTGGGGCTTGGAATAGGCTTCCGTGGACTCCATATAACACCAGAATATTACAAAAAATTTTATTTTATGTGCTTAGAAAATGGTGCACTGATTTTCTGGTGTTCGTGGTTTTTAGTTAAGGAACGTCTGGCTGGGAGATGGTGACCTGTGAATGATGAGCCCACGGGGCATCGTCCCTTAAACTGTGCGTGAACAGCACACCCCGTCAGGTTGTAGTGTTAGTTTTGATTTTTTTAATGGTTAGGGCTTAGCATAGGCTTCCATGGACTCCATATAACACCAAAAATATTACATATATTGTTTTTATGGATTTTTTTGTTTGTTTTAAATATTATTTCATTCTTTTCTTTCAGTGACATCAGTATGTTTCAGAGAACAGTGCAATTTCTGGTGTTCATGGCTTTTAGTTTAGGAACACCTGGCTGGGAGATAGTGACCTGTGAATGATGAGCCCACGGGGCATTGTCCCTTAAACTGTGGGTGAACGGCACACCCAGTCAGGTTGTGGTGTAAGTTTTGAATCTTTTAACGGTAGGGCTTAGAACAGGCTTCCATGGATTCCATATAACATCAGAATATTACATAATTCTGTTTTTATTTTGCTTAGAGAATGGTGCATTTTCCGGTGTTCATGGTTTTTAGTTTAGGAACGTCTGGCTGGGAGATGGTGACCTGTGAATGATGTGCCCACGGGGCACCGTCCCTTAAACTGTGGGTGAACGGCACACCCAGTCAGGTTGTTGTGTTAGCTTTGAATCCGTGGACTCCATATAACACCAGAATATTACAAAAAATTTTATTTTATGTGCTTAGAAAATGGTGCACTGATTTTCTGGTGTTCGTGGTTTTTAGTTAAGGAACGTCTGGCTGGGAGATGGTGACCTGTGAATGATGTGCCCACGGGGCCTAGTCCCTTAAACTGTGGGTGAACGGCAGGCCCGGTCAGGTTATTAGTTTTGACTGTTCTTAATTGTAGGGCTTAGAATAGGCGTACATGAATTCCATAATACAGGAAATATTACACAATTAAGTTTGTTTATATGTGCTAAGAGAATATTGCATTTTCTGGTGTTCATGGCTTTAGTTTAGGAACGCCTGGCTGGGAGATGGTGACCTGTGAATGATGAGCCCACGGGGCATTGTCCCTTAAACTGTGGGTGAACGGCACACCCAGTCAGATTGTTGTGTTAGTTTGAATGCTTTAATGGTTGGGGCTTGGAATAGGCTTCCGTGGACTCCATATAACACCAGAATATTACAAAAATTTTGATTTTATGTGCTTAGAGAATGATGCATTGATTTTCTGGTGTTTATGGTTTTTAGTTAACGAACGTCTGGCTGGGAGATGGTGACCTGTGAATGATGTGCCCACGGGGCATCGTCCCTTAAACTGTGGGTGAACGGTACACCCAGTCAGGTTGTAGTGTTAGTTTTGATTTTTTTTTAAATGGTTAGGGCTTAGCATAGGCTTCCATGGACTCCATATAACACCAAAAATATTACATATATTGTTTTTATGGATTTTTTGTTTGTATTAAATATTATTTCATTCTTTTCTTTCAGTGACATCAATATGCTTTAGAGAACAGGGCATTTTCTGGTGTTAATTGCTTTGACTTTAGGAACGCCTGGTTGGGAGATGATGACCTGTGAATGATGAGCCCACGGGGCATTGTCCCTTAAACTGTGGGTGAACGGCAGGCCCAGTCAGGTTATTAGTTTTGACTGTTTTTAATTGTAGGGCTTAGAATAGGCTTCCGTGGACTCCATATAACACCAGAATATTGCATATTTTTGATTTTATGTGCCTAGAGAATGGTGCACTCATTTTCTGGTGTTCATGGCTTTTAGTTTAGGAACACCTGGCTGGGAGATGGTGACCTGTGAATGATGTGCCCACGGGGACTTGTCCCTTAAACTGTGGGTGAACGGCAGGCCCGGTCAGGTTATTAGTTTTGACTGTTCTTAATTGTAGGGCTTAGAATTCCATAATACAGGAAATATTACACAATTAAGTTTGTTTATATGAGCTAAGAGAATATTGCATTTTCTGGTGTTCATGGCTTTAGTTTAGGAACGCCTGGCTGGGAGATGGTGACCTGTGAATGATGAGCCCACGGGGCATTGTCCTTTAAACTGTGGGTGAACGGCAGGCCCAGTCAGGTTGTAGTGTTAGGGTTTTTTTGGGGGGGGGGACGGGCCTTTATTGTAGGGCTAAAAATAGGCTTCCGTGGATACACCAGAATGATTACAGTCACGGATTGATTTTATGTACTTAAAGAGAATAGTGCAATTTCTGATATTCATGGCTTTCAGTGTAGAAACACCTGGCTGGGAGATGGTGACCTGTCAATGATGTGCCCACTGGGCCTTGTCCCTTAAACTGTGGGTGAACGGCACACCTAGTCAGGGTGTAGTGTAATTTGGGTTTTTTTTTAATGGTAGGGCTTAGAACAGGCTTCCATGGATTCTATATAACACCAGAGTATTACATAATTTTGTTTTTAATGTGCTTAGAGAATGGTGCATTTTCTGATGTTCATGGTTTTTAGTTAAGAAACACTTGGCTGGGAGATGGTGACCTGTGAATGATGTGCCCACGGGGCACCGTCCCTTAAACTGTGGGTGAACGGCACACCCAGTCAGGTTGTTGTGTTAGTTTTGAATGTTTTTAATGGTTAGGGCTTAGCATAGGCTTCCATGGACTCCACATAACACCAAAAATATTACATATATTGTTTTTATGGATTTTTTGTTTGTTTTAAATATTTTTTTAATTCTTTTCTTTCAGTGACATCAGTATGCTTTAGAGAACAGTGCATTTCTGGTATTAATTACTTTGACTTTAGGAACGCCAGGTTGGGAGATGGTGACCTGTGAATGATGAGCCCACGGGGCATTGTCCCTTAAACTGTGGGTGAACGGCAGGCCCAGTCAGGTTATTAGTTTTGACTGTTCTTAATTGTAGGGCTTAGAATAGGCGTACATGAATTCCATAATACAGGAAATATTACACAATTAAGTTTGTTTATATGTGCTAAGAGAATATTGCATTTTCTGGTGTTCATGGCTTTAGTTTAGGAACGCCTGACTGAGAGATGGTGACCTGTGAATGATGAGCCCACGGGGCATCGTCCCTTTAACTGTGGGTGAACGGCACACCCAGTCATGTTGTTGTGTTAGTTTTGAATGTTTTTAATGGTTAGGGCTTAGAACAGGCTTCCATGGACTCCATATAACACCAGAATATTACATAATTTTTATTTTATGTGCTTAGAGAATGGTGCATTTTCTAATGTTCATGGATTTTAGTTAAGGAACTTCTGGCTGGGAGATGGTGACCTGTGAATGATGTGCCCACGGGGCACCGTCCCTTAAACTGTGGGTGAACGGCACACCCAGTCAGGTTGTTGTGTTAGTTTTGAATGTTTTTAATGGTTAGGGCTTAGCATAGGCTTCCATGGACTCCATAATTATTTCATCATCACTACACATCTCAGTGGATATCAGCATCGTTAATTTTCCTCTACTCCTTGTGGAACTCACTCCCTCCCTTTGTCTGTAGAACTGACAGTCCTTATCACATACATTCATGCCTCAGAAACTAATCAACCACAGCAGTTCTGTAAATGCTGACTTAATTGGAGGAGCGTGTGCCTTTGAATGTTTTTTTTTAAATGACAGGAATATGGCGTCATATAAAATGTTGTAGATCATCATCAGCATCAACATCAGCATCCTCACCATTTTCCTCGTCACTACAGATCTTCCCGTAAAGTATTTACATTTGTTTATTCGTTGACTGATTTTCAATCTCTCATTTGACATGTACAATATATGATACCTGCATGCGAAAAGAAATGACAATGGTAAACTGTTAGCCTGTACGATGTGTTTTAATGTGTGAAAGATGAAAAATGAAATGAAATAATTTCGTAGACATCCAAATCTGACACACACGAAAAATCCCAACGTCGATATCATCTGATCATATCAATTTCTTACAAAAATAGATCGTTACTTGAGTGAATACGTTATAGACCGTGAGTTGCTTTCTCTTTAGTAAATACTACTACATAGATTATACAAGTACTTTATTTATCTTTAAATGATCATTTAATTGTAAATGCATGGTGCTGAAAAGAAATAAGACTTCCATGAATATTTGTACATTAGAATACACGTAATGAATATATGATATAACAGTTTTGACTCGGTGAAAGGCGAAATATATTGATAACAGCACATGATTATAACAGAATATAATCTACCTATTTTACGAATAATCACTAATTATATTAGGTATTAAAATACAATATCTGGAAACATACTAAAAGATCAGTTTAGTAATCGAAAAGTCTTGAAAAGCTCTAAAAGCAACTTATCCTCGCGAGCAATACATTTCTGTCCGTAAATTTTATTGTGTGACTTTTACAGTGATTACTGATTTTGTCTCGTTCAAAACATGGCAAGGAAACAAAGATAAAGTAATGTTGCACCCTTTATCTTATGTATTTCTTGATAGAAGCTCATGATTGTGCAATTTCGTTTGTTATTATTGCCAATATGCCATGTAGTTTCTTTTATAACATTAACCTATTGAACATGACAAGTACATTACAACCGACGCGCCTTTGTCAAGACCAACAACAAAATCTCCCGAAGAATGTATCAGGGCCCCGTTTCATAAAACTTGTTATCAATAACAAGTTGCAATAACTGTTGCAAGCTACTGAAATCCTTGTATCTGATTGGCTGAGAGCAATTTGTCATAGAAATGTGGCAGTTGTTACTGATAACAAGTTTTATGAAACGGGGCCCAGGTGCGAACAATTATCATGATAATTCATTTCAATGTTCACTGTTTGAAAAGTAATTCAGATTATAAGACAATTTCAATGCATGTACGCGATATGATCCTTCTTTGTAAGCTTATGCGGGTTGCTATTTTCTACGTCTACCTCGGCCACAAATACCACCCCAGACCACATCAGCAACAGCTTATGAAATATATCAAATCTTTTTAATGATAACCTCCTTATACTATAGTTATTTCAGATTGGTAGTCCAGAGTACATGGGTGAAACGCAAGAATACTGTGACTATATGGAGCAGAGCAGAAGATATACTCAAGTAACATATTCAGATAGTGTTTAGACACAACTAGTCAGATGAAAACGTTGATGGTGAACTGATGAGCTGAATGTGTGGGATAGTAAAGAAGCACATGAAGATGAGACAGGCAGAGTGGTGAAGGAGATATCACGATATGGACAGATGGATACACACTAAAGAAAAAAGGCACAACTTTGCACGCTAAGAAGCATTTTGCACCTTTAAGGGTGCAGTTAGCCACACTCTTAAGGGTGAAGAGTTGTACCCTTTAGGGAAGGTGCAAATTTGCACCCTCTTGAATTCAAAAATTTCTGCACCCTTAAAGTTACAAAGTATTGCACCTTTAAGGGTGCAGACGGGCATTTTCAGGTGCAAACAAGTAAAAAAAGTGTGCATCTTTGCACCTTTTCATGTAGGGTGCAAGATTGCACCCAAAGGGTGCTGCCAGTGTTGCATTTAGGGTGCAAAATTGAACCTTTAATTCTAAGTGTGTACGGTTTAAGAGGAAGGGCTTGTTGACGAAAGACATCGATGCATGTTTATACCCCCCCCCCCAAATGCTATACAAATATTTACTAACATATATATAAACAGACTACATCACTGACGTATCCAACAATTCATAAACAGATGGGGGTGGTGAAATGTACCTGGGTTTTCCCAGTATGCTAGTGTTGACAAGACTTGGGAATAATACTCCAAGAAAATTGATTTATATCTGAGCCATTAGAAATGTATGCTTTTTGCCTACTTTAGGACATGCACAGAGCGCATGCTTTTAAAAAATGTTTGTTTCACTGGTAGATTTTGCTTTTCTGGGCATGCAAAGGGGAAGAAAGGCGTAAAACGGTTTGGTCCCATATTGGACATGGTAAAAATTCCACTTCTTTTGGCAAGGATTTTCAAGGCTTACCCTCTATTATCATGATTATCATTACAAAGTTTATGTTTTTAATGAAAGAAACACGACTCATTCTACTGTATCCATTAAGATAATTAATCAGCTTATTTCAGCATGGATCATTTGCTCCTTGCTGCAAGGTAATATCTATATTTAACCGCCACCAACAATGAGCTTTGAACAAATTGGCGACTTTAGACTCGGCACCAGAATAAATTACGAGGGTCGTAATGTAGATTGAATTCAACAATTAGTGTGGATAACCACAAAATATCATATTTACTATGAATGTGATCATGTAGTAAAACTAGTGAAGTACAATATAACAGAAAAATTACTTCATTCTGAAATAGCCTGTTCCTTTTTACTCAAACATACTTGTGTAAGAATATAATTTAGCCATTGAAACCTTATGAATACAAATGTATAAACTATTTTGTCACTACGTTGCAAAGGCATTTCCGATTCTAATTCGGATGACACACACACTCTAATTAACAAACTTGCATATTAAATAGCAATGAAAGTGAGGCACTCAAACGTATACCCCACAAAACTGAATAGAGCCACAGTTTTCAGCTAAACCTATTGCTTTTAACTCCAATCATCTAAATACCTTAAACTATTTATTATCGTTTAATAGTAGTAAAATTATTAAAATCACTAGGTAATTATCATGATTATATAAAATAGTACTTTTCAGTATTACCACCATAATTCAGTCGGTTGCCTTGCACTTGAACATAAATCAATGAAAAATGCATCACAAATTTACTTTCATTTTTTTTCCTCATAATTTTCTTTCTATCGTGCGTCAAGTTTGTATCCTTTCATCGCTCGTGTCTACATGCTGTTCATGTGCATATTCCTCTGGTTTCATTTCGAGATTATCATTACGATTAGGCATGTTGGATTCACGACGGCAGCACGATCTTGAGATCTGTGCAAACATCCCCTGAGGACCGATGGTTCTGCACAACGATATGAAGAGGAATATTCCGTACAGCCAGCTGACAGCCATGACGATCATAAGAAACGTCCCTAGCTGAACATAACTGAGTACTGTGGCAGGCAACATGCATGCACCTGCTACAAAGGTAGTGAGAGCGGCAAGTGTGATTGCAGCGCCAAGGGTCCGTATGGCATGCATAGACCGTGATGTCCTATCTGGAGCAGTTGCCTGTCTGTAGGCAACACCTAGATGGATAGTGAAATCCACTGACAGACCGACAGCAAGGGAGAGGACAGTTGACTCAAATATGTTGAGTTCCCAACCTAGCAAAACGACGGAGGCGATTACAACGAACACGGCACATGCGATGGAATACATGGCGTAGAGGGTCACAAGAACGTTTCTGATGGTAATTAAGAGGACACAGGCAGCAAAAGCAAGTGACATACCCACTGTGAGGCGCGTTCCTGTAGCTAAACCTCGTTGTAAGTCAAAGAACGACATCTGTAGACCAGCCTCACTAATAAACCATCCTCTACGCAAGCCTGAAGGTGCATCAGTCATTCGGCGTTCGATGAAACCATTTACATCAGACCAAAATTGACCCATAGCGTTATATTCAAGTGAAACCTGAATATTCGTTCTGATGACGAGTACCATCCCAACTACTTCATTATCTGAATTAAACCATAAACCAGGAATATAGCTTTCACAAGATCCCGAAGCCTGGCAAGAAATCTTATAGAATATAGGCACACACTGACTGAAAAGAGAGGACGGATATGGAAATGTTGTTTGGCCACAACAGGGAGAAATGTTGGCCGTGCAAGGACCCTCCATGAAACTTTTGAACAAATCAATGAAACAAAACTCTCTCCGGGCATCCTCCATATGAAAGCTTGCATTTCTAAGATCTGTGCAAAAATCATGAAGCCATATTTGAGCTTCTGGTAATGTGACATCAAAGTTCTTGTCAGTAATTGTACTTCCTTCAGAATCTGGATCCCAGTGGTTCCCATTATCCAAAGGTTCTATTCCCCAGACTATATAGGCTGGCATGGTGTTTGTCGATTCACTCTCAAAGCTGAACATTTGTTTGTAAACCTGGTCATACTGTTCCAAAACGTGGCTCTTCCGAAACACCTGAGATTCAGACTGGGATGGGAGTCGAAGCCGCGGTGCTACGAACACCACACAAAACCCACCAACACCAAGGCCACTTAGAAGAAAAATCCACAGAAACCGTAATTTAAATATGATAATGGATAGGTATTCTTCGAAGAACTTACTGCCGACTCTACCAACACGGTCGTATAATCTTCCCAGTGAGAACCATAATCCACAGCACCTGCATGATCCCTCTGTACCCTCTTCGTCGCATAGGAAATATTTCTCATGAATCATAACAGCAGCTGGAATCCAAGTCACTGTCAGGACGAAATTTACCAGAATCGAACTGCCAGCAAAGACAGAAAAGCATCGGACTGCTGTGATACTACTGACGCAACCTGCAAAAAGGGCGCTAGCCGTTGTGAAACTTGTCACAAACATGGTCGTCGCGGCGTGTTTCAGAGTTTCACGAAGCACTGATACTCGATTCGCCCGACCACCACCAAGTTCTTGTTTGGTCAACTTCCAGATGTCGACATAAACGAAACAGTCATCAGCCCCTACACCGATAACTAGCACGGCTGTTATCACATTATGAAAGGAAAAAATATCAGCCGAAAGACTGTATGATATAGA
The DNA here is from genome assembly GCA_029962745.1 of Echinometra lucunter. Classification (NCBI taxonomy): domain Eukaryota; kingdom Metazoa; phylum Echinodermata; class Echinoidea; order Camarodonta; family Echinometridae; genus Echinometra; species Echinometra lucunter. Next base: position 8,480,156 of record CM057151.1, read on the forward strand.
AAATACGCTACTACCATGGACATAGTAATACTGCATAAGGTCATCATTGTGACAAATAACGAACCAACGTACAACCAAATAATGACCACTACAGCGAGACATCCAATACCGATGTAGATTACATCTGAAAGAAGGTAATCACTGAATAAGTCAAATTTGAATGCTCCACCGATGGCCACAACTTGGACTCCGTCGGCGATTCGTTGAGGTTTATCGTTATGTAAATCATACAGAGTTTGTGCCCCAGGGTCCCCCTTTGTAAGAGGATGAAGTAGCATTGTAGTTTGAAGATCAAAGGTACCTTTTTCAACTTGAGCTGCAAAGTTCTTCGGGGTGAGAAAGTGAAATATTGTATATACTCTCGAGTACGTCGAACAGTTCGCAGGAACATCACTGCAAACATTGTCACTATCAACGTCAAGGCATCCGCTTGAATAGAATCTAACGCATTCCTGAAGCAATTGTTTCACAATAAGTACATCGTTGTCATCTATTTCATTACAAGATGCTTTACTAGTAATCAATGCTGTCATGTATCCTAATGATACAGGAGGACAACAAGTGCCGTTGGTACGATATTTACAGATCTGTTCAAAAGCGGTGTAACTTCGAAAGTTCTCATTGTCATGTTGACACACAGCTTTCATGCCAGCAGAAGTGAACAAGTCCGTAGAACCAGTGGATCGGTATACCATTTGGAACCTGCTTGAAACTGCGAACGAAAAAAGGATGAAATTAATGACGTGATTTATACAAGGCTTTTATACTGACATGATTAAAATGAGAATTAAGTTGCCTTTTAAAATGTGAGAGCATTGCAAAAGCATGTCACTTATCTTATCTTCTTTCTTTTTGTATTGTTTACGTATTATCTAATTTTATCTCCAAAATCTCAAAAAAATCTCCAAATTTTATTGTCCGAGAAAGGAAATTCTTTTTTTCCCCAATTGATCGTGGGCCCGGCAGCCACTGAGCAGCGCCAGATCGACGTTACTCTATCCTTTTCAATTCTTGAACGCCAAAGAAGGTAGCAGCAACTCCCATCTTTTAACGTATTTTGGTATGACGCGGCCGGGGTTCGAACCCGCGACCTCCCGATTGTGAGGTGGACGCTCTACCTACTGAGCCAACACATCGGTTATCATCTTTGAAAACAAAATAAACGTTTGTCAGTTGCATATCTGTAATATTTTCAGTACAGTTTCGTAAATTCGATATACACAGGTAGACTACAAATGTAGACTAAATTATTTGTGGAAAATACTTATATTATGGCGACAAATCATAATTATCTCAATTTCCTCCAAAGTCCCAATATGTTGACATAAGAAAAATATTAATAAAAATAAAAGGTTTTAATCTCACGATCATATCTGCAACTTGGTGCTATATCCTCCTCGACGGTTTGGTTATGGGCTTCTCTAGTCATTCTATTAGAACAGTAGTAGCTATTTGATTGGTTTGAGTTCGGTGATGCCGGGCAAGAGTAGACCTCATTAGTGCCATACTGCATTCTCGCGAAGGCTTTCAATCGTTCACTGATAACTGTTCCTCGGGCTTCGAATCCCTGCAAAGCAAGCAATACAATCATACAAGGTAATATACTCCATAATAACTTACATTTTACGTGCTCTCTTTTCAGTGAACTGTTTTGCGATGAATGTCCCTTCAGTTATAAAGTTCCATTTCAACACCACAAAATATACTCAGTTTTCTTTTGTATTTTGTTTGATTTGTGGACAATGGATTGCTGAACATTTTGTAGTGGAAATCATTGATTTAACGGTAACTTGTTTCAAAGTGTGGGTCCATTTACTGGGAACGCACGGGTATTGCTTGGTGGATAATAAAAATAACAATTTTATATCTATATAGCGTTCAATCTGCTTGAAGAAACACCCTTGACGCGCAACAATCATAAATCAATATACACATGAGAAATGACAATGTATATAATCAATAAGATATATTGTAAGTAAGTTATAAAATAAAGTAATCAAATAATGACAACGTAGGTACATACAATCACACAGCATTAAACAGAAATACGATAAGAAAGAACATGAATTAACTATTTATCAAACAATAATAGTACGCTTCTTCATTAGGAAGGTTTTCAGTTTCTTTTGAAAGTTCCTGACAGATGAAATAGATTTCATGCCTGTAGGAAGGGAGTTTCAAACACGGAGGGGGAGGGGGAGACTGCATAAGTTTTGTGATAAATGTTTGTGTTCGATATTAAAGTCCTAAATAAATCTCATTGTGAGTCATTGTCCGATCCGGCCTTTCTGTATGTCTCATGCTTATATCTGACACAAAATTAAGTGAACATACTTTGTAATGTCATGATTGTGAAGATGAGTTGACAAGTATTTATATCCCAATAAAAAGTCAATCTGTTTACAACTCGGATATTCATACATACTAAACTAGAAGTGCTAACCATATTCATTTACCAAAACATAGAACTGTGAGATTCCGACATGATATTCGATACTCAGAGCCCAAACTATGGAATACCTTGCCTGACCAAATACATAACTCCCTTTCGCTTCAAACTTTTTCACGCAAGAGGAAATTGTATTTAATTACCAGCTAAGCATGTGTTTAACTTGCTGGCTTCATATACAATATGCTGCTTTATGCAAAATATTATGTCTAGTTTGTTATACTATGACTACATGTTCTTATTAGTCATGTTAGTATTGTCATTTTGTTCTCGGCGTCCAAACATAAGCTTCGCTTCCCAGGTGTTCGCCACCTTCTCTGTACATGCTATATAATTTATTGCAATTATGTTTATTGTGTTATTGACTGATCAGAAGGAAATAAATGTGAATTTCAGTTTTTAAATTTCAATGTCAGATTTAAACGCAATAATCTGAACTATCTTGCTAATGACTGACAAATGTTGTAGGGGCCAGAGATAATCCATAACTTCATGGCTCAAGTTTGTGCGACAGGAACCACAAGTATAGCAGCGATTCCCTTAAAGGACTTGGCTTACACGCCGTCAAACGTTATGAACGTTTAGTTTACAGTTTTCAACTCTTCTTGGTTTAAAGATTATTCATCATATATAATTTATCGCAATTATGTATATTATGCTATTGACTGATCAGAAGGAAATAAATGTGTGAATTTCAATTTCAAAATTTCAATGTCAGATTTGAACGCAATAATCTGAACTATCTCGCTAATGTCTGGCAAATTTTGTAGAGGCCAGAGTTAATCCATAATTCCATGGCTCAAGTTTGTGCGAGAGGAACCACAAGTAGCTGCGATTCCCTTAAAGGACTTAGCTTACACGCCGTCCAACGTTATGAATGTTTAGTTTACAGTTTCCAACCCTTCTTGGTTTGAAGGTGATTCATCATATTTAACTTCTATCATGTCTATCGTGCCGTTTTGTTTTGTTTTGTTTTGTTTTTGCTGTCAATACAGCTCGTCATTTATCACAGTTTTCTGCGTCTGCGCAAGGCTTATCATAATAACGTTTCTCATTGACTTGGTTTTTGGATCGCATTAAATTTTTCATCAGTGTAATCTCATTTGTGAGCTTTTCTCTCAATTTGAATTCTGCTTCACAGTTGACAGAAGTAAAAAAAAAAAATGGAAAATTGAGATGTACGATGAAACCTGAAGTGAACTAATCATTATTGAACCTCACTGAAGACAATTTTGAATCTCTTATAATTCATTATATTTATGGTCTGTCCTATTTTGGAACAGATGCTGGAATACGAATGTATAGTTAAAAGAATATAAGAGCCCAATGTTATTTCATTGTTACTTATCAATTCATAATAAGAAAGAATGATGAATTGAAAATTCAAATGAAAAAGATAAACAAAACCTGTTCGACATCCGGTACGTAACCTTTCTATATTAAAAGGGAATTCTTTCAGTAATCTGTGAAAAATCCAAAAGTTCATAATACTATGAGTATATCAATTCAGTTTCCTATCTGATGAAGTTTTATGTTCGGTTTTTTTGGTTGTTCTTTGTTCTTTGGTTTTGTTTTGTTTTCTGTTTTGTGTTCTTGTTTGGGCCCATAGGTGTAAGAGTGCGCGTTCACGTATGTGTGCGGGGTGTGTGTGTCATTACAGTACTGTTTTTATGCTAAGAGCATATATGGCATATAAGCCATGTTTGAATATTGAGGGAAACTGTAATTTAATGATCCTCTAAACAATTCCTAAATTTATAATGCAATGCATGCATGAAATTTAACAAGCTTTTAAGAAGACCATCTCTAACCTTGGTTGGATTAGCAAAGGAAGGGAATTCGTTGAGTAGGACACCAAGCGCTCCCGAGATGATGACTACCAGAAGGACGAGTAGGAGGACCACAGACGGAAATGCGACCACGAACTGGGCATACCTGGAAACGTCAATCAAAGAGCATCATTATTACAATAGTGTTTATTACAATAGTATGTATAATTTGATGAGCATTGTTTTTATCATCTGATATGTAAAACATATATGTATATATATATATATATGTAAAAATCAGAGTTGGTAGTAGAATGCCATTTTATTTCGTTCGTCTCGAGAGGAGACTAATTGAGATCCCGCCTCATGCGTGCGCACTCATTATCGCTTCGTACGCTGCATAACAGGTTCAAATACCTGTTGCACTCTTCAGAAAAATCATCTTTTCTTCGGAAATACGTCATATTTTTACAATATCGACTTTGCATAATTATTTTTAGGAGTTACAGAAGACTAGGTAACGTTTACTCGATATTTGGACTCGTATTTTTTATGATTCTATCATGAATTCGAGCAGCGCTCGTGATCAGGAGACTGCGGGTTTTGCCGCGTCTCCCACCATATCGGGACCCCCTTCGGCCCCCGAGACTCCGGCGGCGATGCTCCACCATGGGTCTAAGCACCCCGCGAGCACATCTATCGCCAAACACCCCGCAAGTCATTAGCCCAAGAGTTCCGCGGGCGGGAAGAAAGTTGATAAGCGAGCTGTGAAGAAGCCTGATAAAGTAAAGAAGAAAAACACAGATGGCAAGAGCAGCTCTTCAACTTCCGAACAAAATGTGACAGATGTTGACAGTCGACTAAACAGACTAGAATCTATGCTTAATCGTGTCATTGGTGCTCTCCCACTGCCAGCAGGAGAGGTTTATGATCAGCACTACGCCGACCAAGCTCATGGTGAGTGCTTGAACGATGATAACATTAACCCGTTCCAACCATGCCAACAGTATGTCCAGCCGGGTGACGTTGAGCGTGATTATGAGGACTTCACTTCCCAAGAGAATGAAATGGAAACTTCAGCACATTTGGAATCTACACAGAAGGTGGTTCCCACGTTCGCAGCTAAGTTTGCTGCCCAACCTGATGAAGGGGCTCCTCTTGAAGAGGAAATAGCTAGCTCAACTAGATTTTTGATTAATAATAAGCTAGAGGAGAAAGTCCTTGAAGAAACTGGGATTAAGTACCTGCCACCTAGCAACTGCCCTTACTTGGATGTACCCAAAGTAAACCCTGTCATCTGGGAGAATCTGTCCGCTGCAACAAGAAGCAGAGACTTAAAACTAGCTAAGGTACAAAAATCCCTCACAAGGGGCTTGACGGCTTTCACTCGCTCTATCTCGTCAGTCAACCTTTCTGCCCCACAACAAGACGCATTGGCTTTATTGTCTAATGCAAATTATGAGGTAAATGCCCTGCGCAAGGAACAAATAAAGCCAGACATGAATGCTGCCTACAGTCACCTTTGTAAACCAACGGTCCCTGTCACAAAGTTCCTATTTGGAGACGACCTTGGAAAGCGAGTGAAGGACATGACTGAAGAACAGAAAGCTACAGGGCGAGTTGTTAAATCTTCTGAACCAGGCCGTGGCCGTTATCGAGCTCATGCCAACTACCACCCATACAGAGCAGGGGATTACTCCCGCCAGCGTCAGTACAGAGCCGCAGGGTACGTGGTCTAACCCCAATTCTCGGCCTCAAGCAGGTACTTCTTACAGGCCTTTTTTGGACCGAAAGGGTCCCTCCAGGGGCCACAGACAGTCACAAAGCCCAGCGATGAAAAGACCACCGGCAGCTCAGGGCCGCTACCGAGAGAACCCCCAGCGGAAGTAGCTACCAGACTACCCCAAGAGGTAGGTGGCGATAATTCATTGTTTTGCACTTATGTTCATGAAACTGCATGCACTGTTTATTCTGATCAAGCATCTCCAGTTGGAGGTCGACTGAAACAATTTTATAACAATTGGAAGAAAATCACGTCTGATCATACAGTCCTTAGAGCTGTAAAGGGTTATAAGATAGACTTTGATAAAAGTCTACCACATCCACAAAGATTAGAATGTCGTCAATTCAAACGGAATAAATCAGAAACAGATCAAATATCTGTCGAACTTGAAAGCCTTGAAAGGAAGAATGTGATAGAAAGAAGCCCACTCTTCACCAAAGGTGGTTACTTTTCTAATATTTTTACAAGGCCAAAGAAGAATGGCAGTCTCAGATTGATCCTAGATCTGTCAGATTTAAATGAGTATGTGGTAAAACAACATTTCAAGATGGATAATATCCATACTGTCACTTGTCTTTTGACAGAAAATTGTTATATGGCTTCAGTCGACCTCCAAGATGCTTACTACTCCATACCAATTCATGCTGAATTCCGAAAATACTTGCAATTTTATTGGCAAGGCCAACAGTGGCAATATAAAGCCCTGCCAAATGGGTTAACTTCAGCACCCAGATTATTCACAAAGATGTTGAAACCAGTATTTTCTTCTCTACGTGAGAGAGGACACATTGTACTAGGCTACCTCGATGATACAATACTTATTGGGGACTCAAAAGAGAAAGTTGAGTCTGCCATTAAGGCTACTACACAAGTATTTTCGGATTTGGGGTATAAGGTTCATCCAAAGAAATCGATACTGCAACCAGTGCAAGAGCTCCAATTTTTGGGCTTTACTATCAATACAGTAGATATGACCATTAGACTCCCAGTAGAGAAAGCTCACAATGTCAGGGAGGAATGTGAAACATTGTTAAAACATCCAAGACCCACAATCAGACAGGTTGCTCATGTTATTGGAAAAATAGTTTCCACCTTCCCTGCAGTCCAGTATGGGCCACTGTTTTATAGAAACATGGAAAAGGAAAAAATACAAGCTCTAAAAAAGAACAAAGGACACTTTGATAGGAATATGGAGCTATCTAATGAGTCAAGACAAGAACTTGAATGGTGGATTCTCCACCTGGAAGAAGCATTTGCCCCTATTAAAAGGAAAAATCCAGAATTCGAAATCCGAACAGATGCTAGTGGTCACGGATGGGGTGCCACAAACATGCAAGTTCAAACTTTCACACACGAAGACTTTAAGCTTAAAACAGCTCACACATAAACTTTGTTTATTGTTAGCTTTGATCTCTGCACAGAGGGTGCAAACTGTACATTTGTTGAACTTAGATAAGATGGAACTGAAACAAAGTTCAGTGAGTTTTTACGTTGATGAACTGCTTAAACAAAGCAGACCAGGTCACCATGGTCTCACCATCAAGTTGAAAGCATATCCGCCAGACAGGAGGGTGTGCATCGTTAACTATCTACGAGCATACATTAAGAGGACTGAGAGCATCAGAGGATCAGAGCGCCGCCTGTTCATTAGTTATACCAAGCCATATGGTAAAGTATCATCACAGACCATATCACGATGGATTAAAGTGGCATTAACAGGTGCCGGAATCGACACCTCTGTGTACAAGTCACATTCTACTAGATCAGCTGCAACATCAGCAGCCAGCAGAGTAAGTGTGCCTGTCTCTAGCATCATGAAGCAAGCAGGATGGTCGAGGGAAAAAACTTTCCAGCAATTTTATAACAAGCCACTTGCTGACAGTGGAGAAACTGAATTCTCGCAAGCAATACTACAACAGTAGTACAGTTTGAGACAGCACAAGGTTTGCGCAAACACAATTTGTATATGTTCTATTGACATAAGCTGTCAAATCATTTATTTTCTAAGTACACTGTTCAGGTACTTGAATGCACATGTGTCTGTGTAGACAGTGCAACTCAAAATGTGTTCGCTGAGCTACAAAATCTCAATTAGTCTCCTCTCGAGACGAACGAAATAAAATTGAAAGCTCAAACGATAACTTACCAGTTTGAAGTTTGAGCTGAATTTTATGAGGGAGTTGAGTGAGGAGATTAATTGCCCTCCTCTCCCTCCCTTTAGATATAATAATTTCAATAGTCTGTTAGTATTCAAGCTAACGTTCGTTCGCATCCGCTGACAATAAAATAGCTGATATACCTTATCAGCGATCACATTTTGATGCTCCGAAGAATGAGTGCGCACGCATGAGGCGGGATCTCAATTAATCTCCTCACTCAACTCCCTCATAAAATTTCAGCTCAAACTTCAAACTGGTAAGTTATCGTTTGAGCTTTCAATTAAAAAATAAAATCGTAGATTTTAAAAGAAAACGGAGCATAGCTCTCAAAAATGAAAGGCGAAGTCACACTCTTCGTCAGTGCCCACGGTGTGAAGATTAGCAGACTACTTTTCAATTCTATTTAGGTACTTTTACTGCTACTTTATGACTGTTGGCGGTGAGGCCCTTTTCAGATTTTCCTGTTTTGGAGCCGGAGATTCGCCATTGTCATCTTGTAGTCATGACAACGCGTCTTGGGATGCGTTATTTACTTCGTGCCATCTCCATCTTCAGCGCGTTGATTTCTTTTGAAAGGTGAGTTTCACAATCCGTCTGCCCATGAACAGACGTATTTTTTCGTCTGTTTCAGAAACGGATTTTGATTTACATCTTTTTGTCGCACCGTGGGCACTGACGAAGAGTGTGACTTCGCCTTTCATTTTTGAGAGCTATATGCTCCGTTTTCTTTTAAAATCTACGATTTTATTTTTTAATGGCATTCTACTACCAACTCTGATTCTTGTATTATCTAGATGCCAAGCAGACTATTTTTCAGTTCTATATATATATATATATATATATATATGTGTGTGTGTGTGTGGACAATACATTGAAAGAAATTTGACAAATGCAAACAACTTTGGCAACTCCCTTGTAAATAATAAACACTGAAAGAAATGAAAATGGGAGAATAATAATTGCGTAGCTCCCTCAATGTTCCCCAGAGCTGTCATCCATTTTGAATCATCAAGGGCAGAAAAAATGCCTCCGCCGGGAATCGAACCCGGGTCACTGGCTTAGAACGCCGATGTCCCCTTATTCTGACTTATGCATGTATCCAGGCTTCTAGCTGAGATCCAACTGCGGCATGCGGCTTCTCATTGTTCACTAACTCATCTGCACCAAAATAAAGGATCAAAAAGGGTTGGAAATCTGTCTGTCGGTCAATTGGATTTGGTCACGTCTAACTGCTGGCCCGCCTCTGTGGTTTAGTGGTAAGGCATTTCTCAAAAACTAGAAAAGATTGTGAAAAACTGGTAGCACCAACGGAAAGAGCACCCTAAAATTACCCTAGAAGTTACTTTCCTTTTGAAATTAGAGAAGGAATTTTGAAATTATGAATGAAAAATCAGCAAATTTGGCCGCGTTTTGCGTTCGTTCTGACAAAAACTGGACTTGTCGACAAGGGTCTAGAATTCCTCTTTTCGAGAGACGATGTCATCAAAATTGTAAGTAAAATGTGGTATCAAATTATTCAGTGGCATTTTGCCTTCCTAATAATGCAATTATCTTATCTTTTACTGATCTCTATTTTGTATTAATCACTTGAAAACTGGCGTGCGCGAAGTTAGGTCTCGGTATTTTTGTAACAATTTTCCAGGTCCAGAGCGGTGCGATACGACATCGAATTTTGCGATCGCGATATCTCAGGAATTCTTCATAAATAACATGTTCTTCTTGCGCCCATTTGAAATCTAAAACTTTGTTTTGCCTTTGGTGTCATTTAAATCAGAATAATTTTTGGTAAAAATTGAGAAATTATGGATCAAAAATGGCCTTCATTAAAAAATTAAAATGTGCGCGAACTATGGTCTCCCCATCATACTGTAGAGAACCCATTTCGTAATCCATTTCAGTACATTATTATCATCCCCTCTCCCTTTTTCCAAGAAAATGCAATAATTAACACATCCAGAAAAAGGAACGGTTGTACCGCGGCCAGCGCAATAAGGCCTAGCTAGCGCTAGCAGTGGCGGCTTCCATGTCCAGTCATTGCATGGGAGCGAGACCCATAGACATATCCGTGCACACACGCAGTAAACTTTTTCCAATCCCTTTGTGCAACGCCTGTGTAAAACATAATGAGAAAGTGCATTATCTTGAGATGAAAACGGCTCCAAAACTTCAGTGGACCCCACTATCACTCTCAAGATATGAAAATGGGAATATCCTGGTTTATGAATTATCTCAACAATTAATGAAATCCTGTGTGCAAATCTGACATCTGTACAAAATCCGTGTTTAGGGTGTCCTAATGGCCTGCCTTTAGTTTTTCTAGTTATCACAAGGATTTTAATGCGCTTACGGTGTTATATGTCTATGGCGCTTACCCAGGGGCGCACCCGGGGCGCATCACACTGGCTACGCTTGTGATCGTGATGTCATAAGAGAAAGCAGATGTTGCCTCCTTGTCTGTCCGATCTGAGGAAATTTGGAGCGGTTTTAACAAATTTTCCACCACAAAGTCATACTGCCGACCCGTTTTATAAAACAAATTATGCACAGATTTAAATTCGTGATGTTTGTGGCGATGCAGGCATCTCGGGTATTTACAATATTATGCAAAAGCACTCGGCGCAAGCGCCTCGTGCTAGTCGCACATTGTAAATACCCTCGAGTGCACTGCATCGCCACTAACACACTCACATCTGTGCATTATTTGTATAAAATTGTTCGCAAACAACTGTTTTCAGAGCATTCAACCGAATAAAATGTCCGCAATGTACTTTGTACATTTTATTTCCATTAGATTTTGAACAACGCATTGATTGACGGTTTACTATCGTGTGAAAGAATCAAGTGTGAAATACAATGAATGATAATTCTTTCAAAAAACACAAAAGGATTCCTTTTGACAAGAATGTATATTCATTTCTCCTTTTCTATATTTCTTTTCACTTTGAAAGATGAATACCACTCGAGACACCGGCCTTTTATAGAGGTGCAGCCAATACCCCATTTGAATTTTGAATTACTTTGAATTCCTTTGTATGATTCCACTGCCTGAACACCTGGGATATGCTAACCTCTCCGACTTGCAATTTTATTATCAAATAGAATTGTAATTATACTTCATCATTTGCATAATTTAGGAATTGTCTTCGTTTTAAATGTTGTACTTTGTGCAGTGCTGGTTACACTTATATTCATTTCTTGTCTGGTCTTGCTATTGTGTTTTTTATTATGTTGTTACTGATTATTTTTCAAATCTTGTATAATCCTTCCAATATTTTGCACATTTTTGGCTTTTGTACAGTTTTTAGTGTTATTATGTATTTTCATGCATTTGTGTACTTTTACTGTTATCGGGGCTAGGTGGAAGACCAGCTTTTTCTAATGCTGAACAGACTACCCTGTTATGTGAAATGAATAAATGAATAAATGGATAAAAATAAATAAACAAATAATCCATTTAAAAGTTCAAACTCTGAATTGACGCCATCTGAAGGACATCATCGACTAAACATTTGATAAGAGCAAAGCAAGAGACAGCAACTGGTCAAAACATAACTGTCATGAGAAATAACCAGTTTTCAATACATGTTCTGAGACTGAGTTATGGCAAGACATGCACAAAAAATTGTATAATATATATATATATATAAGCAAGCATTCCATACTGAAATGACTGAGTAAGTTAGTGAGCATTCTAGTAAGCATGCATGAAGATATTATATGACATTACTGCATGTACTGCACATGTCTATTCTATCAAAACTGCAAGTATCCAAAACATTAATTAATGGACTACACCATGTTTGAAATTAGGTCTTGACAGTAAAGTTACAACTGTAAAATTATTCCCCCAAAACATGTCCCGAAAAGCTCTAACACTATCACCTGACTATCATATGGACAGAAGTTTCCTTTTAATACACAAGTCTTTTCTTTTCTTTCACCATGAACAGGTGCATTTATTGCAACAAAATTCTCACATTCAGTTACAAAACAATATAACATTCTACAGATACAGTTTCAACATATCAGGCAAATTGTACATTTTTCTTTTTCCCTTTTTCACAAGGGCATTATTTTTATCGATTCTTTTTTTTTTTTTAAAGATCCTTCAAAAAAGTAAACCACAGTCTTTTCTTCCTTTCATCTTTTCCCTTTTCGTTCCTCAAAATCAACATTTTGTATATACTCCAAAAGGCAATAGCCATGATATCATCAATACTTTTTTCTTGATAATTTTTCAACAAAGTATTAATATCATAGAAAGCAAAGGTCTACGTTATAAACATTCTTAACCATCATGAATAAATATTTTGAAAAAGGAATGTTCATTTCGCATTCCAAAAAAAATGAAATAGGTCTTCTGTGCAATTACAAGCTTCACACTTATCAGAATTACTAAGTAGCCATAAAAACAACATCCTTCTGGTAGGAATCAAGTTCTACAGCATTTTTAAATTAAACTGTTTCAGTTTGTTGTTTTTTTTTTTCATTTTCCAGATTTCTTTGAAAGATATTTCTCCAATTTATATAATCATTGGTTAAGTTTGTCCAATATGATGGACCATCATTGGTTCTTTCGTACGTTAATAAGATATGATAAAACAGTTTACTTGAACAAAACTTTAATTATTTTTCTTTTTGACGCAATGGTATTTTAAGAATTTCTAACAAACTGGTTTCCTTTAAATTATTCATCCAAACTTTCGGTACTACCCTTTGTAGTTTGGAATAATCAAATAGGGCTCTCGCCTTTGTTTTTTTTTTTGAGCTTGAAAGTTTCCTTTAAGTTTTGAAACGGATATAAATTTACCTTCAGTACAAATATCTTTCAAAAAATGATATCACTTGAATACGACTCTCTGTAGAAAAATGGTTGATTATCATGAACGCTATATTTGTTATACCATAAAATCTGAGTATTTGAATGAATATCATCCTTTTTTGATAATTTCTTTAAAAAAAAAAGACCGCGCTTTTATCATTTCTACATAAAACATTGGCAGTTTGTATTTGAAGTGCTTTCTAAAATGTTAGCATTCTGATTGCATTCCAAAATGTTAGCAAACTCTGTTTTTTTTAAAGCATGTTTTGACTTAATATTCTTTCAGCATACTTTCAAATTATTGCCTTACTCCAATATTAGTCTCTAAATTCGTAAAATTGCTATCAGTATTTAAAGTGAACTTTTTAATCTGTTTATAATCCGATCTGGATGAAGTTTTTTTTTCTTTGTTGTTATTCGTTAAAGATTTTTATTTTCGACCCGGTAAAAGTAAGCAAGCATGGACATCATCATTAGTTTAATCAACCACCAAAACATTTCTAGGGCGTTTCTGTAAAATCACATGGTGAAAAGCAAACAAAAACATCCTGTTAAAAATTAATGTAGTGTAAAAGACACACAATACGCCCGGCACTGCCTCTCAATTCATTGACAGGCGTGTGAAAAGTAGTCGATGATGTCCTTCAGATGGCGTCAATTCAGAGTTTGAACCTTTAATGGATTTTGTTTATTCAATTTTTATCCATTTATCTATTTATTCATTTCACATGACAGGGTAGTCTGTTCAGCATTAGAAAAAGTCCTCAATTTTAACTTTAATAATGTCATGATTCATGAATGTGCATGTAGGTTACAGAAGCGATCTACTCAATCCCGTCATTTTTGTACATGTCAGTAAGACTCGTTTTTCGGGACATGTCTTGGGGGAATAATTTTTTAATTGTAATTTACGGTCAATACCTGATTTCAAGCATATTGGGCAGTGACTGCAGTCCATTATTCATGTTTTGAATACATTTAACTCTTAACTCGCATTACAATGTACAGTTACATTCCTCAGTGGTGGTTTCCAGTGTGGAATTCAGTCTTTGTCACACGTTACTTCAATGCAATACCCAATACAATGCAGGCATTGATGTACTGTGCAGTGTTATCATTAGTCATGTTGTAATGTGTCTTTTTTTACCACCGGCAGACGCTCATTGCTTCAATAGTCTGTACTCAACCGCATCTCCTCCCTTCCAGAGCTCTGCCTTTTCCATTATTTTCTTCTCTCCCTTACCTTTTCTTCTGTCTTTATTATTTCATACTGTCCTGTCTTCCCTGATAGCAGACGTACGTCTTTAAGACGTCATAAAATGGTCTCAAACTGGTCCACACGTCATACGTCGTATAGACGACTATTTTGCGACGGCAATATAACGTCTTTTTTATGACCAATATTTCCCCACTATTTGTATGACCATAATATGATGTATATTTTACGTCGACTATTTACCACTTTATTACGTCTTTTCTAAGACCAGAATAAGACGGGGTTTTTACGTCAATTATTTCCCACTTTTTAACAGCTTTTTAAAGACCACAATATGACGTGTTCTTTACGTTATTTTTTACATCCATTATAGGCCTATTGCTAGGCCCTACCAATTTCTTATGGCTTGTCCAATAATTATAATCAAAAATAAAAGTCATTATCAATATCATCAGTAGGCCTAATTAATTAATAGGCCTAGTATTAAATAATCAGTATCATTAATTATCAATATTATTGCTATTGATAATTATCAGTATCAATAACAATAACCATTATAAACTTCTTGCATTTTTAAGACATGATATTAATTCAAAGGAGACATTTTTAATTTGTACCCCGAAATAAGGTAAGCGTTCCATGAAGGGTTTTGTGAATGATTTTTATTGACAACTGTTGTAAGCTACTAAAAATCCTTGCATCTGATTGGCTGAGAGGAAATTAGTAGGTGAAAATCACTGACGTGACTCTTCATGGAACATTCCATCATCTCATTTATCATGCTGTGCACGTGTGGCCGTGGTAGCACTCGACGCGAGTCGGGTTATCAACAACTCAGACAAGGGGACAACTCGGCCCTACTGTGAATACGCTGACCGAATTGTCCTACCATGACTGAAAATTTCATGAAGTTTTTAGGGTTAGATTTAGGGTAGGGTTTAGAATTAGGGTTCAGGTTAAAGTTAGGTGATAGAGAATGCCAGGAGCCCGGGACAACAGTCAGCCCCAAGACCGAGTTACCCCGGATCATGGCCCCGGCCCGAATCCTGATTTGGTCGAGGCGCTGCTAGCAGTATAGAATGCCTCGTGTAAGTCATCATGTTGCATTGTATACCGTATGCGTAGACCTATTTCCATCAGTTTTATTGTCAGTGTTTGTACACGTACGGTCAGATGAATCAGACGTTGGACAGATGACTGGATTTCTGGCTTACGACAGGTATGAATGCATTTTTTCTGTAGATAATTATGGGTATAATCGTGATCCAAGTCCCCCTCATTCACCTTGCACAGTTAACTTAATGCGGCAGCCCGAACGCTTGCACATACCATGCATAGACACACTAGCCTATACGGTTTATTGTAACTTACATAGCCTGGCTAGCCGCTAGGACTTCCTTCCACCTCATCACCCTCACACGTGTGTGTGTTCATACACACTGAATGAGAGACTGAGAGGGGACTTATATCACGATTAGGCCTACCTAACTCAGTTCTATCCAGTGGCAGTACCAGGATTGTTAAAGAGGGGGGGGGGGGGACAAATGGAGGGCAAAAGAAAATGTTGGGGGGCAGGGCCAGGGGCAGTCAATTTTTGTTTGCGTTCATGGAAAAATCAAGCGTGAAGCACGAGTTTTAGTCGCCGGCGTAAATCCACTTTGAGGAGTTGGGGAGGGGGGGATAATTGAATTTTTGGACTATTTTTTTTCCTCTTACACACATTTTAATAATTTCAATTTTGTGAGCGAGCGAAGCGAGCCAATAAAAAATAACCGCTTTTTTTATTTTTAATCGCATTTTTAAATAAATATTATAAAATATGATGGGCGAGCGAAGCGAGCGAGCCAAAAATGACTACTTTTCTTGTTTTTAATCGCATTTTAGAAAAGAAATTTTAAGATATGAGCGAGCGAAGCAAGCGAGCCAAAAATGACCACTTTTTTGGTTTTCAATAATATGATGCTTATGACAACATCTACTTATTTACAAATTACTGTATAATTTTTCTTTTCAGTCCTCAAAATTTCTGAGGGGAGCAACTGGGGGGGGGGGAAATGCCCCCCCCCCCCCCCAATGCCCACTCTTGGTGCCGCCACTGATTCTATCACTTACTGTCTATTCACAGACACAGCGCTATCGTGAAGTGATAGCGCTGTGATCTGAGTAGTACTAGTAGATCTAACTGTTACACATGACATGGTACAACTACATCTCAATCGGGCATAGGAAGCAAATGGTTAACCCGCTGCAAAAATCGCGATGTTGATTTAAGCTGAATTCTCTCAGCTACAAAAGTGACATTGTAAAATTGAATGTTTGGTTGATGTTTTGGCATTATCGTGAAATAAGTCACCAGCCCATTCACTGCTGTTTATTCCGTCAGTGCTGGTCACAGCTGGTGACTTCTTTCCACTTTCATAACTCTACTAACAGACGTCTAGACTTTTGAGCGCACATACGAGAGGAGAAGTGACTTATTTCACATCAAGGCCGATGTTTTTTTCCACTTCTTTATTTTGATAACTTAGAACTTACCCAAAACGATGATTTATTGGCCTTTATTGTGAAATACATCACCTCTCTTCTCGCATGTGCGCTCGCATTGCACATGTACAAAGTTTATGTTTATGTTTATTCAATTTCCAGGATGCATAATGACATGACAAACAAATTTCAAAGGAAACATAACAGCATACATTATAACATAAGCAACAACCAATGCCTAGGGATTACCTGAAAGAAGTTATAATTTCTGTCTGAAGGCTCCCCTCGTTGGCTGCTGTTAAACAAATTGATACAAAGAAGATCCGCAGCGAGTAGGTGACATTTTTGCATTGATCCGTTACAGTGGGCTTCATTTCGGTGAAAATTGGCGAAGGCGAACTGTTCCAAAGACCCTGTTTTCACAAACATTTGTAGTTCCAAAACCTGTTCCAAAGACCCTCCTTTCCCCAATAAGCCCGCTCCAAAGCCCCCATTGTTGTGTCTTTTGTGATGCTATTGCACAGCTACGCGCATGCACAAACATTGTTCAACATTTAAAAAAAAAAAACAACAAAGACTGTACATATGCTCCATATGATTTAATGAAGTTGTTGTTAGACCCCAGTCAACGATGCTTTAGAGCCTAACGTGTTGCCTGTTGGACTGTATTGAACATGAAAGTTTGCCATTGCAACAAAGTGACATTGTTAACGTGTTACATTGTTACAATATTTCATTCTGTTTCAGCAGAAACTTTTTGTGTAGAAATAGAGGAGGTGAAGTCAGAGTTAAGGGAGAATAGAAAGTTGCTGAGAGCCATTCTAGAGAGGCTGGAATACAATGGTGCAGTGGAAGATGCTCAAGTACATCGTAGGGCTCCCTGACAACAAGCCAGCTCTTCCTTTCAATATTAAAGCAAGAGCACTTAGAAGAGCTGGACAGAGTCCTTCAACATATTCCTGAGAAGAGAAAACAGTTAGTATCATGTTTTAATGAAATTAAAAAAAAAAAATCATACAAACTAATAACCATGTTTTATTTCTGGAAAAATGAAAAGGGCATAGTTCCTTGCCCAATTACCTTCATGTACATAAGTGCAGAACCATCGTTTATGCGCTCTGACCAGTGCAAAATGCAAAGTGCAATATCTCACCCTTGTGCACAAACCTGCATGTTTTGTTTTGCAAACTTTCCTGGTGCAGCAAATGATTATGAAGTATTAAGTATGAAAAAGGCTCCTTTTTCTGATTAGAAGTTGAGAATATGTATTGTTCATGAGACAGTCCTCGTAGATAGGGCACCCTAACAAAGAATTGAGATAGTGAGAAAGTAGTAAATAAACAGTTAAATTGCACAAAGAAAGTGAAGGAATGTTGGTAACAATTTGATATAAACGACAGCTGAAATACTGGTATCCGAAAGTATGTTACCTAGAAGGAATGTTTATTCTTTTAGTGAATCATAAGTAACAGTAATATGTGCCTTAATTTATTTATGAAACCAAATTAGAGGGCTCTAAATGTTAAGTAATTTTTGCTGTATTTCTACTTCCATTCATAATAAACGATGTGAATGTCATCTTGAAAGCGCTAATGACTGGTCCCTTTCACATGACAGTGCAACAAACTTTGATTCCTTGCTTTCTCTCCTACTCATAGGTGAGTCACTTCAGGAGGATGTGCAGACACTGTGGAGGGAGTAACCCAGATAATGAAGAACCTGATGGAGCCTGATTGGCAGTCAGATACAACTGGAAGAGGCAGAGGGGTAGAAAGAGGAGCTTTTCTTCTTTAAAGTTCATTAATGATAGGTAAGGATCCTTTTCTTACTGAGATACGACTACTGAGTGTGTTCTTTCTAAAGGCTTCTTAATGTTAGCAGTTTGGTCATCTTGACCTCACACCATATTTTTATGAAATTATTCTTTTAGATAAAAGTAAGTTGATGGATGTCCTGTAGACCTGTCAGTATTCTATTACAAGGATTATAATACATGTAGTGAAATCGATAAAGCTCAATCATATTAGGTACTTTATGAGTTGAAATTGCATGTATAATTACATGGATGTGGATATGACGTTTTCAAGGTAAAATGTGATCTAGCCAATATGAGTAAAGTTTCAATTACTAGTACATGCTCTTATAAATATATATATATATATATATATATATATATATATGATATATAATATATCTGTAATGCGCTTAAACATGTCTCAGAGAAATGTACTAGGGGCTTTATAAATGGAGAATATTATTATTATTATATCCATTAAACATTATTGTTCTGACAGATGCAGTGATCGAGGGCGAGTGCCTCTTGCACATACGTTAAAGATGTTGAGGGGTCATCAAGTACATGTACATACCAACGGATGTCACAGAAAGGATACAGGGATACAGGGAGAGAAAATGATCTCAAAGATTTAGAGGTCAAAGGTCATAGAAGTTTTTATGTACATAGAAATGGTTCATTCTTGCAATAATTCAACCATTTGACGGATAAGCTTGGCTTATGTACATGTATGCATATGGTTGGGACAATGATCTAATTACATTTTGGGGTCTCAAGGTTAAAGTTGAAAGGTCATAGAGGTCTTTATGTAAATAGAAATGGTTTGTTCTCACAATAACTGCACAGCCATTTGATGTGTGAACTTCAAATGTGGCTCATGATGCATTTGGGAGGGACAATGATCTGATAAGATTTAGGGTGTAAAGTTCAAAGGTTATACATGAAGATTGCTTTTTCTTGTGATAACTTATGAACTCTGTGCTGTTCAACTTAAACTTAGCTCATTTATGCATATTGGAGGGACTGGGTCTGTGTAGATTAGGGAATCGCAAGGTCAGAGATGTCATTGTTTGTATACATGAAAATGAAAATAAACAACATAAATGTGCCATATCATTTTCAATTATGGCAATGGCATGGGCATAAATTTCGATGTGGTTGAGGATTCATATACTTTATGTTATCTAAGCCAGGTGCTCTTGTTCTTTATTGTATTTCTAAATTCCAATTTCTGTAGATTCAAATAATATACTGATGTCTATCTTTTTCAATTTTGCTCATAACCATAATGTGTGTGTGATAAGCCTTGTCAATGCAATTTGTTATACTCAAGTCAGGTGTTTGTATTATTTATTATATTCTTAGTTCTGATTGAGTTTATCCTCTTAGTCTTTCCATTTTTTTATAGACAGACCAAAAATTTGTAATACCTATCCTTCTCTACGTACCTTCACTTTTTGAAGTGTAGAAGAAAGTTTTATAATTGAGGAAAGACACATGTACTAAGTTTTGAAAATGCAATTCTGTGCAATGTTTCTGTCAGATTCATTAAATATTCTTTTTGTCTTGGCATTTGAAAATAATTTTTAACAGGTTTTTTTTTTCTGTATTTGATGGCATTGTACGATTGCTTTTATATACATGAAACTGTATGTGCCTAAAATGACAAGTGAGGAGTAAAACATCACATCTAAAGTATGTCTTTACAACGTCTTGTACTATCATGAAAGGGAGAGACAACCCTAGAAGTTTTACTGTTTCAATAAAAGGAGATGAATTTGAACAGCATTTTAAAAGCAAAATGAGCAAAATCAGTCAAAGAAAAAAGAATATGTCATTTACTTATGTCTTAAAGACATTAGTTTGCACCTGCACAAGACGTAAAATAAGACGTATTTTGACGTCACTTACACTCATTTACATTTTCTGATAAATTGCTATCGCCTCAGCAAATTGGCAACACTGATGACTTCATATGGTAGCACCCCTTCATTTACTTTGTACATGAAATGTCACATTCTCTTATTTTTTTTGGAAGTTACATATTTTCTCTTCCCATACTCAATTTAGGTCCCATGTTATGTAAAAAGCAATTCTTCTGAAAATACATTGATTTGTGGGGGTTAGAAAATGTGTATCTTCCAAAAGAAATTGAGAAAATGTGAAATTTCATGTACAGAGTGAATGGTAAAGCTACTTGTGTATGACGTCATCAGTGTTGCCAATTTGTAGAGCCAAGAGTAATTTACTTAAAAATGTAAATGAGTGTAAGTGACGTCAAAATACGACGTCTTATTTTACGTCTTGTGCAGGTGCAAACTGACGTCTTTAAGACATAAGTAAATGACGTAAAAAAGATGTAAGACATGACGTGAAAAGACGTAAAATTGACGTGATTTTTACCGGTCTGAGAGCTCCAAGGACGTCTTAAAGACGTCTCCTTTTTACCAATAAGACGTAGAAATTACGTCAAAATATGACGTTACTATGACGTCTTCCACTGTTGCAAATTGACATCTTTAAGACGTAAATCAATGACGTAAAAAAGACGTGAGAGAAGTCGTAAAAAGACGGGAAAATGACGTGAATTTTACCAGTTTGAGGGCTTCTGCTTTGGTCTTAAATACGTCTCAAAGACGTCTTATTTCACCCAATACGACGTTAAAATGACGTCAGAATATGACGTCTTATTTGACGACTTGTGCTGGTGCAAAGTTTCGTCTTAAAGACGTGGTAATAAGACGTAAATAAGACGTACGGCACGACATAAATAAGACGTAAATATGACGTATTTTCTACCAGTCTCTGCTATCAGGGTTATTTCCTTCTTTCTCTCTTTCTTTCTATGCCTCTGTTTTTCTTTTTCTTTTCTGGACGGGAAGGGGTGTAGTTAGTGTAGATTTCTGAATGTCAGAGCATAACGAGATTCAACTCATTTTCAAATATGTAAATTTGTATCTGTGTTTATACATTTTTTATAATTATTGCTATTATCATAATTACTATTGTTCTAATTTTTACTATATTTTTGATTCTTTGAATGTATTATGTTTTTTCTTGCTTATATGTCACTTTGCCAGTGGAGGGCGAATTTCTGTACTTTTAATTCAGACAATAAACCATCTTGAATCTTGAATCTTGAATCCTGAAGAATAGCACACCTAAAGATATGCTTAGGACTATCAATAAACTTTTGAATAAGCATGAACGTATTCATGCGGAAACTGAATTAATCTTCATCAGCTCTTGCTTCAGCCTTCTGTGAATACTTCACTAAGAAAGTGAAGGACATTCGTCAATGCATTGACGATCATTGTACTGGCATTGATGGTTCTGGGACGTTCACGAACTCTGTAAATCATTCATCTCCTACGCTGGGCTGCGTTTCACGAAACCGTCATAAGTCTAACTTTTCGGACATCCCATAGAAACGCATGTTGTAAAATTAACACGCGTTTCAATGGGATGTCCATGAACTTAGACTTATGACGGTTTCGTGAAACGCAGCCCAGGATCACTTCAGGTTGCTGACAGAGAGCGAAGTCATGAAGCTTGTTCGAAACTCCTCTACGAAATCTTGTGCCCTAGATCCGATTCCAACCTGGTTGTTAAAGCGGTATCTCCCTGCGGTACTTCCCAAGATGACGGAAATTATTAATCAATCTTTGTCATCAGGTGTTTTCCGGTCCTTGCTTAGTGTTGCAATGATTTCTCCTGTCCTCAAGAAGCCGTCGTTGAACAAAGAAGACCTTAAGAGTTACCGCCCAGTTCCCAACATCAGATACCTGGACAAGCTCATTGAGACAGCCGCCAACAGCCGTTTCTAGTCATGTCGAGTCCAACCATGGATCTTATGAGAACTCATAAGATCCATGGTCCAACCAACTCATAGATGCGCATCAATCAGCATACAAGGCTCAGCATAGCACAGAAACATACTGACCTGCGTTCATGATTTCATATGCAGGGTTTTTAGACAATCAGCAAGCAGTCTTCGCGATCCTTCTTGATCTATCCGCTGCCTTTGATACGGTGGATCACATTTTGTTACTTCGCAGATTTCAACAACAGTTTGGAATTTCTGGATCTGCTCTATCCTATCCTGGTTTCAGTCGTATTTTCGGAATGGTAGGTATCATGTACGAATTCAGGACTCGACCTCCGATGAATCTTGTCTTGATCATGGGGTTCCCCAAGGCTCTGTCATCGGCCCCCAGTGCTTCAACATGTGGCAGCTAGTGGCAGATGTCCTACGACATCATAATGTCCGATACCATTTTTACGCGGACGACATCCAGATATACTGGGTGTGTAATCCAAAAGTTCCCCAAAGCATCATCGAATCGTTGGATAAACTGCAACAGTGTATGTCTGATGTTCAAGCATGGATGCTTGCCAATAAACTGAAACTTAATCAGGACAAGACAGGGTTATGATTGCCGCATCTCCCAGGCGTCACCAACAGCTACAGCATGTCCAGGTGAAGAATGATGAACATACCATCATTGGGTGATTTCAAGTACGGTGTTGGAGGCTGGTGTTGGTGTTGTGAGAACACCAACACCAGCCTTAACACCGAACTTGAAATCAGGCTGGTGTTGGAATTGACCTCGCAAGATTTGACGTATTTCCGGTGGTCAGTGTTGCTTTCTGGTGTTGAATGTCGTCTGCTGAACCGAGTATCACGGTTCGTGTTGACGATTTACATGTAATTTCCCCATTCACCAACACCAGCCCCTAGGAATTGGGAAATTCATGATTTCAAGTACGGTGTTGGTGTTAGTGTTGTAGCCTACTAGTAATCATACATGTTATTGCTGCTTCTCCCTCGCGGAGCAACAGCACTCTTTCCTACGGCCACTCGTGACGGTTAAACCCATTTCGCAGTCAAAACAACTTGGAATAATCAAAACCATATATTTTCCTTGGAAGAGTGATAATTTTCCTCTTGGATTCTTCAAATGACTATGCAATTCGAATCCAATAAGATGTAGATTTATTAGATATTCTGAGGGGAAATGATTTTATCGTCGAGATTTTTCGCTACTAGCGTATGACGTCACTCGGTGTTGAGCTATCGATAAGGTGATCGGATCAGATCGGTATCGTCCCTCTAAACTGACCGTCGGTGTTGGAGCTCGGTTCAGCAGCCTTTCCACGCTCTCAACACCAACACCAACACCGCACACCGAACTTGAAATCACCCATTGATCCGTCCCCATCTGTTCGTATACTAGGTGTAACCTTTGACAAGCATATGAATATGTCTGAACATGTTGCTAATGTATCTTGATCTGTAAATTTCCACATTCTTAACATCAGTAGAATTAGAAAGTTTATGAAGATTCTTGTCATGCAGTTATTAGAGCTCTTGTCTTACCTCGTCTAGATTATTGTAATTCCTCAATGGTATATTGCTCAAAGATCTTAACTCTCTTCAACTTCTCCAAAACAAAGCAGCACGGCTCATCCATTGAAAACCTAAATGTGTCCATGTCTCCCATCTCATGAGTGATCTTCGCTTCTTGTTAACCATCGTGTCATATACAAGACCTTAATTCTTGCCTACAAATGTCTCAACAATCCCCCTGTCTACTTCGCCGATCTACTCTAAATACATACATCCAAGTACAATACACGTAGAATGCTTATCGTCCCTCAAACTGGTAAAACAATAGGTGATAGGGCTTTTTCAGTTGTTGCCCCCAAGTATTGGTATTCGTTACCCCCTGAGTTAAAGAAGTGTGGAAACTCTTGCATCATTTAAGACGTGTCTAAAAACACATCTTTTCTAACTTTTCTTTCTGTTGTTTACTGTGTAAATTTGTATCATGCTGTTTTATTTTTTGTATGTGTTTCCCTCTTGATGCGCTTTGTATCTTTATTGAAAAGGCGCTTTATAATGAAAGTTATAATTAGTAGTAGTAGTAGTGGAAGTATGACTATGCATCAGGGTGACCAGACGTCATTTTAAGGGACAGTACCGTATTTGAACCAATTGTCCCGCGTCCCGTACGAACCTTCCCGGGACGCCGTTTTGTCCCGTATTTCAAACATACGGCTGAAACAATGGAATATATATATATCCAAAAATTGAGAAATAATGTCCTAACATGCAATTAATGAAGTGTGCGAAAGCAGAAGGGTTTCATGATTTTTGCTCGCTCGTTAAGTTTTGAAATCAGAATGTTCATTACCTGGGCAAGCACCATGCAGCACAGCCCCGAGCTGAATTGTACATTACTCGTAAAATATACAAAGTACAATATTTTATCAAACAATGACTCATGAACTGGGATATGTTAGACTTCAATTGAGATGCCTATATGCTCCACTGAATGGTTTGCAATCTTGAGGGCAAATTATGAGAACAATTTTAGCAATCTTTCAAAAAGAATTTTTCATAAAAGTGGGGACGAAACATATCTGAAAACCACCTTATTCCAACATCACTTGGAGTACCTCTTTTCTAAAGGAAGCACCTCTTTTTTAAATCGCAACTATACATATCATAATCAGTCTTAAATTTCAAGTTTTCATGATCCGTTTGATAATTTGCAGTCCCGTGTTTTATAAATGTATAATTTCCAACACGCTTGATGCGTTTGTGTATACCTTCATACATTTGTCTTCCTTCTATGAACATGAGAAATATTTCATATTCATTTACAATCTCTTTTACAATTTTCACGTCTCCTTTCCTTTCTGCTACTTCCTCCTTCTGTTTGATTTCTTTTGTATTTTTCTCATCTTCCTTACCTCTCTCAACCTTCTTTTCCCTTCATACCTCTTCCTCTTTCATCATGATTATTGTATTCGAACTATTCTCTGTTTGACTTGAATTCATAAATAACCTTTTATTGTACATAACACAATACCATTCCTTTCTACCTAATTTAATCACCTTTTCCCATAATGACGAGGGGATTCCGCTGTGGTAAGTAGTGTAGTGAGTGTCAACTTTCAGAGAACGATAATGAAGCCGATTCTCATATCTCTATCATGTCTATTGTGCCTTGCCCACTCCACTGGTCCTCTGAAGTAAAGGCAAAAAAAAGTCCCGTATTTCAGAATCCCAAATCTGGTCACCCTGCTATGCATTACCCAAACACAGAGACTGACAAAAATTTTCCGTCGGAGTGGGTTGTCAGACGGTCAGACGAGGGTAAAATTTCCCCCTTAAATCCCATGGACCAAATTTTGTCAGAAAGAAGAGTTATGACTGTACGTTCCAAAAATATAAAACTGACAAAAATTTCCTTCGAAAATATTTGGGTAATTGACACATGACTGGTATATTTCATCGTGGCAGCCAAATATCCCAAATACTTAGCAAGCCGTTCATTTATGTCTTGTCAATCAGCCGAGGATGGACAATAGGTGTGTTTACATAATCCTGAAAATATTATAATACTTTTGTGCAAGATATACAGTTTTCAAAATCTAATATCTTATTATTGAAATTTCATTTGACACCAAACTGTACTCCAGCAAAACTTCAATATTCCAAAACGTTCTGTATGAATTTGACTTTTTGAGTTATTAAAGGTGAAATTCAAAGAAAATAATGGAATAGGGTTAATTATATATGGATGGAAACGGGGAAGTATGTAGAAGACAGAGGTGTTCATTATTGCTCCTGTAAATTCCAAGAAATTATCTAAAAACACATTTTCCAAAAATGCCCCTCTGATTCTCAGAACCCGGAAGTGGCTGCGAGCGAAATGGGTCCCCAATGATGACGTTGGCACATGGACGATCTGCAGCGAGCTAGCGCTTGCACGAAATAAAACATTGTGCATTGAGATGATCGCATGCAATTTTGATGGATTTTAGATACTGTTATTAAGAGAGGAGGCAAAACTGCAGTGGCTTAATATTTACATTACCTTACTGACGAGTCGATTTTCTTTTCTTTTTTGGTCAAAGCAGAATTTAAAGTAGGAAATTGACATGAAAATGACAAAGAAAACCAAGCCCGGTCGGGATGCAAACGTCAAACTACGTCCCAAAACGACGTTGCATCAAATTCTCAGAGACAGAACTGATTAGGAGACGCGCTCGATAAATCATGATTGTATGTAAAAGTTACCTAGATAATATTGTTGTCAAAGGAAAATTGATGCTTCTTGTATGTAGAAACTATCTTGATCTACAACATTCCTCTTTACTAAAATCTTGTATTTATTATGATAGGAATGGCTAGCTAGAGTACAGAGACTGGACGTCATCACTGATCTCAGATAGTGTAGACCGGGGTGTAGAGATGAACATCATACATGTATTGCATTATAGCGTAGCTTCAAGTCTTTATCAAGGGTTGTTTGCCTGTAATACTCTGATTAAACGTGATTTCGATTAGGAATTTCATTCGAAAAATATTTTTCAAGGAATTTACTTTTTTAGTGCAGGTTATGATGATTTTCAAGCAAATAAACAATGAAAAAAACCCAGATACGAAATTATAACTGAGCTAAGACTATCACCAAAGGCCTAATTGAATTACAAGCCAAATTACTCTCACGTCCGCCTCACCTACTTCATCTCACCTACCTACTACATACAAACAATTGACTACTGAAATGCCGAGTATGGAAGAGTTAACTTGAGCTTATAAGCACATGTAAATATAAATTAGTTACTTAATAGAAAAGAAAAAAAAAACGAGACATTTGAATTCGTCACATGACGAATTAGGTGGTCTGTCGGCATCTTTTAGGTTTCGACATGGATTGTGATAAATTCGTTGGTAAGACTTTTGATAAAAGTTTTACGTCTCGATAGGAGACTAACGTCATAGAAATGGGATGGTTTGATATCGCAGAATACTTAAAAGATGATCCAAAGCTTGAATTCACCTTAACAATCAGATTTTCTATAGGGTTATACATAAACTACTGTGCACTGCATTGCAATTGTCATAACGGGCCAAAATCAGCAGTTTATTTCATTGACTGTGACTGTATTATGTAATTATATAGTTAAAGAGGATAGTAATATAACATTTAAAAAGAAAGCAAACGGGAAAAAAAATTGCCCCCTTCCCTCCAGGACTCGAACCAGGGACCATGAGCATGTGAGGCAAGTGCTTTGAAGGTATACCTGAAAACAGCTCATAGAGATAACACGTTCAAAAACGGAATTCTAATATCAGGTTTTCCAGTCAAAATTTCGAGTTGTTTTCGACATTTGCTTAAAAACATATCAATGCATAAGATAGAGAATTTTCTCAGCTGTAACATACTTAAAGATGGGCGAAAATAAAGCAGAAATAAGGAAGAGGTTGATCAAAGAAGACGAGAATGTAGAATCAAGAATTACATAAAGGTCATGTCCCATAGAGAATACACGTAAAATGAGAAAAATTGACATTGTACCTTCAATCGTGAATTTAGACCATGATAACCTCATCAAAATGAGTAACAATGAATTACATATTTGTAGAGAATTGTCTCAGCTACAACATATCGAAATCTCGGCGAAAATTAATGAATAGTAAGCGAGATAGTCTCGGTTAAATGTAAAAAATATGACGTCATAATTGAAAAAATGAAATTTTGACTTCACCTGAGAATTTGACGACGTTCCGCCTGCTCGACCCTCAAATTTTTTTCGTGAATTCAAATCTTCATTTCATATGCTTTCAGAAAATCCAAAAAAATTGGGGGGTCCCCATGCTATTTAACGAGCTATGGCAGATTTTAAAAGCGCATGTTTTTGCATGTTTTTACGTTATTTGCCCCATAGACGCGCGCACGGATTTTGAACTTTGACGCGCGCGTACGGCCTTGTGAGGAGTTGAAATCGACTTTCAATTGTTGTGAATTGTTAAGAAAAGTATTAGGACCGCAAATCAAGTGAAAAAACGGTGTTTTTACGTTTTCTTTGGTGTGCGCGCGCAAATTTTTGAAATGCTTAAAATGGCCTGAAACGTGTGCAAAATGAATATGAGTCGATTCTGAGCATTTTTAATTTTTGCGCTCGCGCTGACGCGCGGACGTACGCGTACGTGCGCGTCTAAGTGAATGAAATTATTCAGATTGATATGAATATTCATCATGCTAAGTATGAATGAGAAATGACATTCTGTTAAGAAGATATGATCATGAAATGATATTTACAAAATGGCGCCTGGATGAGGTCACGATGATCTGATGAACCTGAAAATGAGTAAAAAACCGAGATCTCGTAAGGACTGATAATTCATGAAAATTTGACAAAAAATGACATTGCCAGTTCTGAGATTTCGACTGCACAAAAAAGTGGGTACCAATAAAGAGAATAATAAAGAAAATTCTGTCGAAATTAAAAGGTGATCTGTCAAAGATGACAGACCACCTAATAATGAAAGAAAATTCTGACGAAATTAAAAGGTGATCTGTCAAAGATGACAGACCACCTAAAAATAATAATAATAATGAAAGAAAATTCTGACGAAATTAAAAGGTGATCTGTCAAAGATGACAGACCACCTAATTAGCAGTAAGGTGATTACCGTTTCTGTATTTTCTTTAGACAAGTTCAAACTATTCACCAAGAAAACAATTTTAAATTCAAGAAAACAAAGTATTCCGTCTATCCCTCCGTCTTTCGTGAATTATAACACCCTTAAAATTAAAATGGTATGCCCCACAACCATTACATAGCATGTACAAGGGAGAATGTTCTATTATATTATGGGATTTTTTCCCCTTTCTAATTGCAAAAAGTCATCGATAATTTGTAGAATTTCTCCGACATTATGATATGAATAATGTTAAACAGAATGGTTGAAACATACTTTGAAAACATTCACAGAATGATGAATTCATCCAAACAATGCAGAAACATCGTTTTAATCACTCACTCGGACACGACACATCACATTCACAACACACCACATCACAGGCTATTGTCCATGTGATGACGTCACGGATCTCGCATCGAGTTGGGCAACGTATGCACTGGCAACATTGGGGGTCCGTTTTATCGATTTGTCACAGGCAATATTTGTTTCCCATTTACTTTTCAAAAGTTTCAATTGGTTTCATAGTGATTTGTGCACCATAAACTTTATTTTGATATGAAATTCGAGCGTATTCAAAACCTATGAATAGCAACTTTAAGTTTAGAAAACAACAAAAGTGGCTAAACTCAACGATTCGATCGTTGACAAAATTGGTGAGTCCATCAGTGAGCACAACTACCCCCATCACTGGTCATTTCCATTATGTTCTTGCAGGTAAAAGCAGAAGCAACCAGAAAAGGAGCTTGAAAAATATCAAGGAAATGCTTGTTGAACACTTTGAAGAAGGAAAATTCCTTCTTTTCAAATAGGCATAATCAACCAAGCCTTTGTCATGGTGTTTGTGTACAAGAACAAAACCTTTCTGTTTGATTCTGTGTAAACTTTGAATAGAAATGTAAGCTAATACTAGTCGGGGAAGTGACTGTTCTCAGAAAAACAAGCTTTTGCTTTTTCTTGCTAGGAATTGCTTGGAAAGATGCAAGCAATAGGTTAGAAAGGGTATTTGCTTGGCTTTTGGTATTATACGGGCCACTGACTAGTTTTTCCTTTTCCTTTTGCTATTATTTATTTGTCTTCTTTATATTATACTACAGGCATGACAGGGTTGGCTTGTTCAGTTATGCAAAAACTGCTTTCCAAAGGCGCCCTGCAGTTTAGTCATTGATTGTATCTCGCTTTTCTTTGCAGTAAATAAATGATAACAAAATAAGGTTATGTCATTTTCTCAGTAAAATAACCGCCATTTCAATATTCTTCAGGCAGTGGGGGCAGTGCGGTTGCAAGTATGTAAACCTTTCCCTCTTTTCTTTTACTTTTCCATAAGCGCAGAGAGATACTATACGATAGTGAAATGCGCTATACAAGCACTGCATTATCATTATGAATAATGAAAGATCATGACGTATGTTGCCAAATAAATAATAAATCTTGTATAATTAGCAATATATAAGCAGTTTATGGGGATTAGCCTAGCCAAGCCAATGGCCTTTTGCTGATCCCTCACATTCGCTGCCAGGCTTTTGCAAATGCCTCTTTTATTTTAATGTTATATTTTCATCTTAGATTTTGTAATTTTAATGATGCCTTGTGTATTGTTACAACATCTATTTTAGTTATGTATGACATTAACTTTATGCAGTTTTTTGTATGATGCTCATTCATGTCTGTTAACTGTTTTTTAAAGTGATGTGAAATAAAACTGTGAACTTGAACTTGAAATCAATCAACGGATTTTCTTGCAATTTACAAACCTCAATCCTATGTTGAATCTCCCGACGCTCCCCTTTCCAGCGTTCCTACCGCAATCATGTTGGACTTCGTTCACAGATCGGTGATCGTCACGGACATCGTTGGGCGAATCATTCTGGTAAGCCACGTTGTCATGCGCTAAAGGACCAACCTCCATTTTGAAACCAGTGGATGGTTGTTCTCCAGTCGGTGAGATTATGAATTAGATCAATTTCACTCGGCTTGTCTTTGATTGGACAAAATAACGAAATCATAAACATTAAAACAACAAGTTTCCCGAACTTTCAAAGTGTGATTTAAAATGGGAAATATCCTTGAACATGTCGCAAGGAACAAAATGTTCCATACCTACAACGTCACCTCATTACTATCAGACTGTATGTAAAAACTATGAAACCGCACGATCCATTCTGATTCCTAAGGAATCTACAAAAATTTATCCGTTTATAGCACTGAGTTTTCACTCCATTTCGTGAGTAAAGTTCTCTTCTTGATTTTGCCCATGACCCCCTTATTATATTTTGAAATATCGTAACTCTCGAAATGACTTCTGAAGATTAAATATTTACCGGAATATTGTTTCCAAAAGATTATGATTTATATCCTTCGTAGTTCCAAGTCCGATTATCCTTTTCCACCATCCAGTACAAGGAAATGTATATCAATATTGTCAGTAAATTATACATACATTCACAGTCTATTATCGATGTTTCAACGCTCTACTTAACATTTCCGGCTAAAACAAATATAAAGCTCCAGAGTTCCTTGTCAAATCGGAGAATTCTGTAGTTCATACATTTTATGAACAATTGTTTCAAACAATAAATATTGTCACTTAATCAAACACACGTTCACTTTATGCATAATCATCAGACACGCACGGTTGGACCAGGAGTCATGTGGTTCGACGAACTTTTAGTTATTCAACTACAAATAATTAGCTCCGCTTGCTGCTTATGTTAAAAAAATAAAGAATTGAATTGAATTGAATGGAAATCTGTTTATTATGATCAGCACATGGCAGCTCGAAGGCTGAATTGTGTGTGATTTACAATAAAAAAAAACAGTCATAGATATACATGTATATATACAAATTTTAAAAACATATGAAAATATACAAAATATACAACACAATAGTGATCAGTTCATTTAAAGGAAAGAACATAATGTATCACTGCTGTTGTTGTTATCATGATTATCACCATTATTATTATCATTAGTAGTAGTAGTAGTAGAAGTAAAAGTAGTAGTAGTAGTAGTAGTAGTATTGTTATCACCATCATCATCATCATCATCATTATTATTATCATTATCATCATTAACATTATTAGTAGTATTATGGAAGAGAGTAACCGGAGCACAGGAATACGGTGTACTTAAGGTTAGGCTGCATGATAAGAAAGTGAGAAAGGGAGTGAGAGAGACAGACAGAAAGACAGAAACAGAGACAGAGTACAGAGTCTGAAAGAAATAGGGAAAGAAGGTGAAGAGAATATAATGTGACAATGTAAGGTGAAATTAATGAAAACATTTGCTAAAGTCCGGTCCTAAACTTAAATTAAAAGCAACATTGTAATGCATATTTTTGATAATATCACTGCGTATTACGATTCTTGTTGTCAATGTCATTTGCTTATTCTTAATAAATACTTAATCATACAAAAAAATCAGAATCAACGTTATTGTTAATAATGTATAATAATCAGGGGTGTTAACAGCGGGGGGATGAGGGGTATGCATCCCCCCACCTCACAAGGTGGGGGGGGGGGGGGGATGACATGTACAATCATCCCCCCAGGTTTTAGGGAAGGATGTTTGCTTACAATTGAACTGAATTAACATGTTTAGAAATGATAGGAACAGCAATAATGATAGTAATAACAATAATAATAATAATAATAATAATAATAATAATAATGATTATGATAATGATTATGATAATAATGAAAATAATAATTAGTAATGTATTATTATTGTTATGCTTATGATGATAATAAGAGTTATCATCATCATCATCGTTAATGTGACTGAAATGATGATTACTATCATAACTATATCGATCATTATTCTGATTTATATAGTTATTTACAGGGGCGTAGACAGCGGGGGGGATGAGGGGTATGCATCCCCCCCCCCCTCCTCACACGTCACAGTTTTTCTGAAGTGGTGTAACAACAAAATTATATTTAAAAAAAAAAAGATAAATAGCGTGATGCAAATATGCAATAATGTGTGTCAGATCATATTCTATATTCGTTTGTCACGGTGCGTATATCTTCTATTTATATGTCTGTGCATTCGGGCATTGGCGTAAATCCGGGAGGGGGGATGGGGGATATATCCCCCTCACTTTTTTGAGAGGGGGATGGCATGCACAAATATCCCCCACTTTTTAAGGAAGAAATGATATTTTAATTAGTAAAATTTTAATAATCTGTCAATAACAACCATCATATTTTAGAATTTCTATTTGAAAATGCCACTGAAAACCGGAAAAGTGGTTATTTTTCGCTCGCTCGCTTCGCTCGCTCATCATACTTTAGAATTTCTGTTTGAAAATGCAATTAAAAAACAGAAAATTGGTTATTTTTGGCTCGCTCGCTCGCAAAATAAAAATCAAAATGTGTGTATGGGGGTCTGTGCGAGTGGGTGAGGGTGTGTGTTTATACTTACCAGGGGGGGGGGGGGGGGTAAGTGTGAGTTCGACAGAAAAAAAAAATTCGGCAAAAAAGTCGATCATCTCCCACTCCTCAAAGTGGATTTACGCCGGTGCATTCGGGTGTATGTGTGTGGGTGTGTGTTTGTGTGTGGGATTTGCATGTGTGTGTATCTGTATAAGAAATTGATCCTCGATTTCTCGTGAATGGCAAATCATCCCCCCCCCCCCCCCCAGGTGTAAGAACCTGTCTACGCCACTGATAATAATAGAAAACGACATGGTTGCGGTGAATAGGATATAGAAGGGAGATTTAGAAAAGAGCCGGGATATTATGGGAGTGACAGTGAGGAAGGAAAGATATAAGGAAGCAAAATCAATTGTCATGAGATACATACGAAGTAAACTTATTGAACTCATTATGATAGAGAGAGCACAGTTTAAGAAGCAATATTACACAATTCAGAATTTCAGACTAATAACAAGGAAGTATAATATGTGATATCAATCAAGGGATAGTTTAAACCACTCTGTGTTGCAGTAAGAAAACTATAGTGAAAATGATGAACATGAAATATCACCTTTTTTAACCGTTATCAGGTAAGGCGGGGGACTGTTAATATGCCTTTCTGTTCTGCATTTTACTTCTCGAAGCTTATGGCTATTTCTGAGCTTTCGGCCATGATTTGATTTTCGTGAGGGTGGCAGCCAGTTATGGAATCTAGAGTTAGGCACAGTAATACCCTTAGCAAATTTGAGACAGAATGTCACACGGCGGTCAAGGCAAGGATTGTAGGTTACAAAATTTGAGGGCATCTGCACAGGAAGTGTATGACGATCCAAGCATGAGGCGGCAAGCTCTTTTTTTTTTTTCTTTTTTTCTTTCTTTCTTTATTTGGATTTTCTCAAGCTGCTCGCTCTCACTTTGCGTTAGTCCAGAGCTCCAGACTGGAACACAGTATTGTAAGATTGGTCTTACGCATGTAGAATAAACAACAATCAAGTCCTTGAGTGGTAGTCTAAAGCCCTTTAAAATCCTGAGCATGTGAAGCCTCATGCCCACTTGCCTTAACATATTTTGAACCTGAGCGGACCACTTGAGATCATTTTGAATCATTACACCAAGTAGTTTTACAGAGCTTTGATCAGCTAAGATAGACTCATCGATACTAATCACTGGAGGTTGAGGGTTATCATTCCTAGCAAAACTAATGTTAATTGTTGAACATTTACGGGGGTTAAGTGTCATGCGGCTTGTCTTTGACCAATTCTCTAGATCAAACACTGCAGCTTGGACTCGGAGATTAGATGGGGATCTTGTCAAGTGTTCTTGTATCTCTGGTCAGCACGTTGACTACTTGTTTGAATCTCTTATCTGTCAGTACAGGGGAAATATCGAGATCATTTAGGTCACCAAGAAGCAACTTCTGGATGTCGAGATGAGATAACACCCACGGTGTGCTGTATATGATCGATCAGCTGCTCGGCTGTACTACTTCCTGGTGGGAAGTATATCGCAGCTACAACGATAAAAGAAATAGAGCGGGGTAGACGGGAGGGTAGGAGTCTGACCCAAACAATCACCAAATAAACAGGCAAGGCGATATCGTTGATGTGACTAGCATTCGTAGTTTCTTTTGTACAGATCGGCACTCCACCTCCTCTTTTCTGGTTTCTAGATTTACGGAACAAGTCATATCCGGGAACTGAAACACTTTCTGATGGTAAATCATGATGAAACTAGGTCTCCGTAACCACAGCAACATCGATATCAGTGTCTAAGACATACGTATAAAATTCGTCAAACTTGTTGTTAAGGGATCTGGATTTCATATAAAGAACGGATGAGAAACTATACTTCTTCTTTGCATTATCGTATAGAATAACCCCAATGTTATTATCAGGGTTTCTCGTTCTGGTACTATAGGATTTTCCGGCCAAATTCGCAAGTTTGCCATTCAAATTCGCAAGTTTGCCATTCAAATTCATTTATTTTGCATTCAAATTCAACGATTTTACTGCTGTCAGGTGTATCTCGGGTTCAAATCCGTATTACTAGTTTTTAAATCTATAAAATTCTCTTTCGAATCTACATATTTCTCATTCAAATTCATGAAAAAGCTGCTTCGTTAACTATCTTGTCTTTCAATTTAGCACAACACGAATTGTTGACCTCGCGAAGTTGTCATTCCAGCATTCTAATTCGTTTTTAGCATTCAATTTAAAACTTTGAGCAGTTAAATTCGAGAGTTGATATAAAATGATTGTTTACATATTTTTATCGCTCACTCATTTTTTTTTCATGTTTGTGTTCTTATTTTGTATTTTATGGCAAATATAGATATTTTTATTTAGCTAAAAATCGGACTGTGAGTTATGTCACCAATTTACGTATTTTCCATACTAATGATTTATGAGATTCGTATTCGGGTCATTAATGTCCTGTTCTTTTTCATTTCATAACCATGGACATTCAGATGTAATTGTAAATAAAACAAGAGTTAAAAAAAAAAAAAAAAAAAACATTCATCTATTGATGGTCTCAGGAGGTTTGTGAATTTTAAAATTAATTGTCTTGTGTTTCCTCGTAACAAAGGAAAAGTTCTTGAAAACATAGAAGGATAATGTACGTGTAGTTGTGATTGGTGTGGGGACTCATGTCTAAAATTGTGAGCATAATTCCCTTATTTAGCTTGTAGTCAGAGGAGCGATTAGGGCTCCCTTCCCCCTTGTCTCAGGTAATATACGTGTCCATAAGGCGCCAGCGCCTAGCCCCGGTTTTTGCCCCTCTTTACTGAATTTCTGACTGCGCCCAAATGCACTGTCCTGAAAATACTTAACCAAAATTATGCCATTAAAAGAAATAGCAGAACAGACCATACTGAGAAAGCATGCATTTTATATTCGCATTATTCATGATTGTAAATGTCAAATATCTATATGACTAACAAACAAACAAACAAACAAACAAACAAAACTAACAAACAAACTAGAACACGTGTGATGCATTAATTTCCCTTAACTTGAATGAACATATTTCCAATATGAATGCTCGGTGTTAATTTGAATGCTGGAAATGACGCCTCGACAGGTGTCGGTGAATTTGAATGCTAGTTAAGCAGTGTTTAAATTGAATGATATATCTATGAAATCCTTCGACTAAAATGTTAAATCAAATAATGAAACAGGAATGATAATTTACATGGCAAAATCAATTTGGGCGAATTCGAATGCAAAGAAAATGAATTTGAATCACAAAATTCTCAGTATTTTGTGGGATCCAGCGCGACAACCCGGGTTTCCCACACACCGCACTCCTTTGCAGTAATTGCAAAATCACTTGGCAACGGTCTTTTCACAAAGTTACGTAATACCAAAGTTGTCCATTGGTGTACACGATGCGTGACGACATCATCTCCTTTGTGTGTGTAAACAATCCACGCCTTTGAACTTCGAGGGAGATGGGATGAGGATACGTCCTCCAACAATGCACAAGATCAAGTGCTACTTCACTGACCACTCGAATACGAATCGGGATTGCTAATGGTCATGGTTTGTATATACTACACGTAGTAATATTCAAGACAACAGTATTCCGAGTAATCCAAAAATGGACATCATCTTTCATACGAAGATCACACAGTGTAATGACACAAAAACAAGTTCATAACAATGAAGAATCCTCAAATCAAAGTATATACCAGTATACAAAAGATCTTCAGTAAAAAAAAAAAAATAAGGAACATTTCAGGGGTACAAATCTCCTCTTGGCGGCAGGCATACAGCGCCCTCTTTTCATTTCTTTGACCAAAAATATGGAAAATATCATTGAACTTGTCAATGTGGTTCGACAAACTTTTAGTATTAGCTCCGCGCTGCTGCTTTTGTTAAACAAAGAAACCTTTGTTTAACTAAAACGATGTTTGGTAGTGCATAATCGAAGAATAGCGTTAAAAAAAATTACTAAAGCTTTTCGATTTGCACCCATCAGAGTATACCACAAGAATGAACAGAAAGCCGAAACAAGCAATATAAATCAAAACTAATGGAATACAAGTCACTTAAAACTGACTTCTGCTTTTTCGTTCATTACTGCGGTATACTTGATGAGTACAAGTCGAGCTTTATTATGGTTAAATGTTTTGTTTGGTTTTTTATACTCAGTTTTGGATGTCTAATGATGGTACTTCAAACTGTGAAAATTTTTGATCTTTGGAAGAAGGAACATGAATAAAATAAAAATCCTTGATTTGTTCCAAATCACTAAAAGTGGATTTAACGCCTTTTAGAAATAAGCTCTACATTTTCTCTACCCTTTTTTGCGCTGAGAATTTCTCAGAATCGGCTTGGAACAACAGGGTGGGCGCCGAGCGCCCGTGCTGTTGTTGATTGTTCTAGCAGACGCTCCTCTGATGTGACCTGTCAGTGTTCCGAGTCCAGCTTGGACATGTTGGACTGGGACTGCGTACATTGCTTTCCCAAGCTTGTGCATAATCATTTCTGTGGGCCGCGGAAGTAGTGTGTGTGTGTGTGGGGGGGGGGGGGGCTTGGGTAGCCACTCACAATTTCAATTTAATTGTAATAAAGTCCATATCTAAATTGTAATTTGTTCATTTCATAGGTTTGCAAAACCATAAAACCCCAAGGGCTTGAGGGGGATTCGGCCCCCTAACCCCAGCCAGGGCCCTGCTGCCATGGGTAACAATCCCAGGGGGATGAGGGGGACCCCCCCCCCCCAATATTTGGGGTGGGGATGGCCTGTATTATCATCCCTCAATAATTAATCATTAAAAAGTGACATGACTCACTGTTAATCCCCTGAAAAGAAAGTAAGAGAAAATTTTAGAAAATTTAGAAATACTCAGCGTCGTCTCATATTGGACACGTTTCAGGTCATTTTGAGCATTTCAAAAATTTCTTTCTTCCATACTAATTCAACATTGCTGGCTTTTGAAATATACTCAAACTCTTCTATTTTAGTTACCGTTATTGCGGGTAATCTGTTTCCGCAGAAAGTATTGTTTACAAATGATTTTGTTATTTGCTTTACTTAGACCAACCGTCAAACTTATAATGAAGAAGGTCTAGCTAAAGGTTTCTCCCTTCTTTCGGGACACTGGACAGGAAATTTTGAAGAATCATCATGCGGGGTCTATGTGTTAAAGTTAAACATGAATTTTGCTTGGCATAAATACGGGGGGAAATGGTTCAAAAATAATATATATCAGTTCCCATGCCCTATTCGGCAATTGTTGGGGAAAAAAGCAAAAACAAATAAAATCTAACAAATAAACAAACAAAAGAAGTAAACCATCAAACAAACAAAAACAATCGATGATTTGTAACGTGTCAGAATGATGAAAATTTGTATTGTCTTCCGTCCTTATTCCTCCCTGTTTGCCATGTTGTATTATTTTCTCTTTTTTTTTCCTATAGCAGTATTTCAACAAATCGCTGATTGATCTATACTTTAATTTTAGTTAATTCTACCCCCTCCTTCTCCATCTCTGTGTTTCTCTCTCTCTCTCCTCTCTCTCTCTCTCTCTCTCACCGTCTTTCTCACTTATTCATATTATATAAATGTACATGTATTTCGGGGGGATCGTGTCTTTTGTTATATGTATCTTTTTGTAAATGGTGCTTCTTCTTTCATTTTTTTAAAGACATAGACATGAAAGAAATTTAATCGTTTTTTAATTTTCAGTCTTTTCTATTACCACGCTCTCTCACCAGTCTTCTCTTTGTTTACCGCTTTTTTTTTTATTCTTCTCAGTCTCAACCCTTTTCAATTACAAACAGGAAAATAGGTATACATAATGCATTTTGAAAGGAAAATTGAGGAAAAGTCATAATCCTTTTCCGTTTAAATGTTTTTTTTTTAAATACAAGACGTATCCAAAAATTTTAGATTTATGCTATAGCTTATGAAATAAAATTGCAATGGAATATGTGATAATATCATAATAACATGTAAAAAAATGTGCTCACACATTTCAGGTTTTTTAACATAAATCTCTTATATACATTTTTCAAATTTCAGATAGTAAATTGCTAAACTATAATGAAGCCATACAAGAAATGTATATCCATACCGTATAAAAACATTGTAATGGCAAATTGAAATACATATTGCAATAATCAATAATTTATTGATTTCTACATTATGATTAAAAGACTACAATACTAAAAAAATATTCAGATTTACAGAGATTTACCTAATATTCTCTACAGCAAGATAACATATTCAAGATAAAAGTAATACAACTCCTGTTATAATAATTATGACAGAAAACCAACTAATATTCTGATGGAGAAGGGCTACTTTTGTATTCGTTGAAATAAAAATTGAAGACATCATACACGACGACTAAGGCACCACTGGCATAAATTGAGGTTCTCCGTTTCATAGCATCATTAATTTCTGCTTTTACAAATCATAACTTCCTCATTATTTTGTTCTTTGTCTAATTCGTCTCAAATCTTCTCTAATTGTTATCAGCTAGGATTCTCCTAAAGGAAGGACCATGGAGATGACCAAAGATTCATAAACGTGATCATGGTGATTAAAGTCTATGGTAAAACATTTGCTTTTTTGTGTTATTTTGACTCATTTTTGATAGACTGGTTTTATTCAACAGTCGTCAAATCCTTTGGCGCTGACGCAACTGACTCCATCTCCATATGACTGTTCTCCATTTCCCTTTTCTGGGCTGGTTTAATTGAGTTTTCTTCGATTTCATGCGCGTTCCTTCTCGGGGGCGACACGGGGGTTACGCTGACAACAAGACCGCGATATTGGGCAAACGTTCCTTCTGGCCCTACGGGTCCTACATAATGCTATAAAAAGGAATATTCCATAGACCCAACTAATAGCCATGACAAGTGTAAGAAAGGTCCCAAGTTGAACGTAGCTAAGGACTGTAGCAGGTAACATACATGCACCTGCTATGAAGGTACTTAAAGCTGCCAGCGTAATGGCAGCACTAAGAGAACGAAGGGCAGACATGGATCGTGACTTTCGATCAGATTGCAGTGGACTGTCGATAGAAACGCCTAAATGGATTGTGAATCAACTGACAGGCCACAGCAAGGGACAGAACAATTGATTCAAATATGTTAAGTTCCCATCCCATGAGAACGACAGAAGCGATTACAACAAAAACAGCGCATGCGATAGCATAGATAGCATACAACGTCCACCAAGACGTTCCTAATTGCTAAAAGAAGAACGCAATGCAGGCGACGGCAAGAGAGACACCTACGGAGAGAGGTGCGCCAGTTGCGAGACCCTCGCTGTAAATCAAAAAAAGACAACTGGAAATCGCCTACACTTACGAACCACCCTGTCTGCGTCCCGCTGGTGCTGTTGCTCATCCGGTCTTCTACCCAGCCGTTCACATCTTCCCAGAATTGGTTCATGGCGTTGAAATCTTGCGATTCTTTTATGTTTGTTTGTAAGTAGATGTTCATAGCAACTATATCCTGATCTGAATTGAAACGTAGGCCAGGAGAATTTGATTCACATCCATGAAACTCACATTGTATCTCACTGAAAACAATTGCACATTCGCTGAATATATTACTAGAATAAGGAAATGAAGTCTGGTTACAGCATCGATCCAGATCCCCTCCAGTCAAAGGATTCACGCACGTACTATCCTCCATAAAATCTCGAAATTATCCATGAAACAAAAATCATTTCCCGAGCCTGCATCACTGTCATAGAAACTTGTATTCCTAAAATCTGTGCATAGATTAAGCAGCACTGTTGTGATTCAGGAGATAATGGATCAAACTTGTCATCCATTAACTGTAGTCCCTACTCCATCAGCACCCCAATGGTTCCCATTGTCAAGAGGCTTTACGCCCAGACGATAATTGCCGGCATTTGCCCTCGCTGAATCACTTTCGTAACTGAACATTGCTTTGTATACCTGATCGTATTGCTCAAAGATGTGACTTGTTCTGAATACTTGGAATTCAGACTGAGACGGAAGACGCAATTTAGGCGCCTATAAATACAACACCAGAAACCCCCGATCCCCAGAGCACTAAAGACAATTATCCAAGGAACCGTAGTTTATCTATCATAAGCGGTACATAAACTTCAAACAATTCCCTGCCAAAGTTTGCAGCGCGATCATAAAACCGTCCCATAGCATGCCAACAACTGCAGCACTTGCAGGATGACGTCTCGTCGTTCTCATCCATAGAAAGTATTTCTCGTGAATCATAACTGCAGCAGGTATCCAAGTCAACGTTAGGACAAAGTTGACCAAGATAGCACTTCCCAGCAAAAACCGAGAAGCAACGCCAGTGCTGTGATTGTACTGACGATTCCCGCAAAAAGTGCAGATGATGTTGTGAGGCTGGTCACAAACATGGTGGTCGCCGCATGTTTTATGGTACTCGAGGAAAATCGGCAGCAGATATCCCTGCCTCCACCAATCTCCTTCTTTGTGGCCTTCCAGATTGTCTACATAGACAAAACAGTCATCGGCACCAACACCAATAACGAGAATGGCTGTTATGACGTTGATGAAGGGGAAAAATGGAATTCTAAATATGACGTGGTAAAGGAAGAAAGCGACAACCAGGGACATGAGAATACTGACCATTGTCATAGCAGTGACGAAAAGGGAACCAATGTAATCCAGATCATAAATATTACACAGACAACAGCCAATGGCAAGTAAAGGGAATCAGGAGAACACAAACTTGTCAAACACGTCGAACTTTACAGCAGAACCTATTGCTATAATGTTAAGAACTTCACCTTTTAAGGACGATGCTCCTATGTGCATCTCATAGAAGTTAAGAGTGTCATCGTGGTATGACCACAGGGGAGAAAGACAAGTGATAAATCCAAATCAAAATTACCATTTAATACATATTGGCGAAGTCACTAGGTGTTAAATAGTGAAGTATGTAGAATACTAGAGAGTTTTGTGCAGTTGGCGGACACATTCTGACAAGTATCGCCATTCTCTAGGCATCCTGAAATCGTAATGCTGAATACATTCTTGCAACAAGTTCTTTGTAGTTTGTACGTCGGCTGTCGTTGATATCATCACACGAATTCTTGTCAACAATCAGGGCTACATATGTCCCAAAGACCACGTTTGAGCAACAGCCTCCTGTGGAATCGTACACTCAACATGACTGGTTGAAGATCGTCTGACTACGAAAGTTGACTTCGTCATGTTGACAAACAGCTTTCATGACGTCAGCAGGTGAACATGTCCGACGAGCCAGACGACCGATACACCATACGAAGACGGTATTGAACTGGGAAGATAGAATTACAAGGCAATTATTATTTTAATGCAAATTGCATTTATAACATACGAAGTATAGTATCCACCCTACAAAGCTTATCGTAAAACCATGCATTAGGTAGTCGCTAGCATTAGGCTACCTCCGTTCATACCATTCTAGGGTAGAGAACACCCCATATAAGACTATACCATGGTATACTTTACACCCAATAGCCAATGGAGTATCTCATCATCCCTGGTAATTACGTTGACCCCCAAAGGACTTACTGGACGACAATATGCCACTATAAGACCAATAAAATAGATGGTGATTATGCATTTTTAATCTCGTACTACGATTAGAACCGCACATTTGGACGTGCAGTGTAGTATCGTTACCAACATCTCTTCTTCTCGATTGCATAGAGGTGTCTGGGAGACTGCGACGACTGATATTAGAATGGACGCATATGGGTTGGCAGAAACAACTCTGTTTCTTCTGTCATTCGTTGATAGGCCCGAAGCCGTCCACTGATATCAGTACCTCTAGCTTGGAAGCCCTGCAAAACATAAATGTGAACATTGTACATGTGCAACAAACTTGATGCAAACATCTGATCATAATGGTAATTTATCTTGCCACCCTAGCCCGACATAGCCAGCGTGAAAAGCGGTGTGACAGTTGTCTAGTCAAGGAGGGAACTGTTGTCTGTATGGGGAGGGCGGTTTATGAGAAATGGTCTTGTCATATTCTTCTTTTTTATCCGTCCCATTTCCCTCTACTTTTTTCTGATGCTTGTTCTTTTTGTTGATGTATTTTTCTCTCATTTTAATTCCATTGTAGAATGCTTATAAGGTCTTCATCATATTGCACTGTGAATGGTTATTTCAATTAGTGATAAGAAAACTTGGATCTTTTAGCATAGATATTGGTATCTATGAGATGTCAAAGAAGTGTCATATTACATGACATATCATGACATTCTAAATCCTGTCATGCTTTCTGTGTGACCAAATTATTCTTTATATTCTAGTATACATACCATACAAGTCATAGTGTAGCTTTTGCTCTGTTCATGTATTATCATACTAAATCGATTTCATGAAATGAGAAGACACTGATAAACATTTATAATGAAATTGGCTAATGACAATGAAGATAACTGAAGCCTGCATTGTGTGTTACAATTTCCCTGTTTCATAAGCGCAGGCCGTGTTGAATGGAAAACACTCCGTCCCTTGAATAGGACGATAAATGGAGACCCCGTGTAGAGGATAGTCACCAACTTTATCCACTGCACTTTTCGAAGCAGAGTTGGGAGATATTTTTTTTTTTTTGGGGGGGGGGGCAAACACTCTTGGGGGCCCACCCCAAACCTTTATGGGGGCCCACCTCAAATGCTTACTACCAGCATACAACGTGCCCTATATACACCTCCCCCGCCCCCGAACAAGCACATTTATCCCCCCCCCCCTTTTATACATATTTTTAAAATATAATTATAAAAGGACAAGTTTAGAATTTTAGAATAAAGTAGATACAGTTATCAAAAACTGTTTCCCATCTTCTCTCATCAATAGAACTGAAACATGATTATTTGTTCACCGCTTTTAGCATATTAGGATGGCTTGAGAGACTCTCAGGAGACCAGCTATGGCAATGGGAGGGTTTAAATGGCATACTGGTAGATTTTTGGGATGGGTCCGGCACCCTTTGTCCGAAATTAACTATTCAGTTTCATAACTTTGTCCGCGCGCAAAATTTTTACAGTTTGGGCGGTGAAAATGTACAGAAATTTCTTATTCCGGCATTGCCCAAATATGAAAAAATACGGGGGCTCTTATGCCAATATATGAGGATACTGAGGAGGGGGGGGGCAAAATAACCCCACGAATGAAGCAAGCATCTGCCCCGTTGCTTCTAATTACTATACGAGGAGGGTAGCGTCCGAGTAAGAAAATTTGATTTTTTAATGCTGAAAGTTTGCATTTTAGAGCACTAACCATGTCATATGCTCATTTTACATGGTCGTATATGATCCCAAAAATTTTTTTTTTTTTCTTCCGAGGAGACCCTTTGGTGGACAAAAATTCGATTTTGCCCGCTTCCGGCGCCTGTGGTCACAGTGATTAATTAAGTTCGCTTTTCCGTTTTCAGGCGTAGGTGACGCCAAATACTTAATAATGATAACATACCTCCGTTGGGTCAGAAAATGAGGTATCGGGCTGAAAAACACCCCAACGACTCCGTAGCGACGACACCCAGGAACACGAGGAGAAGGACGATGGAAGGAAATCTAACAAGGAAC
Organism: Echinometra lucunter; assembly: GCA_029962745.1. Lineage (NCBI taxonomy): Eukaryota > Metazoa > Echinodermata > Echinoidea > Camarodonta > Echinometridae > Echinometra > Echinometra lucunter. The sequence goes on from CM057151.1 coordinate 8,525,111, forward strand.
CGGCATAACTGTTTTATTTGTAAGAAGAAACAAA
>CM057151.1:8525644-8748323 GCA_029962745.1 Echinometra lucunter
AATGTGTGTATGGGGGTCTGTGCGAGTGGGTGAGCGCGTGTGTTTATACTTACCAGGGGGGGGGGGGTAAGTGTGAGTTCGACAGAAAAAAAAAAATTCGGCAAAAAGTCGATCATCTCCCACTCCTCAAAGTGGATTTACGCCGTGAATTCGTGTATGTGTGTGGTGTGTGTTTGTGTGTGGGATTTGCATGTGTGTGTATCTGTATAAGAAATTGATCCTCGATTTCTCGTGAATGGCAAATCATCCCCCCCCCCCCCCCAGGTGTAAGAACCTGTCTACGCCAACTGATAATAATAGAAAACGACATGGTTGCGGTGAATAGGATATAGAAGGGAGATTTAGAAAAGAGCCGGGATATTATGGGAGTGACAGTGAGGAAGGAAAGATATAAGGAAGCAAAATCAATTGTCATGAGATCATACGAAAGTAAACTTTATTGAACTCATTATGATAGAGAGAGCACATGTTAAGAAGCAATATTACACAATTCAGAATTTTCAGACTAATAACAAGGAAGTATAATATGTGATATCAATCAAGGGATAGTTTAAACCACTCTGTGTTGCAGTAAGAAAACTATAGTGAAAATGATGAACATGAAATATCACCTTTTTTAACCGTTATCAGGTAAGGCGGGGGACTGTTAATATGCCTTTCTGTTCTGCATTTTACTTCTCGAAGCTTATGGCTATTTCTGAGCTTTGGGCCATGATTTGATTTTCGTGAGGGTGGCAGCCAGTTATGGAATCTAGAGTTAGGCACAGTAATACCCTTAGCAAATTTGAGACAGAATGTCACACGGCGGTCAAGGCAAGGATTGTAGGTTACAAATTTGAGGGCATCTGCACAGGAAGTGTATGACGATCCAAGCATGAGGCGGCAAGCTCTTTTTTTTTTTCTTTTTTTCTTTCTTTCTTTATTTGGATTTTCTCAAGCTGCTCGCTCTCACTTTGCGTTAGTCCAGAGCTCCAGACTGGAACACAGTATTGTAAGATTGGTCTTACGCATGGTAGAATAAAACAAACATCAAGTCCTTGAGTGGTAGTCAAAAGCCCTTTAAAATCCTGAGCATGTGAAGCCTCATGCCACTTGCCTTAACATATTTTGAACCTGAGCGGACCACTTGAGATCATTTGTTGAATCATTACACCAAGTAGGTAGTTTTACAAGAGCTTTGATCAGCTAAGATAGACCTCATCGATACTAATCACTGGAGGTTGAGGGTTATCATTCCTAGCAAAACTAATGTTACTTGTTGAACATTTACGGGGGTTAAGTGTCATGCGGCTTGTCTTTGACCAATTCTCTAGATCAAAACACTGCAGCTTGGACTCGGAGATTAGATGGGATCTTGTCAAGTGTTCTTGTATCTCTGGTCAGCACGTTGACTACTTGTTTGAATCTCTTATCTGTCAGTACAGGGGAAATATCGAGATCATTTAGGTCACCAAGAGAAGCAACTTCTGGATGTCGAGATGAGATAACACCCACGGTGTGCTGTATATGATCGATCAGCTGCTCGGCTGTACTACTTCCTGGTGGGAAGTATATCGCAGCTACAACGATAAAAAAATAGAGCGGGGTAGACGGGAGGGTAGGAGTCTGACCCAAACAATCACCAAATAAACAGGCAAGGCGATATCGTTGATGTGACTAGCATTCGTAGTTTCTTTTGTACAGATCGGCACTCCACCTCCTCTTTTCTGGTTTCTAGATTTACGGAACAAGTCATATCCGGGAACTGAAACACTTTCTGATGGTAAATCATGATGAAACTAGGTCTCCGTAACCACAGCAACATCGATATCAGTGTCTAAGACATACGTATAAAATTCGTCAAACTTGTTGTTAAGGGATCTGGATTTCATATAAAGAACGGATGAGAAACTATACTTCTTCTTTGCATTATCGTATAGAATAACCCCAATGTTATTATCAGGGTTTCTCGTTCTGGTACTATAGGATTTTTCCGGCCAAATTCGCAAGTTTGCCATTCAAATTCGCAAGTTGCCATTCAATATTCATTTATTTTGCATTCAAATTCAACGATTTTTACTGCTGTCAGGTGTATCTCGGTTCAAATCCGTTTACTAGTTTTTAAATCTATAAAATTCTCTTTCGAATCTACATATTTCTCATTCAAATTCATGAAAAGCTGCTTCGTAACTATCTTGTCTTTCAATTTAGCACAACACGAATTGTTGACCTCGCGAAGTTGTCATTCCAGCATTCTAATTAGTTTTTAGCATTCAATTTAAAACTTTGAGCAGTTAAATTCGAGAGTTGATATAAAATGATTGTTTACATATTTTTATCGCTCACTCATTTTTTTTCATGTTTGTGTTCTTATTTTGTATTTTATGGCAAATATAGATATTTTTATTTAGCTAAAAATCGGACTGTGAGTTATGTCACCAATTTACGTATTTTCCATACTAATGATTTATGAGATTCGTATTCGGGTCATTAATGTCCTGTTCTTTTTCATTTCATAACCATGGACATTCAGATGTAATTGTAAATAAAACAAGAGTTAAAAAAAAAAAAAAAAAAACATTCATCTATTGATGGTCTCAGGAGGTTTGTGAATTTTAAAATTAATTGTCTTGTGTTTCCTCGTAACAAAGGAAAAGTTCTTGAAAACATAGAAGGATAATGTACGTGTAGTTGTGATTGGTGTGGGGACTCATGTCTAAAATTGTGAGCATAATTCCCTTATTTAGCTTGTAGTCAGAGGAGCGATTAGGGCTCCCTTCCCCCTTGTCTCAGGTAATATACGTGTCCATAAGGCGCCAGCGCCTAGCCCCGGTTTTTGCCCCTCTTTACTGAATTTCTGACTGCGCCCAAATGCACTGTCCTGAAAATACTTAACCAAATTATGCCATTAAAAGAATAGCAGAACAGACCATACTGAGAAAGCATGCATTTTATATTCGCATTATTCATGATTGTAAATGTCAAATATCTATATGACTAACAAACAAACAAACAACAAACAAACAAAACTAACAAACAAACTAGAACACGTGTGATGCATTAATTTCCCTTAACTTGAATGAACATATTTCCAATATGAATGCTCGGTGTTAATTTGAATGCTGGAAATGACGCCTCGACAGGTGTCGGTGAATTTGAATGCTAGTTAAGCAGTGTTTAAATTGAATGATATATCTATGAAATCCTTCGACTAAAATGTTAAATCAAATAATGAAACAGGAATGATAATTACATGGCAAAATCAATTTGGGCGAATTCGAATGCAAAGAAAATGAATTTGAATCACAAAATTCTCAGTATTTTGTGGGATCCAGCGCGACAACCCCGGGTTTCCCACACACCGCACTCCTTTGCAGTAATTGCAAAATCACTTGGCAACGGTCTTTTCACAAAGTTACGTAATACCAAAAGTTGTCCATTGGTGTACACGATGCGTGACGACATCATCTCCTTGTGTGTGTAAACAATCCACGCCTTTGAACTTCGAGGGAGATGGGATGAGGATACGTCCTCCAACAATGCACAAGATCAAGTGCTACTTCACTGACCACTCGAATACGAATCGGGATTGCTAATGGTCATGGTTTGTATATACTACACGTAGTAATATTCAAGACCAACAGTATTCCGAGTAATCCAAAAATGGACATCATCTTTCATACGAAGATCACACAGTGTAATGACACAAAAACAAGTTCATAACAATGAAGAATCCTCAAATCAAAGTATATACCAGTATACAAAAGATCTTCAGTAAAAAAAAAAAATAAGGAACATTCAGGGGTACAAATCTCCTCTTGGCGGCAGGCATACAGCGCCCTCTTTTCATTTCTTTGACCAAAAATATGGAAAATATCATTGAACTTGTCAATGTGGTTCGACAAACTTTTAGTATTAGCTCCGCGCTGCTGCTTTTGTTAAACAAAGAAACCTTTGTTTAACTAAAACGATGTTTGGTAGTGCATAATCGAAGAATAGCGTTAAAAAAAATTACTAAAGCTTTTCGATTTGCACCCATCAGAGTATACCACAAGAATGAACAGAAAGCCGAAACAAGCAATATAAATCAAAACTAATGGAATACAAGTCACTTAAAACTGACTTCTGCTTTTTCGTTCATTACTGCGGTATACTTGATGAGTACAAGTCGAGCTTTATTATGGTTAAATGTTTGTTTGGTTTTTTATACTCAGTTTGGATGTCTAATGATGGTACTTCAAACTGTGAAAAATTTTTGATCTTTGGAAGAAGGAACATGAATAAAATAAAAATCCTTGATTTGTTCCAAATCACTAAAAGTGGATTTATAACGCCTTTTAGAAATAAGCTCTACATTTTCTCTACCCTTTTTTGCGCTGAGAATTTCTCAGAATCGGCTTGGAACAACAGGGTGGGCGCCGAGCGCCCGTGCTGTTGTTGATTGTTCTAGCAGACGCCTCCTCTGATGTGACCTGTCAGTGTTCCGAGTCCAGCTTGGACATGTTGGACTGGGACTGCGTACATTGCTTTCCCAAGCTTGTGCATAATCATTTCTGTGGGCCGCGGAAGTAGTGTGTGTGTGTGTGGGGGGGGGGGGGGGGCTTGGGTAGCCACTCACAATTTCAATTTAATTGTAATAAAGTCCATATCTAAATTGTAATTTGTTCATTTCATAGGTTTGCAAAACCATAAAACCCAAGGGCTTGAGGGGGATTCGGCCCCCTAACCCCAGCCAGGGCCCTGCTGCCATGGGTAACAATCCCAGGGGGATGAGGGGGACCCCCCCCCCCCCCCAATATTTGGGGTGGGGATGGCCTGTATTATCATCCCTCAATAATTAATCATTAAAAAGTGACATGACTCACTGTTAATCCCCTGAAAAGAAAGTAAGAGAAAATTTTAGAAAATTTAGAAATACTCAGCGTCGTCTCATATTGGACACGTTTCAGGTCATTTTGAGCATTTCAAAAATTTCTTTCTTCCATACTAATTCAACATTGCTGGCTTTTGAAATATACTCAAACTCTTCTATTTTAGTTACCGTTATTGCGGGTAATCTGTTTCCGCAGAAAGTATTGTTTACAAATGATTTGTTATTTGCTTTACTTAGACCAACCGTCAAACTTATAATGAAGAAGGTCTAGCTAAAAGGTTTCTCCCTTCTTTCGGGACACTGGACAGGAAATTTTGAAGAATCATCATGCGGGTCTATGTGTTAAAGTTAAACATGAATTTTGCTTGGCATAAATACGGGGGAAATGGTTCAAAAATAATATATATCAGTTCCCATGCCCTATTCGGCAATTGTTGGGGAAAAAAGCAAAAACAAATAAAATCTAACAAATAAACAAACAAAAAGAAGTAAACCATCAAACAAACAAAAACAATCGATGATTTTGTAACGTGTCAGAATGATGAAAATTTGTATTGTCTTCCCGTCCTTATTCCTCCCTGTTTGCCATGTTGTATTATTTTCTCTTTTTTTTCCTATAGCAGTATTTCAACAAATCGCTGATTGATCTATACTTTAATTTTAGTTTAATTCTACCCCTCCTTCTCCATCTCTGTGTTTCTCTCTCTCTCTCTCTCTCTCTCTCTCTCTCTCACCGTCTTTCTCACTTATTTCATATTATATAAATGTACATGTATTTCGGGGGGATCGTGTCTTTTGTTATATGTATCTTTTGTAAATGGTGCTTCTTCTTTCATTTTTTAAAGACATAGACATGAAGAATTTAATCGTTTTTTTAATTTTCAGTCTTTTCTATTACCACGCTCTCTCACCAGTCTTCTCTTTGTTACCGCTTTTTTTTTTATTCTTCTCAGTCTCAACCCTTTTCAATTACAAACAGGAAAATAGGTATACATAATGCATTTTGAAAGGAAAATTGAGGAAAAGTCATAATCCTTTCCGTTTAAATGTTTTTTTTTAAATACAGACGTATCCAAAAATTTTAGATTTATGCTATAGCTATGAAATAAAATTGCAATGGAATATGTGATAATATCATAATAACATGTAAAAAATGTGCTCACACATTTCAGGTTTTTAACATAAATCTCTTTATATACATTTTTCAAATTTCAGATAGTAAATTGCTAAACTATAATGAAGCCATACAAGAAATGTATATCCATACCGTATAAAAACATTTGTAATGGCAAATTGAAATACATATTGCAATAATCAATAATTTATTGATTTCTACATTATGATTAAAAGACTACAATACTAAAAAAATATTCAGATTTACAGAGATTTACCTAATATTCTCTACAGCAAGATAACATATTCAAGATAAAAGTAATACAACTCCTGTTATAATAATTATGACAGAAAACCAACTAATATTCTGATGGAGAAGGGCTACTTTTGTATTCGTTGAAATAAAAAATTGAAGACATCATACACGACGACTAAGGCACCACTGGCATAAATTGAGGTTCTCCGTTTCATAGCATCATTAATTTCTGCTTTTACAAATCATAACTTCCTCATTATTTTGTTCTTTGTCTAATTCGTCTCAAATCTTCTCTAATTGTTATCAGCTAGGATTCTCCTAAAGGAAGGACCATGGAGATGACCAAAGATTCATAAACGTGATCATGGTGATTAAAGTCTATGGTAAACATTTGCTTTTTTGTGTTATTTTGACTCATTTTTGATAGACTGGTTTTATTCAACAGTCGTCAAATCCTTTGGCGCTGACGCAACTGACTCAATCTCCATATGACTGTTCTCCATTTCCCTTTTCTGGGCTGGTTTAATTGAGTTTTCTTCGATTTCATGCGCGTCCTTCTCGGGGGCGACACGGGGGTTACGCTGACAACAAGACCGCGATATTTGGGCAAACGTTCCTTCTGGCCCTACGGTCCTACATAATGCTATAAAAAGGAATATTCCATAGACCCAACTAATAGCCATGACAAGTGTAAGAAAGGTCCCAAGTTGAACGTAGCTAAGGACTGTAGCAGGTAACATACATGCACCTGCTATGAAGGTACTTAAAGCTGCCAGCGTAATGGCAGCACTAAGAGAACGAAGGGCATACATGGATCGTGACTTTCGATCAGATGCAGTGGACTGTCGATAAGCAACGCCTAAATGGATTGTGAAATCAACTGAAAGGCCAACAGCAAGGGACAGAACAATTGATTCAAATATGTTAAGTTCCCATCCCATGAGAACGACAGAAGCGATTACAACAAAAAACAGCGCATGCGATAGCATAGATAGCATACAACGTCACCAAGACGTTCCTAATTGCTAAAAGAAGAACGCATGCAGCGACGGCAAGAGAGACACCTACGGAGAGAGGTGCGCCAGTTGCGAGACCTCGCTGTAAATCAAAAAAGACAACTGGAAATCGCCTACACTTACGAACCACCCTGTCTGCAGTCCCGCTGGTGCTGTGCTCATCCGGTCTTCTACCCAGCCGTTCACATCTTCCCAGAATTGGTTCATGGCGTTGAAATCTTGCGATTCTTTTATGTTTGTTTGTAAGTAGATGTTCATAGCAACTATATCCTGATCTGAATTGAAACGTAGGCCAGGAGAATTTGATTCACATCCATGAAACTCACATTGTATCTCACTGAAAACAATTGCACATTCGCTGAATATATTACTAGAATAAGGAAATGAAGTCTGGTTACAGCATCGATCCAGATCCCCTCCAGTCAAAGGATTCACGCACGTACTATCCTCCATAAAATCTCGAAAATTATCCATGAAACAAAAATCATTTCCCGAGCCTGCATCACTGTCATAGAAACTTGTATTCCTAAAATCTGTGCATAGATTAAGCAGCCACTGTTGTGATTCAGGAGATAATGGATCAAACTTGTCATCCATAACTGTAGTCCCTACTCCATCAGCACCCCAATGGTTCCCATTGTCAAGAGGCTTTACGCCCCAGACGATAATTGCCGGCATTTGCCTCGCTGAATCACTTTCGTAACTGAACATTGCTTTGTATACCTGATCGTATTGCTCAAAGATGTGACTTGTTCTGAATACTTGGAATTCAGACTGAGACGGAAGACGCAATTTAGGCGCTATAAATACAACACAGAAACCCCCGATCCCCAGAGCACTAAAGACAATTATCCAAAGGAACCGTAGTTTATCTATCATAAGCGGTACATAAACTTCAAACAATTCCCTGCCAAAGTTTGCAGCGCGATCATAAAACCGTCCCATAGCATGCCAACAACTGCAGCACTTGCAGGATGACGTCTCGTCGTTCTCATCCCATAGAAAGTATTTCTCGTGAATCATAACTGCAGCAGGTATCCAAGTCAACGTTAGGACAAAGTTGACCAAGATAGCACTTCCAGCAAAAAACCGAGAAGCAACGCAGTGCTGTGATTGTACTGACGATTCCCGCAAAAAGTGCAGATGATGTTGTGAGGCTGGTCACAAACATGGTGGTCGCCGCATGTTTTATGGTATCGAGGAAAATCGGCAGCAGATTATCCCTGCCTCCACCAATCTCCTTCTTTGTGGCCTTCCAGATGTCTACATAGACAAAACAGTCATCGGCACCAACACCAATAACGAGAATGGCTGTTATGACGTTGATGAAGGGGAAAAATGGAATTCTAAATATGACGTGGTAAAGGAAGAAAGCGACAACCATGGACATGAGAATACTGACCATTGTCATAGCAGTGACGAAAAGGGAACCAATGTATATCCAGATCATAAATATTACACAGACACAGCCAATGGCAATGTAAAGGGAATCAGAGAACACAAACTTGTCAAACACGTCGAACTTTACAGCAGAACCTATTGCTATAATGTTAAGAACTTCACCTTTTAAGGACGATGCTCCTATGTGCATCTCATAGAAGTTAAGAGTGTCATCGTGGTATGACCACAGGGGAGAAAAGACAAGTGATAAATCCAAATCAAAATTACCATTTAATACATTATTGGCGAAGTCACTAGGTGTTAAATAGTGAAGTATTGTATAAATACTAGAGAGTTTTGTGCAGTTGGCGGACACATTCTGACAAGTATCGCCATTCTCTAGGCATCCTGAATCGTAATGCTGAATACATTCTTGCAACAATGTCTTTGTAGTTTGTACGTCGCTGTCGTTGATATCATCACACGAATTCTTGTCAACAATCAGGGCTACCATATGTCCCAAAGACCACGTTGAGCAACAGCCTCCTGTGGAATCGTACACTCCACATGACTGGTTGAAGATCGTCTGACTACGAAAGTTGACTTCGTCATGTTGACAAACAGCTTTCATGACGTCAGCAGTGAACATGTCCGACGAGCCAGACGACCGATACACCATACGAAGACGGTATTGAACTGGGAAGATAGAATTACAAGGCAATTATTATTTTAATGCAAATTGCATTTATAACATACGAAGTATAGTATCACCCCTACAAAGCTTTATCGTAAAACCATGCATTAGGTAGTCGCTAGCATTAGGCTACCTCCGTTCATACCATTCTAGGGTAGAGAACACCCATATAAGACTATACCATGGTATACTTTACACCCAATAGCCAATGGAGTATCTCATCATCCCTGGTAATTACGTTGACCCCCAAAGGAATTACTGGACGACAATATGCCACTATAAGACCAATAAAATAGATGGTGATTATGCATTTTTAATCTCGTACTTACGATTAGAACCGCACATTTGGACGTGCAGTGTAGTATCGTTACCAACATCTCTTTCTTCTCGATGCATAGAGGTGTCTGGGAGACTGCGACGACTGATATTAGAAGTGGACGCATATGGGTGTGCAGAAAACAACTCTGTTTCTTCTGTCATTCGTTGATAGGCCCGAAGCCGTCCACTGATATCAGTACCTCTAGCTTGGAAGCCCTGCAAAACATAAATGTGAAACATTGTACATGTGCAACAAACTTGATGCAAAACATCTGATCATAATGGTAATTTATCTTGCCACCCTAGCCCGACATATCCAGCGTGAAAAGCGGTGTGACATGTGTCTAGTCAAGGAGGGAACTGTTGTCTGTATGGGGAGGGCGGTTATGAGAAATGGTCTTGTCATATTCTTCTTTTTTATCCGTCCCATTTCCCTCTACTTTTTTCTGATGCTTGTTCTTTTTGTTGATGTATTTTTCTCCATTTTAATTCCATTGTAGAATGCTTATAAGGTCTTCATCATATTGCACTGTGAATGGTTATTTCAATTAGTGATAAGAAAACTTGGATCTTTTAGCATAGATATTGGTATCTATGAGATGTCAAAGAAGTGTCATATTACATGACATATCATGACATTCTAAATCCTGTCATGCTTTCTGTGTGACCAAATTATTCTTTATATTCTAGTATACATACCATACAAGTCATAGTGTAGCTTTTGCTCTGTTTCATGTATTATCATACTAAATCGATTTCATGAAATGAGAAGACACTGATAAACATTTATAATGAAATTGGCTAATGACAATGAAGATAACTGAAGCCTGCATTGTGTGTTACAATTTCCCTGTTTCATAAGCGCAGGCCGTGTTGAATGGAAAACACTCCGTCCCTTGAATAGGACGATAAATGGAGACCCCGTGTAGAGGATAGTCACCAACTTTATCCACTGCACTTTTCGAAGCAGAGTTGGGAGATATTTTTTTTTTTTTTTGGGGGGGGGGGGCAAACACTCTTGGGGGCCCACCCCAAACCTTTATGGGGCCCACCTCAAATGCTTACTACCAGCATACAACGTGCCCTATATACACCTCCCCCGCCCCCGAACAAGCACATTTATCCCCCCCCCCCTTTTATACATATCTTTAAATATAATTATAAAAGGACAAGTTTAGAATTTTAGAATAAAGTAGATACAGTTATCAAAAACTGTTTCCCATCTTCTCTCATCAATAGAACTGAAACATGATTATTTGTTCACCGCTTTTAGCATATTAGGATGGCTTGAGAGACTCTCAGGAGACCAGCTATGGCAATGGGAGGGTTATAAATGGCATACTGGTAGATTTTTGGGATGGGTCCGGCACCCTTTGTCCGAAAATTAACTATTCAGTTTCATAACTTTGTCCGCGCGCAAAATTTTTACAGTTTGGGCGGTGAAAATGTACAGAAATTTCTTATTCCGGCATTGCCCAAATATGAAAAAATACGGGGGCTCTTATGCCAATATATGAGGATACTGAGGAGGGGGGGGGGCAAAATAACCCCACGAATGAAGCAAGCATCTGCCCCGTTGCTTCTAATTACTATACGAGGGAGGGTAGCGTCCGAGTAAGAAAATTTTGATTTTTTAATGCTGAAAGTTTGCATTTTAGAGCACTAACCATGTCAATATGCTCATTTTACATGGTCGTATATGATCCAAAAAATTTTTTTTTTTTTTCTTCCGAGGAGACCCTTTGGGGGACAAAAATTCGATTTTGCCCGCTTCCGGCGCCTGTGGTCACAGTGATTAATTAAGTTCGCTTTTCCGTTTTCAGGCGTAGGTGACGCCAAATACTTAATAATGATAACATACCTCCGTTGGGTCAGAAAATGAAGGTATCGGGCTGAAAAACACCCCAACGACTCCGGTAGCGACGACACCCAGGAACACGAGGAGAAGGACGATGGAAGGAAATCTAACAAGGAACCGGGCATAACTGTTTTTATTTGTAAGAAGAAACAAAAAGGAACACGAAACAATCAAGTCAATTTCATGTTTGTTATGTTAATGTTTCACATCGGGATTCAATTTCATGTACTTGCCTTTGAAAAATAGACCGATATATATATATATATATATATATATATATATATATATATATATATATACATATGTATGTATATTTGGGGGGTTAGGCTTACATGTTGAATGCAGTAGCTAACATGGAAGATATTGTAGGAGATGAAGAAGGAGGAGGTGGGGAAGAAGAAAAATGAGAAAAACAATAATAAGAAGGAAGAGCAGAAGAAGGGGTAGAAGAAGATATATTTAGTTTCTTAACAACGAGAACAGCTAACCTATGCCAGCAACCAGCACTGCTATCCTTCATTGGTTCATCTTTATCATTTAGCCATCCTTGTTTGGTCTTCTTTGGGTCTTGGTGACCATCACCATCGGTGTCGATCTCGGGACTAGTAGTCATGGTCAGGTCAGGCAATACAGAACTGCAGCATGCTATGTGAGAATACAACCCAAAAGAATACTTCCAGTGACACACAAAATGACCTTTCTACTGAAATTACGTTATAGGCCAATGTTAATCATGATAAATCTAGATTTATGAAGGGCAAAGAATCATCTAGGTAAAGACGCCTGAAATAATAAAGAAATAATATGAATGATTAAGTTAAATGAATATGAAAATGATAAATGAAAATTAACAATCAAGAATAATAATTTGAATGATACTGAAAATCGTCTATCTCCCCATGATATTTTCAAATCAGAAACCTTTGAAGCTTCATTTTTTTTACATTACCAGTTTGGCAAGTTTGTATGATAACGTCATAATTATAGAGATGTGAATAAAAATAGAATGTGATACGGACGGCCTTTATTTTCAATACTACAGCCATATTGGAGACTGAAATAAATGTTGATAGACATGACAGAAACGAATGAAACTAACCTGTCTTAAGACGGAATGTTATCTCATTACTCCTCGAAAGCTGAGCAAGTCCATATTACCGGCCATTTTGATGTTAAACCATGAAAATTTATGCTTATTAGGCCTGCATTCCGGTAGAAAATGTCGTTATGCAGAAAGGGATTTGGCTTCCCTGCTGTGAAAGTACTGACCGGTACGTAGTTAGATAACAATCGATTTTTTTTACATCAATGAATAGGCGTTTCATCGATCGTGGGACTATTACGTCATGAAAAGGCAAATACTCCGACAATAGAAATACAGCCATCCCTGTTGTCAAAGTGAGAAGAAATTGACAGTGGAAAGAGATAGACAGACGGACAGACAAGATGAAGAAAAGGGCACTTACAAGGAATGCACTGAAGGGAATACATTAAAAAGAGAAATAAAGAGAGAGTGTGCAGATTAAACCTATGTAACAGGGATGGAAAGTATGCCACACGTAAAACGTGGGAGAAATAACCTGTCATTATTATCATTATTATTAAGCAGTTATTAAGTATTTGGCGTCACCTACGTCTGCGAGGGGAAAGGCGAATTTAGTCACTACGTGACCCTTGGTCTCTCCTCCCGATATAACTAATAGGGATGTGCAGTGTACCACAACACCAGGATTTCCCGCTACTTTTCTTCAAATAGTGCGTTGAATTCTTAACGTGCATGGTCACTCCACTCTGAACTTCCATTTAAACGTCCTATCAGAGGGTCGGAGTGTTTTTCACTGAAACTTCAGCCTGCGTCTGTGAAACAGGGAAGGAACACGTTCTAACCACGCAGACTTTAGTCATCTACCGGGATGGATTCAAACCCACGATTTTTATTTTGATAGGTAGACGCTAGCGACTGAGCCAATTTGCCTTCTCAATGATGGGAGTGAACATGATGAAGGGCTGGGGATAGTAGAAATGAGAAAGATGGAGAGAGAGACAGAGAAAAGAGAAGACAAGGGGAAAGGGGGGGGGGGGGGGCTTATATCCCGAAGAAGGTCGATATAATTTTTTCAAGTTTTAAGTTAAATTAAGTAACTAGTACCACACATATTTCATCATCACTACACATCTCAGTGGATATCAGCATCGTTAATTTTCCTCTACTCCTTGTGGAACTCACTCCCTCCCTTTGTCTGTAGAACTGACAGTCCTTATCACATACATTCATGGCTCAAAAACTAATCAACCACAGCAGATCTGTAAATGCTGACTTAATTGGAGGAGCGTGTGCCTTTGAATGTTTTTTTTAATGACAGGAATATGGCGTCATATAAAATGTTGTAGATCATCATCAGCATCAACATCAGCATCCTCACCATTTTCATCGTAACTACAGATCTTCCCGCCAAGTACTTACATTTGTTTATTCGTTGACTGATTTTCAATCTCTCATTTGACATGTGGAATATATGATACCTGCATGCGAAAAGAAATGACAATGATAAATTGTTAGCCTGTACGGTGTGTTTTAATGTGTGAAAGATGAAAAATGAAATAAAATAATTTAGTAGACATCCAAATCTGACACACACGAAAAATCCCAACTTCCATATCATCTGATCATATCAATGTATTACAAAAATAGATCGTTACTTGAGTGAATACGTTATAGACCGTGAGTTGCTTTCTCTTTAGTAAATACTACTACATAGACTACACAAGTACTTTGTTTATCTTTAAATGATCATTTAATTGTAAATGCATGGTGCTGAAAAGAAATAAGACTTCCATGAAGATTTGTACATTAGAATACACGTAATGAATATATGATATAACAGTTTTGACTCGGTGAAAGGCGAAATATATTAATAACAGCACATGATTATAACAGAATATAATCTACCTATTTTACGAATAATCACTAATTATATTAGGTATTAAAATATAATATCTGGAAACATACTAAAAGATCAGTTTAGTAATCGAAAGGTCTTGAAAAGCTCTAAAAACAACTTATCCTCGCGAGCAATACATTTCTGTCCGTTAATTTTATTGTGTGACTTTTACAGTGACTACTGATTTTGTCTCGTTCAAAACATGGCAAGGAAACAAAGATAAAGTAATGTTGCACCCTTTATCTTATGTATTTCTTGATAGAAACTCATGATTTTGCAATTTCGTTTGTTATTATTGCCAATATGTCATGTAGTTTCTTTTATAACATTAACCTTTTGAACATGACAAGTACATTACAACCGACGCGCCTTTGTCAAGACCAACAACAAAATCTCCCGAAGAATGTATCAGGGCCCCGTTTCATAAAACTTGTTATCAATAACAAGTTGCAATAACTGTTGCAAGCTACTGAAATCCTTGTATCTGATTGGCTGAGAGCAAATTTGTCATAGAAATGTGGCAGCTGTTACTGATAAACAAGTTTTATGAAACGGGGTCCAGGTGCGAACAATTATCATGATAATTCATTTCAATGTTCACTGTTTGAAAAGTAATTCAGATTATAAGACAATTTCAATGCATGTACGCGATATGATCCTTCTTTGTAAGCTTATGCGGGTTGCTATTTTCTACGTCTACCTCGGCCACAAATACCACCCCAGACCACATCAGCAACAGCTTATGAAATATATCAAATCTTTTTAATAATAACCTCCTTATACTATAGTTATTTCAGATTGGTAGTCCAGAGTACATGGGTGAAACGCAAGAATACTGTGACTATATGGAGCAGAGCAGAAGATATACTCAAGTAACATATTCAGATAGTGTTTAGACACAACTAGTCAGATGAAAACGTTGATGGTGAACTGATGAGCTGAATGTGTGGGATAGTAAAGAAGCACATGAAGATGAGACAGGCAGAGTGGTGAAGGAGATATCACGATATGGACAGATGGATACACACTAAAGAAGAAAGGTACAACTTTGCACGCTAAGAAGAATTTTGCACCTTTAAGGGTGCAGTTAGCCACACTCTTAAGGGTGAAGAGTTGTACCCTTTAGGGAAGGTGCAAATTTGCACCCTCTTGAATGCAAAAATTTTTGCACCCTTAAAGTTGCAAAATATTGCACCTTTAAGGGTGCAGACGGGCATTTTCAGGTGCAAACAAGTAAAAAAAAGTGTGCATCTTTGCACCTTTTCATGTAGGGTGCAAGATTGCACCCAAAGGGTGCTGCCAGTGTTGCATTTAGGGTGCAAAATTGAACCTTTAATTCTAAGTGTGTACGGTTTTAGAGGAAGGGCTTGTTGACGAAAGATATCGATGCATGTTTATACCCCCCCCCCCCAAATGCTATACAAATATTTACTAACATATATATAAACAGACTACATCACTGACGTATCCAACAATTCATAAACAGATGGGGGTGGTGAAATGTACCTGGGTTTTCCCAGTATGCTAGTGTCGACAAGACTTGGGAATAATACTCCAAGAAAATTGATTTATATCTGAGCCATTAGAAATGTATGCTTTTTGACTACTTTAGGACATGCACAGAGCGCTTGCTTTTAAAAAATTTTTGTTTCACTGGTAGATTTTGCTTTTCTGGGCATGCAAAGGGGAAGAAAGGCGTAAAACGGTTTGGTCCCATATTGGACATGGTGAAAATTCCACTTCTTTTGACAAGGATTTTCATGGCTTACCTTCTATTATCATCACAAAGTTTATGTTTTTAATGAAAGAAACACGACTCATTCTACTGTATCCATTAAGATAATTAATCAGCTTATTTCAGCATGGATCATTTGCTCCTTGCTGCATGGTAATATCTATATTAAGCGGCCACCAACAATGAGCTTTGAACAAATTGGCGACTTTAGACTCGGCACCAGAATAAATTATGAGGGTCATAATGTAGATTCAATTCAACAATTAGTGTGGATAACCACAAAATATCATATTTAATATGAATGTGATCATGTAATAAAACTAGTGAAGTACAGTATAACAGAAAAATTACTTCATTCTGAAATAGCCTGTTCCTTTTTACTCAAACATACCTGTGTAAGAATGTAATTTAGCCATTGAAATCTTATGAATACAAATGTATAAACTATTTTTTCACTATGTTGCAAAGGCATTTCCGATTCTAATTCGGATGACACACACTCTAATTAACAAACTTGCATATTAAATAGAAATGAAAGTGAGGCACTCAAACGTATACCCCACAACACTAAATAGAGCCGGTTTTCAGCCAAACCTATTGCTTTTAACTGCAATCATCTAAATACCTTAAATATGTATTATCGTTTAATAGTGGTAGAATTATTAAAATCACTAGGTAATTATCATGATTATATAAAATAGTACTTTTCAGTATTACCACTATAATTCAGTCAGTTGCCTTGCACTCGAAAATAAATCAATGAAAAATGCATCACAAATTTACTTTCATTTTTTTCTGATAATTTTCTTTCTATCGTGCGTCAAGGTTGTATCCTTTCATCGCTCGTGTCTACATGCTGTTCATGTGCATATTCCTCTGGTTTCATTTCGAGATTATCATTACGATTAGGCATGATGGATTCACGACGGCAGCACGATCTTGAGATCTGTGCAAACATCCCCTGAGGACCGATGGTTCTGCACAACGATATGAAGAGGAATATTCCGTACACCCAGCTGATAGCCATGACTATCATAAGAAACGTCCCTAGCTGAACATAACTGAGTACTGTGGCAGGCAACATGCATGCACCTGCAACAAAGGTAGTGAGAGCGGCAAGTGTGATTGCAGCGCCAAGGGTCCGTATGGCATGCATAGACCGTGATGTCCTATCTGGAGCAGTTGCCTGTCTGTAGGCAACACCTAGATGGATAGTGAAATCCACTGACAGACCGACAGCAAGGGAGAGGACAGTTGACTCAAATATGTTGAGTTCCCAACCTAGCAAAACGACGGAGGCGATTACAACGAACACGGCACATGCTATGGAATACATGGCGTAGAGGGTCACAAGAACGTTTCTGATGGTAATTAAGAGGACACAGGCAGCAAAAGCAAGTGACATACCCACTGAGAGGGGCGTTCCTGTAGCTAAACCTCGTTGTAAGTCAAAGAACGACATCTGTAGACCAGCCTCGCTAATAAACCATCCTCTACGCAAGCCTGAAGGTGCATCAGTCATTCGGCGTTCGATGAAACCATTTACATCAGACCAAAATTGACCCATAGCGTTATATTCAAGTGAAACCTGAATATTCGTTCTGATAACGAGTACCATCCCAACTACTTCATTATCTGAATTAAACCATAAACCAGGAATATAGCTTTCACAAGATCCCGAAGCCTGGCAAGCAATCTTATAGAATATAGGCACACACTGACTGAAAAGAGAGGACGGATATGGAAATGCTGTTTGGCCACAACAGGGAGAAATGTTGGCCATGCAAGGACCCTCCATGAAACTTTTGAACAAATCAATGAAACAAAACTCTCTCCTGGCATCCTCCATATGAAAGCTTGCATTTCTAAGATCTGTGCAAAAATCATGAAGCCATATTTGAGCTTCTGGTAATGTGACATCAAAGTTCTTGTCAGTAATTGTACTTCCTTCAGAATCTGGATCCCAGTGGTTCCCATTATCCAAAGGTTCTATTCCCCAGACTATATAGGCTGGCATGGTGTTTGTCGATTCACTCTCGAAGCTGAACATTTGTTTGTAAACCTGGTCATACTGTTCCAAAACGTGGCCCTTCCGAAACACCTGAAATTCAGACTGGGATGGGAGTCGAAGCCGTGGCGCTACGAACACCACACAAAACCCACCAACACCAAGGCCACTTAGAAGAAAAATCCACAGAAACCGTAATTTAAATATGATAATGGGTAGGTATTCTTCGAAGAACTTACTGCCGACTCTACCAACACGGTCGTATAATCTTCCCAGTGAGAACCATAATCCACAGCACCTGCATGATCCCTCTGTACCCTCTTCGTCGCATATGAAATATTTCTCATGAATCATAACAGCAGCTGGAATCCAAGTCACTGTCAGGACGAAATTTACCAGAATCGAACTGCCAGCAAAGACAGAAAAGCATCTGACTGCTGTGATACTACTGACGCAACCTGCAAAAAGGGCGCTAGCCGTTGTGAAACTTGTCACAAACATGGTCGTCGCGGCGTGTTTCAGAGTTTCACGAAGCACCGATACTCGATTCGCCCGACCACCACCAAGTTCTTGTTTGGTCAACTTCCAGATGTCGACATAAACGAAACAGTCATCAGCCCCTACACCGATAACTAGCACGGCTGTTATCACATTTATGAAAGGAAAAAATATCAGCCGAAAGACTGTATGATAAAGAAAATACGCTACTACCATGGACATAATAATGCTGCATATAGTCATCATTGTGACAAATAACGAACCAACGTACAACCAAATGATGACCACTACAGCGAGACATCCAATACCGATGTAGATTGCGTCTGAAAGAAGGTAATCACCGAATAAGTCAAATTTGAATGCTCCACCGATGGCCACAACTTGGACTCCGTCAGCGATTCGTTGAGGTTTATCGTTATGTAAATCATACAGAGTTTGTGCCCCAGGGTCCCACTTTGTAAGAGGATGAAGTAGCATTGTAGTTTGAAGATCAAAGGTACCTTTTTCAACTTGAGCTGCAAAGTTCTTCGGGGTGAGATAGTGAAATATTGTATATACTCTCGAGTACGTCGAACAGTTCGCAGGAACATCACTGCAAACATTGTCACTATCAACGTCAAGGCATCCGCTTGAATAGAATCTAACGCATTCCTGAAGCAGTTGTTTCACAATAAGTACATCGTTGTCATCTATTTCATTACAAGATGCTTTACTAGTAATCAATGCTGTCATGTATCCTAATGATACAGGAGGACAACAAGTGCCGTTGGTACGATATTTACAGATCTGTTCAAAAGCGGTGTAACTTCGAAAGTTCTCATTGTCATGTTGACACACAGCTTTCATGCCAGCAGAAGTGAACAAGTCTGTAGAGCCAGTGGATCGGTATACCATTTGGAACCTACTTGAAACTGCGAACGAAAAAAGGATGAAATTAATGACGTGATTTATACAAGACTTTTATGTTGACATGATTGAAAGGAGAATTAAGTTGCGTTTTAAAATGTGAGAGCATTGCAAAAGCATGTCACTTAATCTTATCTTGTTTCTTTTTGTATTGTTTACGTATTATCTAATTTTATTATCATTTTTGAAAACAAAATAAACGTTTGTCAGTTGCATATCTGTAATATTTTCAGTACAGTTTCGTAAATTCGATATACACAGGTAGACTACAAATGTAGACTAAATTATTTGTGGAAAATACTTATCTTATGGCGACAAATCATAATTATCTCAATTTCCTCCAAAGTCCCAATATGTTGACATAAGAAAAATATTAATCAAAATAAAAGGTTTTAATCTCACGTTCATATCCGCAACTTGGTGCTATATCCTCCTCAACGGTTTGGTTATGGGCTTCCCTAGTCATTCTATTAGAACAGTAGTAGCTATTTGATTGGTTTGAGTTCGGTGATGCCGGGCAAGAGTAGACCTCATTAGTGCCGTACTGCATTCTCGCGAAAGCTTTCAATCGTCCACTGATAACTGTTCCTCGGGCTTCGAATCCCTGCCAAGCAAGCAATACAATCATACAAGGTAATATACTCCTTAATAACTTACATTTTACCTGCTTTCTTTTCAGTGAATTGTTTTGCGATGAATCTCCCTTCACTTATAAAGTTCCTTTTCAACACCACAAAATATACTCAGTTTTCTTTTGTATTTTGTTTGATTTGTAGACAATGGATTGCTGAACATTTTGTAGTGGAAATCATTGATTTAACGATAACTTGTTTCAAAGTGTGGGTCCATTTATTGGGAACGCACGGGTATTGTTTGGTGGATAATAAAAATAACAATTTTATATGTATATAGCGTTCAATCTGCTTGAAGAAGCACCCTTGACGCGCAACAATCATAAATCAATATACACATGAGAAAATGACAATGTATATAATCAATAAGATATATTGTAAGTAAGTTATAAGCATAGAGTAATCAAATAATGATAACGTAGGTACATACAATCACACAGCATTAAACAGAAATACGATAAGAAAGAACATGCATTAACTAATTAACAATAATAGTACGCTTCTTCATAAGGAAGGTTTTCAGTTTCTTTTGAAAGTTCCTGACAAATGAAATAGATTTCATGCCTGTAGGAAGGGAGTTTCAAACACGGGGGGGGGGGGGGGGGAGAGACTGCATAAGTTTTGTGATAAATGATTGTGTTCGATATTAAAGTCCTAAATAAATCTCATTATGAGTCATTGTCAGATCCGTCCTTTCTATATGTCTCATGCTTATATCTGACACAAAATTAAGTGAACATACTTTGTAATGTCATGATTATGAAGATGAGTTGACAACTATTTATATCCCAATAATTAGTCAATCTGTTTACAACCCGGATATTCATACATACGAAACTAGAAGTGCTAACCACATTCATTTACCAAAACATAGAACTAGGAGATTCCAATATGATATTCGATACTCAGGGCCCAAACTAACTTTGCCTGACCAAATACATAACTCCCTTTCGCTTCAAACGTTTTCACGCAAGATGAAATTGTATTTGATTGCCTGCTAAGCATGCGTTTAACGTGCTGGCTTCATTTTTTTTTTTTTTTTTTTTTTTTTGTATATACACAATACTACTTTGAAGCAAAATATTATGTCTAGTTTGTTATACTCTAACTTCATGTTCTTATTAGTAGTGTCATTTTGTTCTCGGTGTCCCCAACATAAGCTTCGCTTCCCGGGATTGTGTTATTGACTGATCAGAAGGAAATAAATGTGAATTTCAGTTTCAAAATTCCAATATCAGATTTAAACGCAATAATCTGAACTATTTTGCTAATGATTTTTTGTATAGAGGCCAGAGTTAATCCATAACTTCATGGCTCAAGTTTGTGCGCCAGGAAACATAAGTAGCTGCGATTCCCTTGAAGGACTTAGCTTACACGTTATGAACGTTTAGTTTACAGTTTTCAACACTTCTTGGTTTAAAGTTTATTCATCATATTTAACTTCTATCGTGCCGTGTTTTTGTTTTGTTTTGTTGTTTGTTTGTTTTTTTTTTGTTGCTGTCAATACAGCTCGTCGTTTATCACAGTTTTCTGAATCTGCGCAAGGCTGATCATAATAACGTTTCTCATTGACCTGGTTTTTGGATCGCATTAAGTTTTTCATCAGTGTAATCTCATTTGTGCGTTTTTCTGTCAATTTGAATTCTGCTTCGCAGTTGACAGAAGTAAAAAATGGAAAATTGAGATGTACGTTGAAACCTGAAGTGAAGCTTATCAATTATTGAACCTCACTGCAGACAATTTTGAATCTCTTATAATTCATTATATTTATGGTCTGTCCTATATTGACACAGATGCTGGAATACGAATGTATAGTTAAAAGAATATAAGAGCCCAATGTTATTGCATTGTTACCTTATCAATTCGTAATAAACAAAAATGATGGATTGAAAATTCAAATGAAAAAGATAAACAAAACCTGTTCGACATCCGGTACGTAACCTTTCTATATTAAAAGGGAATTCTTTCAGTAACCTGTGAAAAATCCGAAAGTTCATAATACTATGAGTACATCAATTCAGTTTCCTATCTGATGAAGGTTTATGTTCGGTTTTGTTGTTGTTCTTTGTTTTGTTTTGTTTTCTTGTTTTGTTTTCTTGTTTGGGCCCATAGGTGTGCGAGTGCGCGTTCATGTATGTGTGCAGGGTTTGTGTCATTACGACAGTACTGTTTTTATGCTAAGAGCATATAAGCCATGTTTGAATATCGAGGGAAACTGTAATGTAATGATCCTCTAAACAATTCCTAAATTTATAATGCATTACATGCATGAAATTTAACAAGCTTTTAAGAAGATCATCTCTAACCTTGGTTGGATCATCAAAGGAAGGGAATTCGTTGAGAAGGACACCAAGCGCTCCCGAGATGATGACTACCAGAAGGACGAGTATGAGGACCACAGACGGAAATGCGACCACGAACTGGGCATACCTGGAAACGTCAATCAAAGAGCATCATTATTACAATAGTGTTTATTACAATACTATGTATAATTTGATAAGCATTGTTTTTATCATCTGACATGTAAAGCATATATATATATATATATATATATATATATATATATACATATGTGAGTGTGTGTGTGTGTGGGAGTGGGGGTGGGTGTGGGTGTGTGTGTGAGATCAAACAACAAATGCAACAGCTTTAGCAAATCTCGTGGAAATAAGTACATGTGAATCAATATATATCTGCTTGCAAAGGAAAGATTTATTTTTTTAAAGTTCATAAGTGAAATGGTTCTGTAGAGATACATTTTCATCGGAACCCATTTCAGTACTTGCTTTATAATCATCCCCTCTCCCTTTTTCTTTCTTGTCTCATAATTGCTGCTAGTTAAGTTAACAGTATTTATAGATGAAATACAGAGCATTTATACTGGTACTATTTCACTATAAATACATTTATGACAATCCTGCTATTTTTCCGTTATTTCATTGTGTTATACGATCTATATTTATTTGCAAATTCATGATGCGACAACGTATACAAATAACAGAGAAACAGTAGCACCGTTATTACGAATGTCAAATGTTGTTATCGGCGTCGAATACATATGATTATTATATCATGATCATTCAAGAAAATGCAATAATTAACACATCCATAAAAAGGAACGGTTGTAAAAAGCTGTTGACGAGAAATCCAGTATACAGTGAGATGACGGGACATGTAGACATAGAAAAATAGAATGTTATTTACATAACTTTATGCTTTACTTCTCATATCATTTCTTTTCTTTCAGTGTTTATTATGTGTGAATATATAGTTTTTACATGCACTACAAAAAGAAAAATATGCAGACATATTCAAAACATAAGTACAAACAGATACAAAGTAATGGAAAACATAGGATATATGCCTTATTTAATAAAACTGTTGGGGAAAAGAATAAGTATTCAAATCTTATCATATCATATCATTTTATTATTTCATTATTATCATTATCATGATCATCATCATTATTAATGATAATACTATTATCATATATTGCCATAATTAATATCTACTATTATCATTATCATCTTAATAATTACCAGCAGCATTAATAGGATAATAATTACTATTGCTATTAAGATTATTATCATTAATATTATAATCATCATCACCATCGTCATTATTATTCATAATTTCATTATTATCATTATTATTGTTATTATCGTCATCAACATTATCATCAGGCAGATCAGTCTTGATTATGGTTACAGTTTTTAGAGAGTGTCAGAGTGAAGAGAGGAAAAACACAGATGGAAAATTGCCCGTCCTTTATCAAATCTTACCTATTAACTCCTAAGTTATGTGAATTTGTATATAAGCTAAAAGGGAGCAAAGGCTGGCAAGGACAATTTTCATTTCTAAACATTAATTGCAGCAATTTGAATGACGCTCATCAGGTTTCTGGGTCTTGTGGGGCTTTTTCCTCATAGCACTAATTCTTGTTGTTGTTGTTGTTTTTCGGGGATCTCACTTCCCCAAATCCTGAGAGTATTTCGAACAATTCTGAAATTTTATTTCCCGACGGCCATATTTTCCAATTGTTTTAATATCATGGATTTTGTCACAACAGAAAGTGCCCACTAGCACTAGCTTTAACTACTGTACAGTTGTGGATTAATGTGGATTGTGAAATCAACGCAGGGGTGGCTGGAAATACGTATAGGGTTTTCCCCTTTTCTAGGACTTCTTTATAGGTATTGTGTGGGTGCGCATGTGTGAGTGTGGGAGGGCGAGCGTGTATCTTTTCTTTCTTTTGTTTGTTTTAGACTTTTTGGGGAGGGGCATGTCGGCGCTAAAAAAAAAAAATCCTTATCTTTTGTATGGCCTATAGTCAGATTAAGGAACTATTAAAATCTTTTCTTATAATTTTGCACTTCGTAAAGAGGAATTATTGGTTTTCAGTATTCGCAGCAGTAATCTTTGTGAAGTCAAGTGTTAAAAATATCCTGTTTGTGTGGTACTCGATGCACATAATTTCCATGATATTGTTGTGAATAAGGCCGATTTTTGGTTAGGCGCCTGTACCCTGTGTCGAATAAAAATAGTACCTTCGAAGAGAATCTTATGTTAACGCTATTAAATGTTTTCAGTATGTCTAGACTCAGTTTACCTGCCGGGGGTTTCAAGCTATAGGGGCTGTCTGTGTATTCGAATAAAAAGAGCACATTCATTAGAATCTGTCGTTAATGCGGTGCGTGAAAAAATAATAATGTTTGATAATGTATTATGTTTGTCGATAAGATCTACATTAATGCAGTGAACAGAAATTATACTTGACAATTATCATACGTTTTCAATTTTTCTAGACTGCATGATTCATCGATAATGTCAGTGATTAGAGGACATCTAAAAGGGAAATCAATGAAAAAAAAAGGAATTACTTAATGAATTCTCGACTACCTGACTACTGTGAGTTTCAAAAAGACTGCTAGTAGGTTCGTGTATAACACTCGTTACATCTCCGCCTGTAAATCATATTCATACGGCACGAATGGAATGTATGCTGCCTAGTTTTATCATGAAATAAATGTAAAGATGACTGAGCACTTTGCTATTTAAGAATAAAAGAAGATCATTTTTTCAGCGTTGTAATGCATATAAACAAGACAAATATACATATATTGATAATTAATAATGAATGAATGAATCAGTGATGATGGTAATGAAGATGATCTCATTATTATAATCATGATTATCACAATATCAATCTCGTGTCGAAAATCTTGTCTCGAGTTTGAGCCTATTAAAGAAAAGGTAGGTAAAAGCATTTTACATATTTACGTCAATGATGAGTGAAAAAAAAACTCGAGATCGACAGCATCTGAACGACAACATCAACTCTTCACACGTCGGACATGAACTTTCTGCCAGGATGTTTTTGTTTGTTGTAATGTGTTCTATAGCAACACGGTGACGTATTTTGCTGATAATCATACTAATGATTATGCCCTTGCTGGTGAGCTTTTTTTTTTTTTTTTTTTTTTTTATGAGCACGTTTCATAATGAATTTTCTAATGCTTCGAATAATTGTAAGACCACTTTGTTAAAGCTCATGTACAGTTTTCTGGTTTTAGAAACACAAAGAAAATTGGCATTAAACTAATTAAGAATAGTCTCACATTGTCCGCCTGCATAAAAAGATACGTGTGTGAGATCGTGTGATATTCCATTCATGTTTTCCGGTAAAGTTTAGTGTAAATATCTGAAAGGAACACGTTAGAGCGGTTATACTCTATACGCTATGACAATGTACAACATTCGCAACCCTTAATTGTGCTTGTTGAACAATAGAATTCCCGTTCAGGCACTGTGTGATGCACGTCGAAGTTGTAATTCGGGGACCGAAAACTATAAGTTTTGACATTTTAATTGTGAAATACACTCACTTAAATGATTTCTAATGTAATATCCTTCATATCATACATGTCATAATAGTTTTAAGATACAATCTTTCATATTATCTGGCAATGAATTCAAATATGAAAGTTACTTTTTTCAGATTTCCCAAAACTATATACATTATCGTTAAATGATATAGCCTTTAACCTTTTTTGAGAGTGCATATATTTGTCTGTTCTTTCCAGAAAAGTGATGCGGTTTTTGCAAACACCATTTAGGAAAATCTTTGAACTTCATTCGTAGTTGATGTTGTTGTTGACGATGTTAACACTGTTGTTAATGTTTTCGTTATTATCATCATTATTGTTATCATTAGCATAATAATAATGATGATGATGATGATAATAATAATAATAATAATAATAATGATGATGATGATGATAATAATAATAATAATAATAATAAATTACATTTCCAGAGCGCTTAATACAAATGATTCTAAGCACCTTACATTATCATTATTGTTGTTGCTTTTGTTGTCATTATCATCATATTTTAATATAGCTGTCGTAGTGATGTCAAAATTTGTGAGAGTCATGAGAATGGTGGCTACTTTACCACAAAATAAGTTTTGTAATATCACAGGCCTGCTCATTTAAATGACACTAGAACATTTTCAAATCACCATGATCACTGAAATATATTTTCCTAAAAACACACTGGAGCTGGTGCCTCAACAGATTTTCATCCAATGAAAGTTCAAATCATCTATTCAGTGCAATAATTTAATTTCCAATATTCTTCAGTTCAAATTATCTTTATCATTGAATGCGAAATGTGAAGTTCGTAAGCATCGGGATCACAAGGCATTATATCAGCTCTTCATGAAATTTTCAAACCTCTTTCCAATGTTCCAGCATCCGGCACCTTCCTCTTCAACGTTCCTCCTGTTATCATGGTGGACCTCGTTCACAGATCGGTGATCGTCACGGACATCGTTTGGTGAATCATTCTGGTAAGCCTCGTTGTCATGTCCTGAAGGGCCAACCTTCATGTTGAAGCCAGTGGACGGTTGTCCTTCAGCGGGTGGGAGATCAGCTGGTCCTACGAAAAAAAAGGAAAGATTTCACCTCCCACAGTAAAATACATTAGCAATCAACATAATCAAGGGTGATGCAATGATTGATATGAGGGTTATAATGGTTATTTCAAAGCAAGAATAAAAAGTCTGATGAAGACATTTCAAAATCTCTCTCTCTCTCTCTCTCTCTCTTCTTGGTAAAGTATAGACGGTGGGACTGAGCATTTAAAACATTGCGAGATTTGTTTAACATTATCATAACGGAAATACTAGTTTTAAAAAAAGAAAAATCTTTACACCTGTTAATTTTTCGTTATAGATGTAAGTGCCGAAGACCGTATTTTGGACAGCAGAGCTAATGAAACACGAATATTAAAATATAGTGCAATTTTACTCAGCTGACATGACCAAAGTCATAGTGCTATCTATTTGCGTTCAATCGAGAAATACAATGCAAGAAACATTTAACAAAATAAAGAAGAAGTTTAAAACGTGCAAATGACATTTAGAAAAGGCGTCACGAGGGACAAAATGGCCATTCATACGAGAATTGATATTTTCTAAGCTATCGGGAAAAGAATTACTATATATATGGAGGCGCAGGCTCCATGCTTATGTTCATGACAATTGTTAGACGATTTATTTTTCCCTGTTTGCCATATGATAAATTAGTACTAAGTGCTAAGTGCACATTCAGAGAATTGTTATTACTATTTTCGGGTGATGAATATTATCTTTATCAAAGGCGTCAACATGCAGAATATAAACATGGTAAATAATTTCATTTTCAATTTATCCCATGATTTTTTTTTACATTTTAGGTGCCATTCAAACATTCATTCTACTTGCTTTTCTAAAAATAAAAATATATATATATATATTTACCACAGTATATGTTTCCACAGATATGAGTTATATCCTTAATCCTTATATCCGAGTCTAATATTTAAATCTATTTCTTCCAGTACCGAGAAAAAAGTATCAATCCTTGAGTAAAAAAAAAATGAACGAAAATCTCAATTGTAGAGCACGAATCATTGACGATGGATGCGAGATTGCCTGCTGATATAAAAATGGCCAGCTTCCTGATGTTATTATGAACTCAAGTTCAAATATACTTTTCCCCGTTCTCGCCTCCTGTTACAAAGAGAAGTATGACATGGCGCGAGCGAGAGAAGACAATGTCTGTCCTAGGCGGGTAAAATTAAATATTCACATTGCTATCGACTCAGGGTCTGCTATCGATTTCTGTATATTAATTTGACGCTCGATTGAACATTAATATGGTAAAAGAAATTAAAGTGGATTGTTAAAATGAACCATTAAATCTTAAATTCTGGATACGCCCCTGACTAAAATGATTTTTTTTTTCAAGTATGATCAGGGGCACCGACTTCTTGTCAGATTCGTTAGGGAAAGGAAGGGGCAAGGAACATGCCAGGGAAGGGTGTCAATGAGTATATCCCTTCCTTCCTAAAAGAAATAATTTGTATTTTGTAAAATATCCTACATGGTGACTCCTTGATAAAGACATCATTTAACACCCGAAAATAGCATTCATCAAATTTTGCATTTGAGCGTACTTTCAATCACTCGATGTCTAATCTCAATTCTTGGATTTGTGAAATAGTGAAATACTTCTCTAGACTTTCATTGATATAGAATTACTGTCTTACTAGATCTAAAGGCTAGAAAGGGCATCGATCATGGAAGCGAGTTGCCCCACATCCAGAGGCTACAGGGCTGCAGCCCCTGGAAAGGTTTAAAACTCCAATAGTCGGAAAATCACCTCCAATTTCCTCTAGTACTGTATCCTATTTACTACATTTTTGGTGATAATTATTTTTCAGTAAGATAAAGTGTCGAGATTTTTACTCGCTTTCTTCTCTCGCTCACAAATTTACTCATCGTAAGTTGATTTTTCGGCAAGTGGCGTCGGTCCCCCATTCCAGGCCAAACTGTTCCCCTATAGACCAATTATGGGCGGCAGGGGGACACGGCAGAGGGACACACCGCCCCCCCCCCCCATTTCTATGGGTTGGGATACAATAGAGTATGTCCTCCCGCAAAAAATATTGAAGTCCTTTTTATTTCATACAATAGCTTGTCAGCGTAATTTTGGGGTAAAAAGTGATAACTTGAAAAAGTCGAGAACTTTTTTTTTTTTTTTTTTTTTTGCTTGCTTGCTTGCTTGTCAACAAATTTTGGGATAAAAGAAGACACTTGTCGGAAAATGTATGTGCCCCCCCCCCCCTGAAAAAAAAATACAAAAGGGATTGAGGCCCCAGGTGGTAGTGCTCTGCTCTATCTCGCTCATGCTTGATTCCTTTCACAACGCTTCCTGTCAGTCCATACCCTCAGTCACGAAAATCGAAATCAGGCAGTGAACTGCGTCCTTGCACATAACAGTTTAAACCTATGAAAATTATCCTCACATCGTCCACTTAACTGATTTTTAAACTAAACAGAACTGGAGGCAGTGACCAGTGGAATCGACACCAACTTGAGTGCACGCTAATGGATAAATTTCCATCATTTTTCCATCATTGTTTTCCAAAGGCAAACAGAGATGACTATTTGCAGTGGCTTGGTGAATGGAAGATGGCTGCTTTGACTCTAGCTTACTGAATAGCCCATCTGCAGCGGTATTCCAAAATGGGATCATGCTATAATCATTTGTTAAATTCAACTTCACGTTTGTATGATTACTTTAATGGTGTCAGATTATAAGCATATAACCCAATCAAATGTCATCAGGGGCTGCGGAACGTTTTTAGAGTGTAGGGCTGCCACCTAAACAGGTGGTCCAGGCCCTTGGGTTTTGAGGTTTTTGGATCCTACGTGCAATTTGTGATATTATCATTTTTTTTAAATTAATTAGGGTTTTCTTCTTTTCTTTTCTTTTTCTTCCCTTTTCGTATTTATAAAGCTGATATTGTGGGGGGGGGGGGGGACTGCAGCCCCTGTATATAGAATAAATCAGGAAATTTGATTTTGTCATGAAATTTCATGTTGGATGGTAAAATCTAGTTGTGATATTGCGTGCCATTTTTAGAGAGCCTTGTGTGTCTTCATTCTGCAAGGAACAAAGCGAATACAATTTGTGTTTGTTTCTATGGCAACCCGCTGGCCCGCTTGCTGAAGTGAAAATAATGCTTTTCAATGCACATTTCTCGGATCGTCTTTTGCATGTAACTATAAGTAATGACGAAAGACCGCCCGTCAGTAGTACTGTATAGAACAATATCTAAATGAGGAAGTAGGAATACGAAATGCTGGAACTTTTAGTTAGTTCTTAATTACCACATCAAGATACAGGCAGTTGTTGTTGGTGTTGTTTTTTGTTTTATTTGTTGTATTTTTGTCTGTTTGTTTGTTTGTTTGTTTTTTAGCTGATAACTCATTGGCTGGTGGTAGTTTTACCCAATATGCAATGTAACTGCAGGTAATGTGATATTTCTTCAATTCTAGCTGTCTTGATTTTTAAAAAAAAAAAGGCCTGAAAAAGGCTTATGATAATATGGTCTGTAATAATACTCTTATCATTATTTTGTCTCTTTCACCCCTCCATCCAGTGGCGGCGATTTCATGTAACGAGTGGAGGGGGGGGGGGGGACGGAAACACGGAAGGGCTCCGCTGAAAATCTGTTTCGAGAAGCGAGAGGGGCATGATCTTTATTATGCGAGCAAGCGAAGCGAGCGAGCTAAAAATAACCGCAAAAAATAATGAAAGAAGCCTGATTTAGCCATCAAAATGTATTCTATGCCTATTAAGTATTTAAGTGTTTGGCCTAAATTTGGTCACCTGACTCAAAATAGAAAAATAATACATTAAGCTTAAAAAATCGATGGGGGATGATCCCCCAAGAAAAAAAATCTCCCCCCCCCCATCGCCGCCTATGCCTCCATCTCTCTTTCGTTCTCTTCTTTTGTTCTTTCTCCTCCTTAATTTTTTTTCTCTCTCTCTATCTATCTTTCTTTCTCCCCCCCCCCCCCCTCTCCCCCCCCCCCCTCCCCCATTCTCTTTCTGCAATATTTTGACCGGGAATACGTTTCACGATTCAGGGAATCCTCCTTCCATACTAGTTCGATCATCGGGGAGGCCAGGGAATGAGGCAAAAAATACTCGTTTATTTTTTTCCCTACCCCATTTCTTTCCCCCTATATTCTTTAATGTTTATCTCTTTACCTAAATTAGAATTACATATGTATATTCAAAACAATTACATGTGTGCGAAAGAAAAATTACGATTCAAATGCATGCATTTGAATCGTGTCACAATCACAATCACAATCACAATCCTTGAGTGGTCACTAAGGTCACCCCTCAAAGAGTGAATAAAGAGTGAATATCACAATTTTTACTCTTAATTCACTGTTAATTCACTCCAAATGCACTCTCTTCTGAAATTCACCCCTAACAGAGTGAACGCGTTCAATCTTCTTTTTTTTTTTTTTTTGAGTATAAGGATGAATTGTCATTATTAAGAAATTGAAAATATGGTGAATCTTCTGACCATCCGACCAATCAAGTGACTTATACTATTGATTGAAAGATCAAATATTACACAGTTAATACAGAATATAATAGATTGGGGATTTTTACCTTTGATATTTGAAGTGTCACCGGACATCATCGGAGGCAGGAGATATCGATTTTTTATCCTCGATCATCAGCAAAATAGCTGACAGTTCACCTCCTGTATGCCATTTCTTTCATACAGAACGACGATGCACATCACTGATGGTTTCATTTTTCTGTTCAAACATTGGTTACTTGCACAGGTATATTCATCACGTGTGATGGTCTAATGAATGTTGTAGCTTGCTCCCTGTTTTTAGCAGTCCGCATGGTGGTATACGTCATCGATTATGAAATCGAAAAAAGACTTTATATATTATAATCACATGGCTATTTGGCGTTCGTCTGTTTGCAAACGTAAGTGTGGTCCTCGACTCTCTTCTACAATGCTTCTAAGACAACCAATAAATATGTTTGAATTTCTGCCAGCGAAAATGGCATCATGTACCGTTTGGAAATACATCTACATGATGATAAGGTACGCTGTATCTGCATAGCGGTGGTGAAGCCTCACAAAAGCACTTGCACGCATACTTAAAAATGCATGCTTAAAATGTATGCTTTTTCCATTGCATTAATATCGCAGACATTGAGTGCCGGAATATGCGTTGCTGTGGTACAGTATGCTTGAGGGCTTCAACAAGTGAACAATATTATGGCAAAAAGTGAGGTCTTCTTTTCAACTCCTACGTTCTCTCTCTCTCTCTCTCTCTCTCTCCCTTCCACTCTCTTTCTCTATAACATTTTGTCTGTTCCATGAGACAATCTTCTCTTTCTATATCTTCCTTTTTTCTGTATCTATCCCCCTAATCTCTCGGTTAGATCTTTCAGTGAACTGTCCCATCATCCAATGCCTTTCTGTCAGTTTAATAGGCACATCATGCTTGACCTTCAAGTTTGTGATAATAATTTTGGTTTCTTTCCTCTGCGTCTTTCAGTTACATCACGATAATTATGACATAATAACGGCTGACATCTATCTCGAGGTTCATGATATGATATAGCAGCGTTGGTAAAAACAGAAGTGTTCCAGAACCATTATTAGTCAGGCAAGATTTTAAGTATGAATTAATACTTAATACTTTTGGCAATACTACCCCCTACCAGGTATGTACCCCATACACATGAAAGTAATATGCACATTTAATTAGCCTAATAGTCGCGGCTTATACAAGCCTACGTAGTGCAATCACAGAAATTATATGACGGCCAAGTGGCCAACCGATGTCTGTTTCCATAGCCACAGAGCTTGATGCGCTGAGATGATTGCGACGTACGTTTTGTACGATGTACTCCAAATGCTTTGTGAAATATATGATGGAATACAAAATGATCATATTATGTACATAAATTACTGTATTCTCCAATACCCTGTCCATGGGTGACATGAGAATAAAATGTCATTGTCATTTTCATTTTCATTTTCATTGTCAACGTCAATGTCATTGTCATTGTCACTGTCATTGTCATTGTCCTGGCTCATGCATAATATTACACACAAAAAGTGAAATTTCCAACTGATAATCATTGAGACAGGGGCGGTGGAGCCGGGGGCAGGGGGCAGGGGCAAAATGTTTAAAGCACCCCAAAGTGTCCTCTTTTTCACTTCATTATGAAAATTACCCTTTTCGAACCTGTTCTGCATTGTGTCCCTTTTTCTTCTTACCAGCGCCCATTTTCTTTTTTAATAAGTGCCCTTTCACCCTTTAGTAGGTGCAGCTTTTTGCTACAGAAAGTTTTTTAGAAAATCAAAATCGGTCGACAAATGAAGGAGAAGAAGCATTTCTTGCGATTTTGAAATAAAACTTGCATAAATTAGCATTAATAATGTTTGAAACAAAATTTCAAAATTCTGTGTAGGAGTTCAGTGTATCTCATGTAACTCTACCAGATGAAACAAAAACAAAAACGAAAAACAACTGAGATGGCGTAAATATTCATATTTTGAATTACAGCGCCGTAAAAATTAAGAGCAACAACAAAGACCTATATTTATTCATTACTTATATGTACTCATCCATTCATTCATCCATTCATTCATTCATTCATTTTTTCTTTTTTGTAATTTGTTCATTATATTGCTATATTTTGTCGGATATCATGGTATGTTTGGGAAATGCTCCCTCCCTTTTTGTCAGAATCTTGGCTCTGCTCCTCTACCCATTTTGTCTGCAGTAAGGTTATCATTTCCACAATCATCTAGAAAGCAAGAGTAGAGCAATTATTCTTAGTCGTCGGGAAATTCATTGGCAAGAGTGTTTGGTTTTGCTGTTGTTTTTCTTTTATGATAAAATAAAGTCTGGAACTACAATGGGGCATATAATTAGGTGTCTGCAAGGTTAAGTAGCATAGATGACATAATTAAGGCCACCTTCCCTGCCGATATTATTTCCAAATCCACTTGGGGTAGAGAGTTTTGGTTGGCGTACACGGTAAGATGAAATTAAAGAGAGAGTGATTATTTTTAATGAAGAAAAATAAGTAGCTATAGCGCTAATACCTCTCTGTCGATAGGCATACAAGGCTGGAGGGGGGGGGGGGGGGTGTCTAGCTCCGTTAACCCCAAGACTTTGGTCTGCATCCTCGACTAAATTAAGAAATCCCGCCTTACTATAAACCGTAGTCCTAATACCCTATCGCGAATAGCACACGTCGGCGGACCAAGTCTATAACTCATCAACCAATTTCAACCCCAAAACAATTGGGGTGTTTTTACGCCCCCCCCCCCCCCTCCATGTTTCGCACGATAATTACGCAACGCGCAAAGCTGTCGCCGTGTGGTTTCGTTACTTTTTCGTTTGAAATCTCTCGCTCATTTTGCGACGACCGGGTGCACAGTTTCGATGTTACGTAGCATTTTATGCAAGCACGTCTGTCCAAAAATCGCTCCAAAACGTGATTTGTGTATAATTTTAATACGAATTGTGTTTTCAGTGAAAATTCATATATGTATGATATGATTACTTTCACTTTTGCTAGTTATAAATCAATTAATTTTAGGTTTTTTATGATTGCAAGAGTGTGGCCAAACAAAATGGGTGGAAACCATAAAAACAAAGACAAAAAGAAACCCACAGAAATACATCAAAAATTCCCAAAACACTACAATACATATGAAATAAATACTGATACCTGATTTTTTAAAGATGTTTATACTGAGGATGTTACGAAGAATATCTAGGCCCTATACCAAACATTCATAATCTTTGAACTTTAATGAAAATGTGATTTCACACATAAAAATTAGCATAAATACCTAATTAAAATAAAATGAAATTATTTTGAAGAATCCAACAAGCAAAGTTTCACAGCGATTGCATGGTCGGCGGCCGAGCTCAGAGGGGGACCAAAAAAAAAACCCCCCCCCCCCCCACCCCCCAATGGTTTAAGACACTCCAAAAAGCCCAGTGGTTTTAGGGTTAAGTTAGGCCGGGGCTTTCGAGAATACAGGCCTTTGTCAATACCAATATTTCGGCAATCTGCACCTCTTATTCGAGAGAGGAGGAGGTCTCTTCTTTTTTTTTTTAGCAATTACATATCCATTGTACTTTGATGACGAAACAACACTGTCGTAGAAGTGTCAAAATTTTGCTCATTCACAAATGTGGGGAAAATAATGGCAAGAGACAAAAGTTTCCTTCCTCAGAACTGTGGCAATTAGACTATTGAATTACATTTTAAGGCCCAAGTAAGAAGATAAATGTTTGTCAACAAATTAGCCAATGAAGTACAAAGTACAACCTCATGTATACAATGCAAATCTGATTTTAATCACACATTGAAACTCAAGCCATGATTTTTAATAAAACATATACATATACATATACATATATATATATCCTACCATTTCAGACTAGAAAATTTCTGTACATTATTTCAAAAGTCATTTACAATGCAAGAGAAATCGGAGGGCAAAGTTTGCAATGATAGCTTAGGCTTTCAAAAATAATTACACTGAAAAAGGTAAATGATGTTTTGTAAATGAACATAGGCATCAATCTTCAGGAGTGGTGGTAGGCACTGTCTGAAATAGAAGGGCCCCATTCCCAAAACTTGTCAAAAGCCAAATTTTTATTACACATTTGGAGTACACATGCAGTCATAATACTATTGAGAAACTATAGATTTAAGTAAAATGTATGGAAGCAAATGTGATCATCCCAATACCCACAATCACTTACAGGTCTATATGCCCATTTTTTACCAACAAATCATTGATGCTCATGGCTTGATATATTCATAATGTGAGCAGCGGCAATTGCCAGCAAATACCAAGCTTAAACACAAAAATAAAATTCAGTGCACTTCTATGTATACAAAAATTAAAGTACATGTATGTTCCAAAAAGCAGACATCAGAACTCAACAGACATGTCAGTATGAGTACCACTGCAATGTAAATACAGTCAACTCTGCCTAAGTCGAAGTCCCATAAGTCGAATAATCGCCTAAGTCGAAGGTCTATACGGAGTCCCATTCCTTTATTTTCTTTTGTTTTTGACCCCTCATAAGTAGTGTAACCCCTTCTGTCCAGTACAGTGTCACTATATGTAGGTGTATGAACATTGATAGTAGCCAAACATTTATAAGCCAAATTAGAAATGTTCTTTCATCATTACATTATTAGACTTCAAATGATTTCAGAACAACAAAAAATTGACACACTGCATATACAGTTAGGCCCACATAAACAAACTGCCAAAGAGCTACACATGTGGCCTTAGAAGGCAGAAAGCATTTACCTACAGCTTCTTTTTATACAGATTTCTATGATAAACACTGTCCTAGTGCAACCAACAAAAATGGGTCTTTTATACAGGTGGCCTTTCTATACAAATGGTTATGAAGGCAGATATGACTATTTCAATTTTTTCAGGAAGAAGAAAGAAATCTTGTACAATTGCCACATAGAGCAAGGAAAGTGTTTGAGACCAACTGAAAAACACAACATGAGTACTACATGACAGCATGTGACCACCTGAACAAAACAGATACTGGTCTGTCCAAACAATCACCTTGCTACCTGTCCCTCCTCTTTTGATGGATTACCTGGGCAATCCAACAAAGATAATCATATTGCATGAAGCCTTTACCAGCCTAGCACCAGACAAGAAGACAGGACTTTGTGGACCTTTTGCCTTACTTACAAATTAAAGTAACTAGAAAATTCACAATGTTATTTTCAGTTTCTTACAATATTGCTGTATTACAAAAGGCAATAAAATTCAAAACAAAAAGCTGCAGGATGTTATTACTTTAAGTGAGTATAACATACACTTGTAATAGGCACATATATTGACATAAAGAATTCTTACATGGACTTCAAAGCTAACAGATCACCAACATCGATGACAATTTTGACTGCATTGATTTTGACACTCAACCATTTCTGATATACATAACCACAAGGAAGTACATCTATATCAATAATACAGTGTTGGTCAAGATTAGATGAGGCTGGAAAATAATCTCAAGTATGATTTTAAATTCTCAAAGTAAAACTTCTAGTTTCCAAGTACATTTGATATAAGCCAATCATAGAAAAAAAATAGCCACAAATGATGTCTTCTCAATCAGTCTGCATAATTGAAATTCCACAAGCACCATGAAACCATGAAATCATTATGTTGGAAGTTAGTTTTTGTTTTTTCAGAAAGGGGCTAAAACATCAGAAACAGAAGAGTTTGAAACATAAAACTTATTCGGAGCTCTCTATGAAGATCAAATAAAATGCACAAAACATTAAGGGTTCAGGTTTGTGCCGGTGCACTTTCACTCCACAAATATTTTTCCCATTCTATATCGTAGGAAATTTATTGCGTTTTATAACATTAACCTTACCCTGGTCAAAGTGTGCTGTATTAAAGCTCTCAAAGGTATTTTGAACAACAAATATTCTAAACAGAACATGTACCAGTACATGACATTGCCTTATGAATCTAGAATACTCTGAAAATATGCAGTCATACCACAATAAACCATATCTGTAATTTCACTCAGACATGTAGTAAATTCATTGGGTATGGTATGAAGATCATTTTTAAGAGCCAGCTCCTTCACAGTACTTTCAGAACCTTTACAACACCCGCGTAGCCAAGGGGGGGCAGTGGGAGGGGAGGCAGTCGCCTCCTCCAAAACGCAAAAAAAAAAAAAAAAAAAAAAAAAAAAAAAAAGAAAGAAAGAAAAAAAGAAGGAAAAAAAAGCGTGAGCGAGAAAAGAAAAATGTAAGAGAACGTAAGAAGAGCGGGAGCAGACAAGGAACAATTCAAAGACACACTAGAGCTCCCGCGCAACTCCCCCCCCCCCCCTGCACCCTACCCCTAGGGAGCGTGCTTCGCGCACTTAGTGATTCGCACGCTTCGCGTGCTCACTACTGCCCCTCCTAAATTGAAATCATAGCTACGCCACTGCTTTACAACAAGGCCATACTGCAGTGTTAACACCCATGATTTCATGATTTCAAGACAATCCATCATATCGAATGACCTTGCTGAATACGTTCATATACCGGTCAGACAAAAATACAAATCTTCCTAAAGTTACAATCACAAAGCTATCACATGATTACGATGTCCAAATAATGGATACGATGACATACTGGTCATTTTAATCTGGGGTGATATTCTGAATATTTCTTTTCTCGCAATTTTAATGAAAGATATTTTAACTGTGATAACAAATCTCAATTCATGGCACATCACTGGTGAACGACTGCAAAGGTGACTGCATTTGTGGAAGACATTTTGAGTAAAACCAACAATAAAGTTGCAATTCAAAGTTTAAAGTGACAATTAAAATCATTTCACTACAAAAAAAAGATAAGTAATCTTCCGAATACCACCCCTGATTCCAAACCAGTGTAATAATACATGCCACAACAAGAAACATTGGAGCAATTTAAAAAGCTAAATCCCATGCTTTAATTCGGTACATTTTTTCCATTTGTTTCCAGCTGTAGGGCACAAGAGTATATAACCAGAAGTCATAGCAAGAATGTGCTGAACACTAATGTTGCAATGCAGTGTGGACAAATTTATATATATATATATATGTGATATGGGGAACGGCAAGCACTCTCATCATGTTCTCCAGCAAGGCCCTTTGCTTTTCAAGAAGAGGGCAGTTAGCCGTTTCATCGACTTCATAGCAACAAGAAGCTGCACAGGAAATCATCAAGTGTTCTACCATGCATGAGAGGTTTGCTGAAATGATCCTGTGTATATGTTTGAAAGTACAAAGTGCACATAAGTCATGTGCTCCTCAACATAGAGTGAAGGAGCAACTTTGCACAATGCTACACGGTTCCTTGGTTACCATATCCAGCACAATAAACCTGGTTGATGAATATGGCAGTGGTACTTTCAGTCTTGTCTGGTTTGATGATGAATACAGTGCTATTCCACGCTGTCTGTGTAAAGCTTATGACGGCACACTGGGCATGTTCCAGACTGAAATACAACAAAAGAAAATACTGGTAATACATCATTTTGGATAGGCATGAGGATTGGGACCTCTATGCCCAGGAGGGAAAGGGGTGCAAAAGACAATTTATGGTTACCATATGCCCAATCCAAATATAATCAATCAGAACGCATTAGGGAGCGAGTTGGATCAGTTAGTAAAGCGTCTGCCTGTTCGAACCAAAGATCGTGGGTTCGAGTCCAACCCAGGCGGATGACTGAAGCCTATGTTGTCTGTTATCGTGCCCCTCCCGTTTCATAGACGCAGGCTATGCTACAGTGGAAAACACTCCGTCCCTCGGATAGGACGTTAAATGGAGATCCCGTGTAAAGGAGAGTCACCACTTTTGCATGTTAAAGATCCCACTGCACTATTCGTATAAGAGTAGGGGGAAACCCCGGTGTATATGGTCCACCTGCACACCCCCAATCAGTCACATCGGGAGGAGAAACCTGAGGGTTAAAGTGATTCAGTTCGCTTTTCGCCTCCCAGGCACAGGTGACGCCAAACCAAATAATAATAATAATAATAATAATAATAATAATTAATGATTTCTGCACCTTGCCACTGGACTTGTTTTACATCTACCAAATGATCAATACAGGAATGTTCTGTGCTAATCTCTTTCAAGTCAAGAATATCACTTCACCCCAAAACATATATGTAATTTCACCCTGCTGAATGTATTATGGAAAAGAAACATGGCAACCATCTAAGAATATTCACCTGCCTTAACTTTTATCATATCATACTGAAAAAGAACATTTTCCCCCTTTTTCCACAAATAATGGCTTTTTCTAAAGTGAAATAAAGCATGGGTGAACTTACTTTCTTCAGCCATACTGTGATGCACTGGCTGTGGAAGTTATGTTTGCAAGGAAGCTGGTCAAGGGTTTCTTCAAGCATGTACTCACAATGGCAGATGGAGCAAAATGCCTCTTCCGCTGTAATTAATATAGAGTGACAGAGAAATAACTTCACAAATGGTCATTAAGCTAACAAATTTCTACTGTCTTAGTTCACAACTCTCCACTTTGTTCAAGGGTGAGACTACAAATAGCCAAAATTCATAACTTTTTCCTTTAGTTATTTTTCATCAAAATCTTGAATGCTGATCCATTATTACAACAGAAAAGTTCTCAGATACTAAGGAATGTGTCCAAAAAGAAACAAGTGAGAGGAAACATCTGCTGGGTAACTTGCCAATTTATTGCCCTTAACGATTCTGAACGATTGTCATTCTGAAAGGAAGTCATCTAACACAGTACATTTTACACTTTAACAATGAACACTCTTTTCAGCACATGTTGTCAAATTAATGAGGAAGTGCATTATTTGTAAAACTACAAGGTTTTATGACCAATGTCAATGTTCTACACTAATTATATTCTTAACTTCCACCAGAGTCTCCTGCCAGAGACCCACAAGATAATCAACCTTCACATAATTCTCTACCTAACCCAGGGGCAGCATTTCCAGGGGCAAGGGGGGCAACCCCCCCCCCTCCCCCCCCCCCATTCATTTTTCAAGTGATCAAAAAAAAAAGAAAAAGAAAAACAGAGAGGACAAAAAAAAAGAAAAAAGTATGGGAAAAGAGAGGGCTGGGTCATGCAACTATATAATACCCTTATTTTTTTATTTAAAATGTAAATACATTTAGCTATGGGTCATCTTGCCCCCCCCCCCATATCAAAATACCCTGGTGCCACCCCTGACTTAACCTAAAACCACAAGTGCAACCATTACCCTTATCCTACATTTAAATGTATATCTTTGCAGAAAAGAAATGATGATGTGTATAATGTGTATCTGAACTCCTCATTCTTTGTACTTATATTTTTTGTTTTATTTCTTTTGTTTGTTTGTACAACACCTAGACATAGATCTTTCCATATAAGTGCTACGATAAGCTCAACTGTTATTGTAATTATTAACAAAACAAACCTGGAACAAGCAAAGGTACTACCTAAGCAAACATGAAATCAGTGCTCACAGTCCTCACACATATAGTTTCAGAATTAGATATAAATAGTGTGTGAGTCAGATTTGAAATCACGGCCAGTATTCAATTCAATACTTTAAGTAAAACTTTTACTAAGAATTTTGCTTGGCTAAGAAATTTGCTTAAGGCATAATCAATTCAATACTCTGAATTTTACTTTATTAAGCCAACTTTAAGCCAAAATTTTTAACTGATAAGCATTGTGACATCATACTTTCAATGCGCAATAAAAGTGTCACATCAAATACGCTATGATAAAATTATGCGTAGCTCATGATGACTGCGTATAAAAACCTATGCCTGCCAATCAAGGCCTCCAAAATAATTGGCTTAAGTCTCCTAGGTAGGTGTCTCAGATTTTGTAATAAAATACTTAGCCGAAATACTGAATTGAATACCAAATTTTGCTAAATACTTTTTGTAAGTAAAAAGCTAATAAAAATACTCATATATCTGAACTACGCATTGAATTGAATACCAGCCAAGGAATCCTGTTAGTGTGGAACTGACTGCGTAACATGACTGTCTCGTCTGACAGTCAGATACTTACAAACCATCTTCTTGGTGACGGTAACTTTCTCCAATGATTCAATGGTCTCCTGGGATGCAGGGGGAGGTGCTCCACCATTGTTCTGTGCATGGTTGGCAGCATCAAAAGTGTGCTGTGCAAGAAGGCTTAGCACAACATTCTATGAAAAGAAAAAAAATGACAGAGATTACTGTTTTTTAAAAACACATTTCCCTCCCTACACGATCTGAAAATTTCAAACTCAAACACTGCAGTTCTGTTCCCATCAAATTAATTTGTAACCAATGAAATGTAAAGTTTATAAATAAAGTGGGTTTTTTTTAAGATGATTAAGCAAAGGATCAGCATTTCATGTTGTTTTGTCATTTTTCTTTAGGTAATGTTTTTTTTGTTTTCATTTGTTGATTCAGAGAGCAGCATACGCTGCTATAAGGAAACCTCCTTTATCATCACTTGTACAGAAAAAGTAAATGTCTCTGAAGACTACTTTTCATTTTCCTTGGACAGCATTTCTCTCCAAGACTTCTACAAAAGAATCTCTGCATAAAGACCACCTGTTTATAACAACTGTTGGGGTTTTTTTTGTCCCATGAGTGACATTTATATACATCACTTTTGACTGATCATATATTTCAGCCAGTGTTTATATGTTCTGAATAAGACAGGGGTGGTCTACCTCTATTAGCAGCTCAACAAATTCTCCTCCAAAGTCTCTTCTGGCACGAGACAGCATGTTGAAAAGAACTGCTGGAGAAGCTTGAAGCATCAGAGGACCAAAGATCGGAGA
This sequence comes from Echinometra lucunter, assembly GCA_029962745.1. Lineage (NCBI taxonomy): Eukaryota > Metazoa > Echinodermata > Echinoidea > Camarodonta > Echinometridae > Echinometra > Echinometra lucunter. The sequence goes on from CM057151.1 coordinate 8,568,129, forward strand.
TGCCAGCAACACAAGGTGATCCATCATGGGTGTTGGGTCATCTTCAGATGATCTATCACATCAAAATGGAGAGGAAGGGAGAGGAAGAAAGCTTTATTTTTCTTAAATGTGATACGCTGGTTATATGGTGATTTATCAGCTTAATTCAAAAATAGAGTAGAGCATGCAAGCAATCGAGTTTAATTTTCAAATGAGATGTAAGATATTGAATTGAATTAAATTGAATTCTCATTTATTTCCTTCTGATCAGTCAATAACATAATGTACAATATTGCAATAAATTACACAGCATGTACAGAGGTGTCGAACACACGATGTTATAATTCAAAATGAATGTTATAACAGACAAGGTTTGACATCTATAAAAATTTAGAAATTTTAGTTTTGTACAGATCACCTCTGTTGTCAGCAGATATTAATAATTAGCTTCTCTACACTACAATGAACTGAGAACTCTCCCTTCAATACTTTCCTTAATTCTTTTCATTCCTGTGGATTATAGAGTAACAAAATTTTTGAAAGTACTACTTATCTGTTTTCGAAAAATATATATAAGCAAGAGATATAGAATCATGTGTGCCTAATAAAAGAAAGGTTCTAACAATTTGCCTCTAATTTTTGTTTGCGGTTTTCTGAATGCATTCTGTAAGTATGCCAGTTGCTGGCACAAAAAATCTAGATTAGCAATGCACTTTGTTTCCATGGGAAGAAAAGCTGAACAGCTTCCAGTACAAAGAAGAGAACTTACCTCTCTCCAGGAGGGTTCCTGCCAGGAGTAGGAGTTGGGGGAGGTGTCTCACTTCTTCTATTCCTTGCTGTAAACCCATACTCCTGGCCACTACCTGAAGAAGCCTGTACTTGTGTTGGGCCATTACCAACTCCTCTGGGAGTAGAAGATGCATTTCCAAGTGGAGGAAATTCTTGCTCGTTGTTAATGTCTGGTACCGAATCCACGCTGGGTGGAACCCTATTTCCTGAAGTGTTGTGATTAAGGATTGTCTCGCGACCCCTACTCCGATCCTGATAAATCAGTCTCTGTCTCGGTTCCCTGGAGGGGTAGGAATGTTCCATTTCAATCTGTCTCCAACTAACAATATCCTCATTGTCAATGTTTTCGATTCTGCTGTATGTCCTAGTTTCTCTCTGATTTTGTGTTGCTAAGGTATTTCTGCTGATTTCGGAACCACTACTTTCATCAGTAGTTTCAGCGTTTACTGACAAAGCTCTGTACAGTCCCCTTCTGCTTGGAATAGTTGGGGCATTTCTCGTAGTGTTTCTCACTGAAGGGTATGTATCATTATCAGACGATGATGACAACCTAGAATGCCTCCTATGTAATAATCCTGTCACAGGACTGTCTCTGAACACAACATCAGGTGTGTCACTTTGTCCTCTTTGAGGAATACCAGATGGTTCTGAAGATAATGGCACATGTGTTGAAGAGTTTGGAGTCTGTTCATATGAGGAGGACACAGAGTTTCTACTGTCAGACCTAATTCGAGGAACCCATACATCATCATCACTTGGTGTAGCATCAAGCTCAACCCTGGATAACGTGGCATCATTCCTAGAGTTTGTTCCAACTTGTCCAGATGGCATTCTTGGAGACTGAGTAACCCTGGTGGTCAATTGTGATACTGCTGAATTGACATCAATCATCTCCCTCTGTCTGGCTCTGGATGTCATACCTGATACACTTTGCCTGGCAAGCCTTGGTCTTTCACTTTCACTCCTGTCCTGACCAGTCCCTAGTCTATCAAGGCTTCTTCTCACACTGTTTGGTTGTCTTTCTAGGACATCTGTGATGGGAGTATTGCTAGACTCTTGTAGATCTGTTGCTACAGCTGTTGCAGGTTGAATGGTAGGTCTACCAGTCTCAAATCTACTTTGATTCTCCTCGTATTGAGAAGAACCTGTCCTTAATGGCACTCTAGCAGATGATAAAGGTCTAGGGAGCATTTCAGCTGATATTCCAATATTGTTTCTTGAATTATTCACAGATTCTCCATTTGAATTTTGTCTGGCAATGTCATTCTCAATAGTTCTATGCTGAGTTTCTGGTAGGCACTGATTCAAGGGCCGAGTTCTTGTGCTAGACAGTGGTCTACCGCTGTCTAAAGAGTTTCCTACAATATGTGAAGAAGCTGACGGATCCTGAGGGCTGTCTCCATTTGTAGTAACTTCTGAAGAGCCAATAGGTACATCTCTTGTTCCCTGAGGATCAATTTTTTCATTTCCATTTATTGAGGGATGACCTTCATTATCCTCACTCTTTCTTTCAGCTGCGGGGGTTTGTGATTTTTGTCTCACAACCCTTCTTCTTGGACTGGTAGTGGACACACTGACCACTTCCACCTCAGTCTGTCTTCTATCATTAGCACCTGAAACAGCACTTGTGGCACCAACAGGATTGGAAGTCTTATTGGAAGATGCAGTATTTATCTGCTCTTTAGGAACAGATGGGCGTTTTACTTTGGGCCTCACACTTCTTACCTGTGATCTTCCTCCTTGCAAATTGGCTGGTCTTATTTTCTGATTATTTAACAGAGGCAGTGTCTTTATGTCAGATGTTGATGAACTCCCATTGTCAGTGCTACTGTTGGGATTGTTGTTTTCATTATCATGCTTTTCACTGTAATGATCTGGAGCATCATCTGCTAGGGTCTTCTTTGACAATGTCTTCTTATTCAGCCCAATTCCTTCATTCACCTGTGGTTCCACATGAGGTTCTCTCCTGGAAGCTCTCTGGAAAGGAATCAAACTCCCAACAGTTGTCATCCCTCCTGATGAGGACTTCTTCTGAAACCCTATATCAGCAACTGCTTTATTCAAGGTGACACCATTTCTCTTGGTTGACCTGGTCAATGATGAATTTCTGCCTCTTCCAGGCGGAGCTGATGGTACAAGTTGTCTGTTTCCCATAGCTGCTTGTCGCGAAGGGCTATGAGAGCTTCGACTCAACGATGCCTCTTTGGCCTTCTGGGACGCCTGGACCTTTCTAAAAGGCATTATGAAATCAGTCTACGGATGAATAATGGAGAAACAGGTGGGCCATTGTGACTTTCAGAGTGTCACTTTGGAGTGCACTTTCTTTGACTTGATGATAGAAGGCTGTGACATGTAGTAAGTACATGCTTTTATCACAGCAAGTTCGCTCTCATATATACTAGTTCCATTTCCACTTTTGTTGTTTCATGCTTGGTGCAGTATATCATCTTCATGACCCTATTACAAAGGAAAAGGAAAATAAAAGAGACACATAATTTGTAATTTCAAGTCAAGTAATACTTTATAAATGAACAGAATGCCAATGCAATGGCAATATTTATCAAAATTTATAATATAATTAGCTTCCATGAAAGGAACAAACTCTGAAAATAGTTTCATCATCTTTCTTTCAACAGCAAAGAATGCACAAACCGGAACAATTTCATATTTTACTCTTGATGACAAAAAATAAGTTAAACGAAAATGCATCATTCATGGGGGAAAAAGAGAAATACAGAACACCTTTCCCACTGTTTATCCTATTCATTCCTTTTTGCATGATTCAGAATTTAAATTAGGAACTCTGCCATTAAATCATCTACTGCAAGTTATGTAAGGTGTTCAGTACCTACTCAGACGACTGTACATGTGTTTTGTTTCATTATTCTGATAGGCATGCATAATACATTTGCACTTGCAGTGTGTTTCCATGTACAAGTGAACACGCCTGTCACAGAACTTGAATTTCAACATCATAATCCCTGATGAAACTTAGAATACCTACCCTAACTAGTTGATAAGTAAACAGATCATATGTCCAAGACAGATGTTGTTTTATCAAATGTTTATTTCAAAGCCAAGCCCATAAGGCTAGAGACCGAATGCCATAGCTGGGTCAATTCTTAGAATCAGGATATGAGAGTTTTAAAGGAGCACAAGAATATCACCAGCAAAACCAAAAATAAATAAATAAATAAATAAAAAACCAATTATTTTGGAATGATCTCTTCTATTTAACCTCTTATCAACTTGATCAAATTTGGGCTATTTTAGTTGAAGATCTTGCTCTTTCAATTCAAAACCAATGGAGACTGACAAATCACTTGCCATCTGTAATATTTGTGACAGTAGAAGTGATAATTCTTCATCCAAATACACGATGGTATTAACTATGAGATATCTAACTTAAACAGGTACATTTGGTCACCTCGCTTGCAGAATTCATTTGCTTTCCCTTATCCATCTTGTATCTGAATATTATATGAGCGAGCGTAGCGAGCGAGGAAAATCATATACTTTTTCATGATAGAAGTGAAAGTTCTTCATCAAAATACATGATGGGCCTTTAAGATATCTATTGTGATATATTTGGTCACCTCTCTTACCTAATCTATTTGCTTTCAAAGACCATCCTGTATCTAAATATTATACGAGTGAGCGCAGCGAGCGAGGAAAATAATTCTTCATCAAAATACATGATGGGCCCCAAGATATTTAAATTATATATTTGTTTATCTCACTTGTCAAATGTGTTTGCTTTCTGAAAATGTCCTGTATCTAAATATAATACGAGGGAGCGCAACGAGCGAGGAAAAATATGCTCTCTTTCGTGTTACCAGTGTTATTTCGTCTTCAAAATGCACAAACAAATAAGCTGAATATGACTCTATTTGGGCACCTTACTCCTCTTTTTTTTTTTTCCCTCCTTCCTCTTCCCTCTCATTTCTCTCTCTGTCTCTCTCTTTTTTTTTTTTGCCGACAGTGATCGCGAATTTGCCAACAAGCATTTTTAATGCGGGGGTGTCACACCCCCCCACCCCCCCACCCCCCCCCCCTCTAGCGACGCCCTGGTTTCCAGACTCCAACAGGTTATGGAACTCCTTGCCAGATGAACTAGTCAATACTACCTCTGCTAACCTCTTCAAGCAGGAGGTACAGAACATCTTGTTTCATTAAGAGAGGAGCAATGATTTTTAGCTGCACGTAGTAGAATCTACTAGCACTATGCAGAAATCTTTTTAAAGAGCACTGTACAAACACCACACCAGACCTGCCAAATATAGTACGACAATACACCTGATGGTGGACTGTACTTCACAAGAAGAAGAAAAGAAGAAATATGGACATCTGCAAAGTTTGGACACACCACCATACTCTAAATTCAGTGTGGATTAAGCCACATTGAAATCAACAATACATTTTTAAATCATTCAAAGAGCATGAAATTTGAAGAGAGGGGGAAAAAAAAACCTGCCACAGCATATATATGAAACATACAAATCTAATGTGAAAATGATAAATTTTGCATGTAAGTTACAAGGCCAGGGTCAAGGACAAATATTAAAGGTAAACATCCACACACTGATCAGCATGCCACCGCATCATTAACCGAGTACCGTTACACAGCCAAGATGAGTGCCAGCATACATGTAGATCTGCATTGCATTCCAATAGAAGCTTCTATGCACCTACCTATGCAGGGCTCCACAGCTCAAAATACAGATATTTTTTCATTGAACAATTCTATCAAGCAATTTTAGGTACTTACAAACATTGTCGATAAAAAAATCTTGTTCGATTAAAAAAAGGATGGTCCAAAAAATGAGTCTTTATCCTCCAAGATCTTCAATAAATCTTTTCCACAGGCAGTTGTTAGTTTGCAAATGCGCATGCACAAGTTCGTGTTTTGCTGCTATGTGAAACGGCAATCGCTGGAATGGCTTCAGCTTGGCGTACAAAAAGGGCAATTTGGGGCGCGTTTCATGAAATCATCATAACTACGTAAGATCAGCGACATCTCGGAGTTGTCGGTCATCTTGTCTGTGAAGTGTTTCACAAAGCCGTCTTTGCCAAGACCAGCAACAACTTCCCTGACAAATGACTTGTCGCTCCTCCGAATATGTCATATCTTTTTAGCACGCCATCACAAGTCACCTTTCCGTCAAATATGGGTAGCTCGCCGGCAGCGAAAAATAAGGAATGTTTATTTCTTAAATACAAATATTTCTTGAGTTCCAGACTCTCATTCCATAAAAGGTTATTACTGATGCTGATATAAAAGTCTAACTGAAATAACCTAAATGTCCTAGCGACGTTTTAACCCTCCAGCAAGTACATGTAATTGTGATTAATATTGATTATCCTACCATCAGTTTCCCATAGAAAACGGAGCAGTCTGTATTTACAGGCCCGTAAGTACGATAATTCAACACGTATGAACTTCTTCCATATTTCCCTTTTTTGCAATTACAATATTTATTGAAATCATATAAAATGTATTCGTTAATGAATTAATGTCAAAATTTTGATTGCAGAATATCCCAATTCAGTATTTTTCAAAAATTAAAACAAAATATGGGTCTGCTTTCAATAATTTGTCAATTACGGAGTCCTCTTAATTACAAATCTAAATTCGCAAAGCGCAACAACAGCTTTTCATTTATCAATTTTAGAAATTCTCAGATGTCACAATTAATGTAGTTTTTCACGTGAATGCAATGTTTGTATTATGTTTATCAAATCCCATTTATGTTTTTCTAGATTCTATACTTTTCCAACAATTAGAGCAAAGTTGAGTCTAAAATTGTGTTGGAATGATTGATGATAAATCCAGTGGATTATGATCAAGGCTATCTTTTTCAGCCGGTAGTATCGATATCTTGAATTTGTGAGATGTCGGGCTTTCGTGAAACACTTCGTCAGGTCCATGACATCTCCGTAGATCATCGACAAGAGATATACTGTCATGGAGTTGGTTTCATGAAACGCGCCCCTGAATGCCTGATGGATTCTAGATCCTGAGATCTAAACACATGAGGCGAATTATGATTTCCAAACAGAATATTTAAGATAGTAGCATTATATATATATTATATTTTATCAAAATCTTATTTACTTGAAAATGTTATTAGTAGGACTAGGAGTTTTCACCGTGGCACCGTGGCACCGAGAAGCAGTGGTTCCTCTCAGGACGCTGCCACTCCGTGGCAGTGTCCTGGGGCTAAGATCTGCCATTGCATTGCATTGGGGCTTTTGTCGATTGTTTGCTTCATGCATCTTCGTATTCATGCAACTTAACCAGTTAACTAACAAATCAAATGTAAATGCACTTGATCTGCTGCTTTTCCACCATTTGTTGTGCATTTTACTTTGACTAAGTTTGAGATGTTACTCACCAATCCCTGCTCTTACTCGATGTTTCCATAGTTTACAGATAACATGCGGTAAATAATGGGATTGGGTTTGCACGTATCTCCAGCTAGCTCCGTTGATATTTACATTTTTTTGGTGATCGTCTTTTTCTTCTAAACAGCTCGTCTAAAGAACATTCGACTTACAGTGTACTATACTAGTACTATGAATAACTGACCAGTACAGTACTTTACATGCAGGGCACATGCAGGAGATAACATTGCTTCGTCGATTTGCTTCAGCGTAGAGCCAATAAAAGCCACATTCATCAAAAGCAAATGATTCAGAGATCAGAATCGGGCTCTTATCTCACGATATTTCCACGAATTAAGGGTGGCGGCACCATAGGGTATTCCCCCCCAAAAAAACATTTTAAACTGTATGAGAACTAACTTTTTTTTTTTTTTTTTTTTTTTCTCTTCAGCAAATTTGGGGTGTATGTGACCAGGCCCCAAGGAGCCGGGGGTGCTGGGTGTGCTGCAGCACCCCCATGAATTTTTGAAGGGAAGTGTGCAGCACCCGCAGAGGGATCGTGCTGGGATGCTGCAGCACCCCCTGATTTTTATGAGGGGTAACATATAGCACCCATCTGAATAAGTTATTTTCCCATCCTATTTTAATATTCTTCATATTAGGCCTATAATCTAATTCTTCTTTTTGTAAACAAAAATAAACAAAATAAGCACTCTTATTCCTGCAGCTAGATGCTCGAATATCATACTATTTGGTCAACGAGTTGTCCGACTACTATATATCCTGGAATTCTGCAGGAAGATGTTCATTCTAAAAGTCATCTGGTGTATGTCGGTGATAAATCTCATGGAAAGTATAACTTTTGTCAGTATAGCTCGCTTTGCTCACTTGTAGAAACAAAATGGTTCAGGAATACGGGCAAAAAGTTCCCCAAAGAGAGTCATATTCGGCAGACAGGTGATCGAATATATTATTTAGATAGAGGATTATATCGTATTTTGATGACGCTGCGCTCACTCGTATATATTTAGAAACAGGATGGGTCTTGTGGGAAAGCAAACGAATTCGGCAAGCGAGGTGACCAATTTAGAAATAGGCCCATTGTGTATTTTGATGACAAATATTATCACTTCTACTTATAAAAAAAAGTGTATATTGTTGTCTCGCTCGCAGCGCTTGCTCGTATAGAGGATGGTTTGGGAAAACAAAAAAATCCGGCAAGTGAGGTGACCGAATGTACACATCATATTTCTAAACATGCATTAAGTGTATTTCGATGTCGAAATAATATACTTTATCATGTCAAAAGAAAAAGGTTTTCCTTGCTTGGCGCGCTTTGCTCGATTGTAATATTCATGCATAAACAGGGTTGTTTTGCAGGGTTTTGCAAGACAGCAAATAATAATTGTACCAATTCTGGTTACTGCCAAAAAATTCATATTTGGCAGCAAGATGACCATGCTATTCAGATAATAGGCCTTGCACTCTGACGGCTTCAGTGCATCCCTGTGCAAAAAATAAAATAAAATCGTTCCCAGGGGCCTGTGTATGTCCCCCTCCCCCCCCCCCCCCAAAAGAAAGTCAAGGACCTCTGATTTTTTTCTTTTCTTTCTTGTCAGCAAATTTTTGGACAGTTTGCCCCCGATATAAAACAGATTGATACCCCTGCTTGTGAGCATGGGCATCAATCGGGGGAGGGACAGCGGGACATGTCCCCCCCCCCCCCGCCCCAACAAAAATAGGGGCGGGGGTACAGTTGAGCATATGTCCCACGTATCCCCTCCCCCCCCCCCCAAAAAAAAGGGGGGGAAAGGACACCTGAATAAGCCCAAAGGTTATGTTCCCCATTTTTTTTTTTTTACAATAACAGTCACCTGAAAAACAAAATGGCGATAAATTTTTTGATATACCCTCCCCCTCCCCCCCCCCCCAAAAAAAGCTGGTGACTTTTTTTGGTTGTTTGTTTTTGATTGACAGCAAATTTTTGATAGTGTCCTCCTCTTCCCCCTCCCCCCCCCCAAAAAAAAAAATGAAAAAAATTGTGTATATATGTTTATATATATATATATATATATATATATATATATACATACATAGATATATATGCCTATTAAACCTACATATTTGGAAGAACAAAGAAAACTCGATGAGTCGAGACGTAGCTTCGCCTCGAGTTTTCTTTGTTCTCCCAAATACACATTATCATGGGGCACTGCAATACAAGCGAATGAATACATGTACTGTAACTTGTCTCTCATCTTAATCATTTTACTCGCACACCTATTCCAACTCTCTTTATTCCAAGTTGTACATTTACTTTCTGATTCAGATCATAAATTAGTATGAATCTGTCTTGAGGACGAGCTTTCTAAGGACGAATAATGTGAGGGTCGAGTTGTTTTGGCTCCTAGACACCAAAGATATGGGGTCGGCGTCGCTGGTTACGCCGATGATGTGACGTAATTATGTAGGGGCTAGCCTATGGTAGGGACCGCTATATCGTTTAAAGCGTCTTTTTTTTCCCTACCGTTGCTGCGTAAAATTGCAGAACTTCACTCAGGAAGCGACTTGTGCGAGAGGCTACACAGAACACACGCAGTACGACGTCTCCAACTAGTAGTAGTAGGCCTAGTACGAATACTTACGCTGAAAGCATGGCTGACGCCTTCGGGCGTCCATCAACCAACTATCGCGGTGTCAGCTGCACTTCAATACATGAACAATTCCATCCAAAACTATATAAACCTCTCATAATTCTCTACCACAAAGTATGAGTGACTTTTGATATAGTTATTTTTCTTCAAATCTAGCTTACATTATGTGTACGCAGCTAGCCCATATCACATGCATTGGAAGCCGACGCGATCGACGAACTAAGTCCACGCGCATGCGTAGTGCGGGTGTACTGCGTAAATCATATTCTCTATATTGATGATAGCCTCTCGCACTAGTCGCTTCCTGAGTGAAGTTCTGCAATTTTACGCAGTAACGGTAGGGAAAAAAAAGACGCGCCCGGCGGGGGGGGGGGGGGGGGGGGGGGGGTCAGAGTTTCAGGAATCAGTTGAAAACTCGTTATTCATGAAGCACCCCGGGGAAGCACCGGCGTAAATCCGTTTTGAGGAGGGGGATGATCACTTTTTTGCCAATTTTTTTCCCGTGAACTCACACTTAAGTATATATACACACACACACACACACCATCATGCACCCGCGCAGACCCCACACACATATAATTTTGTTATTATTTTGCGAGTGAGTGAAGCGAGCGAGCGAAAAATAACCACTTTTATGGTTTTTAAGAGCGTTTCAAATAAAAAAAGTCCACCATATGACCATCATTTATGACATTTTTATAAAAAAACTCACCAACTTATTAATGACAATTATCATTTATTCCTTAAAATGAGGGGGTATGTTTGTACACACCATCCCCCCTCTCGAAAAAGTGGGGGATCGATATATCACCTCCATCCCCTCGGGATTACGCCAATGTTCTGAAGCGATTACTAGTACAAATATACAAACATTTATAAAGGGGAGGGGATCTGCGCAAACAAAGAAGAAAAAAAAAAGAAAAAGAAAAAGAAGAGAAAATGGTGACAGAGCGTAGTAAGAGAAGGACCAGACAATTTTCAGAGAAATGTCAAGGCTTCCACTCTTCTTCCAGGGAGGGGAGAACCTCCTCCTTGCACATCAGAGGTATAGGCCTACATGTTTTTCGTTTTGGTTTTTTTTTTTTATCCAGTTTCTCAGTTATTCATGGTCTCCAGGCCATTTTCTTCACAACCTGAGTCGAAATATTGGGAAAGAGTTTTAGAGACAAATTTTTTTGAAGATGAAGCCAACGCAAAAGAAAAAATAAACTGCAGTCAAAGAAAGAAAAGTCCACACATTTGAAAGTAGTTGCCTATAATTGCAACATTTTTTTTTTCATGATGATGTAGGCTGCATGGGGATGTAGCCTGCCTGGGAGCCCGCCCCAAGATCATGGAAAGCGCTGTCTCTTGTGCCAGGGACATGCCACTCTTGTTTGCAGAGTAGATCAGAGTCTGGTCCTTCGGACCCTTCGGAGTATCTCTGTGAGTCTGGCTGGCCGCAGCACTTTTAAGGCGACCTGGGGAAAAATACTCATGTCTGAGAAGTAAGACTAGCAATGAATGCCGGCATCAACTGCCTGTGGCGCAGTGGTCAAAGCCACTGTCAGCGCTCGATAAATTAGTCAATTATTAAAAATGAAATTAATAACAGATATTCTTCAATCTGGTCGCTGATTCTCCCCCCCCCCCCCCGCCCCCTCTTCAGGCGGTCAACCATACACATATACTTGTTCCGGATTCGAGAGATACCCCCTTTTTAAAGATGAAAATGGGTTAGGATTTTGACCCCCTATATCATGGGCTTTTGGAAGGGAAGCCAGCAAACTTCCCCCCCCCCCCCCCCATCACAGGTTTTTGGAAGGGAAGCTCGCAAAATTACCCCCTAAATGAAGGATGAAGCTGCATTACCTACTTCGGAATTGTTCGGGGGTTGGAAACTAACCATTTCGGGACCCTATTTCAGGATTGTGCGAGAAAGATTTGAAAACTACCCCTAATTGTACATATTTCAGGGGAAAAAATGCTAAACGACGATTTTTCAGGATTTTTTCCCGAACTGAGCACCTGAAATATTTCCCGAAACATCTGGAACGCGCATGCGCCGGGTATAGTTGATTGAGTGGGGGAGGGGGGGGGGTTGCTCTGATACCAGGGAGATGGGAGTTTGACACTCTCATCTCCCTGCTGATACACTATCTTTCGTTATCACTTTAGAGTCGCCTCAAAACAAAAGTGCCTACCGCCTGGTTGTGCCTCGCGCCCTCACGTGTAACTTTATCACGGTAGGCACTTTTGAGGCGACTTTTTGTAGGTATCGCGTACGTACCTTGAGACCTTGAACAAAGACTACAAACAATTTATCGGCGCGCGGCCGAACTAGTTACGTTAGCTCGTATCATCGTAGCTGCATCATGGATGCTGTATTTTCACAGTCGCTTGTGTGCAATCAATGACAATGCGGAATTGAGATGATTTGAAGTTAACGTAAGTTTAGTTTAACATTACCGTTTCTCTCTTCTGTCTAACTTGTGTCAATTTTTGTATTTAATTTCCTTTTGAATTGCGTGGTTTTCATTTTCGGTAATCCTGGGTTTTAGGGGTATAAATTATCTGCACTTCCATTCGATCGCTAACTTCAGCACACCTCTTCCTGACAACCCAACTGACCCCAACCCTAACCGGTAACCCTAACCTCTTCCTGACAACCCAACTGACCCCAACCCTACCCCTAATCTTAACCCTAATCTTAATCCTAATCCTAACCATAGATCTACTCCATGCACGTCAGTCTGTGTTGTATGTGGTGTGCTGAAGTTAGCGATTGAATGCAAGTGCAAATAATTTATACCCCTAAAACCCAGGATTACCTCATTTTCTACATGTAAGTTAGGATGATGCTGGTAATGTTGATGATTGGCTCCGAGCGTCGAGTCATGACATGAGCGTAAAAATTGGGCTTGGCGCTCAGCATGCTGCAGGCCAGGGTGTGCATTACTGTTAGACCGAAGTGTACCGTCTCTAACAGTCGTCGTGAGCCTCGTATTTTGGTAGGGTCGGCACTCCTCTTTTAACACTTCGGTCTAGGTGTGCATGTGTGCCGCGACATTATCATGAATGTCTGACATTACCACTGGAATTATTGGAGAGTTTGTCTTTGAAGTTTGATTCATATTCACAATCTGTCTTGGTTGTGTTGAGACATGTCTCGAGACAGTGATTGTGTGTCTCATATCTCGTCTCGGTCTCGGACGCTAATGTTTTGGTCTCGATCTCTCTTACTCGGTGACTGTCTCAAACTCAAGTCAAAGGGAAATGCTTCGTGTCTCGGAGGCCGAGACACTGAAAAGGAGCTCAAATTTAATGAGTTAATCTCACTGCTTTACTTTAATCTGTAGAATAAAATCACATTGTTTTCATTCTGAAAGTAAAAAGAACCCGAAAGAGAGTAGAGATTCAGAGTTGGATACCTTGAACAGTTTCTAGATCCTATTAGTAGCTTTGACAGTGAGGCCAATGCCCTGGCATCCTGAAATCCCCGAGCTACGCTTAGGCCCTCAACGTGATCTCGCATCATTCAATAATGATACACACAAAATACTCAATAATTAAAAATAGTACATACCATAATTGAAGATTAAAAATTCTTTGGACACTCGCTCGAAACACAATCTTTCCTTTTCCTGATGTTTCTAGTTCAGATGCATCCGATTTCATCGGATTTGACCTCAGTGTTTTTTGGTGGTGTCGATGAAATAACGGTCTACACAAGAGAGGTCGTTGATCTAGAGGGCGCTATAAAAGGTGATCACTAAATTGCACTGAGCATTGGTAAATTGGCAACTCTAAAAATAAGGTGACTATCTTCAGCCAAAGAACTTTTGATAGAGATCGTAAGTTCCGATGTAGAAGAGAGACGCCCCTGCAAGCTTGAACTCTCACCTGAAAAATTGAATAACTTTTGTATTTCTGAATTTTCTGAATTCTACATTCATGAGTAGTTAGAAGATGAATTTAGACACGCTTCTTTGATGGTTTTGTGAAAATTTCTGCAAGCGTCTTCAAAAGAGGAGCAAAAATATAGAGAAATGACGTCATTATATGCCTTGCTTTCGATCACGTGATCATGTAACTCGCGCGCGGCCAGTCAGTACCTAGTCTCAAAAAGAGTCTCTTTATATCAAATCGTCAAACAAGCAACATATTTGTTACACTAAACATCGGAAATTGACTGAAACAGAAAGAAATGAGGTCTGGCCTCAATGGATATATTAGACTACATTGATCATGAATGAAACGTGGAAAAAACCCAGCGTGTGTAATAACATGTGAAAGTGAAACCATGTACTATATATAGCAGCGCGCGGCCAGGTCAGGGCCGAGGTCTCCCCAGGGGACTGTGCTTGGCATGAACATTTGGGTTGAGGCCTTGAGGGCTTAAATTTATGGAACAGTGCAGCAAAGAAAATTAAAGGAATGGAAAGAAGATTTACTTGGTTAAATTATGTTTAAAACCTCCCTGGTTAAATGGAAGCTCCATTAAAGTGCATTCTCCGGAAAAACCAGGGATGGGGGACTTGGATTTACATAAGTACTTTGTAAATTACTGTGTTAAAAAATGTTAAGCCTTGTATAAATGTTTATAAAAACAAGAAGATAGAATAAAAGTTTTTCGAGTCTGATGGTGCATAATTTTCTGGAAAAGGATTGAACTCCATTCTCCTCCTTCTCCTCCTCCTCTTCCTCTTCTTTTAATTATTCTTCATCTTCTTCATCACGATCATGCTCCCTTGCATCACATTCTTAATTCTCCCAATCTTCCTCGTCATCACCATCATCATCATCCTCTTCCTCTTCATCGTATTTGCTCATCTTCAGGCCACCTCCTCATCGAATCATCATCCCCATCTTTATCACCACCATCACCACCATCATCATTATTATCATCATCTTCTTTATCATTATCCTCCCATAAGCCACAATAATTTTTTTCATTTGTTTGTTTGTCAATACGACTTTCTAAATTCAAATTTTTTATCATTGTAAATATTCAGTAAAATCATTGCTTATTATGCAAATAATTGCGAAATTATTGCATTAAATATTATTGCTGAAGTTCTAAATCAATCATCACTTCAATACGAAAGAGAGAGAGAGAGAGAGAGAGAGAAGAAGGAAGAAAGAGAAACTTGCGAGCTATGCAGGTGCAGTGACAGCGCATTGCACGCACAATGTATGCACAGCGGTAACAGCCGGCCGGCCCTAGCCCTAGCCCTGCGCAGCAGCGCACATCGCACTATAACTGTGTACAAATTGCAATCTACACGGTACGTCGACGTCGTCCGACGAGGGCGAAAAATCGCCAAAAACATCGTCATCGGCCTCAGGAAGTTCTGTAAGGGAAGAAATAAACATTAGCAGGTATGTAACATAATTCATTGTGTTAATTATGTAATCTTTAATGTTTAAAACATTTTATTTAGGCGGAACGATACACTTTTAAATCAAAATGTAATACATGTATGCGTCTAGTTGTCGAAGACTAAGCGCTGTAGATACTATGACAACATTCAACTTGCGGGAAATTTGATTTTTAATAATTGCGCAATAATTACGTCATCGGGCTGAACTGGCCAAGTTTGAACGTAATTTAAACGAGCTCCCGAGGACGAAATCGCGTAGTAGGATTAGCCAAATTTTAAATGGATTTTTCTCCAATTCTAGGACACTCTGGACACTGGAAGTTGGTAAGTTTGTCTAATTTATAATTCTCTCTTGTTTAAATACCATAATTAAGTATAATAAAGGCAAGAAATAGCAAATCAGAAATTCTCATTGGAAAACCTACTATTAGTACTGTTTTTCATTTCTAGAGTCTAATTAAAAATCAGAGAATACATACCAAAATACATATGCAGAAGAAACTACAAGTAAACAAAATTCAGAACTAATGGCCAGGCGCCCAACGAACTATGTTACAGAAATGGCAAAAGTCCCACATCTTTAAGCCCCCCCCCCCCACATTATACTCAAGCATTTACCGTGCTGGATGTCTTGAGATATGTCTCGAGACAGTGATTGTGTGTCTGTTTCGTCTTGGTCTCGGACGCTAATGTCTCGGTCTCGGCTGTTCTGGACACAAGTGTCTCTGTCTCGGGATCATTGTCTTGGTCTCTGTCTCTATCTCGTCTGAGACTGTCTCGAACCCAACACTGTTCACAATCACAGTCTCCAATATTCAGCAACTGTCTGAACAAACCGAGGACAGATATTAGAAACAACACCAACATTAAGACCCCTTAAGATGCTTAAATGTATGATGGGGGGACCATAGTTCACGCACATTTTAATTTTCTAAAGAAAGCAATTTTCAATCCATAATTTCTCAAATTTTACCAAAAATTATTTCATTTAATTGACACCAAAGACAAAGCAAGCTTTGGGCGCAAGAAGAAGACTAATTTATGAAGAATTCCTGAGATATCGCGATCGCAAAATTCCATGTCGTATCGCAACACACTGGACCAGGAAAAGTTTTACAGAAATAACGACATCTAACTTCGCGCATGCCAGTTTACAAATGATTAATACAAAATAGAGATCCATAAAAGGTAAGATAATTGTATTATTAGGAAGACAAAATGCCATAGAATCATTTGATATCACATTTTACTTACAAGTTTGATGACATCGTCTTTCGAAAAGAGGAATTCTAAATAAACCCTTGTCGGCAGGTTCAGTGTTTTTCGGACACAAAACGCTGCAAAATTTGCTGAATTTTCTTAAATAATTTCACAATTCCTTCCCATATTTCAGAGAAAAGTTATTCATAGGGTAAATTAGGTTGCTCTTTCTGTTGGTGCTATCAGAATTTCACAGTTTTTCCTAGTTTTTGAGATATGACCCTGTGCTCGAACTTTGGACCTGCGCGAAGTTAGGTCACCCTGCCATACATTGTATGCAAATTGGTGAGCTTTACGCTGGAAAAAAGAGACAAGTTGAGAAGTGAGAAATTTTCTAACAGGGACTGGAAGCAGGGAAAAACATGATTATTTTTTTTCCAGGACTACTTTTTGAGCCCACCGGCCCAAATTTTCTACATTGTATTACAGTTCATATTGGACCCTGTGGGAATTTCAGGGGCTCTTTTTTAGTTTTCCAGGGCTCTTTTTGGCATTTCGGGGGTGAATTCACCCTCAGCCTTCGTGTATTTTTTTTCCCTGACTGGAAGATACAAATGTATCCTCCCTGAGGAAGGGGGGAGGCCTAAGGGTGAAACACCAAAGTGATAATAGATATGAACAGTTTCCTGCCTATATGAGTAATGGATAGTTAGATTTTAACCAAACTTGGTTAGAATTATCCCTAACCATTATTATTATTATTATTGTTATTATTGTTATTATTATTATTATTATTATTATTATCATTATTATTATCATTATTATTATTATTATTATTATTATTATCATTATTATTATTATCATTATCATTATTATTATCATTATTATTATTATCATTATTATTATTATTGTTATTATTATCATTATTATTATTATTATCATTATTATTATTATTATTATCATTATTATTATTGTTATTATTATCATTATTATTATTATTATTATTATCATTATTATTATTGTTATTATTATCATTATTATTATTATTATCATTATTATTATCATTATTGTTATTATTATTATCGTTATTATTATTATGATCATTATTATTATCATTATTATCATTATTATTATTATCGTTATTATTATTATTATCGTTATCATTATTATTTCATCCAGGTTTGAAGGGACAAGAAATCTCTTTATTTCAACTGTTGAGTGAATATCTCTTTTAAAGAAGGCACCATGGCTGCCCCTCCTGGCCATCGACCCCGGTGCTTCTTTGATGTTAGTATTGGGAGCGTCCCAGGTGAGTTATGTCCATTTTTTTTTTCTGTGGGAAGATGGAGAGAGAAAGAGAGAGAGAGCTGGAGGAGAAGAAGGGAGGTACATGTACAATGCAGATTTTGAAAATTGTTTCAGTCATTTGTGTGACATTGTGTTATCATTTAAGTGCTATCATCCTCGTGTTAAATTTTCATTAAAAATATGAAATAAATGAGAGAAATGTGATAAGGGGATATGTGTGAAGATTAGGCAGTGTCAAACATATAGCATTTAGAGTGGCGTGATGCTTTGAATAACTGTGAGAAATATATTTCTTCAATGCTTTTTGTCTCGCCCACCAGAGGTGAAGGCGAGACTAAGGGATCCAAATGTCGTCCGTCCGTCGTCCGTCCGTCGTCCGTCCGTCGTCCGTCCGTCCGTCCGTCACAAACGTTATGAAAGATAACTTGGCAACCGTGACTCACTTTTCAACCAAACTTGGGTTGTAGATGCACTAAGGGGACCTGCATGTTATGGTCCAGTCAGAGGTCACATGGTAAGGTCAAAGGTCATTTCAGGTCAAACGTTAAAGTTTACGTGCAAGACTCTCTTATGACACAAAACTCTGCAACCGTGACTCACTTTTCAACCAAACTTGGGTTGTAGATGCCCTAAGCGGACCTGCATGTTATGCTCTAGTCAGAGGTCACATGGTAAGGTCAAAGGTCATTTTAGGTCAAACGTTAAAATTTACGTGCAAGACTCTCTTATGACACAAAACTCTGCAACTGTGTGACACTGTTCAATCAAACTTGGGTTGTAGATGCACTAAGGGGACCTGCATCTTATTGTCCAGTCAGAGGTCACATGGTAAGGTCAAAGGTCATTTCAGGTCAAATGTTAAAGTTGACGTGCAAGACTCTCTTATCACACATAACTTTGCAACCGTGACTCACTTTTCAACCAAACTTGGGTTGTAGATGCACTGAGGGGACCTGCATGTTATGGTCCAGTCAGAGGTCACATGGTAAGGTCAAAGGTCATTTCAGGTCAAACGTTGAAGTTTACGTGCAAGACTCTCTTATGACTCAAAACTCTGCAACCGTGTGACACTTATCTATCAAACTTGGGTTGTCGATGCACTAAGGGGACCTGCATGTTATGGTCCAGTCATAGGTCACATGGTAAGGTCAAAGGTCATTTCAGGTCAAACATTAAAGTTTACGTGCAAGACTCTCTTATGACACAAAACTCTGCAACCGTGTGACACTTATCTATCAAACTTGGGTTGTAGATGCACTAAGGGGACCTGCATGTTATGGTCCAGTCAGAGGTCACATGGTCAGGTCAAAGGTCATTACAGGTCAAACGTTGAACGGTTAAAGTTTACGTGCAAGACTCTCTTATGACACAAAACTTTGCAACCGTGTCACACTTTTCAGTCAAACTTGGGTTGCAGATCACTAAGGGGAAGTGCATGTTATCATTCTGTTGGACTTCACATGATAAGGTGAAAGGTCATTGGAGGTCATATGTTACAGATGTTTTCAAATTCTTGAATTTGCTTTTCCTCTGTCATTTCTTGTGTTTGGAGGTGGGTTTGTTTTTTTGCATACTAAACGATGAAAGAATGTAAAAGGTTACATCTTTCATGATAGTGCAAATATTTGGAAATGGCCGTAAGATGTTCTTGATATCCATGGTTCAATCCTTTTGTTTCAATCCCTTTTTGTCTCGCCCACTGGAGGTGAAGGCAAGACTAAGGGATCCAAATGGCGTCCGTCCGTCGTCCGTCCGTTGTCCGTAAGTCGTCCGTCCGTCACAAATCTTAAAGTTTACTTGCAAGACTCTCTTATGACACATAATTTGGCAACTGCTGGTCCGATGGCAACCAAACTTGGGTGGTAGATGCACTAGGGGTACCATAATGTTGCGGTGCTGTCGGAGGTCACATGGTGAGGTTAAAGGTCATTTGAGGTCACATTATTATAGAGTACCTGCAAGACTCTCTTATGACACATAACTTGGCAACTGTTGGTCCAGTGGCAACCAAACTTGGGTGATAGATGCACTAGGGGTAACATCATGTTGTGGTGCTGTTGGAAGTCACATGGTAAGGTTAAAGGTCATTTTCGGTCAAACATTAAAGTTTACCTGCAAGACTTTCTTGTGACGTCGACCTTGTTAAGGGATGTACTTGGGGAAACTTTCGTGTTATTTAGTCACGGGTGGGCAAGACACAATCTTGCTATTGGCTTGTATTATGATAGAACATGATGCATTTTTGCACAAATTTGAACTCAGTAACAGTAAGTTACATTGTACCTGGGTTGTGATTGATTATTTTCCCAGTAATGAATGTACTAGTTTGAAATAATGGATACATGCAATTCCATCTACATATGTACACATGCCTTCCAGAACATTAAAAGGTTTCAATATCTTGTGTTGAAGTGTTTTATTTTTCCATTCTTTTCCTTTTTGTTTTCTTTTGTTTCTTAGATTACACTGAAAAAAAACACAACTTATGCTTGTCTTATTCATTTTTTATTTTAATCTTTTTGTGGCAGCAAATTTTACCTCGTTTGCTTCTGTATTCATCAAGATTGCAAAATACAACATTTGGTCTGGTTGTCTGCAGCCCCAAGTTCTGTCACTTCTGTTTATAGGTGTATTCATTACATTTGCATACATGTAAAAATACATGAATTTTGGCTCTCTAGTACAACAGATCTGACCTCTGGATTGTAGATTGGAATTATAAATCTCCCACTGAATTCCCCCAACTCCCTTCTGGATTAGACCCTGAGATATTTCAGTAGGTCAAGTTTGAGATATAAAATGGAAAAGACTGTAAACAGAAATGCAATTCTCAGTACATTTACATGTACATGGCAAAATTCGTATAAAGAAATAAGAGCAATATTAGATGCGCAGCAGAGTTTACCAAAAGGCAGCGTTTACATGTACATACTGTACCATAAAAACATGTACATTTAGTAGATTTCAAAAGTCAGTCGTGTACTTTTGTGGTTGAGATCTTTGGTGATGATAGTTAGCTTTTCAAAGGAATGTAGAATATTTGAACGTATCAGCGAGTTACATTGTCAAATCAGTCATTAGTGACTTTAAAGGTGATCTTTCTTTTATTATACATCATGCTTTTTCCTCCCTTCAAAAAAATATACCCTAGCTGCATTTCTATCATTTTAATGCTAAAGGTAATCTTAAGTCTTGCAGTGGGAATGTTGTGTGAAAAAAGTGACTTATTCTAAGTCTGGAGTTGTTCTTTGTTTTGAGCCAACTAAACTGTAAACAAACTAACAAAAACTTGCTGGAAATTATGTGTATTATGCAGAGACCATGTGATTGTATACATGTACATGTAGGTCAAGAGTAAGAACTTCTTGTAGCTCAGTCAGCTATAGCTGTATTCCAATATAAAAAGGTAATATTCCTGGTCCCATCTCTTTACATTGTATTATTTTGTAAACCTGATATAATGAGATCCCTGCTATAACAAGGTAATTTTGATGGTAATAAGGACCTTACTATACTGAGTTTACACTGTATTATGTAAGTACACCTGGGGCCTGTTTCTCGAAACCATCATAAGTCAACTTCTCGGCTAAGATTGCCACTAGTTGGCTATTTGTCTGCTACGTGTTTCGCAAAGACGTGTTTGCCAAGATCAACGCCAACATCCGACTAAGACGCCTCTGACCCTGTCGCATCTTTTTTCATCGATATGCAGCGCCATCACATGTCATTAATTTGGTAGATTGTGGCTGGCCAAAATGGAAGCTACATAGATTTAAAAATAATTCTTTTCTACAGGTTCCTAAAATCAGTAATTCATCCTTGCTTATGTATGAATATTATATTTCATATATATGTTTCATACTGAAGTGATCTGCAGTAGAAGTTTCCTAGGGGGTTTCTCCAGTGATTTTGACATCTCACAAAAGAATGCAATTCTGCCATGTCAGGCAGGCATAGACCCCTTTTACACACACCTCTGAAAATGGACTGAGGCCAGCCCCGGAGGCAGCTCGACGTATGTGTAGATGCAATTTTTTTGAAAAGCCGGACTGATGCGACTGATCCCAGTTCACCTATGGATGTGGTTTGAAGCCGGCATGAGTCCGGCCTCAGCCCCGCCATGGGTAGGTGTAACACCTAAGTGGACTTGGGGCCGGCTTATAAGCGGAAGTGACGTATGCAGCCAATGATACAGGAATACAAAATGAGTGCAAACCGCGCGAAAAGATCAAGGGTTTGTTTACCCCCGAAGTGAGGTGACCTGGGTCACGTGAATAGGCGACGTGAAGTCGGCCTAGGTGTTGATACAAAATTGCGGGCCCCAGATCATGTGTAACAGGGGTCTAGTTTCAAATTGCAGGTGTAAAGCTGGCTCCAGGGCCGGCTTTAAAGCCGACGCATATGTAACGGGGGCCATTGTCAAAGGGGTAGTCTGTAGTTTTCAGACTCATATTTATTTAAAGATAAGTGATATCATAGATTTTTACACAAAATAGTTCCAAGATACATATCTTAGCTTATGATTTGGCGAAATTTTGCATTTCATCGTTTTGGTCAAACCATGACACTGGATAAATCTTTTATTGCCTCCTTTTTTAAGATCATGAACGCAAGTGTTTATTTTGATAAACTAGTGTCCCGGGTGTACCCATCTTACGTTCCAAGCAGTAATGAACGTAATTTCTAAAACTGAATTTTATAAGTTTTTTCTTTGGGGTGATCTGCCTAATTTGAAAATTACAATGTATGTTGCATCCATAACTCCTTGCTACTATTTCCAGTCTTTGCATTCTCCCATTCACTCAAATATTTGCAGTTTAGATAAAAAACCTTTTACAAATGTAAGTTTTATTGTGATCAAGGCTACGTGTTGTCACATTTCCTCACCGATAGTATCGATATCACGAGATACATGTATTTAGCTAGTATGCTCTTTGTGAAACGGTTTAGCAAGATTAGAGTCATCTCCGTAGTAGGCGGACAAAGATATGACTAACTTGGCAATGATTTCCAGAAACAGGCCCCAGAATGACAACATATGTGCTGTATTTTGTAATTGTCAAAAATCATGCTTATCCCTCATTTGTTTACATGTAAGTGCTACATGTACATGTATTTTCTGTTATTTGAACATCTGTATTAAATAATCATTGATTTACCAGTATTTTTTTTTCTTTCTAATTTTGCACTGTCCTGGAATTAGTCATTTCCAATGTAAATCAGAATCTTAAAAACAGTAGTCTACATACATGTAATTATACCTGTTGATGCCTCTCACACAGGCACTGGGAATTGATATTGAAGACAGCTTTTTTACATGTGTCTCAAACTGTTGATGCTTTTTGTACGGGTGTATACAATGTAATGTGAAAGTGGTTTCATTGCTAATTTGTTATACATGTGTATCCATGCTGCCCACCCCTGCTGTTAAAGGTAAAGTGGTAGAGTCCTAGTCCTTGCATTAAACCACATTGTTATCTGATGTTTAGGCCAATAGCAGTTTTTGCCAGGTGGTTTGGGAGGAGAGTTTTGTGCTGTCACTTGCAGACTTTCTCAACAGGAAAAAGAATCATTTTGGAAGGGCAATTTGAACTCATGTGCAGACTTTTGAATCTTACTTTTTACATGCTGCTTTTCATTTTGCTATTCACTTTACATTTTTGGTACTAATTGGAAGGTAAGTGCCTCTTTCTCTCTTCTATAACAAAACTTATCTGAAGAGCATTTTATCTAATTGTTGTTCACCTGTTCCATCATTTGATCCATTATTAATTTGTGACCCAACTCTTGAAAATTACCATTGAATGAAAAAATTTAAAAAGTACATGTAGATCAGAAGGGGAAGGGACATAAGGGAAGGTAGATTAGAACAGAATGGAATATCTCTGAAGAGATGTACGATTGCACATGTAGTTGATTACTCTCAGTAATTAATCAATTTATTAATGGAATTTTTACCAGAATAAACACCAATGGTACATTTAGCTTGGAATCTCCAACTTCAGGAAAAAAAAGGGGGGCATGAAATGAAGTCTTTTGTACTGGAGATGGGTCACAAATTTTAGAGGTGCATTTTAAAGTACAACTGTGTGCTCAATATTTTGAATTTATTTTTTTTTTCCTTCCTTAATAGATGTTGGTGGAGGTAAACTTCTGACTTACATGTAAAAAGCGCTATTAGTATCCCTGCATGGCATTGTGATAATTATAGTTCATATTTGACAGAAATACCTTAAAGCACAGCGGTAATTCTTTTGATTGGATTGTTGAGGGCTTTAGGTCACTTTCTACCTTCCACAACCATATTGAATTGCATGTGGTTATTATATGGTTGAAGGTACAGTGTAGTACAAATTTTGATAATTAAAAGATGTCAGTGCATGAATTTGAAGTGATTGACAGACATTTCTCTCTCTCTCTCTCTCTCTCTCTCTCTCTCTCTCTCTCTCTCTCTCGCTTCTAGTGAACATTTTATTGCAAAAGCTTTAATGGTCCTTGAGATGTTTCTTCATATATATATATATATATATATATATATATATATATATATATATATATAGTTAGTTTTCATTTGAACAAATTTGTTAAAGTGTGCATGTACCAATCACCTGAAAAACAATAATTTGTGTACAGTAGGAATACCCCCCCCCCCCCCCCCCCGAAAAAGTCTGCTCAGAATTCTAGGGGTTAACAGTTAAGAAATTTGAAAAATAAGGGATAACATAAAACAGCAGCATGCAGGATGAAATGGCTGTTTGATTCCGTAAACACGCTAATTTATGCCTCCATGTACATGTATGCATACATTGACTAGTCTTCTCACTAGTCGCTTTTTATGAGTGTACATTTTAACTTACAATATCTTTTTTTATAGTTTTAAGTGATATTTGAAGCTTATATCTCTATGACAGGGAACCCATAACATAGAGAGCCAAATATCTTTTGTTGATTGGTATACTTTAAAATTAGAACAAGAGGTCAATATTAAACATTGGAATCACTCATTTTAATAGTGATATAAAAAAAAAAATGAACATTGGTTTAAAGTGATTCATTTATTTCATTCATGATACTGACCCTAACTAAAGTTGTCCTTTTCATCTTTCTTATCTTCTTTTCCTAATATTTTATGGATTTTGTGGATCAGTGGATAAGTCTCCGGACTTTGAACCACAGGGTCCGGGGTTCAAATCCCACCACAGCACTCGCGTCCTTTGGCAAGACATTTATCTACATTTGTCACTCTCCACCCAGGTGTAGTAAATGGGTACCCGGTAGGAAGAAATTCCTTGAATGCTCGAGCACCTGATCAGGGTAGCCGTGCTAAAGCCGGGGTAATGATATGCAGCGCTTAGAAACATTTGTATTAAGCGCTATATAAATGTTGCATATTGTTATTATTGTTATTATTATTATTTTGAAGATCATGTTAATCTTTATCATCCTTTTGTTTTAGGAGGCCGAATCATATTTGAGCTCTTCTCTGACATCTGCCCGATCACCTGTGAGAATTTCAGAGCACTTTGCAGTGGTAAGTTTCTAGTAAATGTTCAACAAACTCTACTTCAGATATTTCCATTATGTATTTTATATGGTACAGGCATGGGATATCAGTGTTGTATACTGTCCATGAGATGCATACATGTATAATGCCTCTGATTGTGGTGAGCCCCGACCAGTGTGTTGCATGTACAGGTATGTCATTCATATCATTGTAAATTTTCTTGCTGATATCAGGGAGTTGAGTTTGGGCCTTTGAATAAATAATTAGTAAAATTACCTGACATGTGCTTGTAGATAATACATTCTTAGTGAATTTGATGGTGTGTATGTTATTGGGATAAAGAGGGTGGGGGTTTTAGAGATGAGATTTCATTAAAATGAAATCTGATCTGTGTGCTACACCTGTAAAGTAAGGAAAAAAAGAATTTCTAATAATGGAAATGGTTAGTGAAACAAGATAAAAGGTCATTGTCTCACGCTTCACCCTTTATCCCTCCCTAATCTAATAAAGTGTTCATAGTGGGTCGATATTACACCCTAAGTGGGGTCAATGTCCCTCACTAGCACTTTCACAGCTTAATCCAGGACAGGTACCTGAACTCACATCACACAACGTTAAGATCCCTTCTCATATGACCAGGGTTCTCACTAGATAAAAATCCACACATGGTTCCCCCTCTGCGCAAAGCGCGTAATTTTCGGAAGTTTTACGGAATAACGCCTGAAGTTAGGTGTGGCAGGAGTATATGCTATAGCAAAAGGATGAAAAATACTTCTTGGTAAGCAAGAGTTGTCTACTAATGGCATTATAGTAAAAATGCATTGCCAAAAAGCAAAACAATCTGTAGCATTTATCATTATTGTTAGGAATATATACTCCAATATTTTGTTTACCCTTGTTGCCACGCATGGTGCAGCAATTTCACACATGGCTCTTCCTTGTCTGAAATCCTTTACGCATGGTATTGGAACCATGGGTGTTATGTACCGGCGAGAACCATGCATATGACTGGTAATTTCAAATCAAACAGCACTTTACAGCCATGATATTGTTTTCTTTTGAATTTATTTTTTAGCTCTGAGAAGAAGTTTGTTAGGCACCATAACAGCTGATCATGCTTGTAGCTTTATCCATTTTAAGTGCACAATGCACAGTGCATCTAAGATCCATCAGAGGGTATATTCCACAAAGATGTGTGCTAAGTTATGCATTACTTTACAAATGACTTGAATGTGAAAATCTAAATGTGATTCTCAATCTTTTTTAATCGCAGAAGCTAAAAATATCCATGTAGATTTGTATTGATATGAACAAAACAGAAAGAAAACATTTTTAATATGAAGTATATCAGATGTCATTATTTTCTTTACAGTATGAGTGATGTACATTCACCATGAGAGGTTTATGTATGGCCTTCTAAAATAATTTCATAGAGGAAGTGTAAAGATAATGAAAGGAAAAATGAGGAAGATGACATGCTGTGCAAATTTTACCTGTACAATGTAGCTGCATCATTTGCCTGATAAGATTTAATATTTTCACGTCCAACTCAGTTGGAAATCAGTATATAAATGTGGAGGGAAAAGACGGACAAATGTTTGAAAAAGGTTCTTCAATCACAAGTAATTATGGCAGCTCTTCATAATATTATCGTCATATACTTCTGATTTGAAAGATAACCAACTTACCTGCTGATTGACAGGAGGGTGCCTGCAACAAATGTTAGTCATAGACTCAGATGGTTTGTAGAGATAAGAGAAGGAAAGTGAGACCAGTTTACCCCTAGCTGGGAGTAGCTGTAGTGCTTCCCCCCCCCCTCCTCCCATCTTTGTTTTCTTTAAGTTGTTTCCTTTTGAATCGAATAGAAATTGACATTTATTTCTTCTGAAATAATTATGGTTTTTATAATGTACATGTACATAAATAGATGCATGTTAACGAAGAAGGAGGTGAACATCTGATAAGTGGAGGTGTGTTGGGGATGCTGAACACATGATGACAATATCAATTTTTTCAGCATGGTAATATATGAACATTGTCACAGCATTTTTTAGCCTTATCTCATGAAGGAAATTGGAGTGAGGGTGAGAATGAGATAAATCAAAAAGAAAGAGAATGCCATAAAAGGTTGCCATTTGTATCATTAAATGTTATACAAATAATTCATGCTTGCAAGTGCATTGGTGCATACGCAACTGCACAAACGTTAAGTCACAGTGGGATAATGAACAAGACTTGCCGAGTGCATTATCCAACTTATTGTGACTTGACTGAGTGCAGTGCGTATCACTAATGCACGAGCCACAAAGCATGAATTATTTGTTTTATAAAACGGGTCGACAACATGAATAGAAAGCCATGATATAAGCTACGAACCTGATTGAAATGTCAAAATTGTCTTTCTTTTGTGACATCACGTATGATACAATGTAAGCACAGTCTAGCCTAACATTCTTGATACGCGCATCAATGTCCTTGCTACATAAAACTGTATTTCATCGCACATTGGCAGAGCTACCAAACCCAATTTGGAAAAAATCCTATTCTTTATTTCTTTTTATCCTATTTTCAAGCCCAAAATCCTGTTTGTTTCAAATTTTGAACATCCAACAGTATAAACAATCATTCTTACAAGTTTCAAAAATCCTATTTCAATGGGAAAAATCCTATTCAGTGTCATATTCCCCTTAAAAATCCTACTAAATAGGATGAAATCCTACTAATTGGCAGCTCTGCATCGGGTTTGCGCCTCGAGGTAGCATACGTGTACGCATGCATTAGGATTTCCAGTCAGAGTGCATGTTATGTTTTTTTGTTGCGCACTTTTTGCACTCCCGTGCATTTTAGGGAAAAAATAAAGAGCGCACACGTGACTCATTTCAGCGCGTCTGATTGGTTACATTCTTGAACCCGTTTTATATTGCCAAATGACAGAATAACATATTGTTATTTTATAAAACTAACAGAATATAGCCGGATATTTAGCTGCTTGGACTTAAAACAACTTTGCAAATAAGTTCATAACAGGCAGCATACATCTCAGTTTCTGTCCCAGTATGAAGAAAGGGAAAGGGTGAATAGGCTAGCAGTTGGTAATTGATCATGTCTCTTAATAAGGTACATACATGTAATTGTTAGTAATTATAATGGCTACTTGTAAAATGAAAGCAAAATTACCTATCACGATCAGATAGATGTGTAAATTGTAATTTTTTTTTTGCATTTACTGGTATACCAAAATTTGAAATTTATAGTACTGCCAAACTCATCAATTTTCCTCCCCATTTCTCTAACTCCTACTTTCCTGTACAACCTTGGGTCCCTGCAGGCAGGCAATGTCTGTCTTTGAGGTGATAATTACCTCTGTTTTAGGAGCGGAAATACATTGAAAGTCCTAATAAATTGTGGAAATAAAATCAGGGGGCCCAATATCCTCAACAGTGCAAGCAGGTCTGCCACCCTAGATAACTTCTAAGGAAGTAGTTGAAACTGAAAGGTATGAGGATGTCCATGTACATGTATGTATTATTTTGATCACCTGGAAGTCCCCTTGTTGAAGATACAGTATGTGCTACAGTATTAAAAAAGCATGTTGACTTATTTCCCTCTGTAATAAAGTATTATGGTTCATGTATTGGTGGGAAAAGGGAAAAGATTTTATGCAAGCCAACCCCATATTATGATAGAGACTAGTACATCATCATCATCAGTAGTGATCTGTCATTTTAATGACAGGTTCAGTAACCCAATCAGTTTCTGTGTCAGTATAGTACATACATGTACCTTTATTGATTTTAAAAAGAGTTTGGTCTCAGAACATTGCAAGTATTGAAAGTTAGCCTCTCTTGATGATTGTATCCAAAATCTTAGATTAATTGACAAGTTTTAGGTGAGTTCACTGTTTAATTCTTGAATATTGACCCTTCCTTCAGAAACATTCAAACTGTTTTAACCTACTTTTGCTTTATTCATTGGAGTATAGCAATAATACAGATTTTGAGGGGTTTAGTCTGTGTACTTTCAAACTTTGAAAGTGGTCTGCTCAGGAAGAATATAATTTTATTTTCAAATAAAATTTTGTTGTGGGCCATCCAAATTTTATATTTATTTTGAGGCAGTGTTCTACGCCTACTTTTCCCCCTAGTGTCCACTATCCAGATTGAGTTGTTAAAATCTGTGTTGATCCTTACAATGTTTGTTATATGTTTTTCTTTATTATTATTATTATTTATTATTGTTGTTGTTGTTGGGGGGGGGGCTCCTTACCTAGATTTGGGGAATCCATGTGTACCTTGCACCTTTAAAGACATTGGTTAACATTGTTATGATTTTAAAAAAATCTTGTTTTGTTACTTGAAAATGGGATAAACATAAGGGTTATAGTGTAAAAATACCAGTCTGAAAGTTTCAAAGTATAATATCCACAGGAAGTATTTTTAAATATAAAAAATGTGAACCTATGTTTGAAAAATATACGAGGGTCGGTTGCACAGAATAGACATAAGGAGTGCGCATGCACGTGTGACTCACCTTACCGTACCGTGTGTATTGGCGTATCACGCGGCGGGAGGCAAATAACAGCATTTTCAAATTCAGCAAAGTGGTCCTCGTAGTGATTGTCTCGTGAGACGAAGGATAATAAAGTCGCCATTTGTGTCTAACTTATACTTTTTCATTCCAAATTATGGTTGGTTTCAGGGTTTTTTAGTACAAATACAAGTACTCATACATATGTTTCATCTAAGTTTGAGAATCTTTTAAATCAGCTACTCACAAAGTTAGCCAATGCCTTTAAGTCTGAGAAGAGACAAAGTCAACCCACAAGGCAAATTTCTTCCTCTGCACACACTACATGTACATGTATCATACAAATTTACAAGTCCACATTGATTTATGTATGTCACAATTACGATTTATGCTCTTATTCAAATACACTGTACATGTACGCCCAGGCTGTACTTTGATCTTATTTCAGAGAAGTTATCATTATGCGATATTTGTGCATAGAAAATTCTTGCTTTGTATTGAGGTGCATGGCACCACACTGTCACATATTTTGTTCAGCTCTTTTGGTACACAATTACTTGCCTGGGATGTATCATAATAGTTAGTCATTGTCTGTTTGAAAGGCCAGAATATCTTTTGAAAAATAAAACTCAGTTTTTTTTTTAAAGAAACTAGTTCAAAGTACTTCAAATTTACCATCGTGCTGCAGGGTCTGCAATCATACCGTGCATGTAGCTTACTAGTAAATTCCTGATATGATTATAGGCTCATTAGTCATTTCTCAGCTGTCAATTGTTTTACTTTCACATTTCAGGGTAAGATTTCTTATTAGAGTGCATATCTTGAACATCCAGTTTTAGTTGTGTTTGATTCCATCAAAACTCAGGATCATACATGTATATTTTTATGCTGATCGATGCATTATACATGTATGTATAAGATGCTGACAATGCTACAAGTATTTGAACTTAGATTCTGAGTATCTGTTCTTTTTCAAGTGTCCAACATGTTTTCGCACAGGGCAAAAGCACTATTTCAACATGTGTTCCAATACATCATGTCAGCATATTGTTTATGTGTTTGGTTCCGAGGAAAAAGATGGTAACATAAAAACAACATTTATAGACAGAAAGTTAGATGGTCAGGACCTAACTGGTGAAAAATAATCATGAGCTTATGTTGATTATGTACAGCTGGGCAATTCCACATGTGAAGAACAATCGGCTCACTTCAGATTTATAGTTAAATCAATCATGTTGATAGTCCTGAATAGCCAAATCATTGAATTAAAAGAAACTTAAACAAAAAGTAATTCTACTATCATAGTCATTATTGGTATAATGCATGTTTGATTTTACAACATGTACAAGACATTTTTGTTCTTTGAAAATGGCACAATTTTCTGGTAATTCTGTTACTAAGGTTGTATACCAACTATTGTTGGAATGAAAGAGTTCAAGTGAAAGAATGGACATATTTTCATAGTATTAAGTGGTAACGGTAAAAAGGAAGGCAAGGTGCAAAACAGGCACACAAACTCCAAAAATGTTAGTAACGGAATTACACTTTGTAATTCTGTTACCATGGAATTGCCCAGTTGCTTCAGTACCACAGGCACACAACTTTGTAATGTTAGTCATTGTCCAGGGAGTACCCTGCCCAGTTAACACTGATGAAGACTTCATATAAATTATCATGAATACTTACGGGGTTTACCTAACTTCCATAGTTTTCTTGCTCACAGCTTGCTGCTCCCCACCCCTATATTTGTACCATCATTTTTCTTTTACATAGTGTAGATGTATTATTTTACATAGTGTAGATGTAAAAAAATATTTCCTTTATTTTTATCTACATGTATACTAGAGATATCTAAATGTACCTTTTACACATGGCATGCTACTAAAAAGTACCCAGTGCACACAGGCCTGCAAATTCTCTCTTAAGACCTCCCTTAGTTTGAAATGATAATGATACATGTAGGCACTTGACACTTGTAAACAGACCAATCGTTGCTATCTACTCCATTTGAAAAATAGTATGGAGCCCTGCTTTACCCTTCCTTGGGAGAGGGCAAGCTTATGACATGTTTTGAGACTCTCGCAGTGGTGGTCTTTATGACAGGGTCTCCTACCTGAAGGGACAAGGGGTCACCCTGGGGTTGATCAGAACAAATGTGGCCATGTCATTTGGCTTTGATTTTACCTGGAGTTGACAAGGGTAAACCAGTGATTTACTTGATGTCACTTACAGTGTATTGACCCTCTACGTGGTCTTTGTATACAAACACAAGAAAGTAAAGGTAGAAATCAGCTAAAGCTATACCCTTGATGCAGCTTCAGTTGACAAATCTATAGTGTATTATTTGATCATCCTGGAAGTGATTCAGTCTTACCCTGTATGCGCTTGTAGAAGTACCCCATTCAAGCTCTCACAGCTGGGGATTAATTCAATTATGTATTAAGTTCTAGGATTTTTTTTGGGGGGGGGGGGGAGGTTGGAAATGAAATGATTCTAACCACTGAATTTGAAAAGCAGCAGTCTGTCTGAAGTTTTGGTCATCAAGAAACCCTAATAATTGCAAGTTTGCTAAGATGTTGAATCTAACATTCCATATGAAAGTTACAAAAATCTGATCAATACGCCCCGTGTATTTCAAAGTTTTTATTCCCCTTCTGAGTAGAGTGATAAGATTCATGTACATCAGTTTCAAAAATTAAGTGATTTTTATCTGTGATGTCCAGTGTAAATGTGTTTCAGTTCATGGAAGCTTGTTTTGGATTTTGTGTGAAAGTTTATATTTTATTCTTGTTAACATAAATTTTGTCAGTGTTTTGTTTGTTTTGATTTGTTTTTAATTCCATTTGTTTATTTATTTATTATTTGGTTGGTTTTGTTTTTACCAGGGCTCTTTTAGAGCTTTACATAGCTAAATTGCTTAAAGTTATTTTGTATTTTCTCTTGTTGTTTGCATCACAGGTGAGAAAGGTATGGGGAAGACGACCAACAAACCGCTTCACTACCAGGGAAGTACCTTTCATCGTATTGTCAAGGACTTCATGATACAGGGAGGTGACTTCAGTGCAGGTTAGTAAACCACCCAGAGAAGATGGTCTATACATGTAGATGGTAATTTGGGTGGCCTAACTTGGACCTTGACAGACTAAAGATAATAGGACCTTGAATCATCATCATAGACTGTAGATTTGACATTTTTGTCCTGCTAAATGGATGTTATATGCTACCTTTTATTTTCTACTTTTTTTCTTCCTTTCTTTTTCTTTTTTTTTTTCCTGCAGCTTGTCCTTGTGTTTTTCTTCTTCTTCATTGTAGTCTTAATCTTCATTCTGATAAGTGAATATTATTCAAAGTCATCTGATAAACATCTGCATGCTTTTATATGTGTGAATTGCGAAATTCATTGCAAAATGGTCTTCTTTAATTCTATAATTTACACTGCATCAGATACAGATATTTTTTAAAGAGAAAAGAATGACCTTTTCACCAAACAGGATGAAAGATTTTCTTTTTTGTATGTGTGTTTATATGATTGATGTAATTACTTTTTATAAAATATTCTGCTTTAAAGCTACTTTTTATGCTTATACAGAAAAGCTTTTCTATGCTCACTCATACTGTTTTTCCTGGAATGCTGTGTCATATGTTTATACAGTGCTGCTAAAAGGTTATTCAAAAGCTGTTGGAAACTTGCCACAAATTTCTAACCCCATATTTCTTTCTTTTAGTTTTTTGTTGCATATCCCTTAAAGATTTTAATAGGTTACAGATAAGGAGGAAAAGAAGAAGGGATATAGCTGGAGAGTGGAATGCAATTGTTACAGTGTGTTGACATGGTACTCTATGTACTTACCTTGTCACATGCTGACATTTAGTTAAATGTGGACTCACTCATTTCTGGCTGAACAGTCCCATGTGTTTTTCCTGCCGTTAGAGTTTTTGGAAATGGTTTATTGTCCCAGTGAGGAAGTTTGGAAGAAAGAAAGAAGAAATGGAAATTGGTAACATCTGCTCGTGTCTCTCTTATTTATCTTGCTCTGTTAACTTGGTTCCATGTCTCTTCCGTTTTTCCAGGCAAGCATATCATCTGTAGTTTATGATATATGGATGCATTGTTCTCTGATAAATTGATACAGATCAATAAATTATGAGTTATATGAAACCACAATAAGCAGCTGTTGTGATCACTTGTGTACATACTCTATGTGTGCATGTATATACTTTATATGGGTGCATTTCCATTGTACACACAGAACGAAAATGCAAGATTTGTACATGGGTTTATATGGGAAGTTGGAACAGAGATTATTGATCTGTTTCAGTCAGAAAGTTTTACATGTGCAAAGCTTCATATTTTAGTTTCGATTTCTGAAGTCTTACATTTGTGTTTTCCATGATTAGAATCAGTTTGCTGTATCAGCTGTGAAACAAATTACAAGCAATAATTATAATGTCATCTCATTGAAGTAGATATCAAGACAGATCATTTTATACAGGTTTCGATTGAAGGCTACATAGGATTTCTCAGATATGGATGTGTAAATTTTCTCATTTTGTATCAACATTGAAATTCTTATTCGTCGATAACAAACAGCATGTATAATTGTTTTATCTCAAGGCAAGCTGATTTAGATTTCTTTTTTTTTTTCTACCCTTACAGTCTTTGCATGATTCATATAGCTTAATGTAAATTATAACATAATTGTAATTTGTAATGTGATGATTCAAGGCATAATGATATAATATGAAATTAATTTTCTGGTGCAAGGACATCCATGTATAGTGTACTAATATGAAGTACATCTTTGTATACAATTCATGTGACCATCTTCTTTTTCTTTCAGGGACAGGCACTGGTGGAGAGTCTATCTATGGCGGAACATTTCCAGGTAGGAGCTTGGCTAAATTTTTACCATTTTCCATCATTTTCCCCATTTTAAAATGTTTGAGGTTGTCTTTAAATATTTGCAAAAGTGCCCTTCTTATCATAGCTGGTATTGCAGCAGGGATGCCAGAGTTACAGCTATAGCTGGAAGTATAGCTTTTCCATTATAGTGGATTTTTAATCAAAAGTGGCAATTTGTTCATGTGTAATGCTATTAATTGTATGTGTTGTGGCAGTGGCATGAGCTGACACATGGTATGATTGTAATTGCTCGAATCATGGTGGGGGTCGAATGATAGGCATTTTACTTTAGGTGTAACTGACATTAATACAATTGAAAATTTTGTCCAGATTTGACCTTAGAATAAAACTCAATCCCAAATGAAAGTCATTTAGATTACTTTAACAACTGTAAAAACTGAAAACTTGGACTAAAAAAGGTTTGTTTCCCTCTCATGCCTCTTTTTTTTTCTTTCTTTGTTCCATTTCATTAGATCAAGTGCAAGTTTTATTACCTATAAACTTGGTTTGAATAAGGGAAAATGATCCCTAAAATATTCTCAGTTTACAGCAGGAAACATCTAGAACCCCATAGCTTCAAGGGCAATTTGGTGGGCCCTGGAACCTTTCTGAAGAGGAATTCTTGCTTCGGGCTCATGATGTGCTCTTCGCACACATGTTAACCCTCCAAACTTTTCCAGCACTGGATCCATTTGCCACTGGCATCCCTGTTTCAGCCAATGAAAGAAATTTCTTATCTTTATTTACCTTGTTGATGACATACATGTACATATAGCCATATAATATATTCAGCCTGCAAACAAATTCTGTAATATTATGTGAAGAGACACCAGAAGAGACATATTTGTACATGGTATTTCATGCTTTTTTTAGTTTTGTTTATTGTGAGTTTCCTCATTGTTTATAAAATATTTTAATGTTTTTTTTTTTTTTTTTTGGGGGGGGGGGGTGTTGCAATGTAGGTAACTGAAGGAAAGAAGTTTCCCCCTCTGAGAGTACTGTTTACGGAGAGTAATGTTTACGGAGAGTAATGATTTGTCAGTTGTTATTCCTTTTCTTTTTTTATTACCATGTTTCAGCTTCTTCAAGAGAGGTAAGACCAAGTCGAATAGATTGCAGGAAAGTTTGTTTGGAAAATTTATGAATTGCCATGTGCAGTATTTCAGTTGTGTATTGTTGAATTACATGAATGAATATTGGAATTTGTGCACACGCTGTTTATGTAGAATATGCTCCCAAATGGCACAGTTTGTTTACAGTCCTTGGTGATATTTGATAACAATGATTGACATATATTACATTTTTTTTTTCCATATTTATTTAGATGAGAATTTTGAGTTGAAACATGATCGCCCGTTCTTATTGTCTATGGCCAATCGAGGAAAGGACACAAATGGTTCTCAGTTTTTCTTGTGAGTATGGACTTTTATGTGTTGTTTCTTTTGAAGCTATAAAATCACTGTAATATATCTAATCACCGGTTACTTGTGCTTGTATGTTGATTTGTGCATTACTGATTAATATCATCTTCATGAAAGAAAAGTTACTAATCACATGATGCGAAAAAGCAAGCCACTGTACAGTTAATCAGGGATGCCACTTTTCAGACAAAAGTAGGAATTCCTACTTTAGCAATATATTTTTGTCCATAGAAAACACCTTTTTTGTGTACAAAAGGGCCCAATTTAGATGATTGTCCTACTTTTTTTATCAATTATAAATGGCATCCCTGGTTAATATAAAACTACTGTGCAACATGAAGTATGATACTGTGATTCTTGGAATGTTGATATAAAAATATATGCAGAAAATTTTAACTTCGCAATGTTCTCTCTCAAACTGACACAGTCTTCAATTATTTGTTTGTATTTATCCAAAAATGGACTGAAAGACCTAAACCTGATCTACAGTAGAGAAATACATGTACATTAGATCCTTTTCCTTGAAACATTCAGGAAAATTGTGAAAATAATTATAATTATGTAATTTAGTTTTACCATCATAATTTTTCAACAAGGGTGATTTACTGCCCTCTCCCTGGGAAAATATATTTGCAGGTACATTTATATTAGGGCCTGTTTCATTCTTGTTGCATCATAGTATCAGATATACACAGTTTATCAGACAAATCAAAGTAAATCACACTATCTGTACATGTACGCATGTCAAGATTCATCCACATTACATACAATTTAGCATTCATATATTTTACAATCCTAATGTTACTGGTTTTTTTATTCAATATTACCCTTTTTCAGAGAAATCCAAGCGCCGTAAAGGTAATTTTGGGGTGTGATGATGATTTTTTTTGTAGCCTCTTGTCCGTTTATTTGCTGTATATTTCTTAGCCGTGTGTACACGTTGTTGAATATGTTTTGACATCTCTACAACAGTATCACTAATTTTTCTTGTATCATCACTAGGTTCAGAATTGTTTTATTTATATTGTGGCCTGTAAATCAACTTGGGAAGACATTTACATGAATCACATGCTGAAGAGAATACAGACCTCCCAACCATTCTTAGTTTGGAGGAGAGAATCTGAATTGTGACCATTCCAAGCTCTTGTTTCATTATGATTCTCCTATTTTTCTTGATAAATTTACCACACACTCCTATGGGAAATGCTGCTTATTTCCTAATTTTGAGCAAAATTGTCCATATTTTTCAGTCAGAAAGGTTGGGAGGTCTGAGATTATGTTATTCAAAACTAAGTGAGCTGTAAGGATCAGCCTATTACATGTACAGATAAAACCTGTCAGAGGGATACAAAGCATTTGGTCTATGTAGAGAGGTCATCTAATACCCCTTTCACTAAATTGTCCTATTATCCACATTATGCTGATCTGGATAATAGGAGGATTATTGTGTTCATAACTTGAAAATAATGCACCTCTATGACAAGCAAAATCCTCAAAAAGGAGGATTATCGTCATGGTAACTGCATACGCCCCTTCTATACACATTGCACGTCCAAGCATGTGTTCTACATGGGCCACACTGCAGGGAAAGTGCCGACCATTTGACCACACCATGGCAATAATGCGCATTATTTTGCGAATGCGTTCACAAACTTGTAGGATTATTCTGATGCTGCTATTATTATCCGGATAATAGCAGCATTAGAATAATGTGCATTATTTTGCTCCCGCTTGCATTTTATGACCAAATAATCCTCCTATTATCTGCATTATTGAGTTTGTGAAAGGGGTATAAATTTTTATTAGTAAATACAAGATTATCATAGAGAGATACATGTAGTCTTTCTTTGCAGAGGGTCATTTAAAGGAAGGTTGACCACAAGATTTGATGGCCCCTTTGTTTGTCCTAATCTTTGAAATTTCAACTTTGAATGTAGTGAAAAATATATATTTGTTAGGTACCATCCAAAGGTGGAGAAGCAGGTGACCGGAATGACGTAAAATCATTGCATGCAGATGGATGGTCTGAACATAGTGTAATTGTTATCCTTGAGGTTAAATCATATTGAATTGCCTCTAACTAGGAGGTGGTGTTTTCAGTTATGAGACAAGGTAATATCTTGTAATGCCATTACACACCAAGGTCATGTGCTGTAATCATGAATCAATGGATATAACAGGTTCTCAAGTCAACTTCAGCCAGCCTGGGTGAGGTGGATGAAATGTTTTACCTGATGTATTTTTCTCCATGGGATTTGAAAATGAAAACAATAATTACTAGGAATGATTTTCATATCAATTTTTCGACATCATAGATATACTTTTGTTCAATTGCAATACGTAATATCATGATGATATATAGTTTGGAAGCTCTCCCACAATATCTCTCCTCACTTTTAATTTCTGTCTGCCTTTCTGTCTGTTTGCTTGCTCCCCCCCCCCCCCTCTCTCTCTCTCTCTATCCATCTATCTCATTCCCATCCTTCTACCCATCATTTATCAGCATTTGAGTCACACAGTATTCTTACTTATTCCTCTTTTTATATCATCACCAGGCATGACATTTTTTAAGGATTATCTTTTCATTTCCAAATGAACATTTTCATCCTTGCCTTTAATTTTTTTGCAATGGATTTAAACATAGTTCCCAGTTATGATAGTAATAGATTATCATGGTTTTATTTTCTTCTTTTGTTTCTCCTTTCCTTTTTATGATATCATATTTCAATCAACTTGCATACAGAACAACCAAGCCAGCTCCTCATTTGGATGGGTAAGTGAAGGAGATGGCTCTATTCTATTCACAATTCAGCTCATGATCTGATGGGCAAGTCCAAGATATTTTTCTTCTTCTTTACTGATTACATTGAACACAGAGAATATGTATTTGTACCAAGTGGAGTGAACTACCATAAGTGGACTACCCTAATCCAAATATTCAAGTGAAATGATGCTTTCATTGTTATTTTATAATTATCCATTGTAGGCGTACTTGGTTGCAGGAGGAAAAATGAACACATGCTTAGGACTTGCCCTAAATAATATCTGTTGAATTAGAAAAGAAACTTGGAGGGCTCTGTATGCCTGAGCTACATTCCTTCTCATGTTAATTATTATATATATTAGCGAGAAATGAAGTTATGTGAGATATTGTTATCGTTTATTATAAAGATTATTTTTCATTTTATGTAGAAAATATTTGTTGATTAAAAAATAGTTTGAAAGAGGCTAGCAAGAAGATTAAGTTTCATTAGGCATAATACTTTTGATAATGCTTAATAACTGAATTTTGCTTTGAAATGGCTAAATGACAGATTTTCTTCACTCTGCTTGCAGTGTCCATGTTGTGTTTGGTGCAGTATTGCAAGGTCAGGATGTGGTGACTCAGATCGAAAATCAGAGAACTGATGCAAAGAATCGGCCACTGACCGACATCAGGATCACAAACTGTGGAGAACTGGTGCTTAAAGTCAAGCCAAAGGGTAAGAAAATACCCATCATACATATAACCCTAACCCTATCACTAATCCTAACTCAAATCCTTACCCTAACCTTAGGCCTATCTCTATCCCTAAACCAATGCAAAGAATAGGCCACTCACTGACATCAAGATCACAGACTGTGGAGATCTGTTGCTGAAAGTCAAGCCAAAGGGAAAGAAAACTGCTTAGAACCAGATGTAGGAGCCATCATTCAAGTCATTGATCTGACATTTAGGTCCTCAACTTCAGTTCCAGGCTCTATTTTATCAAAGATATGGGTTGGACCATTGAACTCTGAGTCTAAATGGATTTGAGGTAGGTTTAGAGTTGGAGTTTGCTGTGTTCTTGGGTCAGATGCATTTCCAACATGAATGATAAAAATATCCTCAGGAACAGTTTCCAGTTGCTTAAAGTATCTATTGTTAATAATCAT
The DNA here is from genome assembly GCA_029962745.1 of Echinometra lucunter. NCBI lineage: Eukaryota > Metazoa > Echinodermata > Echinoidea > Camarodonta > Echinometridae > Echinometra > Echinometra lucunter. The sequence goes on from CM057151.1 coordinate 8,608,076, forward strand.
TGCAGAACCAAAGAAGAAGAAGCAAGCAGCCAGTTCAGGATCTGACACGGCTTCGTCTGATGATTCATCAGATGATGATAGCTCCACCACAACCACTGAATCCTCGGAGACGGACAGCGAGGAGGAACGCAGGAAGAGAAAGAAGTACCGGAGGAAGCTGAGAGAAGCCAAACGGAGGAAGAAGGAGAAGAAAAGAAAGAAGAAAGCAAAGAAAATGAAGAAGTATGTTCACTTATCCATGACCAGTGGATCTGTCATCATCTGCTCCAAACAATTTTGCTTATGTTTTTAATGATTGTTGGGATTCTTTCCTTGACCATCCATAGGGTTTTGATTAAATTTCAATTTTGGGGTAGGCATTCTTTTAATTCTTGTAAAAAAAAAACTTGATGCTATCGTGCTATGTGCCTATATTTTTTAATATTTCACTTTCATGAATAGGCATACTTGTACCAATTGTGGATTGGTTAATGTATCATTTTTTTAAATACAGCAGTCATTAGCCATGATCTTTCACTTTGTTGTGTAGTTGAATTTAGTGAGGACTTCCATTTTTATTCTTGAATCTTGCATCTTGTCGTGGTTAACAATTAGTAACAGAAAGAGTACAGTCGATTTCTCCAGAGTCACTGCAAATTTGCATGTGAATTAATTATTTAGTCTGCTTGCTTCCAAAACAAAGTGATGCATCCATGTCAGGAACTTTCTGGCTTTGGAACAGACTACCCAATTCAAGGAAAGTTTTGAGACTGTTGAGAGAAGAATGAAAATTCACCTGATAAGAAGTATTCTCTCACGAGTATGTTTTTGTTGGAGGCACCTTAAATATATTTTCTCATTAATATGTTAGCTTTTGCTTTTTACATAACATACTTTGACTATGGGGTGAGAAAATGTGTAAATTCCAAGAAAATAGAGAAAATGTGAAATTTCATGTACAAAGTGAATGGAGAGCTGCTCGCATATGATGTCATCAGTGTTGCCAATTTGCAGAGCCGAGAGTAATTTACTAGAAAATGTAAATGAGTGTAATTTTCTTATTCTTTGACCAATTTTGCTCATTTCTTTTTTAAAAAGCTGATCAAATTTAACTCCTATTATTGAAACAGTGAAACTTCTGGGGTGGACTTTCCCTTTAAGCACCCTATTTGGGTGGTTATATGGCTTCTCTGAATGTCTATTAATTTCCTAATTCCTTTGTCTGTTTTCAGGGAAGATGAACCTGTATGGGAGACAAAGGAAGTGAAGAGTGAGCTCTCTCATGTCACCATAAACCCGGAGGAGATCCCAGAGATACCTGCAAATAGGTTCCTCATGCGTAGCTTGCCTGAACAAGAAAAGGAGTAAGTTAGAGATAGACTCTGAGGTTAGATGAGTGGTCATAGGTAACTGAAAGAGAACCATTATTCTTTCCAATGCATGGTCTGCCAGACAAATGAAAAGAACAGGTACAAGATGGAGTTGGAAGATTTGAAGGGAGGTTGCAAGTGAACAGAAAGAGATTTATGCTAATTAAATTCACTTGAATTTTGCCCAGTTACATAGAGTCTGATGCAGCTAGAAACTGTCATACTTGGATATCTTGACTGATCAAGAAAAGATTTAATTATAATATGAAGCCAAAGGATAGACTGGTTTGGTTCAGTTATGTTTGGTTTGGTTTTATTTTCTGTCTTAAAAAGGCATGTAAAACAAACATGTAATATTAGCACATGTGACAATCAAAGTTTAAAAGAAAAATGCAGCTGGAAGGTTCCTTTTAGAGGCATTATGAAATTGCCTCTGTTCTTCTTGGAGGTCCAGATGACTAGTCCTAAATAATCTGAAAGAGATCCCCCACCATAGGTTTCTTTTGTTTCTTTATTTTGGTTTTGTTTTGGGTTTTGTTTTGTTTTGTTTTTGCCTCGGCCCACCATCCTTCCATCCCACTGTTTGTTTAATACAATATATATCTCAAGAACTATTTGAGGTATGGACTTCAAACTTGGTGCCAGTATGCATCACATACATGTAGGTAGACAATCTGAGATATGGTCAGAGGCATTTTCAAGGGTTCAGCACACCCTAGTCACATCAGACAGACATCCAACCAAAATTTCATCTGCTGAGGAATGGAAGGGCATTAAAGTCAAACACTCGTAAAAGTATGAACACTCGTAAAAGTATGAACACTCTTCGGACTCTTAGCAAACAATTTATGACATGGTGAAGAGGTTATATAAATGCATGTACATGTACATGTCTCTTAGATATGAGGATACATCATTATTTTATTTCTCCTGTCTCTTTCCTTGAATCCAGAGAGGTCTCCCAGCAGCTTCAGAACCAACGGTCTGTGGATGCATTTGGACGGAAGATTAAAGGGAGAGGTCAAGTGGTGAGTTACAAATTTGATACCTTATCATGTCGTTAAAAAACCTTTTTTGTTGTAAAGGTGGTCAGCATGGCGTGCAGAATTAGTTACTTTGCGATTTTCAAAGGAATCATTACTGTGTTTAGATAGTCTGGTAGTTGATGACATGATCCAATAACATCTTATGTACTTCTTTCTTTTTTTCAGTCTCAAATTTCTTCTTCGTTTTACTTTTCTTTCCTTTTATGTAATTTTCTTTCATATAATACATGTTCAATTATAGATTTAACAAGAATCAACATACAGGTATTTCCATTTTTTTGACAGAACTAATGAAGACTTCTCTCATTTCTTTCTACCATATTTTTTTACTCTTAAGCCTGTTCTGTTTAATAGTTTATATCTTTTGTTATTATGTCATTAAGATTTTCAGGACCTCTTCAGAAGAGTAAGTCATAAGAATAGCTTTCAAAGTTTAGATGTTGAGAGTTTGCATGATCATTGTTTGTGAATTGCTTTCTTATATTGATGGAATAACATTTTCCAACCTAATTGTATAAGATCACATATCAGGTGCATATTTTATGTGCTTGTTGGTAATATTCTGCTCTGTCTTTTGTGCAGCGATACCGGATGGGTAATCCTCCCCATTGGCGAGCAGAGAATCGTAACAACAAACGCGAGAAAGGCCAGGGGGATTCCCCTGCCCGCTGGGAGATGGGTGGAGCTTTGAAAGAGGCCAGAGCCAAGTAAGTTCCTCTTGTTTTAGAGCTGAGAAGGAAAGGTCCCTTTCCGTTTTTTTTCCTTCAGCATATTTGTTATATTGAAAAATGAATTAAAGATGTTAATACTTTTTTCATGACATAATTTATTGAAAAATTGCTTCCCAATATGAGCATGTAAATACATCAAGCATAGGATTATGCCTGTCCACCAGGACAATACAAGGCAAAAATTAAGAGATATAAACATTCACAAAACAATATATATAGACAGGAAAATACAATGAGCATGAAAATATCGTGCATCGATGGATTCAGAATAAAATGATTAATGTAAGACTAAGTCAAAAGTTGGAAGGTGGTTGTATGAGAACAATTGGAGTAGAATAATTCTGTTATGTCAGGTAATGTATGGTAAGGTAATGTAATGTAAGGTAATTGAAGGTAATAGAATATCTAAGTACGTATACTTGAATTTATCAATGTGTAAAGCACGTTAAAATGTTTGATGTAATGCACTTTATAAATGGTAGTATTATTTTGACTGTAGTGCTGTTAACCAGTTGACTACTGAACTCTCAAACTCCCTTTGACTTAATGCAGGAGTCACCCAGTTCCCGTGTGTAACGGGACATTGTATCGAAAGAGAGGAGATAGAGTAGTGTTTACAAGTCATCGAAGAGATACAAGCACTGTAATATGAAGATATCGATAAAATGTTAGGCGGTTGCCTCTATTGTAGCAAGGTAGATCATATTGATAGGACCTTAACCCTGTGTTGATTTTCTGACCTTAGATTGTACTGGTTGATTAATGCTATTGATTTTTGTTTTGTTTTGTTTTGGTTTCATTTTTTGACAATAACTAAAGCATTTTTTCATTATCAGAAATTACAAATTTTTTATGTTGAGAAAAATGAAATAAGATGGTCAGTTGAGTAATGTTTATATTTGTAATGTTTGCAGGAAGAGACGGGAGCAGTCAAGAGAGGATGAGGGTCATGATCACAGGGGAAGAAATAGATATAGAAGATATGAGAGAGAACAAGGCACTGATTCTGAGATTGAAGAAGGAGAGGTGAAATCACAAGATTCATGGGAGTCTAGGAAGAAGAAAACTAAAACTAAAAAGCACAAGTGAGTACTTCACTTCACTCTACAGGATATTAATGCTATGAAATGTTTCAAAATAGTTTCAGTTATTTTGAAATAATCCATGTCGATGTCTAAAATAATGCATTTGATATGCAATAGTAATGCAGTCATCATGATGAAATAAGTGGATACACTGTGTCTAATTGTTTCTCTTTTTATACTTATGTATTATGCAATGAGTAAGTCATTTCATTTCAGTTCAGTATGTTAATAAAGAGAAGAGCATTTGCCCAAGTATAATTAAAGGAATTTTGGAGATTTTTGATAACTTCAACAAGTATGGGATTATGATGCAATTTATTTTTTATAATGCTTGTCATTATTTTGTTATTACGTTTTTTTTTTATTTTTTTGTTTTTTTCGTTTTTTGCTCGAAATGGCTCAGATCACATAAGAAGCATGACAGAAAGAAAAGTGGTCGACATCACAAAAAGTCCTCATCCAGACATCGTACCTCAAGCAGGCGTTATTCTGATAGTGAAGAGGAGGAGGAAGAAGAGGAGGATTCCCCTGAACAACGATCATATTCACGCTCCCCTGACAGCCGCACTCGCTCTCGTTCACACTCTCACACATCAGACTCAAGAGACAGGAGCAGGAGTAGGAGCTGGGACAGAAGTCGGAGTAGAAGCAGAAGTAGGGATAGAAGTAGGAGTAGAGATAGAAGCAGGAGTAGGAGTCGAGATAGGAGGAGGAGTAGGAGCAGGGGCAGGAAGGATAGAGAGAGGCATAAAGAGTCGTCCCATTCATTCTTGGCGTCAAGGTTTTCAAAGTCGTCTCGTACCTACTCTGACAAGTCAGGATAGCCCACTGATCACGAGTGCTGTTTCCTTGGAAGAATTCAAGAGTATGAAGTGAGTATTGAATTTCTTTCTCTGTTACCATGGATCAGTTCTGGCAAAGACAAGAAGTTACTTGTTTGAAGTTCTGTACTCTTTACCATTTATTAATGAGTGAAATCTAACAGTCATAACATTGCTAATGATTCACTAAACCATCATGGCATTTAAAAGAAATGAAGAAATACTCTCCAACCTCTGACTTTTGGGGGCATTTTTGGCATGTGTACATTTAATTAAAGTCATGTCTGGATGTTCTTATGGGAATTATGCCATGTGTGCAATGAATGATAGATATCTTATTGGATATATTCCCACTCCTTATGTTGTTTTTTTAAATGTATTCTTATTTATTGTACTTTCTGAATGGTAATCTTTTGTGTAGAGATTCCAGTCTTTCAGATTGAAAGATAAAGAAAATACTTAATATGTACTAAATATATATCTGTCAGGAATACGGAATATATTTATTTGATACATTTTCAGTCAAATATTAAAGATATCTTGTCTTTTGATGAAATCTCATTACAGCAGACGTAGGGATGACTCATCATCAGAGAATGATAGCCCGCCCCCAACGCACTGGAAGCCCGGTCAGAAACCATTGAACACACGCCCATCCTATACCAGCCTTGGTATTATGAGGTAAGGAAGACTCTTCATTGTCTTACTGCTGTAACCTCGAATGATCTTGATAATTTTAAGTTAGGCATCTCTGAAGCCTACTTTTCCAAACCTTTTAATGATGTGAGGACCATCTACTGTATTCCTTTATAATGTGGTATAGAACCAGCACTACTCCTGTTGAATTTTGAAACTCCCATAGGCTTAATACAGGGATGACCTGCTTCTTGTGGGTAATGGGATCAATTATTGCTAATTGTGCGAATTTTCTCCTTTGCAAAAACAACAGTTATTAGTTATTTGCAAAGTTTCATATCATTGAAGTTTCTAGTTGTACAAATATTCTAAAATATGCATCTACATTCTGTGATGTCTTTAACAAATTTTTCATTGAGGAATAACAAAACTAATTTCTTTTAAAGGGGGTACCCAGTGCTGAAACAATGTTAGTTCATTTAAAAGAGCGTGATTTCATTAGCAGAAAATCATCTGCCTAAAGTTTTTTAAAAAGTCGTGTTGCCAAGGAAACCTCGAAATGTGGTAAGATTTCAGCATATTTTTGACCCCTCAGCTGTGACCCAGTTTCAACTGGGTACCCACTTTGACGTCAAAATGACGTAAAAGTGGGTACCATGTCGCGCAATTCTAGCAAAATGCGCGCAAGGTATAATACATATTGTACAGTCTAGCGCGTAGCACAACTGCAATGCGCGAAGCCGGGTACCCACTTTGACGTCATACCCCATCCTCAAATTTTTTGGTCAACTCTTGACTTTGTATGAGAAAATTAGCCAAAATGCATTGATTTCGATTGAAAATCATCAAATTTCTAATGTTATTCTTCTTATAATTCCATTCTCGATCATATATCAAAAAAATATTTACCATTGTGTAATCACTTTAATTTGTTTGGTCTTTTTTCCCCCACATAGTCAAGCACGGAAACAAATAGAGCAGTCAGGCAGGGGTAGTAAGCTTGTGAAGAAGGCTTCACCTCCACCCCAGCTCCATAAGAAATCTCCTTCGCCACCACCAACAGCAACATCATCTCGGAATGCAAGGTATAAAGATCACATAGCACTTTCTGGTGATATTTTTTATCAATCTATGATGAAATTTATGGAATGTTGGATATTCAGATATCGCTGCTTAAATTTCTAAAGATTTATCTTTTTTAATCTTCCTTCCTGCCATGTAAATCCTTGTGATTGCTCTCTTCACATAATGGACCTGTTTGGTTCTAATCGGATTTCATCAGCAAAAAAATCCAAGTATCAAGATTTAATTTGCTTCCTGTAGCAAGTCTGTAAAGTTTTGAGCATTTGGTTTATTAAATTTATGAGTGAAGCCTTGCAGTACAATCAAGTGAGTATATAACTGGAGAATTTGCATTTTCATTCACCATGCAGACCTACGAAAAATGGCAGGTCTTCGGGAAATGCTGTTGAACGGCGTAATGACCACCCATCTTCTGAGGTCAAAGAATTGACTACCAATCCAATATTATCAAGGAAATACTCTCTAAGTCCTCTTCATGGAAAGAGAGGTCCAATCGTTGATGGTTCCTCATCTGCAAGTTCCTCTCCCAGTAGGAAAGATGAAGAGTTGCCACATTCTCCATCATCTTCTAGTTCCAGTTCAGAAGAGGAAGAAAAGATGTCTCCAAAGCTGAGAGAAGAAGAGCAAAAAAAGTTATCAAAGTCATCAAAGCCACCCATCAAGGAAACTTTCAAGTGGAATCCTCCATCAGAGGATGATGAAGCGAGTCCATTGATTGACAGTGGAGATGATAGAAAAGTGCAAGGTTTCAAGAAAAAGAGAAAAGGAAAGGCTACTGATGCTAGTGAAAAGCAGGGAAAAACAAATGGCAGAAAGGGTGGAGATGATGAAGAGGATCTAAATGAAAGACTGGATATTCTGACATCTTGTAATGAGAAAATTAAACAGTTTGTCTCTACTGAAAAAGAGGAAGAGAAAAATAAAGCCAAAGGTAATGCTGATGCAGAGCCAGAGGTGGCCACAGAGCAAGAACAGCCATGCACTTCACCGGTAGAGATCCTGTCCCCTAGCTCATCCAGCTCCAGTAGTGGCTCAGGAAGTAGTCCTAATAGTGGTGAATCAGAAGAGGAGAAGGATGAAGAGAAGAAGGAAGAGAAGAAGGAAGATGTGAAGGAAAATAAGGAAAATGGTAAAGGGACAAACCAGGCAGAGGCAAATAAGGAGGAAGATCCTGTGAAAGAGAAAGGGAAGACTGAAGAGGAAAACAAACAAACAGTTTTTCCAAATCAACAAGTGAAGATGGTTTGGAAGAACAAGAAAGGTCAGGAGAAGCTAACTAACAAGATGCCAAGTCCTGTCCATGCAGAACGCAAGAAATCCCCAGCTTCCAGCCCTAAAAGTCCACCGGCCACCATCCAAACCCCACCCGACAGTCCCAAAACCCCAGCCAGCGAACCCCAAACTCCAGAGGGTGAGCCTCATACCCCACCCAGCCACATCCAACTGCAGCAAAGCAAAGCCCAAACCCCACCCATCAAGTCTACCTCTCTGGCAAGCATCACAGCCACCCAACCCAACACGAGTCGCACTTCCTCAAGCCACAGAGGTATCTCAAAGCGAAATGGCGAGCACAGAAGAAGATACAGCAGAAACAGAAGTAGGAGTAGTAGTTACAGCAGCAGAAGCAGCAGATCAAAATCTGGACGGTCTCGGTCAAGGAGTGCCTCTAGTTACAGCAGCAGAAGCAGGAGTAGGAGCCGGGAAGGTAGCAGAAGTGGCCGTAGACGTCGCAGGTCAGGATCTAGGGATAGGTACAGATACAGGTCACCAAAACGAAGGTGAGTGGGTTTGTTAATGATTTACAATGCACTTTAAAGAAAATGATTGAAATATGCATGTAATGTTTCATTGAAAGGAAATGTTAAATTCACAACACTCAATGTGTTTATGAGGAAACGTGACAACACAAGGATCTTGTAAACATATACAGTTGTTACGCACTGTTCTTAATTCCTTTAAAAAATATTATGTTTATATAAAAGTTACTGCTGCAGAAAACTAACATAATCTCTTTCAGCGAAAACATTCATTCAAAATTCATTACACACCGCTGCTATAACAGTTCAATGATATTTTTAACCTTTGCATTTGTTTTCACATGTGATGTGCTGTGGCAAGGTTTACCACATATTTGCTCTGATTTCTTTGTAACATTTGCTTTTATCTCCCCATTGTATCCCCCTTTACATATCTGATTGGCTGGCTTTTTCATCGTGTATGAGGTAAATTGAGAGAAAAGTGTATATGATGTCATTGTAACAGATGTGTTCATAACAATTTATTGGAAATGAGTCAAATGTCTTGGGAATATTCCTCAGTACTATTTATTAAAAGAATTATAGATCAAGTGTTTTTCTCTCTAGGCAACTTGTTTTGTTATGGATTTTTTTTTTTACAAATGAAACATTTGCTTAAGTACTGTTGATTTTGTTTTCATTATTTTGGATATGAAATCTGGAGGGAGATGAAAGGAATGTAGTTTCAACTCGTCACACCATTTGGTTAAAATGTTTGGACTGAATTAAAACTAGTGTAATACAGAAGTGTAGTAACCCATAGCAGTAAGGTGTGACACTTGCATTACGTTTTTGGATCCAGAATACTAAGAATTACATTTTTACACATGAACAGAAAGAAAAAAATTCACTGATAATTTTCAGTCCATTTTTATGCAAAATTCTGTTTCAATCTCAAATTAGAGCCAATTTCACTTATCATTAATATCTCTAGAATGGTAACACAGTGTGAAATACATGTGTATCATCACTATTTTCATGTGCAAATTTCTTATTCAGGTTGATTCATGTTATATATCTTTTTATTTTTTAACATCTATAGGAGTATCAAATAAAAATATTTGTTGGCAATATTACAAGGGAAAGCCGATTAAAACTCTGTACTGATTTGAAGAAAAAAAAAATATTCCTTGATTTTTGTTCAATTAGATTTTTAAAGAATTCATGTCTTCTGTTTAGAAGGAAGGGGATCGGGCTGGGTAAAATCAGAGTATGACACTCCTTCACTTGGGTCAGTGTAACTACTTTATACAAACAAACAAGTTTTGTTCCAGCACCTCATATTCATGTTGTACTGCACTGTTACTCTAAGGTTAACTTGAACTCACATCTAACAATAGTTGGTTCTGCTATATTGTATTTGATTTTTTTTTTCTGCATGAATGTATGTTTATTCATAGAAGTATTAAGAATAATTGATAGGATAAAGTATTTCAGGATTTTATGTCTGGAGTGTGGACTGATATTTATTTTCATCATGTTTGTATCATGTTCCGGTACTGTGTATATTCACAAGAAAAATGTATTTTTCAGCGTACATCATTTGCATTCAGGGAGGGAAGTCTTTTTAAAGATTCTTCATGAAATGTATTCCTGAAATTTAAAAGCATATGTACCAAAATGTTGTTGGAGAAATTCAAATAGCTCAACAAATCATTTTTTAACGATTGTATCTTCAGTGACTTGCGAATGGTTTGCTCTATCAAATTGTAATATGTAGGTTATGGTAGCTTAGCCACATGTCATGACATGTATGATCTTGATTTTCAAAAGGAAAGCGGTTGGCCAGTCCACTTCATCAGCCCTTTTATGGGCATTGTCTGATTAAGTCACAAATGCATCGTGTTTAGTCATTCATCTACTAGTGGTCCAGCTAGGTAAATCATAGATGCGAGATAGACTGTACTAAAGTTTGCCAATTGCAATTTTTTTGTTGTTGATAGGCGGCAATTTAAAAAACTTTTTCCATTTTGCTAAGCTATCAAAGGGCCTTGTGGCTTTACATGCATACTAACACATGTCATCTTATGTACTAATCACACCTTATTGTCCTTAAGAAACGGCTTCCAAGAACAAAATTTGTTGAAAATTCATTAAGTCATTTTGTGTTACATCTAAGAGAATTATTTAGTTTCTGGAATCTTTAGAGAAGGGAAATGTTCTTAGAGATTGAAATTTCTGCCCAAATCAACGAAGAGACTTTACCAGCTCTTAGAAGACTAAGTTCACTTTAGAAAATACCAGATAAGATGTATTCATCTTAATGGGTCTTCCTTATTTATTAGACTAAAATTATTTCATGAACAATATCAATTTTTGCACTGGAAATGGTAAATCATAAATGAAGAGAAAAGCAGGAGAGAGAAGTTACACTTTCCTGTAAATTGTTAGCCGTTTGCGACGTTCTAACCTATACACGAAATAGAGCGAAAACTGATGTTTGTCATGAGGGCTCATCACAGTCATATGCTTGGCAGTACTAACAAGTCGAATTTTCAAAGCTTTCATGTATGCCTAACAGTGGGTTCTTTGAGTTGGCTGTCATTTCTTACCAGCTCTTATGAAATATTTTTGTATTTTTATGTGCAGGTATCGCCACTATTCCTCCTCTTCATATTCATCGTACTATAGCAGGTCTAGGTCACGTGATCGCAGTCGTCGACACTCGCGTAGTCCCCATCGGCATAGGTCCTACAGCCGTGGCAGAGATAGACACCGAAGACGATCGTAAGCACCTTCCTCATTAAAGCTATAAACGAGTACTTCAGTGGCAGTGAGGAGCTGAAGTGAAATGATAATAACTAATTAGAGTCCAATTTAATAGTACCCTTGAAGGGAAAGGCGGCCCCCCCAAAAAAATTTTGTGATAAGATCGCGCTGCTTTTAAAAAAAAAGAATTGCGGCACAGTTTATGAATTTTTCTTTTGAATCCTTATGCACCAAGTGTATGAAAATCAGATATATGCGACTTCTTGTGACCTAATTTTGGCCAGCAGTTATCAATTTATGGATTTTGTATGCACAATGAATAATGAAAATGTTTTGCTGATATAACTCCATAAATAGGAAATGAAACTAAATATCACTATCCACACCTCTTTTTTCTTCAGTCGGAGCAGGTCATACTCCAGATCCTACTCAAGATCTCGGTCAAGGTCACGTTCAAGGTCACCGTACTACAGACGATCATCGAGACATTCCAGGTCAAGAAGCAGGGGAAGAAGGTGAGCTTAGGATTAATACACGACTTAAGTATATGGTGGTCCAGTTCCAAAAGACCCGGTTATTATTCAAGCTAACCCCCAATTTCAAGAATTATTCTGTCAAAGATAGCATTAGGCACAGTTAAGGTCTGTGATCAAAGCAAAATGAGCATACTATCAAAATTCTGAATGTAGCAACATCCGTTTCACAATGCCCCACTTTTGATACGAATTGCAAAAAGAGGTCTTCAGGGTTTTATAAAATGCATTAAAGTAATTGCCACTTTAATACAGGAAAAGCACTTCTGTAAGCAAGCTCTGTAACACCTTCAGCCCAATTATTGAAAATTAATGAAGATTAGTCTTATATTTGCTAGTTTTTAGAATAATGTACAATTTCTTGATTGAGCTACACATTTTATATTTTTGATTATCACGAACTAAATTATTCTCTTACTCATGTGCAGGTCTTACAGACGTCACAGAAGTCGTTCTCGCAGTCCACGGCGAAGTTACAGTAGCAGGAGTCGAAGTCGGAGCAGGCATAGATACAAGTCTCGCTCACGTTCAAACTCCTTTGATGATCTGGTTTATGGAAAGCGCCGTAGGTCACGTAGCAGATCAATCAGTAGTCGCTAGTGGATGAGCGGGGTGGTTAGAAAAACTCGAGTTATGATACATCATGAAATATCTTGTTTTGACTATCAAAGACACTACATGTAAATGTTTTTCAGTTTTTGTTGATGATTCTTGAAATAATGAAGAGGAAAGAGGATATTATTCTTCTCTTTTTGGTTGTGGTAGGAAAAAACAAATGTTGTATTCTGTCAATGTTTTGCTGTAATATGAAATAGGGAAAGGCAGCTGGTTATTATTTTATGTAACAGTACAGTACATGGAATGTGTGGAATTTTTGTAAGGACTCCAAAATATCTTAAATTTAATTTAAAAACTGAACCATGAATAAACTAAAATGTTACAAAGAAGTAAGTGTTTTAATATCTTATTTTTGAAATGTTTATCTTGCTGATTTGTTGGGCATGCCTACACAGACAGATGTACAAATTTAAACAGGAAAGTTATTGAAGTAGTAATTGTTTAATACAAGAACTGTAGTACTATCATAATTAAAAAGTTTTCAATGGAAGTATTGATGTTTTAGATAAAAAGTAAGAGAAAAGATGACAAGGGCTAATTATTTGTAATTTACCAAGCAGAGTCTACACAGTTAAATACAATACATGTATTATTTCATAAACACATTTATATTCATTTACCAGGAAAGAGGTGAAATAATCTGTCTTCTAATACATTTAGATAACAATATGTCACTTCTTCTGGAAATAATTTTTGTGCTTGCCAGTTTGACCTTGAAAACATGTTCAATTTTATTCTAATTTTAGAAACAATGGAATGTCTGTCTGCAAAACCTGCTTTTTTTTAAAAGACAGAATCACTTCACAAAGGTTAAACAAGATGTGGTTTTAGTGTATTTCTTCTTCTTACAAGATTTTTTTAATGAAACTATCATGATTTTTGCAAAACCTGTTTTTTTTTTTTTAAGACAGAATCACTTCACAAAGGTTAAACAAGATGTGGTTTTAGTGTATTTCTTCTTGTTGCAAGATTTTTTTTATGAAACCATCAAATGATTTTCACAGTAATTAGTGCTCAAATAGGTGTTTAATTTTGTTCTGACATTTCAGTCTATGCCAGCTACTTGAAAGGCATATTCCTATCTTACAACATTGATGTAGAGTGATGACTTATGTGCATTTTTGTTCATTTCGGTGTGATTGCTTTCTTTCATTGTTTAAATCACTAGATTTCCGGTGCAAAGAATTATGGCATTTCTTGCAAGTTTTAAATTGTATTTTTTCAAAGTTCTGTTTAGTTGGATCGTGGTCTCGAAGTGTTGTAATAAATTGTATAAATGAGGAATTGCTTCGATCCATTTTGTGGTACATATGAAAAGTAAAATGTGGCTGTGAATTGTAAATCTTTGAGCAAAAGTGTAATTTAATTGGTAAGCTGAAGATCAGAGGAGTAACTTTATGTTTCAAATGCAGGTATACTAAAGGTTAAGTAACTATGGAAATTCAATGTTAGATTAAAAAATCTTTTGTTTCATGTGGGCAAAGTCCATAGTTTAAATACTGTGGAACGGAGGTTCCAGTCAATATCACAGTTGCCAAATGTAATGCATGTAGTTTGTTGATTATAGTTTTCAGATATTGTTGACAAGAAATTGAAAAGATGCACTGTCACTGAAGTAGTTCAGTTCTAATCTATTTTACTTTAAGCAATCAATGGTTACTTTGGGTTTCTTTCAGTATATAAGCATTAGAGTAAATCATAGCAGCTACACCTGTTATATGTTACATTTTGTTTGTCTTGGGAAGCCTTTATGTTCGAATAAAATTCATTTCAACTTCAATTTTGCATTAATTTTTATTTCCTTCAGTGTTAAAAAATGTATATATATATATGTATACAGAAAGGAAACACCCCTTTCTTGGAATACACCTATTAAAGAGAAACCTCGGTATATCAGGGCTGACAGAACAAGAACAAAATATTAAGAAGTTGAACCTACAGAATTACCATGCTGTTAGATCAGCAATGGTGTATGGCTAAGAAATTTGGAATGTGACGACGGTAGGAGAGGGGATCTTGAGGAGAACTCCAAAAAGAGCCATGGTACATAAAATGCGTGGAATAAAACTGTGATAGAAAAGATACAAGTGAGCTCATGTAAGTTTGGGTCTAGAAGAAACTGGTGGAAGAGGTCAAGAGAAGAGGGTTGAAAGATGGATGGGTCATATGTTGGGAACGGAAGATTATGAGCTGAAGAAAAGAGGGTTCAATCTGGAAGTGGATGGCATAAGGGGAAGGGGAAGACCAAGGACTATGTGAAAAGAAATGGTGAGGAGGGAAAGCGGGCAGTTGAGCAAGTGGAGGGAGGGAGTGTCAAGGCGTGAAAGTCTGTGACCCCTCATAGACGAGGTGGACTTGTGAAATGAAGATCAGGTCTATTATAACAGAGTTCTGTATAACGAGGTTCCACTACCTGTATAACACAGTGATAAAACAATATGTACATGGTTTGAAGTACATTGTATTCAAAATGGCTTCATGGTTTTATATAAATAGATATGCACTGTACTCTACAGGTATGAAACCAGTGCACACTACTTAATTCTTCAGCATTCTTCTTAAACAACAGTTGTCCTTGTTTACAATAACATGGCAATAAACCTATGCTTGCAGTGGGGATTCTTGCTTGATGCAGAAACTGGTACTTTGTTTACTTTGTTGATACTTGAAAAACTATTTCATTCATTCCTTTGGTAAATACATGATGATATAAAGGTTCAACATCAATATCCACAAGTAAATACAAGCGAAACTCGTTATTAAAAACTCCTCTGGACCAAGGAAATTACCTCTTTATATCGAAACTAAGCATCAAACTCTGGTTCAATAACTAAAACTGAATAAACATTTGTACCATTCATGGTACAAAAACACAGGAATTATCCAATGATGTTTAAGTTTAAGGAGAGCTTTGTCCACAGTCACAATAGTATTCAACCACAATTTTTTGAAGCATATCAAAATGATAAATGTTGCTTGTGCGAAAAATATTTTTGGTTTCAAAAAGACAAATCATGAAAGAATTGTAACCGTCAATGCTCTAGTGCAAAGCACCTGAAAATGTATTACAAATCATGAGATTCCCTCCAAAGAGGATTCATGTACTAGTATTAGGAGGCCTTTTGCATGCCTTATACATATACATATACATAGACCCCTTTACATATAATACACGCCTTGGTAGGCAAGTATGGCAAATACTTCTTGCTTCACTTAGACTTCTTTCTTTCTTCCACTCGACTTCTTCTCAACACTTCTGCCGAAACATCTCTATCCTTCATATCTGACAAAATTAAAGTATCTTTAAAGAATTATACTACTTTATGACGATGACAAATGATGTGTACACTGCATATAGAACAACTGCATGTACAGCCGGTACATGTGTATTAGGTTTACAGTTATGCATACCAGTCTTAAAAGAGCTTTCAAATATCAAATTTGTAGTCAACTTCTTCTGTCTATCAAAGTTCAAACTGAAATCTGGCAAAAATCAGCATCAAAGCATCAAAATTACCATAATGTCAAATGGCTTCTCATCCTGTCTGGAATGTCCGGTATGCTTCCAATCAAAAACAAAAATTCTGTAAGCATGAAAATGCTCTCTTTATCATTAAAAAGGGATAGAAAATGTGCTGAAAACAGCTGGCCTTCAAAGCCATCTTTATAACCAAACATCTGGGGTAGTATTCTGAACACCGTTTTAACTGTGTTTTAAGTTCTGATGTAACTTCTGTTTTAAGTCACTGACTTACAACACTGCTAGAACAGTCTTTAAACAGTATTCTGGGAACTGTTTTAACAGTGTTGTAAGTCATCAAAGCCACACCCATCACAAAAATATCATCCAATAGGGAAAGTCGTAAGAGATGGTTCTAAAGGCCCTATCTCACCAACGGAGACGTCTCTGCGACAAGTTTCAAAATAAGCATGATGGAGCGTTTGCAGGATCATGCACCTGACTTGGACCAGGGGGAATGTCAGCACGCGTTCAGTTACGTGGTTTCTAAAGTGGGTCAAACATCATGAAGTACGTCGCAGAGACGTCTCCGCAACGTCTCATCAGTCTTTCTCGTCTCCTGCAGGCCTCTGCGACCTCTCTGCGACGGCTCAGAGACGTCTCGGAGATATCGCGGAGACGTCTCAGCAGTTGCAGATAAAATTAGTCTCTGCAACTGATGGAGATGTCGCGGAGACTTCGCAGAGACTGTAAAAAGTCTCTAAAAAAATTGAGCATGTTCGAATTTCTTGCAACTACTCGGAGACTCCATAATTTTCGGGAGGCGTCTCAGAGACGTCTCAGAGACATCGCGGAGACGTCTCTGCAACTAGCAAAATCTGGAGTCACAAACTAGTCACGAACTAGTTGCAAGCTCAGTGAGATACCTCATTAAGATGATTCAGCCAATAAGATCGCCCCCCTGGGGAAGGCTAGGGGTGCGTGAAATGCGTGAACTTATATTGGCGTTGTAAATGAGCGCATTAATTTGCGCTTAGTTTCTTGCTTGAATTAACTGATGCGAATATGATGTGACAGAATTAGTTGTGCAAATCATCTCTGATATTATCGCAGACAATTGCAAAATTTCTCCACGCGAGGCAAAGATTCTCTCGAAATGTTGTTTTGGAGTATCAGAAAGGTTTACTGGATCTTGTTATACCCCTCATTGCAACCAAAAACACAATGCGCGAGAAAAATTGCCGCTATGACATACCTTATACAAAGTTAAAACACCTCCCACCCTGTTTTATCTCATGAGCATGAATTGTCCAGTGGAAAAAGTTAAAACAGAAGATACAACGGTCTTCAGAATACCGTGTTATTGCATATTGCATTTTACGCACTTGCGCATGATATGCACCAAGCATGCAAATTAAAATGCGCGGTTAGAAAGATAAAATAATGAGGTTAAAACAAAAGTTAAAACAGAGATAAAACGGTGTTCAGAATACCAATTTGCTAAAACAGACTTAAAACAGAGTTAAAACAGTCTCAGAATACCACCCCTGTATTTTACACTGTCTCTTTTTCCAATCTCGATCCTTCTATTTTACTCTGTCAAACATTGCTCTAATCCTCAACTTTATCTTGTTGCATCAACATTTCTTCTTTGTTTTAAAAAAAAAGTCATCTTGAAGCTCATTTTTCTACTTTTGCTGGTGTCTCTCCCAGTGGACCCGTCACATCTTGGTCTGTAGCTGGTCTAAGGCCACGAATTGAGATGTCATAGACAACCTCCTCGATCTTCTTGATGTCGTACTTCAGTCCATCAAATCGCTTGCGAAGCGAGTCATTCTTGAGATTCAGAAGACGAAAACCAGAATTGAGCTCTCCCATGAAAGCTGCAATACGGATAGGTCTGCTGTAGTCCCCTGCTGTTACACTGTTCACTGCTAGTCTTGACTGTAAGCAAAAAAAAAAAACAAAAAAAAATGGGATAAGAAAAGATGCATGCATTCAGATTCAGAGAGCTATATGCAATAGGAGAGTTGAAGATTGAATTATGTAGATCCTTAATAATGTATTTAACAGAAAAACAGAAAAACAGAACTGATCATCAGAGAATTTAGACATGTGTGAGTGGTGGTATAATACTCAACATGAGTAGTCATTATAGAGGGGCTTGGAACTATATAATACCCCTTTTTGTTCATTTAAAATGTAAATAAATTCACCTATGTGTCATCTTGCTCCCCCCCCCCCCCATCAAAATACCCTGGCAATGCCCCTGTTCAAATGAATGATTATCATTTACCAGTTCATTTCCTAGTGATAGTAAACCATGGAGAAAATCCTCCAAGTCAATGTGGAATCCATCACTCTTCTTCACAGCAACTGAAAATAGGAAAGGATGATCAGGAATATATTAGTGGAGACTACCATTTATCTCTCAACTCTGTCATGGAAGTCTTTAAACCAAGACATTTTCCTTGTTGGAGTAAAAACTTGGGGTAGTGATTAATATGGTCTCTAATTAATATCCATGGGGTCATATACAATTTCTTTTCTAGCTCACTGTTCACACAAAAATTATAATGACCAAGTACAACTATAATTTTCTTCAATAAAAACAAGAGGGAAATAACTTTTAAAGGGAAACCAGCTGTTACTGCATATTCCAATAAGCCGGTCTCTGGGTTGGTCAAAAGCTGGTTGGAAGACCATGGTCTACAATATCTTGAAACAAATTATCTTAAATTATACTTAACAACCAAATCTTTGGCATTAACAAATACTAGGTCCTTTAAAAAAACAACAACAACAACAACAACTTTGTCAGAGTCTTGGAAATATCTGAATAGAACAAATCTTATTTGCAGGTAAAGAATGATCAAATTTATAGGTACTCTGATGTATGCTCCAGCAATGAATGCTCTAATAGGGTTTTAATCACTGATCAAGGTTAGGGTTAAAGTTAGATATAGTATCTGATCCAGGGTTGAATAAAGAATTTAGGTTAAGATATTGACTGCAAGTGACTGTGATTTTTGCCTGTGCTGTTGATGGAGCATAAAGCTAGTGCAGTAGGACCAATTTACCTCCCAACATTTCTGCCACCTCCTCCCTTGTTGCTAACTTTTCTGTTTCAAGATAGATGACGAGGGAAGCCGAGAAGGCAAGTCTCTGGATACCAAATCTCCAATGATCATGGAACCTGAACATCCAGAGGAAAAAAAAATATATCATTTTACAGGCTTTAAAGAAAATACAGAATACATGCTGATGACAGCAATGACTGATATTGATTTACTTACAGTGTGAAACATATACTTCATAATATCAATAAAATAACACGATACATATTTCAATGCTGATTATGTCTCACTTATACCTGTAATATTCATCAGTGGGAAATGTGCCAGCAAGTTGAGCCATATGTGATCTCACTGTCTGAAACAACTCTCTGCTTCTCTTGCATATCTGGGGAACTAGACATTTCAGAAACAAAAGAAAATTAAAAAGTAAACTGAACCTTGACATTTCCTTTAATTAACACTCTGGGAATCTGTACCATTAATCAAAAAGCCAAGTTAGGTTCAAATTCTATATTTTATTCTTAATGTATGTTGTTCATGCTTTTCAAGTTTAAGATATTGGGGTGGTGGAGGCACTAGGCACACTCTCATAAAAACAATTTTCTGGCAACTATTTTGAATGTAAGTTCTTTTTAAACACTTCAGGTCTGCACTACTGTTCAAATAAGAAATAACTGATCATGACTGAATGAATTAAAAATCCTTCTGTTGAACAATTCTTTACACTTTATATGTACATGGTTATCATTAAGTTATGTTAAAAATATCAATCTCTATCATCAGGTGATGCCTGCCATCAATCATTAATTAGATTTGGGGAAATCTCTGTCATGAATAAAACTTCATAATTATCAATATTATATTCAAAACCTGATCTTTTTAGAAAAAAAATGTCAAGGGGTATGGAGTAGGAGTAGGAGAGTATTCATGCAAGTTGGCAACAATATATGTGATATTTTTTCTTGGTTTGAATGAACTTGAAAAGAGGATATCAAATATCAATCTCTAGCATCAGGTGATGCCTGCCATCAATCATTAATTAGATTTGGGGAAATCTCTGTCATGAATAAAACTTCATAATTATCAATATTATATTCAAAACCTGATCTTTTTAGAAAAAAATGTCAAGGGGTATGGAATAGGAGTAGGAGAGTATTCATGCAAATTGGCAACAATGTATGTGATATTTTTTCTTGGTTTGAATGAACTTGAAAAGAGGAAAAAAATGTCCAACAAACCTTCTTTGATTCCACTACCCTGGTGAATGGCATTCAGCACAGTCATAATCTCTCTTCCTGTTTGCTCCAAATCACGAACAATTGTGCGTATTTCCTGAATTGCACAAATTTGTTGGGAAAAAGCCAAATACAAATTGGGATACAAACGTTAGACTTTCTCCTACTCTAAACATATTCTAAATCTAATGTTAACACAAAGGCCCAAGTAAGGGTCTATTCAAAATATAAGAAACTTGATAACAAAAGTTATGATGAAGTTTGTTTTGTCTTGCATATCACTTGACTGTAATATGAAGATTTTTAATCATACGGGGTGCTGTTGCATAAAACTTGCTATTATACTACTTTGCCATCAACAGAGATGCCAAGGTCAAAGACCTGCAATGCGGGAGATTTTGAGCAGGGAACCGTGAGATCGCCAGGCGTTGTGTATAGTATATATATATGGGGATAGGCTGTGATGTTGCCGTGAGAAAGAGATTTTTGGGGATGAGCAAGCCTAATGCATGAGACTTGACAGGTCTGCATCAATGGTAACTTTCATGGAATACTTGATTTTGATTGGCTGTTGAGCAACGATACCATGGTAGCTACCATTGATGGCAAAGTTATGCAGCTGTCATTTGCAAGACACACCTCTCGACCCCCGGGGATGGTGCGTCATTGTACCGAGGTGCGCATACATTTTGATACCATGACGCACCCCTCGTTCGAAAAAGTGACGCACCATTTCATGAAAATGACTGACCATTGACGCACAATTGAGAAACACTCTGATAAGCTCCGTCGGTATAACAAATTTCCGACATCGATGTATCACTGAAAAATATCATTAAAACCCGATATACGTAGAAACAAAACAAAGAATGTATATCTGTTGCAATTTTGAACATGCCCGTGTCGGCGATCTTTGGAGTGAGGTCATCTTGTGTTTTGGGGTTTCCCCACTTCCCAGAAGCATGATTTAATTTGTTGTATTTGTTTAAGTTACCCGTTTCGTTAGCTTTTCATATTTCTTTGGTCGGCCCGCCGTAACTATTATCATCATCAAAAAGTAAAGAGTTAATTTTCAAGTCTATCGTTTCACCTCCGTCCCATCCGTAGTTTGTATTTCTTGAATAAGAACCAGCCGATACCATTCTCATTGACGAAGGTAAAGAATTGATTTGCCAAGTTACTAGTTTCACCTCCATTTTGTTGGCGATTCATTTTATTATTAATGTCCAAAGGTAAAGAATTCATATGCCAAGTCGATGGTTATTTTGTTTAACTTCTGTCCCGTTAGCTTTTTATATTTTTTTTAGTCGACCCGCTGTAACTATTTTCAAAATATTTTCAAGTCGATCCGTCCCGTCCGTAGTTTATATTTCTTGAAGAAAACCGGCCGATATCATTTTCATTGACCAAGGTAAAGAATTAATTTGTCAAGTTACTAGTTTCACCTCTGTTTCGTTGCCGACTCATATTTATTGAAGGCGAGTCAGACGACCATCAAAACTATTACTACTGTCCAAATGTTAAGAATTAATTTGCTGAGTCGATTGTTGATTCGTTTTAGCTTCGTCCCGTTAGTTTTTTGCATTTCTTGAGTCGGCCCGCCGTAACTATTATCATCATCAAAAAGTAAAGAATTAATTTTCGAGTCGATGGTTTAACCACCGTTCTGTCCGTGGTTTATATCTCTTGAAGAAGAACCAGCCAATATTAATCATTTTCATTGACAAAGGTAAAGAATTAATTTGTCAAGTGACTCCAGCAAGTCAAGCCGAAAGTGTCATCTCCGTCCCGTTCGCGGTTTAAATTTCCTGAAGACGACCAGCGAAACTCCTATATGATTGTCAGAAAATATTTGGGGGGGAGGGTTGCTTGTTAGCAATGTTTTGGTGTAGACTATGTTTCCCAAAAGAAATTTGAGCTGAGAACCATTTTTTAAAGTGCATGTCCACCCACCCTCCATAATCTAAAAGTTACGCATTGACACCCCTGCAAGGCTGCGAAACCAAAATATGTCTGACTCTGTCATCTGGTCATGTCTGTCTAAGTTCGAGGACATCCCACTGAAAAGCTTGTTAATTCTTGAACGCCTCTCTAACTAGGTTGTCTAATAATTTGGACTTAATGCTGTTCCGAGAAACGTAAGGCCCTTGTTTTGTTTGTTTGTTTTGTAAAATTTGTTATCGTTTTGTTAAAAAGTTAGTTGTTTCGTTGTTTTTTTAGTATTTTACCTCTCTTTTATCTTGCTCCTTGGCCAAATATTCGTTGAACGCTTCAAAGTTTCTGCTGATTTCCTCATCCATAATTGAAGCAGACAGATCTCGAAAAAGAGGGAGAGTCGTAGGCAAAACAGCTCGGCGTCCAAACAGCTCAATTGAACTTGCTCAAACTACACGTCCAGCAGCTAGAAGTGGATTCTGATCGGCTGCAGAGCCGAGGAGGCGAGGCCAGTACACGATCAGTCAAAAATCTGGTCGAGTCGAGTCCCGGCCGCGCCGGGGAAATTTTGGAAACTCGCATGATTATAAAGAGCACGTGTATACGTGGTTTGTGCCATAGGTTTGTGCACAAAGGATTTTTACCAATTCAATTTGCTTTTCAAAGATACCCTGAGATGCAGAAATTGAAATATTTTGGCGTCGCTATGCCAGGGCAACTGCTTCGAATTGAAATTGGAGTTGAAAGAAATTTCAAAGTATCAAACTTGATTTGGGAACGAATTGTAAGCTACTACTTCACCTTGATTCTATTAGTTGCATTGGGTATTGTAATTGATGTGTGGACACAGCTGACTCAACAGTCGGTCGATTGCGACAACGCCACGGGGATCGGGCTGCAGCTAATTATAAGCTGCAATGAACATGATGTGACTGTGTGTGAGATGAGATCTGTGTTTTGTGGATTGTGATGTGGTGCATTGAATGTGATCATGAATGTGTGAAAGGCGAGTGTTTAAGTTAGTATGAATTACAGTATCACTGATGACGAATTGAATAAGTCAGTGTTAAGTCATGTAAGTAGTAGATAGAAACAACATGGAAAGAGATGCTTCTGTAAGGTACCCTTCATGCCCTTGTCATGCTTGTGTGAGTTGTGTGTCCTGACAGCTGACAGGTTGTGTATCCTACTATCCTGACACAAGTTCGTGACAGTCGATTTAAAACGGCCACAGAAGTTTACAAGCAACATTTGAAAATTTTCAAACACTTGTGAAAGTTGAGTTAGACAATATTATTAGAGGAGAGAACAAATATCAGAGACGCCAAGGTCAAAGACTTGCAACGCGTGAGATTTTAGGCAGGTAACCATGAGATCGTCAGGGTTGTTTTGAAGTTCAAATAATTGCAATGCTTTTTATCTGATTCCATGTCCACTTCGAGTCTCCAATCATTTTAGAAAAACAAGTTTCTTACAGACATTTTTAAACTTGAAGACAAAAGTATCATGTAGAGTAACAGAATCTACTTTTTCTTATTTCTTTAGTCTGATAGTCCATTGTTCTCGGCAGTACATAATACCCATGGTTCCAATACCAAGTGTGCAGGATTTCAGACAAAGTAGAACCATGTGTGAAATTGCCCCGACATGCGTGGCGACAAGGGTAAAAAAAAGAAATTGAGTATACATTCCTAACAGTAATAAAAAATGCCAGAAATTTTTGGTTTTACTTTTGGCAATATATTTCAACTACTGTAAGCCTGTGAAGGTTCCAGCGACATAACAGCGTACTCCATTAAATAGCTACAGTGTAGTTGGTAATAGGTTGAAGGCTGAAAGAAGCTTTAAAATTTTATGAGTAGGATTTTCCCTCATGGTCATGCAGAGAAGAGAAAGAGAGAGAGAGAGAGAGAGAGAGAGGAAGATAGTGAGAGGGGAAGAGAGAGGGAGAGAATTTGATGTGGTCACTTGATGTAGTCAGTGACCAGACTGCTTACAAATTCTGAACAGGTACCCATCCATATGGGTAAAAGTGTACATGGGTAGAAAAATAAATGTGAATGCACAGGCTTATTTAATTTCCACTCTCCTGCTCTCCCATATCTTGTAAGTTGTATTTACTGATATAAGGCTTCAGAGCTCGTAGTGGTGCAAGTATCTCCCCCATAAGTCTTCTCTTCGGGTCACACTCCCATCCCGCGATTCGCGCGTGAAGGGGAATCCCCCCACCGGTCCCCATCCTCGGGAGTGGCAGCACATGTCCTTGACATGTGTGGATTTTTTTCTGGCAAGAACACAGTGATAGTCTGCTATGAAAATGAGTGGGGGAAAAAAAGATGATAAAAGTGTTGCGCAGCAATCCTTTACTAGAGCAAGAAATCTTGGAATTTTTTTTTCCTCTGAACCCAATTTTTCCTTTTCAGAGAAAACAGATCAACAGCCAGTAAGATGGAGAATTTCATCTTATACGATGAGATCAGACAGACTGAAACCTCGACAATGTACAAGGGCAGGAGGAAGGGCTCTGTTAACTTTGTTGCCATCCACTGCATCGATAAAGCAAGGAGGTCAGAGGTTACAAACCGCGTCAGGTTGACCCATGAGTTAAGCCATCCTAACATAGTAGAGTTTTACGAATGGTATGAGACGACCAATCATCTATGGCTCATTGTAGAGCTCTGTACAGGTATACATTTCTTCTAAATAAGGGAAATTGCATCAGTATAATGTAGACCAGTAGTTACATGTAGTATTTATTAGGAATGTAATTAGAAATTGATCAATTGTGCAAGAGTGATATGATAAATTTGTTTGTGAAGTCATATACCTTTAATGAGAAATTTTGTTTGCTCTTTCGAATATCCTTAATTTATTTTTTTTTAACATGGGACTTTTAATTTACATGGTTTCTCTCTCTCTCTGTAGGTGGCAGCCTTGAACTAATCTTATCACAAGATGGGCATTTCCCTGAAACAGCTGTTCGGGAGTTTGGACTTGACCTAGTTAGGGGGCTTCATCATATACATTCTGTTGGAATGCTCTTCTCAGATTTCAAACCAAGCAAGGTGATCCAATTATCTTTGATAGTCATCCAGTGTTTTACTTCAAAATCAGTTTTCAGCAAATAAAAGAAAAGTTCAGCAATTGCTGAACTTTTCAAGACTTGTGTCTATCAAGATGTGAAGTTCATCAAGCCTTTAAAATACAGAGCATGAAAATTAACATCATTGTGAAATAAACTGAGTTGTTGTCTGTAATGTTTGTTTTTGTTGTTGTTTTTGTTTTGTTTTGTTTTTTCATATAGCAGGAATAGTAGAGAAAAATTGAGTAGTATGAAGTTGGCATGTGGCAGCTTGCAGCTTCAAATTATTAAACTTAAGATTTTCTTCTTCATTTTTCTCCTTTTTTAATGAACAATTTGTTGTCTTCAGATATTAGTGGATAGTTCTGGAGCATTAAAGTATGACGACTTCAGCCTAGCTCGTCTCGAAGAGGAGAACTTGGAGGAGATATTTGATATGACATCATCAGATGGTTCATCTGAACAAAGTAAGCAAGGTGATGAAGGAGGGAGCAGAAACACTCTAGGTAAGTCGTTCTGTTTCTAGTTGGGGTCAGAGGATTTATGATTTACTTTTCTTTCAATTTATGAGTACTTACCCCCCCCCCCCCCCCCCCCCCCCCCACTATTAGATATAACTATGTCTATGTGTTGAAATTTACAATTATGTATTCGTCAGAGGAATTTACAAAATGTGAAAGAAATTCTATGGCTCATTTGGCAATCAGAGTTGCAGAATGAGATGAGTAAATCTTTGTAGTAGAGTGAAAACTGTTTTTTACATTATTTCTTCTACTCACAGGTTGCCCAAATTATCTTGCCCCAGAAGTTTTAGAGGGAAAGCCTCACAGTATAGCAAGTGATCTCTGGGCATTAGGCTGTCTCCTTTATGAAATGTACACAGGTAAGCAATCACTGAAATCTTTCAACTTGTAATCAGAGTATTGGGTTGTGGACTTTGTGAAATGTAGACAAGAAATATTATATCATTTCACATGATTCTAGAATTTTTTTTTTTCCTTTATGAAATGTACACATTTTTAAATTCCTGTACTGCTTTGTATGCAATTTTGAATGTACGTTGCACGAATACTTTTCATTGATATGTACAAAATAAACATTGTGTTCACTTCAAGTTGAAAAGGAAATGTTTTCTGTTTAGAGATGCAAGAATTTTTTTGGTAATAAAGAGAATTTAGTAAGTTTGTGTTTTTGTGGAAAAGTTTCCTGGACATCCTTGTCATTGGAAATATTAGGATTTAGAAGAACAACACTTGATTGATTTGCTTTAACAAAAACATGTTGTGTTATTCAACTAATAGTATTCTGATAATTAATTGAATTTCCTGGTCACATAGCCATCTTCTCTATCATACCTATCTTCCTCTAGGCAACCCTCCTTTCAAGGCAGATGAGTTTTCTAAACTAGTGGAACAGATTCTCACCAAAGATTATCCCACACCAAAAGTTAAGGGTAAGTTTCCTCCTTGTTTACAACCTGCAGCATTGGGAATGGTTTTCAAACATTTCCCAGGGTTGTGGAATGAGCCAGCAGCGCTTCTTGTTGTACTTGAATCTCAACCACTGTTTCAAATCAAAGATGCTTTGTTGCTTCTACTTTTTACATTTCTTTTTCTCATTTGAACAAGATCTGCATTTATGGCATGCTAGAATATTAGAATAGATATAAGCATAATTAAGCTGACTGGATAGATGTTTACTCCATTTTGGTTATCCCATCTCAAAAGGGCTATGATTATATTTATATTATTCAGATATGTGGTGCATATTATAACGATATCTCCTTTTCCTTTTAGAACAATAAGCTTGATTGTGAAGCCCTATACCTATGCCATAGTACTTAGATTTACACTTTGCTTCTAAATAGTTAGTTCTCAGTATGTGCACTTCCCTGTTGAAATCTTTCTGCCTGGTTTTTAGGACCAAGACTGGCAACCAAACCTACTCCAGATTTCTGTAGTCTCATTAAGATGCTGTTGACAAAAGACCCTGCCAAAAGGTAAGTCAATAGTCAAAAACAAAGCAAGACATTTTTTGTTTCTTTGTGATCATTTGAGATTTTTTAAAGGTATATTTTGGAGCTTAGTTCTAAGATATTTATAGTGATTGTTGACTTGGAATGTTAAGAAAATTGTAGTATTTCTATTGATAGCTATGTAAGGAATAACTTTATGACACCTTTTAAGAAAAAAAAAAAATCAGAAGAAAGGGGATGAAAAAATGATTAGATGTATTGCATTCTAAGTTTGTTAATCAAGGTAATTTGATGTATCTTATCAGTTGATTGGAAAGGATATTGTCTTCTCTACCAAGAAAATGGCAAGAATAATAAATGTAGTAATACATAAATATTCACTCACCTAAGTAAAATAATGACTATGTCTCTTACTTCTGTTATTGAGCGTATTATGGTTAGACAGGTTCCATTTTGCAAAGAGAACCCTCAGAACATGAACCTGCTTCAGAAGCATTATTACACATCTTACTTTAATTTGTCATTTTCATTGTTATGTTTTTTTTTGTGTGTGTGTCTTTTTCAGGGCAACATGGCATGACTTAGTTGCTCATCCATTCTGGCAGGGCCAGCTACAGGTTGATGACAGCACCATGAAATCTCTTGGAACCTCAGGAGATGAGATGGACAGGAGCAATGCTGGTTTGACTGCCCATACTCCTGCTGAAATGAAGGTATGATTTTGAAATATCAATCAAATATTTGCAAAGCAGATTTTAGATTTTTGAATACCTGTGATATTTATGCAGTTGAATATTGTGCTCTGTGCATTGTAATACACATAGATTCAGTTTTTGTCTCGCCTGCGTAGCGGAGCGAGACATAGGTATCACTATTTCCGGTGTCGGCGTAGGCGTCGTCGGCGTCGTCGGCGTCGTCGGCGTCGTCGTCAACAATTGTGTTGTACACCCAATAACTTTCTATAGCTTTAAGGTGGGATCACCAAATTCATACCAGAGGTCCATCTCTTGAAGGCGCAGGTCAAGTTCGAATATGAGTCGAATTTGAATAAGGTCAAAGGTCAAAGGTCAATGAACTTTCCATGACTGGCACTGTGCTATATTGTACACACAATAACTTTTTATACCTTCGAGGTAGGATTGCCAAATTCATACAAGAGGTCCATCTCTTGAAGGTGCAGGTCAAGTTCGAATGTGAGTTGAATTTGATTAAGGTCAAAGGTCAAAGGTCAATGAACTTTCCATGACTGGCACTGTGCTGTGTTGTACACACAATAACTTTCTATAGCTTCGAGGTGGGATCACCAAATTTATACCAGAGGTACATCTCTTGAAGGCACAGGTCAAGTTTGAGTATGAGTTGAATTTGAATAAGGTCAGAGGTCAAAGGTCAATGAACTTTCCATGACTGGCACTGTGCTATGTTGTACACACAATAACTTTCTATACCTTCGAGGTAGGATTGCCAAATTCATATGAGAGGTCCATCTCTTGAAGGTGCAGGTCAAGTTCGAATGTGAGTTGAATTTGATTAAGGTCAAAGGTCAAAGGTCAATGAACTTTTCATAACTGGCACTGTGCTATGTTGTACACCTAATAACTTTCTATAGCTTTGACGTGGAATCACCAAATTCATACCAGAGGTCCATCTCTTGAAGGTGCAGGTCAAGTTTGAATGTGAATTGAATTTGATTAAGGTTAAAGGTCAATGAACTTTCCATGACTGGCACTGTGCTATGATTTACACCACTTTGTTCCTGTAATGACATGAACTTTATAATTTGATACTTTTTAACACTAACATTTTACTTCAGTTCAACAGAGTTCATTCTACAGTTTACTGTATAATAGCAGTGAACTCACTACTCTCTATACCTGAACCAGATTTTGTATTTTACTTGTTACTGTTTTTCATATATTTGTTTATTTATTTATTTATTTATTATTTATTTATTTATTTATTTAATTTATCCATAACCAAGCCTATGTAATGATAATTTGTGAACTCCCTTTCACTTATTATTACAATATGATTGTGCATTTTTTTAAATTTATTTACTTAATTTATCCATAACCAGGCCTGTGCAATGATAATTTGTGAACTCCCTTTCACTTATTATTACAATATGATTATGCATTTTTCTGTCTGTGTATTTTGATTTAATTAACAGTGAATGCAACATGGCTGAAGGATCACTATGTTTGGATGCTTTTTGCATCTGTTTGTTCCACTAATAGCATGACCTTTACAATTTTAATACTTTCTAACACTAACATTTTACTTCAGTTCAACAGAGTTCATTCTACAGTTTACTGTATAATAGCAGTGAACTCACTACTCTCTATACCTGAACCAGATTTTGTATTTTACTTGTAGTTCACAAAGTTGAGGTGAAAGGTCTAATTTGATGAAAATATTATCAGAAGATCAAATTTGATATTTTTTTAAGGATCTGCGTACTGTATTCTTTACACCTCGGAATAGTATTACTAGATAGATGGCGCAATACAAGTGCATTATATTATCATTATTATTATTATTATTATTACTATCATTATCATTATTACTATCATTATTATTATTATTACTATCATTATTATTATTACTATTATTATTACTATTATTATCTATTTATTTATTTATTTATTTATTTATTTATTTATTTATTTATTATTATTATTATTATTATTATTATTATTATTACTATTATTATTATTATTATTATTATTATTATTATTATTATTATTATTATTATTATTATTATTATTATTACTACTATTATTATTATTATTAATTACATTCTGGCCATTTTAATGCCCACCTCTTGATACATATACATGTATGTGACTAGTTAAGAATGCTGCCATTAAAATTTGCGCGATGCAGGCGAGACTGCCAGGGGCATTCCACTTGTTATAAAATTTGATTGCATGATATACACAAAGTGCTAATGTCATCTCTTCGGTTCCTTTTAACCTGTAGATTTCTTATCATGTGTCAGAGAATGTTAAAATGATTTGGTATAGTGACATGACCGCTCATCCCTGTCAGTTCTACTGAAATTGAAACTATTTCATTCTCTCATTCTGTGCTATATTTCATGATTCCTTCCGTCTGCAGAATGTAACACTTGTGACCCTGTCAACAGAGGGTAGACCAGTTTCCTCCTTGAAGATTCCGGATAACTTGATGAAAGCATCACTCCATTCTAACAGGCCAGAGTCTAGGCCTCAGAGCTCTCCTGACACAGCTAAGAAGGAACCACACTTTCTACTTAGGTATGTCCTGTCCTAAATTATCAGTTTGCTTCATAATACTGAGATATTAGATTTTGAGTACAATCCTGTACTTTCTAATCCAGATTTAATTTGACATGACTTGTGTGTGTGTGTGTGTATGTGTGTAAATTTCTATCATGTGGACATTTTTTTGCTTCATATTATATTCAGTATGGCATTGCAAATTTTAACAGTAATAAAATGACTTTGGGCAATTAAGTGCTGGTTGATTTACGCTGACATCCTGTAGGGTTAGCTTCATATGACAAGGACATTAACTGATATCAAGATGACTAGTGGTTCTTAGATGGTATTATGGTAATCTTATGTTATTCTAGAAAGGATTTTAATTGAAAGTGGGAATCTATGACAAGTGGATTTAGACATGAACATTTGATTAACTGAGATGAATATCAAATTTATATCTAGCTCAAGACCAAGGACATCACCAGCAGTGCCCCCAGAAGAGCCAGAAGAGCCACCTCCTACCAAGAAGAAGACTGGGAGGAGAAGGAAGAGTGATGGTGGCAGTGGTGGGATTAAGAGTAGGAGTAGATATCAGCAGGAGAGGAAGATCTCTCATGAAGACAGTCTTGATGTAGAAGTCAACATCTTCACACAGTGGGATCTCTCTGTTTCACCCATCATGGATAACCCCAAGGTATAGGTCATGATAATGAGCCAGGTTTATGGTGGCAGCAGTGGGATTTAGAGTAGAAGTAGTTTGCTACAGGAGAGGATGATCGCCTGTGAGGACAGTTTTGATGCAGAGGTTAACTTCCGCCTCCTTTTGGATATACCTGTTACACTTACCATGGATAATCTAGATATGTTGGTGGAACACTATTATCATTATTCTTGTTTAATGACTAAAATAAAGACCATATTGCTATAAACATTTTTATGCATCAATGTAGATTCAGAAGCCAGGATCTCTGAAGTTTGACTCCCGTAGCCTAGGCATTCCTGTTCACAGCAACGACAAGCTCTTGAAGATGACAGACACAGCTCTCCAAATCTACCTTGGCAGTATCACAGAGGCACTGGCCAGCAAGAGTGGGGATAAGTCAGCAGGCACACAGAGGACAAAGCTCCAGCTGCTGAACTATGTTGGAACCATCTGCGGGAATGGAGCTGTGGCAAAGGCTGTTGCTGGATCAAAATTGGTCAGTGAATAAAGATGCATTTATCTTGAAAATACATTTATTTTCTCTGAAGTAGAATGCATGAGCTTCTTCAGTAACATATCAAAACATCTTATAAAGAAAATGCATGTTATGCTAAAATCAATCACACTGTAAAATGGTTAATTGAAATTTGATATGAAGTGAAACTTCTTCAAAAGAAAGCATTATTAATAATTAGTATCTATTAGAAAGCAGTGTCCTCTATTTCTGAATTCTTCATCTCTGACCTTGAGAAAAGGATATCATATGAGAACTTTGATTATTACTTTTTGCTGATGGTTGGAAATCGTGAAACTGAATTGTTACAATAGTGCCCTTCTTTTTTTTTTTTTTTTTTTATAATACATCATTTGCAGATTCCATGCTTGATCAACCTTCTGAAGCCATCACAACCTCTGGAAATGTAAGCATATTTACTTTGATTTCATGTGTGCTTCACCTAATTGGAGTAAATTTCTATAATTGTATCCATTTAGATGATTCTAATATGGTCTGACAGAATTATGTCCTTGTGATTATGGATGAAATATGAGACTTGGGGATGTGTGGAAGCGTCATGGTCTGGTGGTTCTGACTCTTGTCTTCCAATCAGAGGGTCGTGGGTTCGAATCCCAGCCATGGCGTTAATTTCCTTCAGCAAGAAATTCATCCACATTGTGCTGCACTCAACCCAGGTGAGGTGAATGGGTACCTGGCAGGATTTCATTCCTTGAAATGCTTGCACGCTGTAAAAGGCTAAAGTCCTTTAGAAGCGCATATAGACGGGAGGTCAGAAGGGAAGAGGGGCGAGACAAGAACGGGAGAGGAGCAGGGGGAGGAGGAGGGGGGAGGAGGAGAGGAGGAGGGGGAGGAGCAGGAGGAGGAGCAGGAGAGCAGCAGGAGGAGCAGGAGGAGCAGGAGGAGCAGCAGGAGGAGCAGCAGGAGGAGGAGGAGGAGCAGGAGGAGGAGCAGGAAGCAGGAGGAGGAGCAGGAGGCAGCAGGAGGAGCAGGAGGAGCAGCAAGAGGAGCAGGAGGAGCAGGAGGAGCAGGAGGAGGAGCAGGAGGAGGAGCATGAGGAGCAGCAGGAGGAGGAGGAGCAGGAAGCAGGAGGAGGAGCAGGAGGAGCAGCAGGAGGAGCAGGAGGAGCAGCAGGAGGAGCATGAGTAGGAGCATGGAGGAGGAGCAGGTAAGCAGGAGGAGCAGGAGGAGCAGTATGAGGAGCAGAAGCAGGAGGATCAGGAGGAGCAGTAGAGGATGCAGGCAGGATTATTATGCAGTAGGAGCAGCATGATAGGTATTATGCTAGGAGAGTCATTATTATTATTATTATGTATTATTATCATCATTATTATTATTATTATTATCATTATTATTATTATTATCATTATTATTATCATTATTATTATTATTATTATTATTATCATTATTATTATTATTATTATTATTATTATTATCATTATTATTATCATTATTATTATCATTATTATTATTATCACTATTATTATCATTACAAACAGAGAAAGAGTTTAACTGTATGTACTCATTAGAATGACACATTATTGGGTGTAGAATTGCAATGTATATTTTTTGTTACTCTTTTCCTGCAGACGATGCAGGACTGGCAGAGTGTTGGGTCTCTTAGCTCAAAATCTTGATGAATTACCTGAGGACCTCCCTCTAACTGAGGTATGTGGAACAAAATTATGCTCCTGTGAAATGTAGTTGCATCAGAATTAGGTTTGTAATGAAATGAATATTTATATGTGTGTTATTTTGACTGATGAAGGCATATGGAATGGCATGGATGTGGTTGCTAAGCAATTTTTCCAAATTTTTACAGAAAGTCATTAATAGATATTTATTCATTGCATTATTATCTGAATAAATATGGTGCTATCTGGAATGAAGCACGTTCTTTATTTTGAGGTAATATGCCTTGTGAAGAATAAAGCAGCAAACACCTTTCAAACGTGCCAATACAACATTGTAGGTCATCACTGCACTGACAGAAGTTCTGAGAGATAACAATCGTAACTCCAAGTTGAAGCAGAGTATGATCCCAGCTGTTGGTGAGCTCTTGTTCCTGGCAGCTACTCATGATCAAGATGAGGCCTCCAACCCTTCTACTGTGCCTGCCTTGGTCTATACCATGATCTCCAGATGCCTCAGGGAAGGGGTAAGTCAAATTAACCCATTCGTGACAGGAATTATTTAAAGCCTAATTTGATCAGCTTTTATTCTTCAAATTGGCAGCACCAACATTTTTCTTTTATTGCTACATTTTTCTTATAAAACATCATGTATCTGAAATAAATATGAATTGACTGAATTTATGATAAGAAGTCATCACATTGCCAATTTGCAGGGAAAATGGTAAATTTAACATTTTCATCCCATTGCCAATTTAAGGATTTTAATGCTTATTTTCCTTTAAAAAATTTCAGCATCAAACAACAAATATTGATGCAATGAAAATTGGCACAGTAAGTGTAGAATTTTTTGCTTTTTCTGCTCATGTATTTGGTATGATTTTTAGAGCTCTGCATCAAAAGTTATTAGACCAAACCACATAATGTGGACCCTCTATCATGAATGGGTTAACAGTCTGAATTGTATTTGTCTGAACTGATAGATTTAGTGTACATGGTCTTTATTTGTACCATATTTTGTTTGAACTGCATAAGGCATTGATCAGTTATAGAAAATGGTCTAGATAAAGAAGTTATTGCTAATGTAGGTGTTGTCTTGATTATTATCAGATATTCTGTTTGTTCAGTGTCAGTTTTCTTATTTCTGAACGAAGTTGGACCGGACTAATAAATGTGTTTCTTACATGTCCTTGTCTATCCAGGGGGAAAATGTAAAGATGTAGTTTGTCATTTCTTTCATTCTTGCTATATTCTGTTTGTTCATTTGGTAGGGCCTTTTCACAGAAAACCCTATGTTACTTTTTGATTATGCTTTAATATCTATGGAAATTTATTCAAAAATTGTACATTGCTATACAGGAGGATGCCATTGTGCAACACTTTGCAGCCAAGGTGGTAGAGAATGTTGCAGCCACAAACAGTGTTCATGGTGAGAAGCTTGCAAGCAATGAGATTGGACACCTTCTCTGGCATCTCTTTACACACTCTATGGC
Organism: Echinometra lucunter; assembly: GCA_029962745.1. NCBI lineage: Eukaryota > Metazoa > Echinodermata > Echinoidea > Camarodonta > Echinometridae > Echinometra > Echinometra lucunter. The sequence goes on from CM057151.1 coordinate 8,642,833, forward strand.
TGACACACCCAAGATATGTGCTATCTCGGTAAGTTCATCAATGTCTGTGTATGTATGGAGAATGTACAGTAACAAAAGCTTTGCGGTCAGTATTCCACACAGAAATTTCTACATTCAACTCTGGTCATAACACTATTCCTAACTCCAACACTAACTTTTCATCTAACCTAACATGCAACAGTAACCCTAAAGCTAACCCTATAATCTTTGAGGAAATAAGCCCAGGGCAATTACTGCTAGAGCAGATGTCAGAGCACCTTATGTAAACTTGAAAAATCATGAAAGAATTGGATACATTTCTCAAAAATATCAAGTAGTTAAATGGAAATTCAAACAGCTGCATTATAATTGTTTTAGTTAGTTTGCTGTGCAAACAGGACTAAAGTTTCTATGGAAACATTGCTTTTGGTTTTTTTTTTTTTACTAGATGGTCTTAGATGGACCAAATTTTTGCAAGCATTATATAACTTTATCTTTTGATCTTTGTACCCATTATGAAATATTATGTTACCAAAGGTATTGTAATATCATTATATCTGATCTGAAGTAAATGCTGCATTTTCATTCTTTTTGCTAATTTCCATATCCAGGCTCTGTGTAGAATATGCCGCCATTCTGTGGGGATCTTCCAGAGCATCCTAGATAAAGTTGGACTGCCCAAAGTGTTGGAGGGTCTAGCTGTTAACATTAGTCGTGTCCAGCAAGCATTGGTCACTATGTTTGGTCATCTGCTAACAGAAGGATCTCATGTCCAGAGGATAACCCAGGATAGGGTAAGAGAACTCTGTGCTGGTTGTTAGAAGAAACCAGACATTTCTGTTGCCGTTAATCAAACTAGAGTTTATGCGTTTTTTACAGTTTTAAATGAGATTATTCTGAACTACTATTAATTGTCTTGTTACATTTGATTTGAATATGATAACTTTATTTTGTTGCAGAACTGTATATTTTTGATAGAGTACTGTCATTTAAAGCATTGTAACTCTCAATGCCAGAGAAGCATTCAGTGACTGGCAACAAGTAATGTTAGTTGTTAGGGATTAGGCACTCAGATACAAAAATTTTTTCTTTGGTATTAGTGTAACATACCTTTTTTATTATCAGGAGTTTTGCCTGCATGTGATGAAACTGGTTGAGAGTCCATCCGTTCTGATCCGTGCTAAGGCTCTCCTGGTCGTGCTTGAGATCATCAAGGTTAGCCCTGAGATGATCATGGCATGCTGTCAGGCAAGGTATGTTCACAAACAGTGTTGACCGTCAGCTAGGCAGGCCCAGCATTATTTCACCACAGTGTTGATGATGCCAGCAGTCTTGAATGCTTGAGTAAAAATTTGTGTAACCTAATCATATCCGACTTCAGACTTCCATTTACATTATGTGCTTCTTCCTTTCAAATAAAGTTTGTTTCAAAGATGAAGGATTGACCAATATAAACAATAAACACAAAAATTCTTGTGTATATGGTGAAATTGATTAAAAGCATGGACGTGATATGTGGCTGATACTGAAAATCTTTTTTTTTTTAATGAACATTTTCTCTTTCTCGTTATCAGTAATGTGAATGTCTGGGTTTACGTAGTCTGTGAAAGGAATGTAAAAGGAGTGCCAACATCTGGGAAATGAATGCTAACATTTGCATCTTAATGTTTTGGTTTACATATGTATATAACTCAGTTGCATCTTTATTTGGATATATATGTTGTCTTTTTAAATTCTTTGAAAGAATTTCAGACTATATTCATGTCTTGATGTGATCTCACATTCTCGCATTTATTCATAATTTGCACCCTGTCCCCACAGCCTGTCTTTACCATAATGTAAATGTATGCGATGTTGTTGTGCAGGTTGATAACATACATGGAACGCGACATCCGTCAACAGATGACCAGAGGAAAGGGTGAAGGTCAAGGACAGTGGAAGTACATGGACCAATGCCTTACACAGCTTTCAGATCACTTGGTCAATCTCTTGCCTCAAATATTAGGTATTAAAAGAGTAATAACATGTGCAATGTCAATAGATCATGATACTGCTTCTCAATTTTTACCTTATAACTTGCCTTGTAATTTCCCCATTGTAGCAGTCTTAATGTTACTCTCTTGAATTTCTGAAACTTGTTATTCTCTGAGATTAAAACGGTTCCAACCCACTTTCAGTAGGCAATAGGTTAATCCATTGAACACAATTTGATTTGGGTATAACACACCTTTTCCATAGACCCCAGCCCTACCTGGTAGTTATCTTGGGCTTTCGGGTATTCAACAGGTTAAAGAAAGGTTACATTCTCTATCATCTAAGAGCTTTGTAGATGAGAAATTCAAATTCTCTATATATAACTTGTAGATGTTTTGAATCCATCATCTGTAATTATAAATTGATGGTATGCAATTTGTTTTATTTGTTCAGGGGATGCAGAAAGTAGTCTTGCTGCAGTGTCAGGCCGTAAGCATCCCTCTACTGTACAGGCTAAACAGTTGAAAGGAAGCCTCCCTCTGGTGTCATTAGCTCTACATCTCATCACAAGTCAAGTAAGTGAAATCTCTCTTCATCTGTAACCCACTATATACCCTTTACTTGCTCTCTCTTTATCTTCATTTCAAGTTTCCATTCATTCCCTCTCTCTCTTCCTCAGTCCCTTTGTCTCTTTTACTCATTTCTTTTCACCACGCTCTTTCCCCTGTCTTCCTCACTCTCTTCTGTCATTGTTCACTTAGGCATTCTTCTTTTTTCTACCTCTTCTATTTTTTCTGATCCAGTTCTTTTCTTCTTTCCTTCTTCCATTCTATTTTTTCTGATCCAGTCCTTTTCCTCTTTCCTTCTTCCATTCTCTTTTCCCATGATACTCATCTCTTACCATCGTATTCTGTATTTTTATGAATGGTCAGATAAATGATGATAATAGTGATAATGATGATTATAGTTATGATGATAATTTGATAATAATGATTTATTTATTCTATCACAGTTTGCAAATTATTGCTTTTCAATTTCATAACACTACCTTGTCATTACCAGGTTTTTAGACCAAGAGTTGTTAGTGAGAGATTTTTGTCAAACATTGGTGCTCTCCTAACGCATGTCAAATCAATGGATTGTGGAGAGACAAACATTGAACCTGCAGTAGGTAAGATATCAATACAACAACAGTTCATTTTGATGCTGAATTTGAATAATTTGAAGCTGCTTTTTCATGAATTAATTTCTTTACAATGAAAATAGTCATCCATTTCAAATACCAATAAGAATATTAATTTAGATGTGCAGACTATTGTCTCCATGCTCTGCAACAGGAGAAAGAAAATTGACAAAGCCATAGATGAGAGTAAGATATTCACAGCAAACTTCCTAAGCTACCAGCTTACACTGAAGAGAAAAAAAGTATTAACCATTGTGAAGTGTATAATCCTGTTATGGTATCAGAATGCATCCTCTTCAGACATCTTGAGATGGGCTATCAAGGGTTGATGAATGCTTTGAAATTTAGCCAGCTTCAGTAATCTTGTGCTTGAAGTTAAGAACCTTGGAAGAAAGCATTTCATATGGTATGTGAATGCATCAGTCATTTGAACTCTGCTCCATGACAATCATAAAAGAGGTTACTCTTGTGATTTTCTCTTTTTGTCAGGCATGTTAGGCATCGTGGAGTTCAACAACATTGTCCTGTCCATCCTAGAAGCAGTCACTCAGCATCCATCTATCTTGATGGAACATCACGTAGAGGTCATTAATAGTATCCTCAATCCCCTTGCAGCTCTGGTGGCCAGTAGAAATGGTAATGATTGTCACTGTCAGTCACTGTACTCATAAAGGCACATTCAGATTCTAGACGCAACCTTTGCAGCATACCCTATGTTGTTTTTAGTGTTCACATTGTGTACAGTAAACCACACCACTTATTTTAATTAGATGTGCACATATACACAGATTTTGTATCCAAAATTAACACATATTTTGCTCTTTGAAACTTTCACTTTTGATCATTTATATGTAAAGTGGAGATTTTTATTTCTCTTACAGATGAAATACGGATGTTCTGTGTGCGTCTTTTCGCTGAGATCATGTGCCTATTCCTAAACCATGACAACTTGACAGAGAATGGAGCCATCACTAACCCTCAGCTCTTGACTGACATCACCTCACAGATACTACCCAACCTCTCGCAACTACTCGTAGATGCTGACCCTCTACCCCTATATGGCCTGAAACTCATACTAGCTCTAATTGAGACTAGCCCTTCCTTTATCAGGTACAGTCATACCTACTTTAGCAAACACCTGTATAGAAAGGCTGCCTGCCTGTAAAGAACATATTTTCACCCCTCCCCCTAATTATTGTGTCTCGTCAAAACTTGTATGCAGTAACCTTTTCATGTCATGACTGCAGTCTTCTTTGTTATTTCCTTTGAACAGTCCCGATGTTCAGATTTCACTGTAAAATTTTCAGGTCAGATTGCTGGCAAGTAAATTGAGGTCCTGATGAATATGATGGAAGCTTCTAGCTAAACTCTATGATCAGAGTCTTTATTTCAAAGTACTGGTAAAGAAGAATCTTGCTGCTATTGCAGACACTTAAATCACAGTAATCTTTTCTTTTCTTCCATAGAAAAATTGAAGAACTGGAGCTTGTGCCTGTGCTGTTTCAAGTACTGATAGATCATCGCAACAGTCCCACATGTAGCACCATACGTTATGTTATCTCAGTTTTGAACTGCTTAGTAGCTGACACCAACACAGATATGCAAGGACTTTACGATCAAGGTAAGATAGTTTAAGGTAGTCCAACATTAGCTAGATTTCCAGTAAATTGGAAAGGTGCTAGTGTTATTAAAGGGAACGAGAACTGTAGATTTCATTGTCATTCAGTTAGAATTGATTCCAACATGAAGGAAGTGACACAGATATTTATTTAGATTTCTAAAAATGGAAAATAGTGTTTGCCAGTTTTGTGAAAACTTAAGTAGGAATATGTAATGTAAGAATGAATAGATTCATTCATTCTTTGTATTAACTTTCCTTAGCAGGACTTCAGTCTACATTGGCAAATTTTCACCTAGGTGAAGTAGAAGAGTAACTGGTAGGAAGAAATTAAATGAATGCCTGAAAGCATTATCTGGGTAGTTTGACCAAAGCAGTGTCGATGAAATTGTTATGCATTTTATACCCTGTCAAAAGAGTGCTTTAAAAATCCAACTTGTAATATTTCATCATCTGATAATGATTTGATGCTCATGCAGGTATCCAGGACCACATCAGCATTCTCCTGGAAGATGTTCAGAGGATGTACCTGTCTTCAGATGACACCAAGGTGGACTCGAAGGCACTGACCTTACTCATGACTGGTCTCCTAGATCTCCTCCATACCCTGCTGAAACACATTGCATGCATTGTCAGGAATGTATTACAGGTAGGTTAGAGTACTTTAGCATTTTTCATATCTCCACATAGTACTTTCTATTTCTTTCCATGAATGCATATATGAATGAATGCACTGAACCTGATGGAAACCACCAAACTACCATATGCTGTAACGGTGACACGACATTTGCTCCTTCGACAATTGCTCCTGTCTTAATTTCTCTGAAGACATAGGGTTAGGGTTAGGGTTAGGAATGTGGTAAAGGTTTTGGTTCAGAATAATGTGAGAATAAGGATTAGGGTTAGTGTTAGTTTTAAGGGTAGGTTTTATGTTTGACTCAACATGCAGATTTGCCATAGGAGCAATTTTCGTCACGGAACCGCTGTGACATATGTTCCCCATATCTCTGGTTCTAGCTGTTGCCATTCTCTCTCCCCCACCCTGCAGTTTCTACAGACTGTCCATCCATAGTACTCTTCTTACTGTACCCATCATACCCTGTATCTATCCTGTCCCTGTCTTCACATATTAAGTTTCCCATAAATATTATCTCATTAATCCATATCTCATAAATCATTTTATCTCCACTTTAGCTCTTCTTAACATTTCCTCATTGCTCACTCTATTTGTCCATGGGATCCTCAGCATACTTTTTAGAAATGACAATTTGAATCCTCCTGTTGTTTTATCATATCTTACAAAATGCCAAACATCAATGTACTGTTGTTCTAATCTATACAGGCCAAGAAGTCTGGTGGTAACGCAGACACACAGGGAGCTGAGAGAATACTGATGGCCAATAAACCCTTGATTAATGCTAGTCTCATCATTATTAGACTGGTAAGCAAAATAACTCATGATTTTAAAGGGTGCCTAGCAGTTATCAATTAATGGAGAAAAATAAATGATAGATGAAAGAAAATAAGATGAAAGAACAAGCACTAATGAGTGGTATGTCGGCAAAGACCCTCAGAAGATTATCTTTAGCCCTATCTTCACTACAGTGGATCTAGCAGTTGAGCAAGTGGTTTTTATGACTGGCAAGCAAGTTTTCATAAGCTTTTTGTCAACAATTTGCTAATTCAAACCACTGATCTACGATTATGATTTACTCAAAATAACCTAAAGCCAGTTTTTCTTGAATCACCAGAACTCAAGATTAACTTTAATGACTGAATCTTTCCATCACAGCTTTGTCACAAAGATAAAGAGATTCATACCTTGGCATGTGAATGCCTTTCATTGCTGGGTCAGCTCTATGGAGGGGAATACCCAACCTCATTCTCAGCTGAAAACTCCCAAGCCATGGCTACAGCTCTGCAGGTGTTTGATACCAAGAGACAGAAACTGGTTCTCAGATACATCAAGAGAGTGGTAGGTTGTTTGATATAATATATAAGGTAACCTTTCTTTTTGTTTAAATATGTATCTAATCAAGTCTAAGGTAATACATTGAAAACTGCTCAAGCAATCACCTTTGTAGAATTATGACCTGTCTCTAAAGACCACACTTTCTTTGTCTCCTGAGTGGTCTTTGTACACAGGCCTTGATGCAGTCAAGGTATGTTTGACTCCCCCCCCCCCTCCCTGTCTCTTTCTTTTTTAGTTCATGATCACAGTACTTTTTGGCTTTTTTGTCTTCAAAATTAATGGATTTCTTTCTTTGTTTTTCTATATCCCTGTTTATTTACCATAACATTTTTGCTCATGAATCACTATAAGAAACTTGTTACCATTAGTGCTCAAACGTGAGTTTATTCTTTCATTGCTTCAATTTGCAGGTATCTACTGAAACACACCACATAGAACAGTTGAATACGGAAGGCACTGTTTTGATAGATGCCTTAAATCGTATGAGACAGACGGCCAGCTCACATGCTGATGTAGCAGTCTCATCCCTTGCAGCTGATATTCTAAGAGTGGTTGGTGTACAATGATTCATCAAGACTTATTTACTCAAGCTGAGTCCTTGCAGGGTCCTCCTGCTATGATGGTCCAGTACTTCCTATTCATTCATCAGGAAGTTACAAACAATTTGAAATATGAAAGTGATGGTATTTATCTCACCCTTTGCTGCCATTTATACAGAAAAAAAATTGTACTGGCTCCAATTCCCAAAATGTCTGGCAAGCAAAGAAGGGGTCATGAAGTAAAGGAAAAAAAAGTGGATGGGGCTACCATGAGAGCCCCCCCCCCCCCCCCCCCCCCCCCGATTCTGCCATTCATAGTAATTCTACTAGAAAAGGGAAAGAGATTGAGCATTAAACCTATTGGAAGTAGAATGAAAGACTAAATGTCTATAATTAAAATCACACCAAAAAGAACCAATATCATAATTCATAGAAATGTAAATTAAGTTTTTGAAAACGATTCACCTGATACTTGATACTGTGGCATGAAATGATTTGATAACTAGAAGTGGGAAAATCGGGTAGAGTAACAAGTGAATGAGACATACATATTCTGTTTGTTAAAATGTTGGGGATTTTAGTTTATATCATGTTGAATGATATTTAGTGGGGTACATAGATACTGATTTAACAGTTGGTGCAATATGTTTAAAATAAGTACAAGATATCAGTTATGTTGCCCTGAAGAATAACATTTATTGTTATCAAAAACCTTAGAATATACCTGTCTATTGCTAGTTCAAATAATCCTACATGTAGTAGTCTTTGTAGAAGGCAAGAGATGTCCAGGTATTATCACTTCGATCAGAAATTTTAATGTAAATGATAATATTGGTGTATGCTTCCAAAAGCTGTAAAGATCTTTGCCCTCCTCTAATTGCAAGTTTGGCAGTACAGTTTTCAAATCATGTTTCAACAGTGGAGAGCACTTTCCATGCAGTGTTAGTTTTGGTTGTCTCTTATCTGAATAAATACTGTAAAGAACCAAATTTAAGTAAAAGAAAAGAAATTATGATTTTCTTCTTAAGAAATTTATGTGAAGACAAAACATTTCCTGTTGTATTTTCCATCAGAATGTCTGTTTATCACTTGACCTTTCTTCTTCTTGTCAGATAGGGGAGGCAGGGAAATGTTCATGAAGTTGCTCTTTCTATGCCTTTTTATACATACTCATTCCAAAGTTATACATATTCTTGTTTCCTTTGTTATTTTTTGTTCTCTGTTCATCTGTTGTTTGCTTGGTTTCTGTTTCAATAGTGGTTTTAGAGTTTGTTTGACTATATATGATTTTTATTTTATTTGAAGTGTGCTTGCAATTGTAATTCAGATAGTAATGAAGGAGGCCAGTGTAGTAATGGTTAAAAAGGATTTGCATTATCAATGAGCAATTTGTAATTGTACTTCCTTATTGAGTACAAAATTTGTAATGAGCTTTTACACCCACAATGATGTGTAAATGTCATAATGTGTAAACTGTAAACTGTAAACATCCTTTATAAATTCCAGTCTGTATGCGCACGTAATGCAGTGTTCAGTTGCATTTCACCTGTGCAAAATGCCTTCTTCGATTTTCTGCAGGAAATCTTTGTAAGCAAGGGGACATTTGTTTTTTACCTTTACAGGCATACAGGTTCTTTACTGTAAACAGTAGTCAATTTTTTGGCAAAGAAAAATATGATATGTACATGTACAGGTAACATAATTTGCCTTTGCTACTTGCCTTAGGTACATAAACCACAGTAGATATACATGTATGTAATACAGTACTAAATAATTTCTGTCTTTGTCATTCACATTTGTGTTAAACTTGTACAGATTGTTGTGTATATTATTTATGGTTAAAATGTAAATATTCTTAGTGAAGTTGTGTTGTTATTATTATGCAAAATTAAAGTAGAAAATGCAAATATGAAAATTATTACATCTGCATTATTTCTTTATCCATAATTAACATTTAAGGTATACTTGCCAAGAAAATGAATACTTTTATCTTACAACTTACTTAGTATAAAGAGTAAGAGAATGGAAAAGAATTCAAATACGGGAAAATCAAAAGAATGCCAGTGGGGCTTAGGACTGAATTACAGGGGTGTTCCCAATAGATTTTTAACTTTTCATGTTCTATCTTTGGAAATGATTTTCAGGAAAAATTACTTGAAAAATCTGGATTAACTACAAAAATTACCCTGGTAAGAAGGCTGCTTGGTTTTCCATGGAACTGACTCGTGAAGTAGTAACCATGAATGAAATGGAGCATTAAAGTTATATGATGATCTTCAGCCATTTTTGTAATTCATGTACACATGAACTCACTTTAGAAATGGACCCTTTTTAAGGCTTTTTCTGTTGATCCTGTAAGAAAATGTGAATCTTTTATTTTATGGGACTAAGTTCTCAACCAGCATATCATACAAAGTAATTGTTGAAAGTACTAATGCTTTTGATTAAATGCCATATCATTTCCAGCAACTATCAATTCACTGCAATATTCTTGGATTAAATTAGACCTCAGACTACCTGAGTCTCTCCATTCTCTTCCTCTTTCTCTCTCTCTCTCTCTCTCTCTCTCTCTCTCTCATTTTCCGTTTTTCCCTTTCTCACTCTCCTTTTCCCCTCTTTCTAATTCTCTCCATTTTCTCTTTCAAAATTTACAGATCTTACAGCAAATGGCCTCGGCTCCTAAATTAGGTAACTGCAGTTAAAAAACTAACTTGGTACATCAAGCAAGGTTCAGTTTTGATAAATGGTGTTTTTTTATTGACGCAAAACACTGTACAACACATATTTTGCTATTCCTAAAATCTATCAAATGTAATTTACAATTGAGAATTGAATTGAGATGAGATGAAGAAAACTCAAATGCAGAATTGTACATTGCAAGCTAAGTGAGTTGTTACAATGTACAGTCAACCTTGCTTCAGTCTATGTCACATAAGTCAAAATTTGCCCAAGTTCAAGTACTTTCTTCAGTTCCAAAGGTTTGACTTGTGTAAGGTTAACTGTACATGTACTGTACACCACTAATAAAAAGTCATTCATGTTATTATTACAGGTATATTGTACAAGTTATGTTTGGCAAGGTGGGTGACAATGACTTGATGTTCCTTATCAATTTGTAGTCAACTTCACATCTATTTGAGCCAAGGAACTTCAGATGTGAAGAAAAAAAAAATAATAAATTTTTAAAAATCTGATGAGATACATATTACACTATACGTGAAAGGGAAACAACAAAACAGAAACCATTCTTGGCACTTCATGCACTAATCTTTAAATAAAATAAAGCAAAACAAGAAATATATATTCTATTTTTATGGAACCTAAAATGAATGGATGGACAATAATAATTGGTACATGTACAATATCAATGTCAACAATTCCTGCTTGTTAAAGGGATTTTTCTCTCAATCATAATTCGTCATAGGAATAAGAAATATCAAAGTGCAATCAATAAAACAAGTCAAAAGAACAGGGACTGCTAAATGAGAATAAAAAAAAAGCTATAAGAAACACAACATGTAAGTCTGCAAGAAGGCTACCATAAGCTTGCGACACTGCAAGAAAATTAATTATGTCCTGTACAAGCCCTTGATTACAATAAGATACAATTCATCTATACATGACATATTATGTACGTACATTATGTACATATCAAACTGATCACATTACACAACATGTAAGTTGCAATATACACAGAAACTATCTCCTCTCTGGTGACCTCAAAGAGGAAATGGAATAGGATTTGTAACTGCGAATACAATTGTAAGCAATTATGAAACCAAGAGTAACAATTCTTTAGCACTCAATTTACATACTGGTCTACGAAGGAAGCATGCACTACTGGATTCATTATATTCATGTCTCATAGATATGTATGATTCATGAAAAATATATATGTTCAGTAAAATACATAACATCCATAACATCAGGCTTAATAACAAAAGTAAAATGTCTTTAAATGCTCAAATGCAGCTTTAATTTGTGAGAGGATGAATCATGTTTCCCAATCATTAGCATTTCTCATGGAAACCACAAAATTGGGGTTTTTCTACTGAACAAAAAAAAAAAAAAAAAAGAATTGTCCACTTACAAATGGCAATGATTCTCAAATCATTTGAATGTCTATAATGAAAAACAGCTTCCTTAAGAAAGTTTTTTTTTTTTTTTAATGAGGGATTAGTCCATACATATCCAATTATAAACAGCTCATATTCTTCTCTTCACCTGTAAGTTAGTAGTAAATTATGCATGAAATCATTTCATGCAGCAAAGAAAATACATGTATATCCACATTATTAAACATATAAATATACACCGACAAATACCATCCTAATTCAAATCTATAACCTACAATTTTCTAAACAAAAATAGGTATACAAGTATGTACAAATATCAAAGCAAAAAATGGCAAAAGACAGACAGACAGACAGACAGAGAGAGAGAGAGAAAGCCGTTGATGAAAGGAGAGTATAAATTGTGACCTGACATGTGGAGGTTAATTATTACAAAGAGTTCAGAAAAAGAGAACCCCTATTTTGACAAATTTATCAAACCATAAAATTGCACCATTCCCAACAATGTACAGCCTTGCATACACATACAGAAACAGCATAGTTTAAATGTGTATGTATATATATATATATATATGTACTACTTCAGACAGAACAGGCATCAATACTGAAATTGAATATCCTCTCAGTACATGTTCGAAAATTTAAGTTAACATTCGTTGTGAGGCAAGATACTGGTATCTTGATTTTTTTAAATAATCACTCTTTCCTTCATATGAATTGCATTTAAACGCAACCTTCCTAGTATATTCACAGCCGCAGAGCACAATACATTCAATAAAGTGCCAGAACTCATTTCAATTTTGTATAACTTAAGCTAGAGAATAATTTTTATACCTCTGTGAAAATAAATCAGCAGACATTAACAATGATGTACCCATACAAGCAAGGTTTGTGTGTGAGGCTTAATTTGTATGGAAACAAGTCTTATACTCTAACCAGAATTCAAAATGATAAATATCAATATAAAGATGCTATGGCAAAATTTCATACGAGGCACAACAAAAAATAATGAGTTGACAAATGTAACTGAATGAACATACAGTAAAATTTGTACTGAAATCAATGGATATAGATGAAAAGTTGGCGGGGGGACGTTATCAGTGAACATAATCTCTCATCTTCAAATCTTGCACAAAAAAATCCTGAAAAAAAATAGAAAATTTGCTCTCGAACAAAAGGTATAACATATTTAAGTAGCCTTTACACAAGTTTCAATTTTGGATGGAAACCTTATAATATTTCTAGATCCAGTATCTCCACACACTGATCTGACAAATTCTTTACTACAATGTCTCATGATTTTCAACCAAGAGTGGAAAATAAATATATGATTGTTTCTATTCTTTTTAATCTACTACAATAACTAGAAGAGGTTTCCTTACATGAAACTTGTTATATTTGACTGCAAATTATGAAATCTTAAATAGAAACACTTCAAGGTTGAGGTCACAAAAAGTCAAATTAATAGTATTAGGAAAATTACAGGATGCTGTGAGCATTCTCTTTTTTTAAAAAAATCCTGATCAGCAATGAATCTTATTGACATCCTACCAGTTGCACAATTGGTATCCAATTGACTTCTTCATAAACTGGAAGACTTAAATGCCATGCAACTAGAGGTTGAATATTTGTATGACCATTTGGAACATCAGAAAAAATTTAACATTTTCAACTTCCATATCTAATCATATTTGGACTTCTTTCAAAATCCTGTCCTTGTCAGTGTATGCAAGGCAGGGCTCAACCCTAACATGTCCCTGTGACACTTGGAACCCTAAATTAAAAGTTTTACATGGGGCTCCATGCAAACAGACCCTAAAATTCCAATCTGGACCACACACCCCCCCCCCCCCCCCCCGCAAAAAAAAAGGGGGGAAGAAAAGAAAAAAAGAAAGAAAGAAAGAACACAACAAAAAATCAGTGTGGAGCCCTGCATAAGTGTGTGAGGTGCAAGGTGGGAAGGGGGCTTTAAACTTATTTTCAACCCTTGCTTAATCAGTCATCAAACGAGATCCCACCAATACTGAGATGCATCTTTTCATGCTTCTTCAGAATCCACTTCTCACTTAGAGGCTTGTCACAGATCTTGCACACGTAGGGTTTGTAGCCAGTATGGGTGCGTTCATGTCTTGTCTTGTTGCTGCTGCTGTAGAAACGTTTGTTGCAATACTGACACATGTATGGTTTATCACCTGTGTGAACACGCTCGTGTTTCTTCAGTTGGTTGGCTTGCTTGAATGCCTTGTCACACATGGAGCAAGGGAATGGGAAGGCTCCTGCACACAAGATTAACCAAAAATGGAGGGAAAAAAATACAATATAAAGAAAACTCTACATGTATTAATATTTCAGAAAAGATTTTTAAACTTTAGCCCTCTTTCAATCCCATCAAGCATGTAACAAACACAATGTACCAACTTCACATACATATATCAGGTCTGAAATACTTTTTCAGCAAACCTTCCTTGAATGAATTAAAAATATTTGATATAAATATGAATTCAGACCTCACAACAAAAAAAAAATCATTTTTCAAACTGCCACAGAAAGCATTTCACCTACTGTGAATAAATCAAAAATATTTGATATATATATATATGAATTCAGATCTCACAATATAAATAATTCATTTTTTTTTCAAACTGCCTTTTTTTCAAATGACCTATTAATACGTTTAACAAAACTCATTGTTCACACTATCTGCCAAGCTCAGCAAATAAGGTTTAAAACTTACCTGTATGGATCTTTTTATGCTCTTCTAGTAGCTCCTCATGGACAAAGTCTTTTCCACACAATTTGCAGGAGAACAGTTCTGTCCTGGGCTTAACCGGCGCTTGCTTGCCTTTTGTAGGACCACCTGCAGGACTGCTAGATGCCTTTGGTTTCTCCTGGCTGCTACCGGTGCTGTCAACTTTGACCTTTGACTTGTGTACACTACTACAGTGATGCACAATGTCCGCTCTCCTTTTGTAGGACTTATCGCACATCAGGCACAGGAAACGATCACCACTCTCATGCCTGGTCTCATGTTTCTTCACTGCTTCTTCAGTAAGGAATGATTCTTGACAGATTGAGCACAGCTTGGGGACTTTGGAGGGGTCTTTGGAGTGGATGGAATTCAAATGTGCCTTCATGTCGGTCTCCCCTTTAAACTCTTCTGGGCATATTGTACATTTCACTTTCTCAACATCTCCTGTGAATGCAACTGAAAGTTTTCTCATTTTTACAGGTTGAGCAGGCTTAGTATCTGTCTGATCACCAGAAATGTCTTCAGAAGAGTTTTTCCTTTTCACAGGACTTGGGACCTTCTCCTTGTGGACTTTATAATGCCGTACAATGTCTGCTTTCCTCTTGTATGATTTGTCACATACTAAGCATAGGAACATCCCAGACTTTTCATGAGACAGTTCATGCAGTTTCATAAGTTCTTCATTTTGGAATGACTGTCGACATATGGAACACAACTTTGGCTGGTTAACATGAGCAGATTCAAAATGAGCCTGCATGTCTTTCTCAGTTTCAAACTCTAAAATACACGATGAACATTTGACTTTTTCCAAAGTAGGGGCAAAAGTTATTGCAAGTTTCTTGAATTTGGTTGCTGCCACTGGCTTTCTCTTTGCTTTACTGCTTTCATCAGGAGTAATTTCTGCTGGACTTTGTTTTGCCCTCTTTGCTTCAATGCAGTGTTTGCAAGAACACTTCCCTGTACGACATGTTTTTGAAAATATCCTCTTTTTGGCTTTTCTTTCTTCAGAAATGGTTGGTGTCTGATTTTCTTCTGACTCAAGGGCTATCACCTCTGCCTCATCAAAATTATCTTGATTTTGCAAGTGATGCTCAGATCTATCATCAGTTTTAATGTCACCTCCATTCACTTCTGCAACATCAGCTCCCTCTGAAGACATGTTTTGCATAATACCAGAAACTTCCTTAAACTCTGTGCCTTTCACTTCTTCTGCCTCATCTACACTGGCAATACTACTGCTGGATACCCCAGTCTGTTCAACTGTCAAAGGCACTTTCAAGATTTCTCCCTCTGGGGTAGTGACTGGAATTGCCACAACTCCTTCCCCGATAGTCTCTGACATTTTCAGTATCTCCTGCAGTATCATGTTGGCAGTTTCTTCATCAGCTGGCTGAGCAGTAACTGCCAGTTGTCCAGGGATTTGCTGAGGATCTGTTTCTCCAACAGGTAAGGTTTTAACAGTGCTATCAGTGTTCTGTTCATCCCCTGGCTTGTGTGTAGGCACATCTGTATTTTCAATGGTTGCACTTGGACCAGCTTCCATATTTACATCAGCAGTAGCTGTTTTGGGGACCGACCGTTCTGCACCACTGGAATTCTTTATCTCTTTACATGTCTCTGAATCATCCAATATGATGACCTTGTTATCCTCTGCAGCACCTTCATCAATCATCAGTTTACCATCCTCTTGATCTGACAGTGAGCTATCTTCACCTTTTGCACTATTTGAAGCAGATTGCTTGATTGCTTGATCTACATCAACAGCCCAAACTTCACTACCACTAATTACCCTTCCTTGTGACACATTCTCAGGTTCCTTCTCATCAGGAATCTCTTTATTAGTTTGTTTTATACCCTCATCTACAATCAATGTACTTCTGTCAAGTTCCATCTCTTGTGAGGTTGATAGGGTCAAGACCGGTGCATCCAACTCTACAGAACTCTCAGCAGTAGTATCAGCTGTATTTGACCCTTGAGCTTGAAATTCTGTTTCACTTTCTAGTACAGGCAGTTCAATATCCTCCTCGATAATCTTTTCAGCCAGATGGCCACTCATTTCGCTGATGACTTTGGACACCTCTTCCATTTCTTTACGAACCTTATGGACTCTATCTTCGATGGGTACAGCATCATCTTTTTCTTTATCTTGCTCTCCAGAGCTCTGTTCCATTTCAACTACTCTGTCCATCTCACCAACTTTCATTTCCTCCTCTGTTTCATTGGAAGCCAAATCTGCCTCTGCATTTTGCAGGTCACCATTTCTGTGAGGTTGGTTTTGTTCAGCTGAAATCTCTGAAATTTCAGTATTCATTGGCTGTGAATCATCTAGTTGAACCTCATCATCAGGAGAAGTTTTTGAATCAGTTTTCTGAAGTAAAGATGTTTCCCCTACTGCTATTTCACTGTTGGGTTTGTCTTCTTCTACAGCGGTTGGACTTTTAGAGGAAACATCACTTTTTCCAACCTGCATGATTTCTGCATTTTCTGCATCCTTTGGTACAGGATCCCGAAGTAAATCTTCCCTTACTTGATCATGAACATCTACCTCATCAGCTCCAGAACTTTCAGGCAAATTTGCAGATACACTTTCTGTTTTCATGGTGTCTTTGTGGTCTTTTCGTCCCTCTTGCATGGAGGCTGAAACATTAACACTGTTATCCGAGCTTTCAACAACTACTAATTCTTTAATAGGCTCCTCACTATCATTAGTTGTAGGCATGTCTTTACACTCAGATGCACCAATATCCATTTCAGGTACACTGCTGGATACACTATCTCTGAATTTTCCTCCTAATACTGAATCTTTCTCTTCATCAAACCCTAAATGTGTCTGTTCCTCAGAATGTTCTTCTGTTGCTGTTAGATCACATGAATCAGAAACTGATGCTTCAGCATTTGTTGGAGCACCACACTCAGAGGCACCACTATCCATTTCAAGCACATCACTTGATATACTATCTCCTAATTTTTCTCCTGATACTGATCCTTTCTCTTCATCAATCTCTGAATGTGTATGTTCTTCAGAATGTTCTTCTGTTGCTATCAGATCACTGGAATCAGAAACTGAAGCTTCAACATTTGTTTCTTCAGTCAACAGTTTTGTTTTGTCATATTCTTCATCGACTTCCATGGCTTCGTCAATTTCTTCAAGATGTTGTTCTTCTGTTGCTATCAGATCACTGGAATCAGAAGCTGAAGCTTCAGCATTTGTTTCTTCAGTCAAGATTTTTGTTTTCTCATAATCCTCATCAACTTCCATGGCCTCACCAATTTCCTCAAGATCTTGTTTAGTTGTTCCATCATCTGGACAGATGTCTGTGCTAGATTCTTTACTTGCTGTAGCAAGGTCACTGAGTATCTGTTCACTGGACTCTCCACTGGTCCTATCTGGCACATCATTGTTGGGCTTTGAGGCAAAATCGGCAGTAGCATCAGACATCTCCAAGTTTCTATCATGACTAGTGTCATACATCTGCTTTTGATCTATTACATCATTTTCTGTACCTACTGTACGATCCCTTGGGTCTACAGTGATTGATTGATCAGCAGATATATGTTCATCAGTTGACATCCTGGACCTATCAGCAGACATCTGATTCATTTCTGGCTCCGGAGTTTTAATCTCTGCTTCACTGCACTGCGGTACAACAACAGCATTGGTGTCAGATATCTTACTGTCAATATCACTGGAAGAAGTAACCATTCGATCCTCTCTTACTTCAGATGTATAACTTCTAGAACTATCTTTACTGCCAGAAGATACGGAGGCATCCGCACATTCTATTCCTGCCATTGTAGTGTCACTGACATGAGATTTAGATGTGTCAATGGTATTTGCCTCTGATGCTTTAGTTGTTCCTTCATTTTCTTTACTACGGTCAGTTCCTTCTGCAGAAGGTGAATTATCTTTTTCTTCAGGTCCCCCTTGGCTGTAATTGACTGGTTCAGTTTCTCCACTGCATTTGTTGCCACTGCCTGTAGCATTTGCAACTTCTGTATCCACACTGTCACTTATTTCTTCATCATCCTGTTTTTCAACATTGGAGCTCTGAGGTTCATCCCTGCTGGGAACGTCTTCCAACCTTCCCCTGGGAAACTGCTCTACTCTTTCATTAGTGTCAGCCAGGTCAACATCTTTGCGATGTCCCTCATCCTCCAGTTCCAATGCCTCATTCTCAGATGTAGTATTTTTGGATCTTATTTCTTCTCTCTGGGTATGATCATCACAAAAGCTGCTTCTAGGAATTTCTTTAGATGAACATACAGCAGCAATTCCTTCAGCAGTCTCACAAGCACTGTTCTCAGAAGGAATGTTCTGTACTACTGGTACTGATATTCTCTCTTCAGCTGTTTCTTGTTGACATGTACTGTCTTCACTGGTACCCAACACATCATCACTACAATCTCCTTCACTGATTTCTACTACAGAACTTGCCATAGTGCCCACTGTCTCTTCCATTGTTTCCCCATTTGATGTCATGTGCCTTTCATGACTTTCACTGGTTACACGAGCATCAGATACTACAAGGTTTCCTTCTTCCTCTACTGCATGCATGAGTTCTTTATTTGAATTATTTTCCCTGCAAACTGGGTTTGTTTCCGTGGTACTACTGACTGTAATCCCAGTGTCTCCAGCTTTTGTATTTTCCTCAGAATTTGAAGACATTCCAACAGTAAAGTGTTCTTGGACTGAAGTCATAGTATCCTCACTCCCAGAAACTTCCTCTTCATTTCCTTCAGATACCCTTTCCTCTATGTTCAGACTGCTTTGTGTAGTAACTTGCTGCTCATCCAATTTCTTAACATCTGTTATGGGAGATTGCTCAGTCAGAATAACAAATCTAGCATTTTCACTCTCATTACCAGATACATCAGAAGTACTCTGACTGCATTCAGCAGTTCCCTTCTTGTCTAATAAATCTGTTGTTTGTTCCTTTTGAACCTCATCTCCATGTACATCCATTTCATCCTTATTCCCTGCAGAAATCTGACCAACATTATCAGCCACACCCTTTTCATCAGGTATTTTGCAAATATTCTCAGCATGAACTTGGCCACCATCTTGCAAATGTTCCAATTCTGATTCAGGATTTGCCTTTTCTGAACTAGATGTACTTGATAGTTTTGCCTCTTCTGGCAAATTATCATCAGTAGCAGAAAATTCCTGCACAGTTGTTCCATGTGACAACAATGCCGGTCCTGAAGAAACTGGCAATGACCTGCTTTCAAGATTTTCTGATGTCACATGCAGTGGCTCACTCTCATCTAAACTTGTGGTAATATACATTCCTGCTTTCTCTACAGTTAAGTTTGAAGGCTCACTTCCTTGATTTTGAGAGGCTTCCAACAAGTCATTCTGCAAAGGCTGTTCCCTACCAGAAGTTGATCCAGATTTTTCTACTGACATCAACGTGCTTGAAGACTGATGAATTTCTGCGGGCATAGCAACATCACTCTGTTCTATTTCTTCAGGACTTTCACATGGATCATCCACTGCTGGGCTCATGTTCTCAATTTCAAGGTTGGATTCTTGTGCCTTTCTCACCTCTGAAGATGTTACACTTGAACTAAGCAGCTGATGGGGTTCAGGTACTTCAGAATCTTTGTCTGAATCTTCCGAGACTATGCAGGGAACTTCAGCAATGGTTTTTGCTTCTTCAGCAGATTTTTCACTACTGGATATTTGGGCTGTACCGTCTGATAAATCCATTGGTTCTTCTACTACTTCCACTGAATCTTCTGTCACTGGGTATGTGGACTGTGATAACTGCTGAAGTGAACAGTTAGCCAGGTCTGTCGCTGATTGGTTTGGTTGCATCTCAATGTGGTAAGATTCCACAGGCATTTGACCACTGTCATCAGACTTTTTATCGATTTCCATTGGTGTCCCTTCCATTATCTGATCAACTTCCATGCCAACTTCCGATGCAGTCACATCACTCACAATATACTTGTGTTCTGTCCTTGAGGAAGTGCTTGTGACTGATTCAGATAATTCTCTTTCAAGAGCAATTCCTGATGTGTCAGCACCAACATCACTATCTCTTGCTAAAGCCTCTGAGAGGTCTGTTTGGCTATGATCTATTTCATTCGATTTACCTTCTTCAAGCGTAGAAGTTACGGTACCCTTCACATGTTCTTCAGTCACATCAATAGCTGCTTTTTCTTCTGATGGTGTTGCCACAGCCAAGCTATTTTCAGTGGAATGTACATTGTCAGAAATTTCTTCTTCAGTTTGGACACATACAGGACTTTCCCTGACACTCTCTTCTGACAACTGTCCATCTCCTGTTAAAACAGAGTCCATATTAAGTGGAGGCTCCACTCTTGTAACTGACTCATTATTGATTCTGGAAATGTTTGCAGTATCCATAGATATATCATCTCCTGGTGCAGACTCTCCAAATGTAGGAACATTATGGCCTACACCTGAGCATGTTTTCTGAGTTGATGATGCAGCAGTATCCGGGAATTCTACTTTCTTTCCACCTTCCATTAAACAATCTCCTGTTTGAAATGCACCAGAGACAACCCCTGAATTTTCTCCACTGGGGACACTGTCAAATTCCTTGCCACACGGGACATGCTGAACTGCTGAATGGGTAAGTGTTTCCTCACTGATTAGTGCACTCATCTCTTTGTTGTTTTCCTCCTGTGTTGCTGATTCTTTGCACTCCTCTAAAGGCTTCATGCTTTCTTGCATTAGTATTTCACGATCCTCATCCTTACTTGGCAAAGGAAGGGAGTCTCTCTGGACCTCTTCCATTGACATTATTGCTTCACATGGCAACAAGCTATCTGACTCTCCAGGGTTAGTTGACACATAACCTGTATTTGAATACTCTGTTTCTTCTGAAGTCATCCTTTCCACAGCAGTTGAGGTATTTGAGGTATCCATCTCAGGAAAAGTTTCAGGATCATCTTTCTCAACCGTAATGACAGTTGCTGGGGCATCAGGAATGCTTCTTCCAGGTTCTATGAAACCCTGATTGCTGGAATCCAAAGGGTTGTCTTTCCCAGCTTTATCCCCTCCTTCAATATTGACATTTTTATCAGAGTCCAAATCTTCTTGCACATTCTGAATATGTAAATCTTCAGTGTTTCCTTGGTCTGTGCATACTACTTCAGTATCTCTGCTGCATTTGTTCTCATCACTTTCCAAAGGAAAAGGCTGAACAGTTGTCTCACACTGTCCGTCTTTACCATCTCCATCTACCGTGCTCTCCTCTACACATGTACCAGGTGCATTAAGGACAGTCTGCTCCACTTCACTTCCCTGCTCCATTTTCCTGGACTGATGGTTTTCTTTAGAGGGTTATTATCCTGGGTGTAGACACTACTGCAGACTCAGTATCATTAATCCCACATATCTGGAACAATAACCTTCCTGTCAGCAAGGCTGAACATGTGGTATTACTTGTAAGCAATCTGTAGAAAGGAACAAAGGAAATGATGTGGTGAAGTACAAGAACACTGAAACAGCAGGTTGGGCAAAAGGTTTATTATTAAATGTACATTACTGTTAAATGGATTTGTGTTATTTCTGCCTTAAAATTTCATCCCCAGAATACTGAATGAGGAGAAAGTGCATTTTCCTCTCACACCTACACAAAATGCACAAAATGAAATCAAACAATACAAACAGGAGCTAGGGGGACATATCATACAAGTCAGTAATTTACTGGCATGATCTGATATGCTGTAAATTTTAATTACTTGCCTTTGGAGCTGTTGTTTTTCTTTGGCCAATCTTTGGCTAAATCAATACCTTCTATACCTTCTAAAGACTGGACTTTATATACTTTCCTTGCACATCAGGGAGAACTCATTTATGTTCATGATTAGTACATGCAGAGACTCCAACCCCAAGCACCTCTTAAAGGCATTGGCTAACTTTGTGAGTAGCTGATTTAAAAAATTCTCAAACTAAGATGAAACATGTGTATGAGTACTTGTATTTGTACTCAAAAACCCTGAAACCAACCATAATTTGGAATGAAAAAGTGTAAGTTTGACGCAAACGGCGATTTTATTATCCTTCGTCTCACGAGACAATCACTAAGAGGACCACTTTGCTTGAATTTGAAAATGCCGTTATGTGCCTCCCGCCGCGTGATACGCCAATACACACAGTACGGTAAGGTGAGTCATACGCGCATGCGCACTCCTTATGTCTATTCTGTGCAATCGACCCTCGTGTATTTTTCAAACATTGGTTCACATTTTTGAAATTTAAAATTACTTTCTGTGGATATTATACTTTGAAACTTTCAGGCTGGTATTTTTACACTATAACCCTTATGCTTATCCCATTTTCAAGTAACAAAACAAGATTTTTTAAAATCATAACAATGTTAACCAATGCCTTTAAGCAGGAAATTCTCCAGCTGAGACCCCCTAGCAAATGGGAGACACAAAAAGGAGAAACACAGCTAGGGCGGGAGTAATTCAAACTCAAGCGGGAGAGCGGGAGATGGACTCAAGTGAAAATGGACTCAAAGCGGGAGATCTCCCGCCGAAAACAGGAGAGTTGGAGTCTCTGGTACATGTCATTTGCCCCTGCTGCCATAAGGAAGTACATGTATGCCATGGGTACATCAGGTAATGTGCACACTGCATTCATAAAAAGCTGAACAAGAAACATCTCATGATTTTATCATCCCTTAGTGGTTGTTTTACTAAAATATTTTGCAATATACTGTCAAGGTATAGTCTGTTAATAAATTTTCATTTTACTAACAGGAAATACAACTTACTGCTGCTTAAAAAGGAGAAGAAAACTCAAAAATTGTGATTCTGAACTAAAAAAAAGCACTAATAGTTGCGACACATTTGCAAGGCTAACGAAATCACAAGCCCTAGGCGGTGGTATACCCAGATGTTGTGTGTCCAAACAGGTTGTGTATGGGGACAGACAATTTAAAACAGCCAATTAAAGAATTTTACAAGCAAAATTTCTTAAATTTTCTAATACTTATTATAGAGAACAAAATATTGATGATGATTAGTGCTATTTAATGAACAGCTTTTGTTGAATCCAAAGACAAAAGAGAAGGCTTCATTTTTGTTAAAGAGTCTGGACATACGATTCCCCCCCCCCCCCCCACTTCCACAGAGTATTCTGCCGGCTACGGTACCGGGATATTATGGGACCTTCAATTTTATTCTCTCAGCAATGCCATACATGTAACTGTTAGTGCCATCACTTAGAACTTGTGGCATCATTCGCCTTGCAACTGGGTGGGTCACTATTTTCAGCAATTATTGATTTGCTTTCTGTTCTGAAACATGTTTTACTTTTTTGTGCATATTTTTCTTTTTTGCAGCGGTCAGGTGTATTTTCTAAATTCCATCAATAAGATGAACATAATTAATAGACTGCAATATATGATGTAGATCTAGATCAACATGATTAAGGATGTATTGCTTTCATAGTGCTAATACGCATACACACTGTCAAAAGGTCAAAGGAGTTCGATAACCAGCTACAAGTTTAAGAAAAATTAAACAAAAAGAAAAAGAAAACCTCTTACTTAATGCTGTAGTTAAGGCTAGCTCTTGTTTTATTTAAGTTAGACTTCTACAAAGTTCTAGACTAGTTCTACCTTTCAAGTTTCATTTCAATCTAAATTTTCATTAAAATCTCATTTATTCCCAGAGACACAGGTTTTATATGCAATTAGAGGAAAATCTAGAATAATATATTGATTTCAGGAACATATTCCGTAACAACAGAGGCTTGAAAACGTTAGAGCCAGACATGCTGCTGACCTGCTTATCAAAAATGAATTTTTAAAGAATCGTTGGTTACATTTAGCGTACACAAATAAGAAGGCGTGGGGCCAATAAAACGAATGCCGATGTCAGACATGCCAGTTTTTCAGGGGTATTTACGGGGAATCTCAGGTCATATTCGTTCATTCTTCACTCAGTACACTAAGGAATAATCGACTCTACATTAAGTAAAGAAAAATGATAGAACTTGGAAACGGATTACCTCAAAATTTACGAATTACAGAAGATAATGCCATTCTTCCTTCCCAAGGCCTCCACGCATGCGCAGAATGACCCAAGCGGAAGTTGTGTTTTCTTGTGTACAACATGTACAATGGGTTCGTTATTGCCCTAAAAAGATAGAATAAAAAGGAAAATACAACTTTCAAACAAATCGTATCCACTGTGAGCATTGGATAAGACTGTCATTAGTATTTCATGTAAAAACAAAAAAAAGTTAAAAAAAGAATTATGCCGTCCCATGGGTGTTAATCATGGAGGGGGGGGGGGGGGGGGAGGGGGTTTATGACTCAATCATCCTCCTGGGGTATGTGAGTATATAAACAAACAATATACATGTATTATGTATACTTTTGTCAAGATGGCAGGCGCACCGGAAGGGTCCCAGCTTAAGGGGGGGGGGGGGGGCAAACACTCTTGGGGGCCCACCCCAAACCTTTATGGGGGCGCATTGCTCAAATGCTTACTACCAGCATACAACGCACCCTACCCCCCCCCCCCCCCCCCCCAACAAGCACATCCCCCCCTTTTATACATATTTCTTTATACATAAAAGGTCAAGTTTAAGATTTTTTTTAATTCAGAAAATACTCACTGTTATTAATAAAAATAATCCCCCGAATGAAGCAAGCATCTGCCCCTTTTTCATAGATGATAGAATTTCTAAATACTGAGAAACATTGCTTGTAATTACTATACGAGGAGCGTAGCGACCGAGTAAGAAAATTTTGATTTTTTAATGCTGAATGTTTTGCATTTTATAGCACTAATCAATGACGGCGATTTCATGTCACGAGTGGGGGGGGGGGGGGGACGGAAACCCGGAAGGCCTCCACCGCCAAATATGTTTAGAAAAGTGAGAGGGAGATAATTAATATTATGCGAGCGAGCGAAGCGAGCGAGCTAAAAATTATCGCAGAAAATAATGAAAAGAAGCCTAAATTTTGCCATCAAAATGCATTCTAGGCCTATAAAATATTTAAACGGTTGGCCTAAAGTTGGTCAGCTGACTCAAAATTGAAAAATAATATATTAAGCTTTGAAAATCGAGGGGGGACGATCCCCCCAGAAAAAATCGAGGGGGGGGGGACATGTCATAACTATGGTACACTGTTATGATGACCAAATTAGCGAGAGTATAACAACCATTCTTTTATTCAGTAGGGATTCTGGTAGCTGCAAGGAATAAGAGCAGCTAGCCATAAGCGTCTAGTGGAATGTGTGACGGTCTTTTGACACCACAAGGAAATTCCATTCCCGCACAAATTCCTTTGTATTATGGTCAAACTTAATTACATGTATGTTACAGCTTTACAGGCTGTCAAACTTTTTTGCCTGCACCCGCTCTCCCCTTTAGGAAATGCCCCGGATCTCTCAGAAAAAAATTAAGTGGACTTCCCTGAAATATTAGACCTATATGATATAACAAGGCTGTCCTATGGTGGTACAAGTAACATATATTTGTTGTTACGATGGTTCTGACCGTGCTTAATGATAATCGACGGCAATGTAGAAGCCAAAGCACAAAATTTAATACCCGGACATAATGACGCATCGATTACTAGTTTATCGGTACACATCACGTTTTTTCTGCACGTTCGCTTAGCCCTATCTATTTCCTGATATCACAAGCAAGCACGATAATATTGTCCTGCTGGTTCATAGTAAAGTTGACTTTGTACTGTATAGTGTCAATCGCACAGCCCCACAGAATGCAATCTGCATTGCTGTGAGGAGTAATCTTTTCGTTTGGATATGGAACACATTTTCTTTTTAAAAAATCTTAAATCTGAATAATTGTATAAGGAGCTGACCATTAATTGTGATTGTTTCGTTTTGTCGTCGTCTGCTATGCCAATTATTATGCATGCATATACATAGGGTAAGTATTGTTTTTTCGACATTCACTATTTGTTTTTAGGCCAGTATGTATTTTTTTTTTCCATGTAGGTTGTAAGACATAACAATGGGTAATGGTATATGAACTGCTAAATATAAAAACAGCTAGGGGCTTTCTCTTCCCTCCCTCTCCCTCCCCCCCCCCCCCCCCCCCTCTCTCCTCTCTCTCTCTCTCTCTCTCTCTCTCTCTCTCTCTCTCTCTCTCTCTCTCTCTCTCCCTCTCCCCATTCACTCACTCTTTTTTCTGTCTCTCTCTTTTCAGTACCTTTTCAGAAAGTACCTATTATTGTATATATGTGAATTTCGACACAATCATTGTCAGCATGAAGGTTAGTCAAGTTAAAGAACAGTATACCACCTCATGCATACCTTTGTGACAAAATTAGATCTCGAAAATAAAGAAAGACTTCAACAGGAATTTTTTGAATTTGTAGAATCAGTATCAAAAGAGAGATCATTCTATTAACTTTAGCCCTGAGTATATTTAATATATACACGCTCGTTAACTTAAAGCTGAAGGAAAAGATTTCTATTCTTGCCACCGATTAGTTAATCAAAATGTATAAAACTTGATAACCAGCTAAACCAGCAACTATCCCCTAAAACAACTCCATTCAGGAAAATGTCAGGAAGATATGGTAGCTATAATGATTCATGTTTTATTGATATTCTGTTGTGGCTGAGTCGAATTACAAAATGTATTTACATATTTCAAATTTCACTGAAACTAAAAGACATTAAAATACGTTATAGAAAAACACGAACAAGTGGTATAATGTGAACATACAAATTGAAACACTGCATTTATCCAGGTACTGTTATCTTAAGACATGTAGTTGTCCGGTGGGGTCGGGAATAATAATTGCCC
This sequence comes from Echinometra lucunter, assembly GCA_029962745.1. Taxonomy (NCBI): domain Eukaryota; kingdom Metazoa; phylum Echinodermata; class Echinoidea; order Camarodonta; family Echinometridae; genus Echinometra; species Echinometra lucunter. Next base: position 8,669,701 of record CM057151.1, read on the forward strand.
TGGGGGGTGTTTCATAAAGTTGTTCGTAAGTTACGAACGACTTCACGCACGACTGGTGATACCTTCAGATTCAGATTCAGATTCAGTTTTTATTTCCAACAGAAATAACAAATATTTATACAAATCATTTTCATAGATTATAACAAATATTTACAATACATTAATAATAATCATGATAACTAACATATAAAAATATAATACAAAATATTTTATAGACAAATAATATATAGTTAGGATAGAAGAAAAGTATCTGTGGAAATGGGGGATTCACTAAAAAGCATAGCTTGTATAATGTGAATCCCCCTAATGTGAATACCTTCTTGTGCTACATGTAAATGAAGAGAAACTGATTGGCAACCAAGAACGTATCACCAGTCGTGCGTAAAGTCGTTAGTAACTTACGAACAGCTTTATGAAACACCCCCCAGGAGTACTTTCATAACATTTCAGGCTTATTATTTCACGTTTAATTGCTATGAGTGTGATGTAAGCATTATGTCATGTTTCGAGCGAGGGAAGTTTCCCCATGACAGTACACGTGGCTGGAAATCGACCAGATTATAACAGGTTTGCCCTTCTTTCATTGCCAAATAGAGCAACTTCATACTAGATCATCAACATGGCTACATCGATCATCAAGCCACCTATGCCATGGTGAGTCACGATTCCTCTAGTCACTATTTAAAATTATCTGTGCCCATCAAAACCTCCACTAAATGCTTGCTAAATACTGTGAATTGATAAGTAATTTTCATAAGAAAGTGGGGAAATTAGTTAAGAATAGTTTGACTATTGATATCCTGCATGGCACGATGTGAAAAAAATGAAAATTGAAAACAATAAACAGAGCAAAGAAACAAAGAAATGATTATTTTTTAAACTTCAGAATCAAGAAAATAACGCGTTGAATTTTAAGTCCGTGATAAATCGTTCCAGGGTCTATGGGAAAATGCATGTTATCATGAAATCAAATCGTACTCAGCAGGCTAAAATTATTATAAAGATGCTTTAGAAATAAATACTGGAATTTATTATTCATTATTTTGTAGGGTTGATGAGCCGGCTATTGTACCAGTGCAGGAAGAATTGGTCAAAGCAGCAGTCCTCCAAGTAAGAATACAACAATACTGCAGTCAGCTTGAAAATAAGCAAAAAAGGATTTATGTTTTCATAAACGCATAAAACAAACACAAACGCCCCGGAATGATCCTTTTGGTAAAGATAAACTAAAATTACCTCTGACAGTGGAAGTGGAAGGGCGCCTTTTGTTTCACGTGCACACAAACTTTCGTTTCTACCCTCTGCATTAGTCATTGATTTTAAATAAGCAAAGACAGATCTTAGGGGGCGCCCTACCCCCGGAAGAAAAACAAAACTTCAATTTTTTTCCGGAAAAATAGATCTTAGAAGATGGAAATCATCCCGAACAATATAAGCTGTTTTGTCGGAAAGAAGTCTTGCCTTCACCTCCCCCCACCCCCCCCCCCCCCCCCCCCCCCCCTCCCTTCGCAATCCTGGATAAGTCCCTGTTGAGCTTGTTATTAGGAAACTGCGCGGCTTCTACTTGGCGCTAATCGAAAATATTTCTGGTTCTGTTGTTCTTTGTTGTTGTTGTTTTTTTTACACTTTCTTTTTACAATTTTTCATTGCTTCAAAGACTTCGGACATACACAGGATACGTTAAATCAGTTTGGATGACACGATTGTGGTTGTCATCCAAAGCGATTACAATGCTGATAAACCAGTGATCAAATAAGATTCATGACATTATGCCTAATTAGAAGATTTTTACGTCACAGTTTTTTTACCATTAACTGCCTCCCTTCCTCTTCCTGGTTCTATTTAGCAGGAAAGTGCTGCGCGATAGACACGTTGTTACGGATGTTGATCCATTTCTTTAGGTCGGATCTGTTTAATTTGACCTTCCGGATGGTGAAGTACATCATTTCTAAAATAAACTTCTTTTGTAATGAATGATGAAATAGTTTCGTTTGAAGTATACTGAACACTTGACGTTGGAAAAACATTCTATTGTGACTTAATGCTGTTGACTTCAGATTCTAAACTGATTTCTTGCATAGCATGTTTTTTTTTTTGTTTTTTTTTACTCGACAATCGATTTTTTGTTGTGTATGGGAGAATAATAATTGCGTAGCTCCCTCATTGTTCCCCAGAGCTTTCATCCATTGAGGGAGCTACGCGTTATTATTCTCCTATTTTCATTTCTTTCAATGTTTATTATTTACAAGGGAGTTGCCAAAGTTGTTTGCATTTGTCAATTTCTTTCATTATATATATTATTATATATAATTTTTTTCAGGACACTCATGCTTCTGTACCCGGAAACACTCGGGTATTTTCGGTCGAGATCCAAAGAAACCTTACTTCATCCAAATCGACATCAGAAATATCCGGTGATCAGCCAGATGGAATCACCTCTAAAATAAAAGACTTTCCCTTTAAAGTGGTCACCCATTTCACATCGACAAGAGCAGCAATGGTAATTAGAGCAATGCTAAAACATTCAAATATTCGCATTGGCGTAAATCCCGGGGGAATGGGGAGATATATGGTTTTAATATTTATGATGTAGATGTTATACTTTCATGAATTGCATTCCTTTGTACTTATTTATCATATTTATGTCCTTTTATTGTTTCTTGTTTTCTTTATTGTTATTGTATTATGTTAAAGAGCCAATAGGAAACAAAATTTCTGTGTAACGATATACATGGACCAATAAAGAATCTTGAATCTTGAATCTTGAATATATAACCCCCCCCCCACACACACACACACACACACACACACACACACAGTTTTTCGAGAGGGGTGATAGCGTGTACAGATATCCCCCTCATGTTTGAAGGAAAAAAATGATATTTTAATTAATCAATTAGTAAAAATTTTGATAATTTGTCATAAATGACCATCAGATTTTAGAATTTCTATTTGAAAATGCGATCAAAACCAGAAAAGCGGTTATTTTCGGCTAACTCGCTTCGCTCACTCGCAGATACAAACTAAAATGTGTGTCAGGAGGTCTGTGCGGGTGGGTGAGGGTGTGTATTTATACTTAGGTGTGAGTTCGACAGAAAAAAAATCGGCAAAATACTCCTCAGAGTGGATTTACGCCGGTGAATATTGGAATACATTACCATTAAAAGCTCGAAAAGTTATATTGTGCCAGTATATCTTACATGCCAATTTCGAATGTTCATAATTCCGAAGCTTCGTTATTCCGAAAATAAACAGAAGCCTATTTGATTTTTTTTAAGGGGTGGTAGGGATGATAAGCCTTATTCATTTGCAGAACTACATAATTTTATGTCATTGAACAATCGGAATAACGAATCTTCCAGTAATAAGACTTGAAAGTATAACTTTTTGGGGAGAAAATGCAACAAATATGCGGGAAAATGAAACGTATGTAAGTTTGGCATTATAAACACCCTCTTATCGGAAATTTGCGTTCAGAAGCTATCAATCGCCAGAATAACGAACTTTCGGACAAAAAATAACAAACCTTCGAAAAAAAAATTCATTACCCTCCCCTTCTGTCATATTACTGTTAAGCCATGTTCCGAAAAGTGATGGTGAATATTCTTCACCATACGTAGAAAACAGAAATCCGTTTGAGGAGCACACGCTTCGAATCGAGAAGTCAGGTGTAATGGCTGACGAGAGAATAATGAAATAGAAAACTTACTTTGACTGATGGACCTAGGTCAATGCTTTGAATCGAAGAATGATATTTACTTAATATGCGTATCCTAGCCACTGAAATTACGGAGAATTGCCTCATGGTTCGTCGCAGTGGGATATTAGTTTCATTGGACTTTGGTTCAACTTGATAATGCGGTAATTTAAAAAGAAAATGTCAATTTATTACTTGTTTGTTTGGGTTTTTCATCAATAATGCATTTACAAGGATGAAGAGAGTGGCGAAAGAGAGTGTCACTACGCGTCTACGGCTGAGGAAGCTCTACAGATCTATAAGGATCTCTACAAGCAACATGCTTCATCATCAGAGGATGACGGCACATCCATGCAACCTGTCTCATCTGTCAGTAATTCAAGGTGGATAGGTTCAGAAGCATTGAGAAAGGTATAAAATCTTCATAATTATCATTGATTGGGAAGATAGATCCTTCCTGAACGCAGTAAGAACTGCCTAAACCATAATGAGCTGTCTAGATGCATGTTTTAAGTTTGGAGAAAATGAAACGAAGAAATTGTACCTAAACCAAGAATCTAGCAAATGTGATCTTTGGAAATATGCATCGATGTCTTGGGACTAGAGTATCGCCTTATCTTTTTTTCCATTTTCCTCCTCTGTTTCCGTCTCTCCAGCGTATACATGTATATTACTTCTAAATCTCGCATACCATCATTAAGTTCATGACGTAAGGAAAGATGAGTCAAAGAAATACACGCTATAATGAGTCTAAAAAAAGTTTTAAGATATTTATCGCATGTTTACTTTATTTTTGTCTTTGTCTTTGTATTTGTCTTTTTATTTTATTCCTTTTTTTACAGACGCTTCTGTACCGAGAGACTTACTCTCCTACAGAGCAGTTATCGCCAGAGGTGGCCACATTGGTTGACAATGTGTGGAAAGAAGCAATGGGGAAACTCAAGGAGTATCTTGATGTGCCTGTGGCATCCATTCTTCCAGGACAAGTATGTGTAGATAAGCTTAAAGTATGAAATTGCCACACATTAGCAGATAGCGGGAGGGGGTCCAAAACAACCCCTCAACATGCTTAAGGGAGAAATGGCTGGCGGGCTCCTATTCTTCGCCTTGAGAGGCCAGTGGGATTCCCGCTAGAAAATTCGTACACAATATATAAAGATAATGACATGCATTAATATGTCATTTATATCAAACTGGTGCCCCACTGTAAGTCACATTTCATGTATAAGGATTCACGTCCAAATTAATTTATTCATCAGGTGGCAAAGGCTGAGGCTATTCTCTATCAGTTATGGAATATCTTACACGATCGGAAAAGTAAACGACAAGGCGATGATGGTGACGAGTACGACGCTTACGATGAGGAAAGGTTAGATTCTGAAGTGGAGACTTTGGAGAAAAACTTTTACGACCTCATCCCTCACAAGGAATACATGCGTTCTCATCTCAAAATCTGGAGCAGAGTAGCAACCAAGCTGGACCTATGTCAGGTGAAATAAGGAGAGGTCTTACACATAACCTTATTGAAAAAAAAAGTAGTTTCACATTTCCCGTTGTAACGGGACACGAACTGAATATATTAGATTAAATATTAACTCACTTGCTCCTTATATTTATTTCTTTCCTTCGTGAAGGGGAAGACGACTTTGGATATCTGTTATTAGACCAGCGTTTTTTAACTGGGGGCGTCATCCTCTATGGGGAGTGATTAAGTCAGATTTGAAGTTACTTTATGTGCATGGCAGACGACACCTGCACTCATGGATCCTACTAAAACAGGATCCATGCTGCACCGATGGGAAATGTCAGATGGGCCAGTGTGAGTGACAGTGCTATAAATAGAGCGAGTAGTTCACGAAGGCAGAAGGTTTATAACCGCTGTTTAAAATTCAGTAAATTACATGAAGGTAGGCTACTTTTAGAGATCGACATGGTCTTCATAACCTTCTCTCTCTCTCTCTCTCTCTCTCTCTCTCTCCTTACTCCTCCCCCTTCTCATGCTACTATTCTTCCTTTCCTCCTCATTTTCATTCTTTTTCCTCCTCATCCACCATAACAACCACCACCACCGACACCACGTCCTCCTCTTTTTTTTCTTCTTCTTTCCATTATCCTCTTCTCCTTCCTCTTATTTTCCTTCTTCTTCTCCTCCTCCTTCTTCTTCCTTTTCTTCTTCTTCTTCTTCTTCTTCTTCTTCTTCTTCTTCTTCTTCTTCTTCTTCTTTTCCTCCTCCTCCTCCTCCTCCTCTTTTTCTTCTCCTGCTTTTTCCTCCTACTCCTCTTCTTTTTCCTTCTCAAATGTGTCCTTCTCTTTCACATTTTATAAAACCTGCCCCTTTTCCCCTCTTAATCCAAATTACTTTTCTTCCTTTCTTTACTAGTCAACAACAATTAATCAATCCCCAATGAATCCTCCAATAATTATGAACAGATGATTCGTGACGCCGTATACATTAGCGAGGAGACAGGATGGCAGAAACGACCCACCCCTGATGCGAAGTACAGAGCTCTTCGATGTTACATCCAACATTTGCCACAGGATCATCCAGAACATGATAAAATCAAGAGCCTAGTCCTCTCCACACTGCCTAGGTACGCCATCGTGCTAATTAGATGATTATTTTTTTCACTAATCCGAATACCAATCAGTTTGATTTTTACCAAAAGAAAAAATTGGTTATCAGGTCTCATCTGCATTTTCTTTTGTGAAAGGAGAAAGGGGCACAATCCCCAAATATTCTGACAAATTAGAGGAGAAGAAAGATATCAGTTTCACTCTTGTTACAGCGTTGTCCAGAAATGAGGGTGTTAAGGTCGGCCTTAAACAGATTCATCATATTTTCTAAAATATTTTATTTCATTGTTCAAGGGAGATGAAACTCAACACCCTTCGGATCTTCGCAGTTAGTCGACCACCGGAGGAAGAGGGCTATCTTCATGACATTGGCAATGATACACTCCTCTTCCATGCAACCAAACCAAACAATGTACTTGGTATTCTATCAAGGTATTGATGCACCCTTTGAGTTAGAGGAGAGGGGGTACGGGTGGAAGGGGGCAGGTAGGGGCGAAGAGGGTGTGAAATTTGTAATTTCTTTTAATGTACACAGTGTCCTTTGGCAAGACATTAATCTTCACTTGCCACTCCCCACCCATGAGTTAATAAATGGGTCCCCGGTAGGATGCGAAAGTCATTGTGGTTTGTTTAGCATTGTGAGCGTCTGCAAAAGGTGGTTGACTAGAATGCTACCTAGGGTGGGGAGAAGGTGCTTACATTTTTTTTTTTTTTGGCAAGCCTGAATTCGTTGACCAGGGTAATAATTTTTCTGTAAAGCGCTTAGAGACATCGGAGGTGTGCTGTATAAGGAATGTTATAATATTATCATAGTTATTTTATTTAATCTCTTACAAGGGGTCTCCTTATGCCTAAGGTTGTGGTGGAAATGTTTAATGGACAACGGCGTGACGAGGGGTTACTTGGTCCAGGCCTGTACTTCGGCGATCGAACGAGGTATATATAACTGAAATCTGTAGGATATTGCTAAATCATAGATGGGTTAACCATTACATAGACACATGTTAATCGATTGATTATTGTATATAATGACTACGAGAAATGGAAAACGCAAGGTAGAACTATCCGCACTTGTTTATTCGATGCCTATAATATAAATAAATACATAATATAAATTTTGAGAATGTAAGCAGTTAAAAACGACTAATGTCGCGTCATGTAGGCTTATGTATGAGGTATACTCTTCTTCGAATACATAATCATAATTATGTGCAAATGGTCAGTCTGATATGCGACTAATATAATTTAACAAACATTTCATTCTATTGAGAGAATACTTTCTTACATATGCTTCTGTTAAGTCTCCATGTTGATACCAAATTTTGAACTGCTGGGCAGCCATTTTTTTAATAGATTTAAAAAATTGAGGTGAAAAGCCCTGTTTATTCCATTTTGTATTTAATGTGAATTTCTAAGTAATATGCAGGCTGGTAATATGCTCATATATTTTTGAATAATAGCACATGCATTCAGTACACAAAAAATGGATACTTCTCTCAGACGAGGATGATGTTGGTCATCAAAGTCGCACTAGGAGCGATGAGAGACTACTATCAATTCGACACAAAGCTGCAACAGGCACCCGAAGGCTTTCAGAGCACGCATGGTGTTCGCGCTGCAGAGGGCAAACCTTCAGAGTTCACGGTTTGTTTAATGTTCTTTAACCCATTCTGCCTTGCCTTTAAACGGAAAATTTTGGATGTAAACTCCAACTTCATTCGTCGCTTGATACGTCCCAGTTCCCCATATAGGAATAGTCAGATAATTAGTGACAATTACTTGGGGGGGGGGAAGAAGAGATATTTTTTCATCATAATATCAGTGGTACTCCGACAATGATTGATCCGTGCTTTATTTTGTCAGAATTGGTTGAAATTGATTTTCATTCAGGTATAGGATATGAATATAGTATTCTATTAGTCCAGGGTTAAGAATTCAGTCAGCTAGTGTAGAATGTTAACCTGTTAAAACTGCCGAAGAATTGTCGCTAGAGCATGTGTTGTTATACAGTCGGATCAGTCGGCGTACTACCACGATATCATGCTATTTTGAATGTGTCGATCACTCATACGTAGGAAGACGAATATGTTGTCTATTCGACCAAGCAACAATGCATTCGCTATCTCGTCGAGTTCAGCATTGAAGGCGATGATGATGTAGTCGATGGTTATTACGACGAGGATGTTGATGAAGACGATGACGTGGATGACGTTGGGGAAACGTTCGATAAAATCGGTTTGTACTGTTTTCATCTTATGAATTAAAAATTAGAGACATCTTCCTTCTGTTCAGCATTAATGTTTAGTTTTACCATTGAATGCCACTAAAGTACAGAGTAACAATCATCCATGTTACAGTTTAATTTTGACAAACGGTGATGTATTCATCGTGAGAAATTTAGGAAATGATTTCGTAGTTTCTGCCTTTACTAACTTACCAGACAGTCGAAGTATCATGTTGACAGGTTGATTGTATCGTTAAGCTTTAGAATATGATTCAGCTTTTTCCGTTTCATTTCATCCCTAGATGTAGCTGACGTATAATGTTCATACGTTGTAAGTAACATTTGTCTAGAATAATTTTGACTTCATTATGATTTCGGTTTTAGTTGATTCCTAGAGCTAGTCGACATGCATATTTGACAGATTGTATACAGTGACTGATTCTTTTGTTTTTAAAATATTATTCCATATTTTCTGTTTTCTCTCATTTCCAGATTTAATGGATGTACAGTGTTGTCAGGATCCTGTGAGCAAGACAGCTACCGGTCTAGTTGTGGGCAACACCAGAAAGGGCGTCCTACTTGAAGAAGTTCATGTCCGAGGCCACATCACCGATCTTGCAGCCAAGGTATAGCTTACTTTACGAGATGCTGCACTTCTCCCCATTCCCCAGCGACAATTACCATAATTTAAACCCTTTCTTACGTTCGTTACCAATAGCTCCCACCCCCCCCCCCCCCCACCCCCCTGCAGGTTGCATCATTAAGCCGAATTATCAAGGTACATACGAACTTCCCTTCTGCAGGAGTGGATCTACCCTTTTTTGCCATTTTGGTGGATGATATTTGTTGCAAGATTGATATTTGTACATTTGGCATATTTCACTGTCTATCGATAGATTTCTACATGTTTAAATAGTGTCAGAACAGTGTCAGACTTTACAATGTAAAAACGTGTGACCAATAGCCAATATTCTGACTACTCCATGGCAATAATTCTATATATGTCTCCTCATTTCATGAAATACAGATCACAGTGTTGCAGGTTTACCAAAGCCAGATATCCGACAGCAACATCCGTGAAGCTCGCTATGTCTTTCCTTTAGATGAGAAGGCAGCTGTATGTGGATTCGAAGCATTCATCAACGATAAACATGTAGTGGGCACAGTGAAGACCAAGGAGAAAGCACTGGAAGAATACCAGGAGGCCGTTAGGGAGGGTCACGGCGCCTATCTCATGCAGGAAGAGGCTTCGGTATGTACATTCTGAATGAAGTTGGGTAAGAAATTTACCCAACTCTGTAGAGTGTGCAGAATAATTATCCTTTAATAGAAGAGCGGCCAGTGTATACATACTGGCGAAGACTCTTGCCTCTTATACGAGAGGTCCTGGGTTCGATCCTCACTTAGCATGCTTATAATTAGTGCTTACATCCTCAGACAAGGTTTTTTTCTACATATTTCCCTCTCAACCCAGGTTGATTAAATGGGTACCTACAATTGCAGGGCCCTTTGTATTAAAGCCAAATTAATAATAGAACTGCTACTTAGTCATGCCCATAGGAGATCTCGGGAGTCAAGCTATCGCCATCTAAAATGAGAAAATAAACTTGAAAAACAAAGCATATTAAGAGAAGACAACCTGAACTTTCTCTCATGGAATGGAGCAAATTTTTGAGAGGCCTTATGTTTCAGCGTATCAATGAAAATATAAGGGAATTTGTTAAAGTTCCAGACTCGAATAATGCATTTTAGCAAGTATTATTTATATCGTTGAAATTTTTGACGCCATGTGTCTTTTAAGGAATAAGTTTTATATCATTCAAGTATTGCATTGACAATTTATCGTCAGAAGATAATTTGTTTATTTATTGTTACCTTTACATGCAGAATGTGTTTTCTGTTAGTATTGGAAACCTCCCTCCCCTTGCAAGAGTCGTTATCAAGATCACCTATGTCACTGAACTAGTAGAAGAGGAAGGAAACAAGATGGCTTTCTATCTCTTAGGAAGTGTTGCCCCTTGGTTACAAGAAGAAATTCGTGGTACCAAGCTTACAGAGGAGAAACAGGCATTGACGGGCGTGGCAACAAATGAGACCGAAAGGTAGGGTACACATGCATGTTTTTTATTGTAAAAGGAAATGATCATCATCCGTCAAGAAAACTGATATGTATGGATGTCTTATTTTTGTGAAATTAGTCCTGGATTTTCTCCTTTATTTTATGTAAAAAGGAAGGAGTCCCTTCAGTTGACCATGGAGACGGCATCAAATATTTCTTCAGTAGAATCACCGACTCACACCATCAGAGTCAAGGTAGGATCGTGTTACTCTCCATTTCATTGATATCTTGACTTTCTGTACGGGCCTATAACTTTAATGTGTTCTATTGCTGATGAGTGATGACTGACATGAAGTTGACTTAGGGAGTATCAATTTTCAACATTCAATATGTTCTAAGCCATGTTTGATAAGCGCCGTTTCCAATGCTCATCGAGCATGAAACCCCGGGTGAGTTGGATTTATGCTCAATCATAAGTCCGTACATAATCGTCCACTAGGAGCCAGCAGGAAAGTTGATGGCATGTCTTGTTTCCATATTTTTATTTTGTGGAACAACATCCAGAATCTTTGTGTCACAGATTCAATCACTATCATTAATAATTATTACTATTCATTATATTTTATCTATTTCATTTCCAAATATAACAAAGATATGTACATGAAGAACATCATAAAGATAACAGAATCACAGGACATTGTATCAAGATTTAGCACCAGCCAATGCCTGAGGATCACCTAAAAGAATTTAATAATTCTGTTGAGAGGCTCTCCAAATTGGCTGGTGCATACATAAAACAAAAGACTGAGGGAAGAAAAACATGATCACTATGATCATTATTCCTGTGCTTATCTGACAGCGGGAGAAAACGAGAGCCACTGTTACTTTGGGAGATGGAGTCCAGCTTGGAGATGGTTTCCAGTTGCTCATCAGTGTCATCAATCCAAACACACCGAGGATATGGACTGAATTTGATCCCACACATAATTCATATGTAAGCAATGAGAATGGAACTTTGTATTATTAGAATGTTGAATATTATGCTCTTGTCTGACTCCAAAATATTTGTGTGGTGTTATTTCCTCAGTCAGTACAGTGTCATTTCAGATTCTTTCTTTTTTCGGCGCTAGGAAATTCCATGTCATTAAAGTCTGCGTTACTATATTATCAGCAATTCAACTAAAATCCTATATATATATATATTATGTAGAAAAGTTGTGAGAAACAATTATTTCAAAACTCAAATAGGAAGCTGACATTCAGACAAAAGGCCATTTTAAAACATGATACCAAAGAAAAGGTAATTCCATAATATTCTAATGCTATTATCCACAGGCCAGTATGGCAGTCTTCTACCCGATTTTCCAGTCCGAACTGACTGCCGATCCTGAAGTCGTTCTCTTGTTGGACTGCTCGACTTCAATGAAAGGGGAGCCAAAACAGGACGCGAAGAAGATTTGTAAATTGATCCTGCAGACGCTGCCGAAGAAGAGCCGTTTCAATGTCATTACCTTCGGCACAGGTAAGTTGAATATCATCCCTAGTCTCCGTTGATTAGGACACCAGCTAAACGTTGTTCGTGGCTCAGGAACAGTTCTCTGACATTATGCTTTGCCTACTTTTCCCCGGTCTTTATTTCTTCTAAGACACAAAGTACTGATTTAGGTTTAGGGCTAGGGTTTGGGTTCGATAAGTATTATTTTGTTCTAGGCATAAAGTTCCGAATTCGGTTGATGTGGGATATCGACCAGCAGTTGTCGCTGGAACATGTTTTGTTCAACATCGGTTCCCCGACTACAGAGATTGATTTTATTCTTGTTCATAGATTTTACCGAACTCTTTCCAACCGTTGAACCTGCCGGTCCAATTCAGTTTGACGAGGCCTTGGAGTTCATTGAAAATGCCAGATCAGTTGGTGGCAGTTCAGAAGCGTGGCGCCCTCTCCGTTCACTCTCGCTTCTCCCAATGTTGAAGTCTACGCGAAACGTCCTGCTTGTGTCCGATGGTCACCTTACCAACGAGAAACTGACATTGGAGATTGCCTCCAAGTACAAGAATGTGAATAGAATATTTACCTGCGCTGTGAGGTAACCTTTCACTAGTTTATTCTCTATGAATATGATAATTATATGTGTGTGTTTGTGTGTGCGTGTGTGTGTGTGTATATATATATATATATATATATATATATATATATATATATGTATATATGCAGCAATGGAAATATTCACATGAAAGTCGACTTGAGGTCTGACCACCTCAAGTCGGCAGACCTCAAGTCGACAACGGAACTTAGAAAATTTTACTAGCAAATTCAGTAAAGGCCGTAAAGTTTCGTTGTCGACTTGAGGTCTGCCGACTTGAGATGGCTAGACCTCAAGTCGACTTTCATGTGGGTATTTCCATTGCTGTGTATAATGTGAAATGCATTTTGCATTATCTCAATCCCTGTTGGTAACGTCTTTAGAAATAATTGCTATTACTCTTTTAAAAAGTAAACAAATGTGATTAAAAACTAATGCTGATTGAAACCTAAATCAAGCAATGATAACGGCGTATTGAATTCTACATTTTTATTTTTTTTTTTAAATTCGCGCTTATTGTGTGTCATTCTTCCAGTTCTACTGGGAACCGCCACATTCTTCGTGCTTTAGCGGATGTCAGTGGAGGTGCCTTTGAGTCCTTTAGCCCGAAGGCAAAATCGAAGTGGGAAGGAAAGGTAACTTTACTTAAAGTTTGTTGTGTTTGTTTGCCTTTTTTCTAAAATGACATCCGTACGGGTTTGTTTCCAAATTTCGCAGATGTCCAGAACATAGTTATCTCCAAAAGAACAAGATAGGATTTCGAATATCAAATTAACCTAGCACCAATGGATAGAGGAACCTAAAATTATATTACGAAGATTTTTTTTTTTAACTTGGGATGGTATTGTGAAAATATTGAAAAAAAAAATATTTTAAATTTAACGTCATTTTCGAAAAATATGAACTTGCCGACAAGTGTCTAAATAATATTCATTTTGAGAGAAGATGTCTTCAAACATACCAAGTAATCTTATTTTGTTTTGCCTTGCTAGTGATTTAATTATGCCAATTTTACCTTTGATGAATCTCCATTTTAGATAAATAATTATAACCTGGCGTGCACGAAGTTTGGACTCGTTGTTTTTGTAAACTTTATTTGTCAGTAAGAGCGCGTTGCAATATGACATTGAATTTTGCACTGGAGATATCTCTGGAATACTTTGTTGATAATTTTTCTTCTTGCACCCATTGTATTTCACTTCCCTTTTGCATCTATCAATCTAAATTTTTGCTAGAAATTGAAAAATTATGGATGAAATATACCGCGGTTTTTTAAATAGAAAATTAAAACATTCACGAGGTTGTGATCACCCTATCATACTTCACTGAGATGTAAACTATCTTTTTATGTTTAAAAACAAATAGGCCCATCGTATGGTCACCTATGCAGGCCTTGGTAAAATTTTAGAATGTTACTTATCTTTGGTGACTAAATCCCTGTTTTGTGTGCTGATTAATGCTCTATCTAATGAAATGTGTGCATAAATATACATATACATGTACCTCAAATCCTGATGTGAACATTTTTTAACACGAATTTGACTTGCTTTTCAAAGATCACCGCCCAAGTAGACCGTTGCCGTCAGCCGTCTGTGAGTTGTGTGAAAGCAAAATGGCAGGCAGAGGAGAAGACGGACAACAGCTCAGAACCAAATGACTTGATCCAGATCCCAGCTCAAACATCATCCGTTTTCACCGGATCTAAGGTTCTGCTCTTCTCACTTGGACCAAAAGTAAAAGAGGTGAAAAATCACTTTGTGTTACGTCAAATGTTGACAGCTTTCTGATTTGTGGCACCACTGAAGTATACTTCTCAGGATTTCCCAAGGCTAATTTTGGTCTTTTTACACCCGCTGGCAACAACTCAATTTACAAATCTCTAGCCTTCTTGTTTAAGCACATTGTACTATCTAAAGAGAAAGATGCATAAAGATATTTTGCCATATGAAACATAAATATTACATAAAGTATTGTTTGTAATATTGTTTATAATATTTTTCACGAAGGTACAACTTACTACTGAGATAGCCGGTCAAAGTGTAGTAGAATCACTCAAAACGTGCACGGAATCTGATGGAACATCTATGGTAAGTTATTTCATTTACGTTTTCAACAAATTAAAACATATGCCTAGACATGACGTATCAAAATGTTTAGGATAACTTTATGTTGTTACTTCCGTCAAAGCATGTCTTTCAAGGATTGATAAGAATCTTTGAGAATTGATAAGAATTTGTTTTTAATCCTTTGAAACATTTCTGTTTTCTTTCCAAGACTCTTCATCGTCTAGCAGCCAGAGCTCTTGTTCGTGACTGGGAGATCGGGTCCTTTCATCGAGATTATGTCTCTCATGAGACCCGGATGTATGACCTCAAAAAGTATCTGACTGACCTCAGCATCCGGTTATCAGTTATCACACCTCTGACCAGCTTCATAGCAGTTGAAAAACGAGATGGGGTAAATTTGTAGCAACAAGACAATTATCATAATGATTTTGCATTGGATTCGCTTGTTACTATATTATATCACCTTAATCACGTGACATATCTTTGGCAGCACATAAAATTTTTTCGCAAAGTTTGTAACCCTGTTCTATATTCTATTTCTTAATTACTTAAGGTAAATCTACCTTTGGCAAGGACATCCTTGACATTTCATATTTTAACCAACAATGTGATAACAAAAATTAATAACAAATGTAACGATTATTCTTCATCTTCGCGTTGTTATTGATAGCTTTTGTATATCACTGACTAACCCTCATTATCAAAACAAAGATGTTCTGTAATTTTGTTGTTTCCAAGGAAACCAAACCAGATACCTCCTCATCACCTGATGTTGCCGAGTTGCTGTCTGTGATCACAAGAGATGATTTAGAATCATCCAGTTGGAGGGAGGTTGTGCCTGGTCAAGAGGTAATTATCATGGATGACTTTAATAGATGAAACAAAGTTGGTTACATCTTTTATTTTAATGTTCTTTTGCTGGTTTCGTTTCGTTTATCTATACAAAGGTTCGTTATGTATGAAGGTTCTTAATTCCGAAAATCGTACCGTGATTTGTTGTTGTTGTTGTCTTGTTGATTTCTCTTTTTTGCGTAATACATGTGTAAGCCACCATTTTTAATTGTACAGCAGCTGTATTTTTCTTGTTTTATCGGTTGCAGGGACCTGCCGAAAGCATTGTGACGAAAATCCTCAGGCAAGCGAAAGTTGCCCAGTCAAACTTCTCCTATTCGTCAGCCGAAAGATACTACACCAGTGCATTCAACATAGCCAAAGAGAACATGTCAAGCATGCAAAACCTCTTCCAAAAGGTGACTCATGAGTTTGTATATTTCCAGTTGATGTATACTATCCACCCTAATCGAAATTTCTTTCGACAAACTTGATGCTCGTTACCTTTATTTTTTTGGGGGGGGGAGGCGGTGTTGTTGTTTGGTTTTGTTTTTTGTTTGGCTTTTGAAAAAGAAAATGTACAAGTACTCGGAAATTACTTTTTGATGTGACGCGTGCATGGGCTAAAGAAAATAAATCCGTTTTAAAGCGAAGCCTTTGTACTAGATTTAGATAAAAGTTTTGTCATTGATTCACACTGCTAGATTTGAATGTAAACTCAATTATTCACATTAGGCCCTACAATCATAACTTCTGCTATTCTTGTTTTAGATAGTTATATTTGTCTTGTAACAGTCTCCGTTTCGTTATTGCCCTCCTCTCAGTGCTGTTTGGAAATGTCAAAGTTCACGTTGCGGGTCAAAGGTAACGCAGAGAAAGCATTACAGTGGATTCAACCAGCTCTTACAGATGGTAAGAATTTAAAACAGACAATAAAACCTGGCCCTTATTCAGTTGATGTTAAACGTGCTGTTGACGTTGTCATGGTTTTGAAGGTAATAATCATTTCAGCCATGTATTGCAAAACGACAAATAATCAGCAAAATATTTGAACTTATGGTGATGTAATTCATGGATTGTTGAATGATGAATTAAACACTGCCTTCCAATTCTATATACACCGTCACGAACTATCCCACTGGGCAATCACATCTGATGCTTTGTTCCCGTTTTGATGATGTTTTTGTTGATGTCATGTAATTCCTTTGTGTCTTTTCATGCTGTTGTTATTGCTATCATTCAAAATGTTTGGAAATCATTGCAAAATGGAAATATTGTATTATATTTTTACTAACAGTAGCTAAAAGAGGTCGAGAAGAAGAAGATGTTGAAGCACTGGACACCAACGCCCTGGAATTTTCTCAATTGTAAGCCTTTTTGGGGGGGTCACCCCTTCCCTTTTCCAATTACGATAATATGATCGCTCGCTTTAAATAACTTGGAGGTTCAAGGTTGATGTTAGGAATTCCGTTAGTGTTACATGATACTGACCGTGAATCAATGATATTGTCAACTAAGAATATGATTTATTAATTTATTCATTCATTTCATTTTGTTTTATAAAGGGTAGCCCCATAAGTGGTTTAACACTGTTGTACTTTGGGCCCTGCATGTATTACATAATTAAGACAAAGTACATACATATATTTGTTATATAAAGAGATAAGATGGCGTTTTTCAGGAAATAAACTAAGAGAATTAATTTTAAAAAGAAATCTACAGGGGAATAATAAAGACCTTTGTGAATCATAAAGATCGTTATTATCATGTAGCCTACAAATATTTAGCCTACAAAGAAGAGGAATTGAATGATGATTACGATATGTATATACCTGCATCATAAAAGATGTATATACCTGCATCATTACATAAAGATGCAAGTAATGTTTCATTGCATGTAAAATAGGCAAAAATGTTTTATTAGTAGAGAAGATTAAAATGTATTGTACAAAGTACTGAACAATAGAAGAGAAAGAAATACATGTAGAGAGATATAATTCATGTAAATAGAGAGAACAGAGAGTAAGAGAGCGAGAGCGAGAAAGTGAAGAGTTGAAATGGAGAGAGAAGGCATTAATAAGGGCATTAGACCTGCAACAAAAAGTAATACAAATTGCAAGCAGTATTAACCCATTCGTGACAGAGGTCCACATTTTGTGGTTTGGCCTAATATCTTTTGATGCAGAGCCTTAAAAATCATACCAAATACATGAGCAGAAAGAGCAAAAAAATTCTACGCATACTGTGCCCATTTTGGTTGCGTCAATATTCGTTGTTTGATGCTGAAATTTTTTAAAGGGAAAATAAGCATTAAAATCCTGAAATTTGCAATGTGATATAAAGTTTAAAATCACCATTTTCCCCTGCAAATTGACAACTTTTGGACTTTACATCATAATTTCTGTCAATTTATATTCATTCTGATACATGACGTTTTATAAATAAAATGTAGTAATAAAATTAAAATGTTGATATTGCCAATTTGAAGAATAAAAGCTGATCAAATTAGGCTTTAAATAATTCCCCTCATGAATGGGTTAATCAAACTGCATGTCTCCAATATACATGTGAACTCGAGATCATATTGTCATAAACTGAAATACGCCACAATATGTTAAATGCACGCTATACCATTGCTGCCTTCATCCAGCTATATAGGCGGTTTTAGTCTTTATTCGTATAGCCGACCATTTATGGACCTTGTGGCAAATTCAAATCTGTATATTTAAGGTCTTAATTTATCCGTCTTCCACAATTAATTACTCACAACTTTTTTTACCGGGGCCTGCAGTTTTACAAGCTTGCTTTTATGTAGGTCCCATCATATTTCTTTGACTTAAATTAAGCTTTTACCATAACTCGACTGATTGTATCTTTATATTATGTTATTGTATACTTCTCAGTTGTTTATAATTCAATAGTTATGTATTATTGTTGCTGCCTTATTTTTATGTCAATCAAATGTCAATGAGAAATATGAAAATAAATGAAATGAAATGAAATGAAATGAAATGAAATGAAATGAAATGAAAAGATTAGCCTTGTGCTAAACAATTTATCCAGTAAAGTCTACTACTACTACTACTACTACTACTACTACTACTACTACTACTACTACTACTACTATTTCGCTTTCATTTGATTTTCCCCTTGTTTAATTTCACATTGATATTTTCCTTCTAGGCTCGATGGGATGGTTCGTGAAAGCCGACCTGAAATACAAGACATTCCTTTTGGTATGCACTCAGTCAGATGTTCCCTCTGCCTTTTTTACTTTTTAAGATGTTTTTTTTTAAAAATAAGCGTAATGAAAATAAGCAGAATTACGATAAATCTAAGCTACTTTATACTTTCGATAAGAATAACAACACATTTGCCCTTTGAAAACCCTCATCTGAACTTTCACTTTATGTATTCTTTTTATGAAGGCGTTTGCTGTAAATACTTGTAAAACACATACAAACCGTAATCAATTTTAATTCATTCTCTACTATGATGAGATACATTCAAAACGATCGGTTGTGTAACAAGTTATTGCTTGAATCAACGATGAAAAAGTTTATTTGACAGAAAGAGATTCTTATGAGCAAAGAATCTAATGGAACATGATTTGAAACTATTAACGGGAGTAACAATACTGATATGTTTGTGTCGTCTCGATGAAGAATGTAAACATGGTAAAAGCGTGTTGATATCCATTATAATGCACGCAGATACCACACCTATCCAGCGAGTTCCCACTAGGAAAGCTGACATGGAAGGCATACGCAGATCGTTAATGGACATGCGGCAGCAGGCTGCATTAATCAGTAATGCAGTTCTAGCCCAGGATATGAGTGTAGACAGACTGGAACTTAAATCAGCCTCAATCGAGCCCACGCGGAGGAGAATTATGGCCAAGAAGTCCATTGTCCCTTCGTTTTCATTCTTGAAACCAAAGAAAAAGAAGAAGAGCAAGCTGAAAGTAAGGGAAGCCGCCCATGAAGATCTGCATGGAATAACAGCCATGTCTCAGGGAGCTGCAGGCATTTCGAGGGAATCTGCACGTGACAAGCCAAGGGAACAAAGGCGAGCTAAGCCCAGAGCTATGCTTGTTCATAGCGATGACAAAGCACCTTCTCTAGAAGCTTCTGCAGTGGCGGAAATAACGGACCCATCCAAGCTAGACATCCTTGATCATCTCAAACAGCAATCCGATTCACTTGAAGCTTCGAGCGAATCTTTCAAGAAAACATCTGCAAAAATAAAGAGAGGTTTTTCGTTGCCTTTTGGTCGGATGAAAGGTAGAGGCCGAAAGGAGAAGAAAAAAGCACCAGTGAAAACGATCCCGACGATTGGTTTTTCTCTTAACCGAGCTTTGTTTGGCAGTGGTGAGCGGCCCAGTACCACTGAAGCGAGAGAGGAAGCACGGCCATCACTCCCACACCGCCACATGCCCGCAATGACAATGGAAGAAAGAGAACAGTCTGATGAAGAGGCCGAAGGTGCACGCATTATGAGGGATGAAACTGAAGATTATGATGAAATGGGAATATATGAAGCGCCGATTTCAAAGTCTTCTGTAGAGTCCAGTCCATCTTCTCCACTCCGTTTAATGACTGTGAGGGACCAATCCCCAGGAGTAAGCGATGAAGATTTATACTGTGCTATGGAAGTGAGTGATGAGCTGATTTCTGGAGGGTCGAGTCCATCGTCATCCCGTCTCTTAGGCGCACCGAAAATGCTGACATCATCGCCACCGTCACCCGATGAAGATGCAGGCCATCCAGGCACACCATCGCCACCCTCGGCGTCACCACCATCACCCACGTTCCTTACTCAAAGGCGCCTTATACCAACACCCCCTCCACTACCGCCAAAGTCGGGACCGCCACCGCAAAGGCCACCGCCTGATGGTAAAGGTATTCCACCACCACCACCACCTCTACCCGGATGGTCACCTCCAATGCCACTAGCTGCTAGTGGAGCACCATCGGCAGTAACCCCGCAGGGAGTGCCTCCTCCTCCTCCTCCTCCTCCTCCTCCTCCCGCACCTCCCGCTTCCTTTTTGCCGCTTCGTCCCCCGGATTCCGCCCTGTTACCTGCACGCCATACCGAACCGGCATTGGACATGCTGGCGATGGATGAGGGCATGACGACACCCAAGGATGACATACTCTCGTCAATTTTAAACAGAACACTCGCGAAGATAGACGATGACATGTCACCAGGACCAAGTGACGGCGAGAGTGAGAGCTGGGGAGACATAGATAAAGAGAAAGAGCACTTGAAAAAGGAGTTCAGATCACCAGTCAGGATCAGGGAGTCATTGAGGAATATGTCAGAAGTCAAAAGCGTGATATCAAAACAAGAAAAGGTACAAGCTGCTCATTTATTTACAATTTGAATTTTATATATCCCTCGTGATATTGTAAGGAGTATGTTTTTATGTAGTGGACAAATATGCTCAATATTTTAACTAAATAGAAAATCTAAATGGCTAATGTTTGATTTTTTTAAAAGAAAAATAGCTGTTTAGAGCATGCAGTAGTAGTGATCTGGGACCCGTCTTACAAAGAGTTGCGATTGATTCAAATCGATCTCATCTTTGAGATTGGCCTCAACTGTGTACTTAAGAGATAGGAGTTGAGATCAGTCTCAAAGTTGCGATCGATTTGAATCAATCGCAACTCTTTGTAAGACGGGACCCAATACATGTACATTGGTATTATCTCTAACAAAACAACAACATATCATTCTCAGCTTCTGATTTGTCTTATTTGAATTTGCTTGATACATTTATTCAATCTACCTTGTTTTGTACATATTTATCGCTTATTTATCTGGACCTCCTTTCTCCATCACTTTATTGCGTTTTGACTGATAGCGATGACCCATTTTGGTTAGTTTTTCAACTTTGTTCTTACTGTAACGCGCTTCTTCGTTTTGACTAAAATGAATGTTATTGATTATTTCAGGCTGGTTTCTGGACATGGAAGGATCATAAACACATGGTGAATGAATTGTTTGTCATGGATTTTCAGGAGATTTTTCATTATTGCTGTAAGTATACAACAGAATAAAAGAACTGTTTTTTTTTAAAGTCTCTTCGCCAACACAAGCTCCACTTTTCGGATGTATTATGTAACATTATACTGTATATTGATCTGTTACTTTTACAGTCACAGCACTACTATATTGCCAGAAGGCATTATATGTAAATTTGTTTTTTGTTTTTTGTTTTTTTATACAATTTTAAAGATCTGCAAAATAGGTTACATATCAAATTCCGGCCTATATTGAAACTGAATAAAAGTTTTCACTCTGCTAAAGGGCAAAGTTTTCTTTTCACAATTATATTTGAAATGTTACAGAAGCCAATGCTGATAATTCAACTTTCATATCATTGTTAACTTGTTTCAATAGCCTATTCTTTTCGTTTCTTAAAAATGGGTTGTTCCTATGTGATAAAAAATATGTTACCATGGGGGATATGAGATGGAATTTCGTGCGACTTATAAAATAGACCTTCTATTTTCTCCCATTTCACGTCCTTCTCACTCTCCTCTTCATACAGGCAAGCTCGTGCCGTCTCTCCAGCATCACCGGCAAGACCTCTATTCTATTCTACTCACGCTTCTCTTATTGCTGTTTCTGAGGGAAGTTCTGTCTGGATTAGACCACACCCCTTCCCCTTCTCTCGGTGACGAGGATAATGATTGCGTGGAATGCATGACACGCGCTGAAGACTGGCTAAGCCGCCAAGATCTCACTCGAATCAAATCCATTAGGGAGGTGCTAGAGGCAAATTTTGAGAAATGAAAATAAATTCACTGGAAATATTGTTCGATCTGGGGTCCGTCTTAAGAAGAGGAACAATAAATGATTCGAAGTGATCCCAAATGAACGTGAGTTTCACAGCAATTAAGACTCAGAGATCGCAGATTGTAATTCTGTGGTTGGTGAAAGGACCTGCGACTGGTCCAACTCGGCACAGACAGGACGCGGAAATAGTGTACCCCGATGTCCTGAAAGTGATTAACGATTAGATGAATTATCCCAAATACCCCTCCATGAACAATGACAGTAGTTAATCTAGATGATAAGTGGTGGCATTATTTGTATTGACCTGTATATATCTGTCGAATGCTGTGTGCAAAGTATAAAGTACGTGAATTGGCATACACTAAAACAAATCAGCGTTCCAAACTGTGCAATTAATAGTGACCTAATCGACTGCTGTAATATACGAGCCAATCCACTGAGAATGCTCTCATATAAACCACCTATTATCCCATACAAGCTCTCTCTATAAATAATGTATAAGTACCTCTCTTCCCTCTATCCCATTTACTTTAGAAAAACGAATCTACATCTGTCATGTGTATAGGCTTCTAGAATTCAAGTAAAACAGGAGAAAGCCACTCGCATTCAGGACGACAGGTTCATGAAGATATTAAGAGGCGAAAGACGAGGCATCTCTCCTTCTACCAAGATGGAGAGCCGTCACAATATGAAACTCTCTTACGGTTTTTGGCCTCAATCATTCCTATGAATCATTCTGTCATCTATAGAGGACTATCTATACACGAGCACACTCACCCTCACACACACACACACACAGGCGCCCAAACAAAACTCACAAATTAGTGATGGGGCTCAATAATTCATGATAATTAGTGCAGTGTTTTGCACTGTATTTTCTACAACTTGAACACATTTTTAACGTTCCCCCCCCCCCTCTCTCTCTCTCTCTCAAGGTCAAATGCATCATTTTCTACAAAATGAATGTATGTTGTTCAAATAATAATTGTTTTCTCCTCTCTGTCTCTCTGTCTCTCATCTCTCCATTTCTCTTTTTCTATTTCTCTCTCACCCCTCTGTTCTCTATTTTTTATCGTCCTATGCGTCAAATGCATTATAGGAGAGGTTATCTCTATAAGGCATAGTATTTGTATTTCACATGACACCAATTTATTTCCATAAGTTACGATATATTTTACATAAGTACAATCCTCCATAGTACAAAACTGTATATATTTTAGTCAAGTTCAATTCTTACCCTGTGTCTTTAGAAGGCCTTGTCTTAACACAGCAATAGTACATAGCATCGCGATGATTATGTGCAGTCGTTGGTATATTATGTACTCTTTTTAATATAGATTCATGAATATTATGATTCATATGTTTAATGAATATTGATGACTTGATTTATTGGAATTGAGCTTCTCTTCGCCGATTGCTCGTGAGGAAGCCATGCAGGAGCACGTGGCGAAACGTTGAGGAGCAATTATGAGAAGCTCAATTTCAGTGACTGATTTACAAGTTATCAATTTTAATTGATAGTTTTTCCTACTGTGAGAAGGTGATATCTTTTAAGGAAAATTTTACAGATTGTGCATTTATTTGGCAAGACTTGTTATTAAAGAGTCGTCGGCTGTGTACGTTGAACTTATTCATGTTTCCCAGTAATCGAAAAATAATTTATATTGAGCAAACAAAAAAAGACACGATATATTTCTACAAATTCTGCAACGAAAATGACGTGCTGTCCTCTGAAATTAGAAATACTGTAAGTTTATTTTTGCGTTTAAAAAAAAGCTATTTCTTTGGTCTTAATACGGTATATTTCTGAATCTTTCAATAAATTTGGCGACTCATCATAATTATAAAACTAAATTGTAATATAAGTAACAAGCATTTACAATGCATGTTAAAATTTAATTAGAAAATTTGACACATTATTTTGATGTACAAACGGGCATTGGTATAATTATATAACAGTTACATTGATATCTTTTTACATAAAGTTACTAGTTACTACATTAAAATGCTCTTTAACAACACATCGTCTGTCACATTGTCTTATTTCACTGATTGCAAAATGCATTATTCTCCTTGTCACTGCTTTCAGACATGTATACGCTTGGCGCAGTGTTAGATTGTTTAACTTATCACGTATCAATTCGTTTATTGATGTATGTGATATCCTTGTCTATACAGTTACGATTCCGCTAAATCCTCATGCCTTATTACCCCCAAAATATCAATTGTTATGCTTCTGGGACCAATTACCTTTTACGTCACATCCGAAAGACTTGACTCAGACTCGAACCCGAGTCCGATCAGAGTCATAAGGCGAAGACAAAGAGTTAACTTCAGACGTTACCGTCCATTTTTCTATTAGCCAATAAAGGTGAGGTTGATGAACAGGTGAAAAATCACCTTGTCTAAAGATTAATTGGCAGTTAGAGATTCAGCCATTAGCCTTTAGCCAACCATGCCAACTGTATGGGGTTGGAATGCAGCACAGTAACTGTTACTGCTTCATGATGGATCCTGATTGGCTATCACGTGCTTCGGTTTTAACCATTTGGAAATTGCAGCAAAAATTATTAAAAATATCCTTAGAAGCTATATAGTAAACTTTAACCAGTCATTGCTTGGCAACCGCATTGTCCCTGGTATACAGCTACTCAAGAGAGAATACCCAGGTATACCCTCACAACATGACAAATACTGGGGAACGATAAAGATCCTGTGACTGTATGACGCATGGAGAGAGCGATTATTAAGGCACATTTTTTACAGCGATCCTCAGATATTTTGAGCCCCCCAAGCATCCGTGTTGGTAACGGTAGGAGCAGCTGCAACTTTGTTTCCTCCGTTCTTTTTCTCGTCGTCCTCTTTGTTCGGGGTGCAGATGCACCAGCCGATGATCTCGTCGAGACAGTACTCTCCAAGCTGGGCTAATGTCAGGAAACTGGCACCCAAGAACAAACCAAGATTGCCTCCAAGTACGGCTGCAAATTATGAAAATAATTGGGATAAGTACAATATACTGCGTATGGGTATGCGTGGCTGTGGAATGCAAGAGAGAGAGAGGGGGGGGGGCAGAAAGAAAACTCAAGACAAAGAGAAGTGCACCCAAGGGAAAATACCCAAAAAAAATGGAAGAGGAGACAGCAGCAGAAGAGGGGCGATTATATAAATATCTAAAAATGACATTCAACTATAGAGAGAATGACACATCAAATCGAGATGAAATAAAGAAAAGTAAACCTAATGGTTGGAACTATACGGAAGGCAAAGCGCAGCTTTAGATAATTTAAAACTCAAATTAATGTTCCTTCATGCATGTCTTTCATTATCATTTATGTCACATGATATAACACCGCGTCATCATTTTATTGACTGATTGATTTATGTTTCATTCTAAACTGTATGAAGAATTCATAAAGAAAAATTCACACCGTTCTGTTCGCCAAGAGAATGAACAGTCTGCATAATCAGTCATGGGCATTCCTATTATATCTGAGCATGCTGATTATTTCTTACATACCTAGCAATGTTGCAATAGTATATTCCGGCAGCATGTCAATGGTCTGGAAATTTAGAGCCTCGTAGTAAATTGATACCACTGCGATGTTTTCACTGAAATAATTCGGAAAAGGAAACAAAAGGATTGTAATCACATTCATCCGCAACCGATAAAGAAAGAAACAAATTATATTTAATGCTCTTATCCATTCAGCGTAGCTATAAAATAAAATAAATTCAGTCTAAGATAAGCATAAGATACGGAAGAAATCGAGACAACTAAAGTTTATTCATAGGGACATTCTGTTTTTGGTGTATGCACATATTATATTTCTTCTTTAATAAGTTTTATAATAAACTTGACTAGGGGTAAATTCGACACAATAAATTGACTTCACTTGAAAGCATGCGAGGCTATTCGGAAGGCTAAAGATATTGGAAATGAAGAAGACATATATTTTTTTCACAACAGTCTTGTAAGAGGATAGTATCTACTTAAAGAAAATTCATTTTGGGATTTTTTTTTCTCGAAATTACATTCGCATTTCGAGCATGTTGGGAGCCGGGGACTCTCAACAAAAGTACACCACGATCAGCACATAATGATATAGGGTTTTATATTAAGTGACAAAGCGAGATAATAAAGGTAATTGAAACTTGACCAGAGATGATTTATATTACATACTCTATTTCAGTAATCATATTTTTGTTAACGAGTTATCCTTCCTTACCCAATGTATGCAGCTGAAAAGTTTGTAGTAGTGCTATTCATGAACAGTGCCTCAAGAAAGAGAGGGCGCAGTCTACCAGTCGAAATAGTAAACGGATAATTTTCCACTTGACAGGGCGAGAAACATTCGCAGGTCTCTGCTGATTCCAGATTCCCAGCGATGAACTCAACTGGTTTTGAATGGAAATGATTATGTTTAAAAAGCAAACAGTAAATCAAATTTTACATTCTATTTTTTTTTTTATTTCCTATATACGTTTCCCAGTTTCTTTTACCTCTTCTTCTCCTCCTCCTCCTCCTCCTCCTCCTCCTCCTCCTCCTTCTTCTTCTTCTTCTTCTTCTTCTTCTTCTTCTTCTTCTTCTTCTTCTTCTTCTCTTTCTTCTTCCTCTTCTTCTTCTGAATCCTTCTCTCTTCTCTTTTTTCCTTTCTTCTTCTCTCCTTCTTTCTTCATTCGCTTCATATTGCATGTTTAATTTGTTTAGCTTTAGTCATTTCGGAACGGGATGAAATTTGAATTAAAATATCTTTTTCACGATTACGAAGGAAGTTATCATTTCAAGCCAATATGATAACATAAAATAAAATCGAACATCTCTATATATAATTATTCTGATTCCAAACGGCTGGCCCTCTTCTACATATAAATGTTAATGCTTTGTATCATTGTTTAGGGAGATTTTTGTCCTATTTTTTCCCATCGATGTCAGTGCCACCCTGAACTTTCTGAAGACTGATACATTTTTAGTCTACATTGTAGATTCTACACTAATTCATCAGTTGTTTATGTACCTATATATAGCACACTCTAAAACTAAAATGTCAACACACTATTTACATGATTTAAGATGGCCGAGGAGTGACTACATTTTCAAAATGGTAGATTAACACCTTGAACAGTTGAACATGCTGGATTTTGAAATATGACTTTTCATGAAAAACAAGAGATGAAACTATATCGGCGAGGGTGTAGGATGAGAGCGCATCAACCTTTTTTTTACCATGTTGCCTTTCTCTCCCCCCCCCCCCCTCCTTTTCCCTCTCCCTCTATCACTTCTCTTCTTTCTTCTCTCTCGTCATAAATTCGAGGGCTTATTAAAATTCCCTACATGCCCCTGTACCTAAGCCACTGGCGAACATGGATACATACCTAAGGTAGGATGTGCGCACTCGTGAACCTCAGCCGGACCGCATACGTCAGCATCACCGGGCATCTCGGGAAGGCGACAACCACACTCAACTACGACGATGAGCGTTTCGCATTCTATCCTACAAGCTTGGAGAGAGTAGTGGTCGAAATGGGTGATGATTTCCCCGCCGTCCATTTCACACTCGGAGTAAGGGTCAGGAAGACTCGTGATCTAGTTTTAGAATAAAACCAGTAAAATTTGTAAAAGAAATAAAAAGACTGATTTTTTTCCAGGAGAAATCTTTGATTTTATTTTACTTTTCGTTTATTAAACAAATAACATAAGTAACAATGCTATAATCCATGAAATGTGAAGGAATGATATTATATTAGCTAATCAATGTGACCCTTTATCATGGCAAAAGCAACATCACATAGGATGGAAACGGTAATGAATAACTATATGCATTAGCTGGACATGCTGGTGTATTTAGATATTGTCGTGTTGGGATCGGATTTATTGTTTGGTTCTTCCTGTAGCGTAGACAATATAATGCACGAAAACTCAGTCAGTTTAAGGATAAAGTTATAACATTTATTCAGGTGATGAACAACTCCAACATAAGGATGACAAACAGAAGTCAAGATGATGGTGGTGACTGTACTCTGATGATGTCTTAACGTTTCGGCGTCCAAGTTCTAAGTCCCTTCCTCTAGAAAAACTTTTTCATGATTTTGTGGGGCCTCACTTTACAAGGGTAACAATGCAAACTTCTAACATTCTTATTGGTCTAAGTTATCTGTCAATTATGGTTACTATGGGACTTTGGGGGAGTGGTGAAGGAAGATGTAATGATTGGGGTTGGTCCTGTGAGTCATCACCGGGGTCATCGCCCATGGGACAAAGAACTCATTAATGTTGCTTAATCTATCAGAGATGCTTGTTTATGGTTTATAGTGTGGGGTCAGAATAATAGAGGGTCTATGTAATTTTGGAATTGGAGCTTAATCCATGCTTAGATCAAAGGGTAACAAAGGGTAATAAAAATACAATATTGGATAATCTCAGGAAATGGGGGCAAAGGGGATAAACAAAAGAGTTGACACATACTACATAACAATATTGTAATCCTTTCTCACCCCAAATAAAGAAAATAGACATTTCTGTTGATTCTCATTTTTAAAAAGCAATTTCTCAGTTTATTTTTGAAGTGTACTTTCAATTCATAGCATTGCAGTGTACTTTCAATTCATAACATATCTACAAGCTTGGGATTTGGGGGGTTTATCTCAGTATACGAAATTTCTATTATTTTTTATTAACTCTTATTCGTTTTCATTCTGATAACTTGCTTTGACGATGGGAATTAGCTTAAATCAATAATGATCATTAAAGAAAATCATACATAACCACACATCGAAAAAAAAATAGTGAAATCATGTCATTTTGCGAACCTTCTCATGCCGCATGGAGATGAATGAGTGATCTCCCGCTGCGACAGAGAAACCCAGCTCTTTGGGGTAAGGGGGCTCCGTCGGGTAGTGGAACATGATGCGGAGACCTGCATCCATAGCTCCTCCATCCAAATCGTTCGTGGGGGTGTATTCTGGAGTCTCCGCGTTCAGGATAAGCTGTAAGCCGTTGGCTGTATTGATTGATTGATTGATTGATTAACTTAAAAGAAAACTGAACTGAATTGAATTGGCATTTACTGAGCCATCCCCGTGATAACACATATTTATTACCATTGGAATCAGAAAACACACTACAAGAAAGTAAAACAAAACAATTGGTTTTCAAGTGTAGAATACACAAATAAAATAGAGATAGAGAGAGAGAGAGAGAGAGAGAGGAGATAAGAGAATTGAAAGAGGAAGTGTGGAAAGAAAGCGAGAACAATGAGACGGTAATGTTATTTTGTTATTTTTATTCATCGGAGCGAGAGTTGTCTATTTAGCCCGTTCAAGACAAACTAAATCACGGTATCATAAATGACAATGGAAAAAGGGACGTACTTAAGCTTTTCAATCAACCAGTTGGGAGTATATAAACCACAGTTACGAACAGAAAGCCGAAATCTGAACAATTTAAGGGAAATTAATGCAAAATATCCTTGACATCTCCCAAGGTTGTTAATTAGTAATGATTATTATTTACAATCACTCGGAATTTGTAAACATTCGTCAACCCATCTATCTACTCCGTTGTCGTGACGATACAGCTTAATAAGTCACCATAATTACTTGATTGCTTGCATTGGAAAACGTCTGATCAAACACTGTAAACGATTTTGTATAGAGAAATGAGCCATGGGGCCGATGTCACCCTATCGTACTAATCCTTTTTCTTTAGAAGGGTTAGAAAAAAAAATGATTATTCATTTTGTGATCACACATCGCTCAAACAAAACTGCATATGGATGTAGATTTACAGAAAAATAAAAACTTGTAATATTGTTTAAATCATGGATGTCTTCCGATATGTTACGAAATACCATAGTGCAGAGTGGCATGTAATAGATCATGTGATGAGCAATCTTATTTCGGATGGTGTTTATACCGCAATCTTAATGAGAATGGTAATCAATCTTTCATGCTGATAATTATGATTTTATAGATTGAAGCTCTTTGCACGGAACGCTTTGCTGAATCGGGTGATGAGTGTGGCTCCGAGTTACCGTGAAAAATTCATCTCCAAACATTAACAAGAACAACTTCACATCAATTAAAATGAAATCTGAGGGCATTCCACGGAATGAAACTGAAGAGATAGAATTGATAAGAAATGAATAAATACAGAGAGAGAGAGAGAGAGATGAATGAATGAATTTAAAAAAATGAATAAATTAATGAATAAATTGTTGATAAACAAATACAAAGAATAAATGGATATATATACACACATCAGTAAAACAAAAAAAATGTAAATAAATATACACATTATATACCTGCACCCGCAGAATACGAATGTTTCCAATCGTCTTCATTTGTATCTGCTCCCTGCAGATTGAATGTGTAACAGTTCCCTAGATGTGTTAGCTGATGTTGGAGGTCGCCCTCCTCACAAGGCTCCTCTCTCCACAAGCACTGGAAAGGGAGATGGAAATGACATCAAGCAATTAAAAAGATGAAAAATGCTCACCTTACAGTATAACTCAGCAGATATATATCCTATATACTGCCACTCTATCCAGAGAGTATATAATCTGGAATATCTCTATTATATCTATTGAGTGTGTGTAGTACACTTTCAATTAGGCAATGACGACTCTGCATTAAATGGGACCGGATCAGGTCCTTCCCCCTTTTTCTAAAGTTCATGTAATGTCTCATAGTACCAACTAGGTGTTTTGTGGCTCATTTTTAAATGCATTGGCGTAAATCCCTGGGGTAATGGGTGATATATCCCCCCACCACCCACACGCACACACACGCGCGCACATACACACTTTTTCGAGAGGGGGGATGGTGAGTACAAATATCCCCTTAATTCTAAGGAAGAAATGATATTGTAATTAATCAGTTGGTGAATTTTATATAAAAATGTCATAAATGACGGTCATATCGTGCAATTTTCATTTGAAATGCTCTTAAAAACCATAAATGTGATTAGTTTTCGCTCGCTCGTTTCACTAGCTCGCAAAATAATAATACTATAATGTGTGTTTGGGTCTGCGCGTGTGAATGAGGGTGTGTGTATACTTAAGTGTGAGTTCACGAGAAAGAAAAATCCACAAAAAAGGTGGTCACCCCCCCCCCCCCCCAACTCCTCAAAACGGATTTAGGCTGGTGTTCAAATGTATGATAAAAAGGTTAACAAAACTGGATCCGCCCTTGCGAAAAGGTGCAAAATATTCGTTATCAACTTAGTTTATTGAACAGTCCCGGATTTCTTATCTGATTTTTCCGATTTCATTATAAATTAGAAATTTTGAATAGATTTCACATGAATGTTTAAATATTATTCTAGCTGTTAATATAAATTTAAACATTTTCTTTCAGCTTTCATACCGAAATGATCATGTCTTCTTTTTGATGACCAGTTCTGATGGTGAAGTCGGTCATGTTGTAATCAGGGTCCTCCTCTACTACAGTCCAATTAACATTGTCTAGAAAGTCCTTGAACTCATCCGTGTAAAGCTCAGGATAAAGAAGATTATGTTCTTCATCGATGATACCTACAAAAGAATTCGAAAGTGAAAATAGAATCGATTAGTTCATTGATGACTGATTGATTGAATGAATGATTGATTGATTGATTGATTGATTGATTGATTGATTGATTGATTGATCTGGTTTATATTTAAAAGTCATCATTTAATCAGCTCGAACTTCAAACCTGTTCAATCTTTAAAATACGTTTTTTTATTAACACATTGCAATAAGCATACACTTGTAGGCCTATACGAAAAAAAAATAAAACACTTCAAAAATTCATATGAATCCATTTAATTTCTTGTTTGATGTCGGTATGATGATGAACTACCTCAGGGGCGGCGCTACAGGGAGGCGGGGGTGACCGCCCTACCTATGATTTTTCAAGTGACCAAAATAGAAAAAAAAAAAAAGAAAAAGGAAGAAAAAAGGGGATAAAGAAGAAAAAGAAAGAAAAAAGTGGATAAAGAAGAAAGAACAGTGTATGGGAAAAGAGAGGGTTGGGTCATGTAACTATATAATACCCCTGGGGTTTTTTTTTTGGGGGGGTTCATTTAAAACGTAAATAAACTCACCTACAGGTCATCTTGCCCCCTATCAAAATACCCTGGCGACGCCCCTGAGCAACCTATATTTTTCATGCACGGTTGGAGATGTATTTGGGCTAAAAAATGTATCGTTCGTTTAAAGAAAACTTTTAAATTCATGTCATGCAGGTGTTAAAAAAGTTATGCCACATCCAAAATGAATTTGATGAAATACAGACAAACATTACACATCTCAAAAACGGGTAATATTTCTAATGTACTTTATTCAGTTCAGTGATAATTTGCTGCATGAGGTGGATAAATCATAAGGGAGAGGTGGGGAGAACGAATGAGATAAACAGCCCTATATTTCTTCACGTTGGTCCAAACCTTCACGACTGACGTTGTGCCATTCATTATTCATAGAGTTATACGATTCCGATCGATGTTTGGGCATCCTCTATTCAGATTTCCTATGCAGAGAGATCTAATCAATATCTTTAAGACTCGGTCCTGGTCATATCCTTTATTTTCAAAATAAGAGCGAGCATGCAATTTTTCTTGCATAAGGCCGGGAAAGTTTGATTGAGATACCATTTTCACGATGACAATATTGCTTTTCTTTTTCAGGTTTGCCTTTCAGTCTCCTCTTCTGAATTTTTCTGATGGGGGGGGGGGGGGGGCGGGGGATGATTGCCTCCCCTTATATCCCCTACCAAAATTAAAAACATCTCGAAAATGAAAATTATTATGTCAGAGCTGGTAGTCGCCGGACATGCCGTTGTGACAATGAATCAGCATTAATTATCTCCATTAATAACTTAAGTATAGGAATGTGTGCATTTATTTAAATCATTCAATAAATTAATATAATTGATGATATACATAAATTATATATAGACATCAGGACATAACGATGTAATTCGTTCCTTTTTAGATATGAGTTCACATTGTGAATGCATTTTCTTCTCTCTTTCTTTCTCTCTCTCGCTCTCTTTCTCTTCCTCCATCCAAATGCCATTCTCTTGTATGCCACCCTGTCATATTCGGGACTGTATAATCCTTCTTAATATCTAAATTAGGCAAGTGCATACCCTTTATTCTATTCCTTCAATTAACAATTTGATTGTTGAGTGATTCATTTTTAAGAAATCTTATCAATTGAAAGTAATGTTAACGTACCGAGGTGAACACCGACATTCTTAATGTCATCCTCTGTCAAGGCTGACTCCCTGTATTTGTTAAAATTACAGACGGTCACTGCTGGAAACTCAACTTCTGTGGTGTAGTACACATCAACTTGAGTAACATGGTTATATGAGATATAACCAATGATAACGAGATAACATTCATAAAGACAGAAACCAAGAGAAGCGAGGAAGAGACACAGCCAGATCAAACGGCGAAACCAGTTCCCAGATCCTGCTACATGTTTGACACCGTGCAAGTCTGAAGTGTCCGCCGCCCACCGGCGGAGGTGACATCTACCGGGACGACATCCCATCTTCAGGACTGATATTAAATCTTGCCCTTTTTCCGTTATCCTTTCCTTCTGCTTTATATCCTTTAAGATATTGAGCTAAAGAACCGATAGTGTATTTCTTAATAAAAAAAAAATATTCAATCCAAAAAGTCCACCACTGAAACACGGCGATCAACCAAAGGAGTTATCAATTTAAGCGATTTTATTTGAGGAAAAGGAACATTCAGAAGAACAATAACTCAGTCGTCATGGTAGATCTGTAAAACTTTCCAAAGTATCCTTTCAGTGACAAGACGTTTTCAAACCAGGAAGAAGTCGTATATGATAAATTCCATTGCTTTGGGTACCTGCGAGGTTTCTTATTGAAGAGGAGGGATTTTATGAGACCGGCGAGTGTGTACCCCGAATCGATATGTGCTGTGGTAACAGAGAACAATCATAGGAGGCAGCATTATCTAAAATCGTCTAAAATCGATAAGCAATGGACGGGATTACCAATGGCTTGAAGGTAGGGCTGGGTAATCAGACGAGACAAACAATGGCGGTAGGCAGACTACGGGCAGAATTAAAACACGTTTGTTTAATCTTTCCAAAGCTAAGAGTAAATATCTTAATCACCACGAAAAAAAAAGATGCATAACGAGGATGAAAAAAAAAAGATGCATAACGAGGATGAAAAAAATAAAATAAAGTGAATATGTCACTGTTTTTGTTCAGATAGATCCAAGATAAAAATTCAAATAGGGCATGATTAAAAATAAAAGTGATTAATATATATACATATACACTGTTGCTCATAAAGTTGAAATACTTTTTTTTTCTTTCCTCAAGATAATGTGATATGATTTATTGTTCATGTCGAACAGATTTACTTTAATAAAACATTAAAAAAAAGGTCATGGTTGCTTATTCACATGCTTTATCAGTTACGTAAAAGAAATTCATAATCACACTTTTTAAAAATTCTCATCTGAGAATGTAGACCTTAGACTTTAGAGGATGAATATAATATTTAAAATATCTATCAGCCACTATATGCTACCATGCTACCATAGGATTTTTAAAAAGAAAACTGCAGATTTTGGAAAGGATCCATTGTCATTTAGCATAAAACAATAGCAAAGAAATGAGAAACGAAAACGTAAAGGCTAAGAGGGAAGCTCACTGCTGTTTCACAATACTTTTCATGCATGACACTGAATCAATAGGAATACTTGATTTCATTTGCAAGGGTGATAAATTCTCTACAACTTTTATGCACAATATATTTTTTATAGGAGTTACTGTTGAAGATTTGCAGGCGTTTGAAAAGTAAGCATTGTTCATGATTTGGTAGAATCTTGGAACAAGCAAAACCCCTTGGCACCGTAAGAGTTTGAAATTGCTCCTATCAAGTCTCAAGACCATGGAAATCAATGATTATCTGTCCCTCTCTTCTCTCTCTCTCTCTCTCTCTCTCTCTCTCTCTCTCTCTCTCTCTCTCTCTATCTCTCTCTCTCTCTCCCTCCCTCCCTCTTTGAGAGACAGGG
The DNA here is from genome assembly GCA_029962745.1 of Echinometra lucunter. Lineage (NCBI taxonomy): Eukaryota > Metazoa > Echinodermata > Echinoidea > Camarodonta > Echinometridae > Echinometra > Echinometra lucunter. The sequence continues at coordinate 8,705,086 of CM057151.1, forward strand.
AGAAATGCACAGGAAGAAAAAGAAGATGAAGTATATGCTCTTATTCACTCTCTCCTAATTTATTGGCTTTGTTAATTATTTTCATTTAGCAAGGAAAAGCTAATAACACTTTATACTATATTCATTGTTAGGCCCACTCTAGGCCGCTGACGAAAATGATGTGTGATATAAAAAAAAAAAGAGTCCCGTTTCTCCCGTTTCTTCTCATTTACCTTACATACAAATGAATGATTTGTGAGAACTTAAATGCAGGACTTTTTCGCGAACTGCCAAACAAGTTTTTCATTCTATTATGAGATCTGAAATGAACTCAACTTTTTGCTGAAAAAAACAAGATCTGTTACATTAATATCAAAGCTTGGGGAGCAGAAATTCATTGGAAGTGGACTACATAACGATTACGTTGCAGCAACGAGAGTTCTTCTGTATATGAGTCATAACTGATGGGAAAGGATAATTAATTGATGTGAAAAATAAGAACCTGGCCATGGGATAGACTCTTGCAAGAGATGCTCAGGGGATGCTACAGGCAGCTTTTTCTCTTCAGAATTCTCTGAAAAGCAATGCAATCCGAAGCCATCCAAACAAAAAAAAATCATTTACAAAAAAACAAGAAAATATGAATTCTAAAAGTGGTTTCATCACATTCAGAGCAGTTATTTCCCTCGGAAATTTACCAACAAGCAAAAGGAGATAGGTGAATAAATGATTTTAAAAGGAATAAATTAGTTAATCAATAATTATTGATTACATTATTGATTAATTGATCAATAAATAAATAAATAACTAGATAAATACATGTATATATAAATGCGTTAATGAATAAATAAATAATTGAATAAATGAGTAGGTGAATCAACAAATGATTGAATAAATAAATGAATAAATAAATGCAAAGATAAATGAATAAATTTTCTAAAAATGAAATAAAAACATTCTTTAAGTTTAGCAAGGGCGATATCCCCCTTGCGCATTAAAACAATGATGCTGCTATCGAAATTGTTCAATATCATCTCTTTTGTCATCTCGCACCCCACCTCCCCCTACCTCCACCCCCCCCCCCCCCCCCTCCACCTCCCCCTTGCTATCCTACTGATTACAGACAAAAAGAGACCAACCTTCATGATTATTAGTCTTTCACTATAGGTTTATTTTCCTTTTCTATTTTTGTCGATAGATTACACCATACAGAATCAAGCCATGGAGGACGTAGGGCAACGGAAGGGAAACGATGAAGCTGAGAAAAGGGGAGGATTTTCCTTTTCCTTCTCCAAGAAAAAAGCAGAAACAAAAAATATAGAAATTAGGAACATCGTTGATGTTGAGATATCAAAAACTAAGACTGAAACCGACTACATTTTGTCACTGGACTCGAACAAAGTAAAGAGGTTAGTATCATTTTCTTACCAGCGGTTTCTCATCGGCGCATTCGCCAGGCGAGGCCGGGTGCTTCTCGGGCCTTGTGGTAGCTAGCTGATGCCAGCTGCTAGCCTGTAGGGCCAAAACCACTAAAAATGTACAATTAGCCAAAAAATGTCGCACGTGTTTGATTGCGAATATGTTAATATCAGATTTTTAAAAAACCTCTTAAAATATGTAATGGGCTATAACTTCAGAAAATTTTAGCATTCAAACATGGTTTTTTGAGAAATTATTCTGTTTTAAGTACTCTCGTCCCTGGAAAAACTGCATGTCGTAAATCAATCATTTAACATATCTTGCGATGTTGTAAAAAACAAGGATGCTTTTATTCTTAGATCCTGTCATAGAAAAATAGACTGTGATATATGTGTGCAAAACAACATAATATAATTTCAGGTATTGTAACGTTACACGTGTAAAAATAAAAATTTTCACAATAGAAATTTGTCGACAAGGTCATTGAAACCTACATTACCTTTAGAATGAATCTCTGATATACCACCTTTTTCCAAGTTTTATTTTCTGTATTTTCAATGTAATCACTCGCTGATATCCCATCTACAGTCTATAAAAGTTTGTAGCGATGTGTGGAGATCCATTCTGGAGAAAGAGAAGCTCATATAAAGAGCTGAGGCATGCATTTTTAACCGTATGGATAAGAAATGTAACATACGTTACTGTCATTATCAGAATTGAACAACACTTGACAACAGAAAAGCTGCCAAATGAAAAGGGCTTGTTAATCTTGTCAATTTGAAGGGATTATAATTGCATCTGTAACCTTACATCATTTCCATAAATCCCACTTAATGCTTAAATAAAACATACGTTACCGAAACATATGTTACTGTGGTCATTTTTTATTTACAGTTAAATTCGGTAATATCTTAACTGTACGCTTGTCAACTATTGTATTATCTAGCGCCACCACACTAAAGCGACGCTTAGCTACCATGAGGCCAATAATGCCAGTCTACAATCTTATGGTAACGTAGGTTTCTTTAAACAAATACTTGAAGAAAAGCTGCAAAGCCTGCAATGACACAAGATGGGCATTTCTTGGGTGGCCTCTTGTAGTAATCAACATCTAAGTTTAAGAGTTGTAAAGCACTTGATAATAACATCTTCAAAACGTCTTCTAGGCAGGATCTCGATCCCTCTGTGTTAAAAATGGTAACGTAGGTTACGAAATAAATTGTGGAAGGCTATCACATCTGAATCTTCACTTTTCACTCAAAATTCATTTTTATTGTAAATTCTTTTTTTCCAAAAATCTCTTTTCATTATCACATAAAGGTCAAGGGACGAAAGGAACATGGGGGGAGGGGGAGAGAGCTCAAATTCAAGCAGAATATAGGAACAGAAACAAAGAAAAACTAAAGCCATGGTCCGATAGCAGAATGTGAGAACAGGAAAGCAAGAGAAGAGATATAAGCAGATTAAATAAAACAATACAAAAGAGCAAAAAAAAAAAAAAAGAAACTTTGGAAAGGTTACATGAAGAGTGTTATATTGATCTGCCTAATGATTTAGAGGACAAGCGATTTTGATCAGCTAGTTCGCCAGAGTGTCGCCTGTGCCTAGACCAAGAACGCACAGGCACATCCAACAGCTAAGTTGCAAATACAGAGTGCTAAAAGGGAAAACCATACACATATAACAAGCCAATGAGTAAATGATATGAAAGGACATCAAAGAAAATCGATGTGACATTTTTGAGTAAACCAGGCTGTAACAGAGGTATTCCGCGACTCAAAAACAACATCAGAATCTCTTGAATCTATCTCTGTGGAACTTATTTTGCAATACTAATGTTTTTAATTATACCCACGACCAATTACTTTGATTTTCCAAATAAAACAAAAAGGGGCCCAATCATAAAATATTTGTTAACATCAAACTTTCTAAATACATGTACATCAGTTTTATTTGATCGTTTAGTTTGCAAATAACACTTAGCACTGAAACATCACTTTTGTAGCTGTAGCACGTTTTGGGGATATCTTTTTCCCCCTCTAGTGGTTTTGCGTATTTAATTATCGTGATTATTGTTACTTATAAGAAACATACGTTACTGCTTTGGAAGTGACATAAGGTTCCTTAGTGATACCAAAATAGACATTATTGGGTGATTATGTATGTAAGATACATTTTGTGAAAATCCTTTTGTCTACTGAATAGAATAGCTAGAGTCAGAAATAAACAAAAACCAGGAAATGGAAATTGGTTATACACAACCCAATCTTTCTGATTTGCTTGGCTTATATCATGTTTATTACATAATCAAACATGCTACTAATTATCATTTTTATGTACAAACATGTCGTCTTCACTTTGGAATAAGAACTTTGCATCTATATAGTGTAGTTGTAAGTGTTAATATTGGGTTACTTACTGAAAGCGCTAGACTTTCTGGAGTTATCGTTGATTGTTAAGCTTTGGTATGTGACTGCTTAAGTGAAACATACATGTACGTTACCATATGAAACACTGAAATAAGTTCCTTATGATATTGTAAGAGATATTGATTAATTTATGTCTGACAAATACATCCATATGGAAAAATTTAGGTAAATTGATATGGCGTATATGTTGAAATTTTCAACATAATACCAAACAGTTGAACCCACATGCGTGCATAGATTCTTCCACATTTGTTAATACTGAATTTGAATTGACTTTAAATATTCACATGAAAGGAAAATTGAAAAATTTCTTTGGCATTAGAGTTGTCTCAGGAACAGTACAGATAGTGATGAAAAGTTAGTAGAGAAGTGCATTCCTTAGCTAACTTAATGATGTAGACAAGACTGAGGGAGAAGTAACGTATGTTACACCAGCAGAAAATCACCTCTCCACTTTGATTAGTTCTGCAATAAAAAGTTCACAATATTACATGCTCATATTTTTGTTTTTCAGAATTCATATTGTCATCTTTCATTTTTAGTCTACTTAACTATTTTGAGAAAAGTTGAATTTTCCGAAATTCTAATTTCCCAATTGTACATTTTTCGTGGTTTTGGCCCTGTAGAGTGTACTGGTGTAGTGTTAGACCTTGGCCTGGGCATTACTTGGTCTTAGTCATGTTTGGAGCTTTTAATTGCAAGCCCTTGATTAGTCTGTTGAAGTTGTTTGTTTTTTAAAAATCTGGCTTCAATAGCCAATAGTCTACATGTACCGGTATATCAAGAGTATCGTGAGCATAGCAATAGCGACAGCATTATGATATTGTGAATGAATATATTCCTTCGAGAAATATGGAACTTGGATTGTTTTTGGAAGATAAACTAGGGCCTACAAGTACAATGTAGATCTGTTAGGCTTAGATCTTAGCAGATGATGAATCACACCCTGTCATGTTTGTGAGAATTAAATCTTGGTAGACATGTCATCTTTAATGAATGAAGTGCATGCACATTTTAAGTTAAATTCACAGTTTTAAAACCTTTGTAGAGCTCTTGTCCTTTTTTTTTTTTTAGCTTCCTTGAGCTGTTAGTGTACTGTTTAATAGTGATTTGGTATTCTCACTTTTCTATTAACTTAATTTTGTGCACAGGATGGACTTCCCCTTCATTTTTTCTTTTCTTTTCTTTCAAAATGCAAATTTCTATTAATTTCAACATGCAGAATTTAAAAATCTTCACATAAATATAAAAAACTAAGATTGCACATTTCAATACATGGTTAAAGACAAAATCACATGAAAAATGTATTTATGAATGGAATTGCACATTTCAAGAAGAAAAAGATTTACATAAAAACAATTATAATAAATGTTCTAAATTTAAAAGAAAATTCACTTCAACAAATCACAATTAAAATTTTACATTTCAGAATGAATATCATTAGCCTAAAAGGTTTTCTCATTCACTGACTTGCAAATAAATTTTCCTGTTTCTTCATATTTGTGAAGAAGATAAAAGAAAAGGAAGAGAAGAAGAAAAATGCCTTCACTGTCACCCCACCCTCCCCCCTTCAGTAATAGCAAAAGGAGGAGGAGAATGGAGAAGTGAAGCATAGGGTAGAGGGAACGAGAATGATAAAATGTAGATTGGGAGGGGGCTTTAAGCTTCATATCCTAATAGTATCTGATGGCCTTGATAATTGAAGATTATCCTGTTGAATGCTATTAGCATGAGACAACTCGGTCTGGGGTCTGGGGTAAATGTGTGTTGTACTGAAATCAAATCGTGTTCAACAGATTAACGCACTATGCAATGGCACCTGTGTAATGGCACTTGGGTAATGACTTTGGGTTCAAACCAAAGACCTCCAACTTACAAGACTTGTTCTGGTCCTGGTTTTGCAGCCAGGTCTGAAATAAAATCATGTCAAAAACTAAAATGTGTTTGAATTGATTTACATGTGCTTTGCAGTGTCATACCAAAGGAGAAACCAAAGGAGCTTGTTATTCCTCTTATCAAGAGAAATGAATGGCAGACAAAAAAGGACAGTGAAGGGGATGACGGGGCAAAGAAGAAGCGACCTGCAGAAACTTCAGAGAAGGATGCTGAGCAGAGGTCAAAAAAGAAAAAAGATGAAGAAGGAAAGCCAAGATCTGTTTGTAATTCTCTTGAAAATGAGGCAGTGAAAGAGATAATGGAAGGTGAGTACCCATATGTGTCTGGAACTGGATTGTGCTGCCTTATAACAGTGGAAGGGGCAAATATCATTTGTTAACATGGAAGCAAGATGGTAAACAGCAGTGCTGGTATATATGCTACCACATATCCTGATTAGTATTAACTTATATTATTCCTTGAAATTCCACGTGGATTTTCTCCTTTCTTTATTTCTAAGGGTATTACAAAAGCAATTTGAAAAGCTTGAAGGATGTTACCTTCATATATTCACTCTGTATGTTTGATATTGCGATATAGAATTTCTTTTATTTTGAATCATCTCTTTACCACCATCCAGATGTGTCTAGGTACAATGAACAATGGGATGAGAGAGGGAAGGAGGATCTCAATCTAACCATTCCACTACTCATGCAGAACAAGGTTCCAGAGGGATATGAGACAGATGATAGGTTAGATGTCTCCATCAGACCTGATGCAGTAAGTTTCTTTTAGAATTGGATTAGTAATTGGAAGATTGCTTGGTCTCAAAAGGGGTCGGATGTACATTTGAAAGTGCCTACATTAGATTTGTTTGTTGAGTAAAAGATTATCTAACTATTCTGATATCTGTTTTATTTGCAGTCCTCCCATTTTCTCTATCAGTCTAGGTGACAAAATTTAACAGTGATAGACTGATATAGATTTGTAGATCATCAAGTTGTTTCATGTTATTTTACTCTTGTATTTTAGGCTACAGAGGCTAACTACAACGAAGTCCCAATCGAACAGTTTGGTATGGCTATGCTTCGTGGAATGGGATGGAAGGAAGGAGAAGGAATTGGTAACAAGCTAAAGAAGTAAGTTCAAAATACCAGTTAAAATGGACCATTCCTCCCTCCCCCCAAATGATTTTCTCTTAATGTTGTTGATTGTATGCTAGTATACTGTATTAAAGAATATGAGAAATCGCAATTGTGGATACTCATGCAAATTACAGCCCAGGGCACTTGGCAGATCACTTTCTTTGTTTAGCATTCATTAGTACCAAGAAGGGTAATTTGATCAATTAAGGGTTTAATCATTTTGAGTAAAAAGGTGTTAGTTTCTTTATTATTTTGTTCTCCAGGGTTGTGGAACCTATCAATGTGATTGTGCAACACATAGGAGGATTTTAATCTATCAACAATTTAATTGTTCTTACAAATTCGGTATTAAGATATACTTCTTTGGAAATGTATACACATTTCTCCATATTTTGTACTGCAGAGTTGTGGAACCTATTGAAGTGACTGTGCGACCCAAAGGTCAAGGTCTTGGTGCAGACAGACGACCTGGAGATGCACTGAATGAGAAGAAGAAACGCAGGAGAAAACCTGGAGATCCAGCTGTGAAAGAGGAAGAAGAGGAGCCAGAAGGATTTTCAAAGGGTGCTTATGTGCTGGTGTCCAGTGGACCCCATAAGAATCTTTATGGCATGGTATGAAACAAGTATAAACATTGATGACAATGTATTTTACGTTGTAATCCCAAGAAGTAATACACTGGCACAAACTCTGTTGGTCATTCTGGACATATCTTGCCTGTGATATATCAGGAATACATGCATTTGCTGTATATAAAAAATAGAATCAACTAATGGCCCTCTAATGGTTTTGTTAGCATTTTTCAGTGGTTCTTAGACATACCAGTTGCTTTTGTGACAGTATATGGCTTGGTGATATCTTATGTAAAAGTAAATGTTAATTAGTATTTAAGTCATTCTGACACACTTAGGCCTTTAGTGGTTCACTGGTTCTAAGTGAATTCCATTATCAAGGAATATCATTGTCCATTGCTGTGGTTGCTAAAGAGTAAAACTACCTTTAATTTTACCCACTGACATATCCTTCTGGAACCAGGTGGATTTAAGCCATCCAGAATGAGAGAATTCACTACTCAGTGGGTTAACATGAACGTTGTATTTGTATTTTGTAGATTGAAGGTGTTGATGAGGATAATTCAAGGGTGGTTATTAAGTTTGCTTTGAATGGCCAGGCAGCAACACTCAGCCAGTTTGCTGTACAGCTAGTCACAAAAGAGGAGTATAAGAAGTACTCAAAAGACCTCGGTAAGTTAAAAGAGTGAGATGATTTATGGCTGAAAAGTATTAAAAATGAGGAGGTATAAAGTGAGGATATTGATTGTCAACTTCACTTTATAGCTTACATTAACTTCATAAACTTGTGAACTTTGTCTTGACTTTACAGAATACTGTCTAAGGCAAATATAATATTGGTAATGGTATATTAGTCTAGAAGATGCAGTATACACGGTGTAAGTGAATATTTTAAAGTTATGATGTACCGTGTTAACAGTAGGGTAAATTTCACCTGTGATGACAAGTATGAGATGATTTATGCATGATATGAAAGACATCCTTATTTCTCATTAGTTTAAGTCTGAGGTGATATACAGTTTCTATTAAAGGTTGGAATATTTTAAGCACTCACTTATCAATTGCATGATATCAAAATATAATTTAAATAGGACCCAGGTTTAGGAGAAGATACCAGACAAAGTCAGAAGAGGAACTCTGAATTTTAAACTTTGCAGACTACTGATCTATATAATGTGTATGAATGTCATTTTTCAATGGCAGAGTCTTTGGGGAAATCAACTCAAAGGCATTTTCAATACCCTAATGTATGCCTTTAGAAAATCATTTAGAGTACGTACTAGCATGTCATTAAAACATTCACACGGCTACTGAAATTGCCATGAGTAGATCTTTTAGTCTTTGCAGTTACCTTAAATGATACATCAGTGTGATATCTATGCATGTTCTTCTTTTTTCTGTGCACGACATGCTCTTGTTCACTTTAGTTACATCGAGTTCTTCGATTTTTTTTTTTTTCTCTCTCTTTTTTTCAAAGGGAAGTTTAGTCGAGGTCATAATGAATTGAAGAAGAGAGAGGAACAGAAATCCCAGGATGGAAGTGAATCAGATAGGAAAAAGCACAAACACAAAGAAGACAAAGAAAGGACTAGTGGTAGTAGTCGACATGACAAGCATTCAAGGGACAGGAGGAAAGAGGATGATGAAAAGTATTTGAAGCGGGACAGACACAAAGATAGGGAACGAGACCAAAACGATGAACGCCATAGAGACAGACAATCTAGAGATGATAGGCGGAGAGATGGGGATGATTATGAAAGATCAAGAAGAAAAGATGATCACCGTCGGCATAGAGATGATGATAGGAGGGATTCTAGTAAGAGGAAAGAGGAGAGAGAAGATAGAAATACCAAGCAGCAGTCGGATAGGTAGGTATTCAGGTTAATAGATTTTATGGAAGAGAGTACTGTAAACGTAGAATTTTTTGCGCGATTAATTTTCGCGCTAAGTTGAGTTAAACACAATCGCACATTTTTAATTTTTACGGATAGTTAGTAGGGCTGGGAATTTTCGGGTATTTTTGAAAGTCGGGTACCCGTCCAAAATTCAGGCGGGAACCCGATTTCCTGAAAATGATATAACATAAAACACATGATCTATATGTCCTAATTAGGGCTGGGAATTTCGGGTATTTTTGAAAGTCTGGCACCCGTCCAAATTTCGGGCGGGAACCCGATTTCCCGAAAATGATACGACAGAAAACACATGATCTAATTGTCCTAACAAACGCGCTTAAATTTTCAAATTTATAGCGGCTAAATAATTTCAAGAAATTATGAATACCTTTGCTAATATTGAAATATATAATATGACGTCATTTCCATCCGATTTTGGTGATGATAATTCCCATATCTTGCCTCTTTATGTCAAAAACCGATTATAAAATGGAGAGAGATCATGCGAGCCACCATTTTGTTGGATGAATAATGAAACAATGGCCTCATTCAATAACAATCACGTTGAAATAATAAAAGGGCTCACTATAAAAAATCTCATTCACATCCTACCAATCTAATAATTTTTGGAAGACAAAATACATTTTTCTCTTATTCCAAACCTCCTGCGGTTTTACTAGAAAATTGATATATTTTTATAATCACAAGTTTCAATGCGCTGTTGGGATTTGGGATCACAGTGACAGTGAGCTGGCTGTGCTGGTAATGCAGCAAGGGGGAAAACCCCCAAATGTGTATTATGGGATCGTACCACGATCACATTCAAATTATATTTAAAAATACATCGGAAGAGACACTCGTCACTTGGTAATTCCGCAAGGATATACTTTATCTCAATAAACAATTCAATTTTCTCCCAAGAAATGACAGAAAAAATAATTGTATTCGAGGATTTACTCGGCATACTGTTAATCAAAACACTGTCATTATTGTTGAGTTTACAAATCCACTTCACTGCGCCCTGTACGTGAGTAAGCATTATAGAAGAAAATTCTATCTTGTTGATTAGCGCTAGTTAATTCTCGAATAAAACTATTTTTCTGTCATTCCTTGGGAAGCTATTAAATCATTTGTGCAAGTAAAACATCTCCTTGCATCTGGTTATTGTCTCTTACATTGTATTTTGATGGTTTTTCATGGAATTTTGGTAGGATCCCATTAAAGCATTTGGGTTTTCTTCTCCCCTTGTATTACCAGCACAGCCAGCTCACTAACACTGTGTATAGTGTATGTGTGTACATTTATGTACATCAGTGACACTCCTAAATTCCAACAGCGCATTGAAACTTGTGATTATACGAATTTTGAATATCAATTTTCTAATAAAACCAGGGGATTAAGAATAAGAGAAAATATATTTTGTCTTCTAAAAATTATTAGATTAGTAGGATGTGAATGAGATTTTTTATAATGAACCCCTTCACTATTTCAGCATGCTTGTTATTGAATGAGGTTATTTTTTTTTTTATTATTCATCAAACAAAATGGCTGCTTGCACGATCTCTCTCCATTTTATCACCAGATTTTGACATAAAGAAGTTAGATAATGGGCATTTACATGTATCATCACATTTGGATGGAAATGACTTCAAATGATACATTTCAATATTAGCAAAGGTATTCATAATTTCTAGAAATTATTTAGCCGCTTTAAATTTGAAAATTTGAGCATGTTTGTTGGGACATTTAGATCATGTGTTTTCTGTTGTATCATTATTCAGGAAACGGGTAGCTGTTTTTTCTACCCGTTTCCCATGGCTCTCGGGTCCCACCCGGGTACCTGGGATTTAGTCACAGCCCTAACAGTTAGGATAATTATATTCACATGCAAAATAAACAAAAAATATATGTTTACAGTAATTAATTAGCTCCATCAAGAACCTTAATACAGAGCATTCAACAGCAAGTTATGTAATATAGTGTATTATTTCAGTGTAAAAATAGATTTATCATAAATTTTGTATTGACTTGGAAGCATTTCATTGAGTGCTCACACACTGCTGAAAGATGTTGATCGTGCAAAATAAAATGAAACTATTACTGCTGTTTTTGTGTAAGAACTACAGAAGTAAATACTTTTACAACTTGCAGGAGTTGAATTGTTCAAGTGGTTTTGTCATACTTTGAATAGGGAAAAGCTCTTGAATGAAAAATAGGGATACCCAATCATCAAGATAAACTGCCATTTAGACTGAATTTGTAATTTTCTCATAGTGACCATACAGTAGGATTATACCCCAAGCACTATTAATCATGAGCTTTGTATGATTGTTCCTGATGCTTTTATCATATTTTTAGCCACATGATGCTACAATCTATTCTTCCCAAACACAGCTCAAATTCTGAGAAGACCATCTACTGGTTGCGTCCTGATTTACGTGTGCGCTTTATCGATGCAACCTACAAGAAGGGCAAGTATTACAATGTCAAGGTCAAGATTGTAGATGTCATCACCAGAGATACCTGCACGTGTCAAACAGATGAGGGCAGATTTCTAGAAGGTAATCACTTGTTTTTTTTCGTTTAAAAAAATTGCATGAATTGAAGATTTGCAAAGTATATACTGATACTAGATAGGTTACACAGATATTTCAATTCACAAGATCCAAATTTGAGCAGATTTTAATATTCAGTAGTCTCTACTTTTTAAGGTTATTGTTCTTGAACTCTTGCTTTGTCAGAAGATCATGTACAGTATTTATGATCAGTTGCTTCAAGTTAGCATGTTGTTTGCTTGTGTTTTCCTTTTTTTTTTAGTGAGAGGAAAGCATGTTGTGATATGAATTTATTGAAGGGCAAGGTGTTTTTTCATTAGCGATCAATCTGATTTTTTTATGAGAATAAAACTTGACATTTATAGAATTATGCTTTTTTCCCTATTCCATTCTGTCATGACTTCCACAGACATCCATCAATCTATGATAGAGACTCTGATACCCAAGACAGATCCTGCATACATCATGGTAGTCTCCGGGAAACACAAGGGCCAGGTTTGCACTCTTCAGTGATATTCCTGTATAAAGCACAATGTACTCTTGTGCATATTCTTTCCATATCCCTATCCAAAATATATGAAATCATAAGTTTTATTTCATTACTTTTCTTTGTTCCATATTCAGCATTTTTAATGTCTATTCACAGTCTGTTCTAGTATGTCAGGAAATGAAATTCCAACACAAATATGGTGTTGATTTGTTTTGTGACTGTCATATGAACACTGCTGGTTGTAGATATTCGTTATCGTGTAAAGAAAAAGGCTTTCACAGAGTGATGTCTATACCAAGATTTTTCATCATGTAGATTGATGACTAGATGCTTGTATGACAAAATTATACGTATACCTCATAAGATTGCCACCTTATTTCTACATTTTGTGAAATATTAATGTATGTGCAGCTTTAGTCGGAGATGAATACGTAGACAGATGGGTCATATTTCTCTTTGAATTCATTTGTTTTAGCATGATGGTAAATGTCAAGCATGTAACCAAGCTATGGAAATTTGCATGGTAAATTGTCGTGTGGGGTTTGTGTTTTGCATTTCCTGGTATTGAATAGGACACCATCTTTTCTTCTTATTTTTTGCTACAGATTGGTACTGTACTGAAGAGGGACAAAGCAAATTGTCAAGCTGATGTCCAACTGCTTAGAGAAAGAGAGAGGATTATCAAGATGGATTATGATATCATATGTGAATTTGCTGGAAACATACATGATGAAGAGGACTATTGAAAACTCTGTTGAAGAATATGAAGTGGGGGTGCACCCTCATAGTAATTTTGTTTAAATTAGGGATTCTTTTCAAAGCATATTCATTATGGCACCTTATCAAAAGTCGCATCCATCGGTTTTTATCGTCTTTCCCGCGCCCGGGTATTCGCATCGGCTTTCCCGATCCTCCATTGTTTTGTCTATGGGGGAACAAGATCAACAAGACCAAAAGACGCTGAGCGGGAAAGACGCTAAAGGCCATGGTCAGATTTGTCTCAGACTTATGATAAGAAGCCTAAGGTAAATGCAAGTGTGCTAGAAAGAGTTGTTGCTACCTTATTATCCCCAGTCTTCAGGGTCGGACTGGGACTAAAGTTGTGGGATTTTATTGTGAACATCTCACTTTAATCATCAACATACCCTTAAGCCAAAATATTGGGCAGCCTGTGGGGAAACTGAGGAAAATGCCTGCCCTCCCTGTGTGACCAGTCAGCCTCTGCAAGTCTTATTCTTCACCAGGTTCCAATTTTACAGATTGGTTAATGTATACATGTAGTTGATGATTATGCAGTGTGTTTCTTACCCGGGGGGCCCACTGTCATTACAAGGTGGACACCATGCTCGTACATGGACTTTCAAAATGTACCCTAAACAAATAATTATCCTTCGTTATCAGAAAACCCTAAACAAGTATTTTGTCATGTTTTCCCCACCCTAAACAAGTATTTTCAAATCAAGCTGTTGTAAAAGTATACCCTTTTTTCCTGATTTTTGCAATTTTGATACCCTTTTCACTATACGCGCGTACATCGCCCGTCCATGAAAAACAATCCTTTTTACGCAATTTTTGTGTACGAGCATGTGTCCACCTTGTAATGGCAGTGCCCCCCCCCCCCAGGGTGTCTTACAAAAAGGAAACCCAACTTTCCTCAGCAATATCTCATGGGTAAACATCAAAAACTGTGGTAATGCGTCATAAAAAGGCAATCTCTCCTTTTGTATGACAGCACATTTGTGATAGTGGAGCTAGAGACAAACAAGTTACATGTATAACAGTTTGGAACCAGCAATCCCGAAAGTGACATTTGCGCAACAACAGTAATCAACTTAATGAAAAACCATTCATTGATCCTCTCTTTGCATTCATTTGAGAGGACAGAAAGGAGAGGGGGTCAGACCCCGATCTTATTTTAAAATTGCAAAAGTGTTGACTGATGAATAAATGAACATCATGAAAGATCACCTTTCTTAATGTTTGTCTTTAACTTTTGTTTATTTTTTTATTCTAAGTGCATGCGATTACATTATTTGTGACTTCTATGCACAAACTCTGGTATGTTGACATTACTCAATTGATAATGTTCATATTCATTCATCCATGATGGTATCCTTGCACACTTGGTATCATGCGAAGAGGAGGAATCAATCTTTGACTTGCATTATACATATTTATCAAAACATCATATTTCAAGTAATTGAAGGGAAAAGTTGGGTTTCCTTTTGATGATACACATTGTATACTGTAAACGCTGTTATTTTCGCTTGATTAATTTTTCACGCTGAGCGACCCCAAAACATATTCACGGGTTCTTGAATTCGCGCTGCAGAATTGCTCACTTGCAAAACTAAAGCGCAACTGCAAGATTTGATTTCATATTTCAATGCATGACAAGTATTTTTCTGCCCTAGCTATAACTTTAGCTCTAAAATGGTCACTTTAGGCACACAACTGTACACAGCAGTGCCGCTCCATTTATTGCTTCACACACACGCAGGGTCCATTCAGATGCATACCACAGACACAACTACTAGTACCGTACACACACACTCTCTAAAAATCAGCTGTCCAGAGCGTGGGTTCAAAACATTTAAGCATAAGAAATCATGCTCATATTTTCACGTGTTCTAGAATCAGCGCCCGCCGAAAATAGCGCGAAATCCACGAAAATTAATGTGCTGCAAATATTTCTGCTTTTACAGTATGACAGATGTTTCCATATAGGAACATGTATCCAGTCCGAATAAGCAAACAGTATATATGCTACTTTTCCCTTGGCTTCTCCCCAAACATGATTTTGAAGTGGTTGTGTTCAATTCATAGCCAGGAATGAATGAAACACCTCCATCATCTGTTTTTCAAAAATGGGATCCCTTTCCCTTTTGAACTTGATCTGTCTCGGTCTCTGTCCCCATGCATGTATCGGGATAGCAGACTGATGCTGTAATGATGAAAGAAACCTTTCATACGATATTCTGGTGGTCATTTGATTTTTTTTTTGTTATCTCTAATATATCACAAAGTCTGGTTTGGTCTCTATGATAATTGTTTTTTTCACATGATACCCTGTATGAATTTATGCTATGAGTAAATTTTGTATTAAATTATACTTTTTTTCGATCAAACTATGTTTTGTAATATGTGTATTGCATTTAGAGAGAAAATTGATATACATGTATTTTCAACAAAACTTCAGGGATTTTTTTTTACTGAATAAGGGAGTGTGCATACCTTGAAGATAAATGTGAATGCTGTTTTCAGTGTGTTGGATAGAGTGGAGATTAAAAGGCCATGTCAGGTAATAATGGAGAAAAAAGAGGATAGGGCCCAAGGGATGATGATAGAATCCAATCCCCATTGGAGATCCCCACTGAATACCAAATGGCAATTGGGAGTACATGGAAAGTGAAACAATGGGTCCCCATTGCTGATTGGTTTTAATGGGGCAATGGGGTTTTTAATGGGTCGATTTCAATGGGTTAATTGGGACTGATTGCCAATAGGGACTAAGTGGTTTTTATTGGGTCGATTTCAATAGGTTAATAAGGACCCATTGTTTCACTTTCCATGTACTCCCAATCGCAAATTGGTATTCCATGGGGGCAATGGGGACCTATTTGTTTCAATGGGTCAATTTGTATTTCAATTGGTATTCAATTGGTCCAATTGAAGTCCCTAAATCATTCAATCTGATTTCTTATATAGCATGATCAGTGTATTGAGTGAAAAATTCTAGTTAGTAAATCAATCTTTCTGTTGTTATTTGAAATATGAAATGCAAAATCATTCATTTTTTGATGAAATATTTCACAAACATTATTTAAAATAAATATATATATAAATAAACAAAGAAATATTACTGCATTTGTATTCTATTTTATTTGTTGAATTTTCAATAAAAATAGCAAATATGCAAATGAGGTAAAACCAGTCACGTGATCCCCATTGAAAACCAGTTTTTAATTGCTCCCAATTGGTCCCCATTAAAACCAATTGGTCCAAATTGTTCCCCATTGAAACCAATTGGTCCAAATTGTTCCCAATGAAACCAATTGGCCCAATTGTTCGAATTGAACCAGTTGACAGTTGGTCCAAATTGGACCAATTGAAATAAACTGTTCCATTGCAATCCCATTGGACCAATTGCGACTGATTGACCCCATGGCTGCAGGTAGAAATTTAGGACGTCAACTGAATTCTAATCGGGATTCTAATGTTTACCAATTGAAACCTATTAAGACCCATTGGTACAAATTGAAACCAATTGAACACAACTGAAATTCAGTGGGTATTCAATTGGTTTTTTGTCTTGGGAGAGTTTCACGTTTTTGTTTTTGTTTCTTGTTTTTTGTACGGTTCTTTTCAAAGGTCCTTTTGCTATATGTAATTTGAAAGTGTTTAGCTTAACTCATGAAATTGAGAAAAATTATATATTTTAATGGACTAGAACTCAGTTCATGATATATACAATGACCAAGATTAAGATCATGCAACACAAATGCATTTTATAGACCATTCACCCTATGCTTTTCATCATATTGTAATTTTCTTTAAGTGAAGAATTTGTCTCTTCCTGTATACATGAACCTTAAAATAATCCTTGCACCTTATGTAAAGTACTACCCAAACAAAGACTAGAAATGAAATCTGACAAATTTACTTCCCCATCAGTCTGCCATTCCCTTTTGGTGCCATATTTCTCCCAAATTTCATGCATTTGAGTCCCTTTTTAAGTGGGACATGTTGGAATTAAAGCTTGAAAAGAAAGCCTTTTGTCAATTGAGCCACTTCAGATTTGGATATAATCATGTGTGCATCAAGACTTCAAGTCTATATGCAAATAATATTCGCCTTATTTTCATCATCAGTGGCACAAGGCATGTTTTCCTTGTAATTGGTTCATGGACTTGGTGAGGGAGCATCTCAGTTTGAAAACTTAGTATTCATACAGAATAAAATCTGTCAATTCCAAGCTGATAACATCTTCACAAATGCATCAACCTCTATAAATCCATGAAACAATTTCTCCATTCCCAACCAAATTTGCATAATTTCAATATCAATCTGCTGAGTAAATTTTGTACAGATCCAAATTAGTGAATGACAATCAAAGACCCTCCAAAATTAAGTAGAACTTTGTGAAATGAAATTTGGACAATGCCAATTTGCTGGCAGAATACCTAAGAAATATTGCATCTAAAGACCAATTGACCCACCCTCTAACAGTGTCCCAAAAGCAGCAATTTTTAAGAGTGCCAAGGCCGGGAGCCTCATTTTTCTGGCACTACTCTGTTCATAAAAAAAAGGGCATACATTAATTTGCAATTGAATAAGATCAGTAAATTTCATGAGTCATGCATTGAAGCGTGAATGAAATAAAAAGTCAAATGCGATTAGAAATATTTATAAGAAACCTTAGAAATATTCTACAGTCTTTTTCCTTCTAATTTAGTCCTTGTTTGTATTTTTAAAATCTGTTTTGCTGTCTTTTATTAGTTTTCAACGCAAACCGGTCACGCCACTGAAATCTATGTAGGTTATGGCTCGTCCAAACAGAATTCGTTCGTAAGTATCCGTCCTCGAAAGGATGAAGTCAACGTGATTCTTTTTTATTATTATTATTATTATTATTTCTACAGTTTTTTGCAAACTTATTTACTTTGTTTTAATTTTACCTCCTCTTTACTTATTTTATTTTCACTGATATATTTCCAATCAAAATGGATAATATATGAGTTTTTCATAACGCATGACTCGTCCCCACCATTCGCGCTTCACGTCTTCGGCCGAGCTTACTAAGCACGAGTTGTCTAGGGCGAGCGCTAGCGGGGGTGTGATGAGTAATGCAATGTTGACGAAGGTTGGATTCATATTCTACTACGTGTAAGTAAGTATGCTTTGTTTTTTCAAGAATATGGATTAAATCTAGTTCATATTTATTAAAAATGCTCTGAGAATCATCATCCATATAAAGATTTTAGTTGCACGGGAAATAGATAAGCCCTTTGAAGTTCATTGTGAAATTTTGTTTACCTCGGTCCCAGACACTGAATTTGATGCAAGTGTTTTAGCTTTTAAGTTCGATGGGGTTAGCTATAGGATAGCTATCGTGATTTTATTCTGATATTACACGATAGCTATAGATTGCTGCCATAGGCCCCTGTGTAGACCGATGTCAACTTGAAAATATTATGCCTCCAAATCACACTTTCTCATGCCCGGTTAACCCTGCAAACTACCTTCCAAGTTCGTCAGTGGACCAGTCGATCAAATTGTGATATCAGAATCTGAAATTTATTTTTCAAACTCAAAATATCGACTTTTGATTGATACGGGATCCTACCTTCTTGTTGATTTCGCCGCTTGATTAATTTCCATTTCAATAGCGCGACCTCCGACATCTACACCCGCTGGTCTCGGACACAGGCGCTAGGCGAAGCAGCGTTGCACTCTCGCATGTGTCGGCGAACGCAGAGTGCGTGCGAGAGTGCAACGCTGCTTCGCCTAGCGCCTGTGTCCGAGACCAGCGGGTGTAGATGTTGGAGGTCGCGCTATTGAAATGGAAATTAATCAAGCGGCGAAATCAACAAGAAGGTAGGATTCCGTATCAATCAAAAGTCGATATTTTGAGTTTGAAAAATAAATTTCAGGTTCTGATATCACAGTTTGATCGACTGGTCCACTGGCGAACTTGGAAGGTAGTTTGCAGGGTTAACCGGGCATGAGAAAGTGTGATTTGGAGGCATAATATTTTCAAGTTGACATCGGTCTACACAGGGGCCTATGGCAGCAATCTATAGCTATCGTGTAATATCAGAATAAAATCACGATAGCTATCCTATAGCTAGATGGGGTGCCATAAAGCAAAAGCCTAACTTTAAAGTCATTACACAGTGATTTAAAAAAGTTTGGTATATGATCGAGAATGTAATTCTAAGAACAATGAAATTAAAAATTTGGGCAAACCCGGAGAATAGGGGACCGAAACGCGTGTACATAGTCATTTGTGTGCAAGCAAATGCAGCCAGTGGCGCGGCAGCGGCAGAGTCGGCGGTGAGGGGGACGATCTGCACAAGATTCATGCGTGAAACATTTGTGAGTTTCAGAACATTTCTGGCCAAAATCAAAATGATTTTCACCACATAACCTCAAGTTTGAAAGCTGAGAGGACAGCGTAATATATTAGAATATAATTGGATCTACCTGATTGAAAATATTTTAAAGTCCTTTTGAACTCGATTTTGGACTTGTCACATACCCTGACTCTCGGCTGTCTCTGCCGATCTCTACACAGCACAAATGGCATGCGCGCGCGGTCCGGTCCCTTATTCTCCGGGTTTGCCCCAATTTGATGATTTTCAATCGAAATCAGTGCATTTTGGCAAATTATTTGTCCGTCAAGATTTGACCTAAAAATTTGAGTAGGTCTATTCTAACGTTAGAAACACAGATCTATGAGGAATGATGAAGATGTGGTTACTCATCTTCGCGCATTGCAGTTGGGGCGCTCGCTAGACTGTACAATATGTATACTATTGTACCTTGCGCGCATTTTGCTAGAATTGCGCGACAAGTTAACCACAATGACATCATTGTGGGTACCCAATTGAAACTGGGACACAGCTGAGGGGCCAAAAAATAAGCTGAAATCTTACCATATTTGGGGTTTTTCTTGGCAACACGACTTTTTTAAAACTTTAGGCAGATGATTTTCCGCCAATAAAATCATGCTCTTTTAAATAAAGGAACATTGTTTCAGCATTTGGTATCCCCCTTAATTTCGCCACCCGTAGGCCACTTACACATGTACAAGCTTATCTGAGATAAGCTTGTACTCCACAAAAGTCATTATGCCGGAAAAGCCTCAATAGCTTTTGTGTGTATTACCAGGCGTTTTGGCTTTATAGAAAATCACACATTAGAAGAAAATAATTATTTCAAATTTCATTTTCAACTCTGAATTCAGCTGAATCCCCAAATTTGTGGCATATAATAAGGGTTGAAGAGTCCCTGAATCAGATAATCTACATGTAGCAAATTTTTAAAAATTAAATTTTGCTCAGGGCAATTTTGTTGTCTGTTTTTGACTGCTGCAACAGTGAATGTTCGCTACAGTCCGATACACGTTTGGCCCTATGACTACCCACAGGCTACTTATACATGTACAAGCTTATCTGAGATTAGCTTGTTTTCCATAGTAGTCATTGCGGTGGAAAAGCCTCAATAGCTTTTGTGTGTATTCCTAGGCGTTTGGGCTTGGTAGAAAATCACACATGAGAGGAAAATAATTGTTTAAAATTCCATTTTCAACTCTGAATCCCCAAATTTGTGGCATATCAAGATTTGAAGAGTCCCTTAATCCGATAATCTAGCAAATTAAAAAAAAAAAAATCTTGCTTAGGGCAATTTTGTTGTCTGTTTTTGACTGCTGCAACGGTGAATGTTCGCTACATTCCAATGTATGTTTGGCCCTATGAGTGCCCGTAGGCCAGAACCCCACATTGGCTGCAGAATCGATTATGCAATGACTTGTAGAAGGCTCACAGTCACTTCCTAAAGTGTGATCACTTAATTTTGCCATAGACCTACCCATATTGATTTCACAGGACAAAGTTAATTAACCGAGTACACAGGATGAGTGGACTTTAGCTGTAAATCTAGGCCACTCATCTGCTCATAGGCTCATGCGTATGTGTGATTGTGTCCAACATTCCCTGTTGCAGCAGTCCAAAACAGACAACAAAATTGCTCTAAGCAAGATTTAATTTTCTTCAATGTGCTAGATTACCTGATTCAGGGACTCTTCAACTCTTACTGTGCCACTAACTTGGGGATTCAGAGTTGAAAGTAAAATTTCGGATAATTGTTTTCCTCCATATGAATAAATTTTCAAGCACTTTGCAGAAACATTTACAGTTGATATGAGCAACCCTGACTTCACAGTTTTGGTCTGAGTGATCCTCCAGTGAAGCTGTTCACTGTTCAGAGTACCATATCCACATCCAGATCCAGCTCTCATGCATGATCTAGATTGGAAAAAGGCCCGCTGATACACGGAAAAGCTATAGAAGCCTATTCACTCGTAAAAGCTATTGTGGAGTACAAGCTTATTTTCAAATAAGCTTGTACATGTATTTGTGACTTCATGTACTTACTTGGGTTTACTTGGGTGTAGAGAGGTAAAGCTGTAAGTAGCTTATTTACCCCTGGTCACATTAAATGGTCTCTGATATGGTCTCTAATTTAGGGAATGGAATTTCCAGTGCCTCTCAAGAGCAGATTTGAACATATTGATACTAGTAGCAGAAACTACTTCCTCTGGTAAGGAAGTGAGACTGAAGTAAATGCATGCAAAAATAATTGTTAACTTAAAAAACAGAAACTCACTGTTTTTCCGAGCTCTATCATTGTCTGTGTACGTCTACAGGGCAGGCTATTCTATGGTTTCCATGCAGGGACAATCAGAAAAATAATTTATTCAGATCATGCAATGCATTTTGGTGAGATTGCTTGTCTTAGCTAGCCGCTAGCCTTAGACTCCGTAGAAAGTTTTTAAAAAATGCTTTTAACGCTACTCTCCACAGAGCCTAGCATTTTTCCTGTGTACACAACATCAAACACACACTATAATAATCTTCAGTTTAAGTGAAGGACGTGGGCTTACCATGAAGAAGAAGATAGTATGAGTTCAGCCAGTTTTAAAAACCCCTTGGAAAATCACTTTTCCAAGGGCCGATGCAACTGTAACTACACGCTGGACATCTGCTCTACATTTAGAAACTCCTACATTAGAATCTAAAAAAACGAGTGAAGTTGTAAAATTGAAGAAAAAACAGGTTCAGAAACTGGTAAACAGTCAGCAGTGTTTATGTTGACATGACTGTTTTTGTAATGTACATTGAAAATGATGGCTGTTTGGTGCATGCTCATTTTGATGTGAGCAGTGGAATATTTTCCAGTGTAGTTGCACTGGCAGATGTTCTCACCAAATTTCTGGTGATGCTAAAGTCATGCCTGAATTTGCTTGGAAACATCTTTCGTAAAATCTGTCTTTTCTTTGTCAGTTGGCAAATTAGAAAAATACCAAGCTGAAAGGGTTTGCACAATGGGAGGAGAAGATGATGAAAGATCTACCAGTGATTTAACTATTGGATTGATGCTGGCTGTTAGTTCAACAATCTTCATTGGATCCAGTGGCATTGTGAAAAAGAAGGCCCTTATCAAGATTCATGCTTATGCAACAAGAGCAGGTAACCACTGGAAAGATCATGGAACATGTAATTCTCACGTTTCGCAATCCTTGCACCTTCATTCGGTTCAGTTGCGACAGTCACTCTAGCGCGAGATGGGTCGACAACAGTATCATTAACACTGTGCACAAGTCACCTTTTCTGCTCCTATTCTAATTGATTACAGACTTCTATCTTCATATTTTCCCTGGGCTCTCACTGCTTATTCTACTAACTCATTCTTCTTCCCTGCACTTGGGATCCCTCAGTCAGTTACAATGTAAATATTTCTTCAATTGGTCAACTCCCACTCGCGGCGTCTGCTATCTTGAAAACAGTTGTCAACTTGCGAGTTGGAAAATAGGCCTCTCATTGTAGAGGCGTTGGTGGTGCATGTATTGAGAAATGCGAGAATTGATATTATTCCATTTTTACCACAGCAGAGTGTAATTGTTGCATAGAAATGAAATAATACAGAAAGCACAAATTGGAGATTAGAAGAGGGAAGGAGAAAAAAGCATTAGATATGGATTGTCAAAACAGCAACCTTTGCTTTCTGTTTACGGGAGGATTACTTATTTTAATTTGTAAGAAATGACAGTTCTGAAATGATTTATATCATTTCATTAATACCTCAAAATATTGTGGTCATATCCATGCTCAGGAAAAACTGAAAATGATAAAAAAGTATTATATCGTTACATCAACCCACTACATTTTTTTTTCTTTGTTTGACTGGTTGTTTGTCTGTCTACTACATATGTAAATCAATTATACTGATTTTTTTACTGGTCCATTTTATAGGTGATGGAGGTCATGCATATCTCAAGGAGTGGCTGTGGTGGGCAGGTTTTGCACTCTGTAAGTATAATATTCCTTTTCCCCAAAAGTGAATCAGAATTATGATTCTGTATGTCATTGCTCTCATGATTCATACATATTCATTCACCCGAAAACATTGTACATTTTTTCAAGTTTTGTTGTTTTTTTAGCCATTATTATTTTACAAAAATAATTTACATCACATCACAGTTAGATTAATTTATTGGAGAAAGGCAGATTGTAATAATGTAAAATCATTGTATGTATGTTACAGAAATGTGATAAATCAAATATTTGCAGAACTGCAGTACATATGTTTTCTAGCTAAGTTTACCATGGAGTCGGAATACGTGCTCCATACAGTATGTTTACTTGTGGAACAAGGCTTCCTTTGCAACAAAGAGATCTGTTTACTTTTTCCATTACAGTGGCTATCGGAGAATTTCTCAACTTTATTGCCTATGCCTTTGCTCCTGCTCTTCTGGTGACGCCACTTGGTGCCCTTAGTGTTTTAGTTACGTAAGTTCAGCCCCTTCTACATATGTGTTATTTTCTTACAAATAATTTATGCTGATAAGAGTTTGTTCACAATTTTTTTAAATGGACTTTGATTTGTTTTCATTGTTGTCATTTTATTTTTATTTTTTTCTTTATTGCAGAGTCACAAACAATAATGCCTCATGTATCAGCAGACATATAATCACAGGTGACCTGAAAAGAAGGATAAACAATTTTTTTTTTTAATTTGATATGGAAAGAAAATGTATTTACTAATAATTTTCGGATTGGATTTGATTTGTAAAAAATGTATAATCATGTAACAGCACACATTGATGGAGTTTTGGACATGTATGTATTTTTTATTTTCCATTTCTAGTGCTGTCTTGTCTCACTATTTCCTGAAAGAGAATCTCAACTTGCTTGGTAAAGTTGGCTGTATGCAATGTATATTTGGGTCAACTATCATGGTTTTACATGCCCCGGCAGAAGGGGGAGCAGACACACTTGCTGAACTATCTATACGATTACAAGATTCAGGTTGGTAGCACTTCTTTATTTTTAAAAGCTACTGTTTTTGTATTTATTTTCATTCATGCAACTATGATGCTATTCACAGGGTTTCTTTTTGTGTTTTGTATATAGGTAGTCAAAATGGGCATGGATTAATTGAATACAGAATACTGAAAATAGCTGGAAAAGCCCATGGCCAAAATTAGGGCCATTCTCATTTGCATTTACCTCGATGATTAATTTTGTGAAGATAAATATCTCGGTCCACACTCATTCAAAATGTCGTGATGATTTAGCCTTTCAGTCAAACAATTTGCAGTATTTTGGCCGTGCATTACAAATGTGCACAAGGCTATTTATGCCCATTCCCAGGAAGTGTCGGATGCCACATGACTAATAACTTGCAAGCCATTTACTCGCAAGTATGGAAAAATTGTTAGCCGCCTCATAAGTTTTTGTTTGATTTTTCTTTGTGATATTTCACATGCATTTTTAACAGAACACAAGTAACAAATTTCGAATTCTGAAATACTGCAATATTTCACAGTAAAGTGAGAATGGTCCTATATTCTCATTACATGACTAAATGTAAGTGTTGCAATAAAATTCATTCCATTGCCCTCTCTTTCTGAACTTTCCTTTCTTTCGCTTTGTCTCTATTCCACTAAATGTCCATAAATGGCTTTTTTTGGCAGAAATATATCAGCGGCCTTTACTAAGCCACCACATGGTGTTGCCAAAACCCTCAGTTGTGAATATTCACTCACCATGGAAACTTACTGAGAACATTTTAATACCTTCTATGAAAGAAAGTATGGTAATCCCATTTTTTTCTTACTTTTACTTTTATTGAGTGTGCAGTATTAATATAGAATTTTTTTTCTTTATTTTCTTGTCGTGCAGTATTTGTGACGTACATTATAACCCTGTTGGTAGTGGTAGTCGTCCTCATCTACATGGTCTCGCCCACCTATGGTCCTAAAAACATCCTGGTCTACATCTCGATTTGTTCTTTAGTTGGTTCCCTGTCAGTCTTGGCTTGTAAAGGCTTCGGCATTGCTGTTAAGGAATTCATGAAAGGAACAAACACTTTCCTCTTGCCGATTACCTGGTTTCTGCTAGCGTGTCTCGTTATTTGCATATTAATGAGTATGCATTATCTGAACAAAGCCCTAGATACGTTCAACGCGGCAGTTATTGCTCCTATTTACTACGTGTTCTTCACAACATGTGTGGTGACTGCCTCAGGAATCCTCTTCAAGGAGTGGTCTAGCATGAGCTTGCGAGATACGTTATCCTCCGTCGCTGGTTTTGGGGTGATTATTATGGGCATCTACCTCTTGCATACCTTCAAAGATGCAGACATTTCACTGGAATCTGTCACTTCAATAGTCATGAAAAGTGAAGATTTGTCAAAGACCACTCTTCCGTTGATAAACAGTCATCAAGAGATCAACGGTGGGGATAGTGACACAGAGTCAACAGGCAAGTGAGACTAGTTACATTAGGAATGTGATTGTAGTAACCTTGTTTGACAGTTTATTGTTCCTAGGGCTCTCTTTCAGAAATGAATTTGTCTGTGTTTATGATTGGCATGCAATGCAAGCAAAAC
This sequence comes from Echinometra lucunter, assembly GCA_029962745.1. Taxonomy (NCBI): domain Eukaryota; kingdom Metazoa; phylum Echinodermata; class Echinoidea; order Camarodonta; family Echinometridae; genus Echinometra; species Echinometra lucunter. The sequence continues at coordinate 8,731,122 of CM057151.1, forward strand.
ATATCAAGGAAAATGTAAATATGGCATTTAATAGATATTTATTTTGAATGGAATTTTACCCAATTTGCATGTAGACCTGTCATGAATGAACGCTGCCGAGCAGTAATAGAAAGCATTATAGATTAAACAGTATTTTGAAGGAGGAGATATTCATATTTTTTACTGGAGCTGCCATTCCTTTCATCATATGCATCAGTATAAAATTTTGTATATATTTATAGATATGTAAGATTTAAGTTCAAGATATTTAGTGTAATCAAAGAAGCAAAACAGGCTGAGATACTTTAACTCCAACAGGTGATAAATGATTGATTTTTTTTTACCCCTTTAGGTAAAGTCATCTTTTTATGCAAAATGACTTCATTACTGAACCCTTTTTTGTGTTTGTTTGTTTTTGTTCTGATTTTCACTTATAATTTGAGAGAATGCTGAAAATTCAAATAAATGTATGATTTCATACAACTAAAATATCTTAAAAGCATCATGAAAAATGACAAGTGGATATTGTTTCATATGAGCAATGTGAAATGCATGATTTCCTATGAAAACTACATTATTTACATTAATGCATGTGTGCCAGTACATGTGAGTAATTAGTTCACATACAAGTACATGCATGATGATGATGTATGTGTATAATGTTTTTTTGGTTTGGGGGTTTTGGGGGGGGGGGGGTAGAATGTTGTAGAAAAACATTTGCTAGGCTTAAACAGAATTTGAGGGGAAAGGAATCATTTCAATTCTACACGTTTACAAAATACATCTTATGAAAGTTGTATTCACTAGTGATTTGGTTAGTTTTAGTTTTTTGTCGAGCCACAGAGGTGGAGCGAATCTATAGGATCCTTAGGGGCCTCCGTCCTTCCGTGATGCTTATGAAACTTTGATAACTTTGTGACCATTTGCCCATTTGTACACAAACTTGGATGGTGTATGTAGATGCTTTACAGGGATCTCAAGTTTAATTGGGAGTCAAAGGTCATATATGTAGGTCAAAGGTCACAGATCACTTCCGTGAAACTTGTGAATTTTTAATAACTTTTCCACCGTTTACCGCTTGTAACCAAACTTGGATGGTAGATGCTCTATAGGGACCTCATTGTTATTTGGGGGTCAAAGGTCTTGTATGTAGGTCAAAGGTCAAATGAGGTCAATTCTGTCCTCCATCCTTGACGCTTATGAAACTGGAATAGCTTGGCGACCGTTTGCCTGTATGTAGCAAAATGCCCGTTTGTAACCAAACTTGGGTTGTAGATGTTCTAAAGGGACCTCAGTGTTATTTGGGGGTCAAAGGTAGTGTTTGTAGGTCAAAGGTCATGTATGTGAGTCAAAGGTCAAATGAGGTTAAATGAATTTACCTGCAAGTTTCTACTGCGATGTGTAACTTTTGAACCAATAGCCAGTTTGTAACCAAACTTGGTGGATGACTTACAGGTACCTCAATGTTAATTGGGGTTAAACGTCATGTATGTAGGTCAAAGGTCGAATGAGGTCAAATTACAATTTATCTGCAAGAATGATTGCACACAAATATGGCAAGACACATGGTTATTGCCTTGTTTGTCTTAACCATTCTTGACATTTAGAATTTTATGACAAATGCAAATTATATATGATTTGTATTTTTCCCTTTTCACTTCATGAGAAGTGTACATGTGTGTCTTTAAAATGCATATGAAATGTGATTAATTTCCTCTCACTTTATATTTTATTCTAAATAGGTATATACAAGGAGCATTATTATACAGGGTATAGTATGTAAGTCCATTTCACATGCATATGCCACATTTTCATGAAAGCTTGAATATGATTAAATGTTTTATAATACATGTACTCCTTTTGGGTAGTGAAAATTACTGCTTTGTTTTGGAGAGATTTTATTAAATTTGTTGTGAGCAAAAACGTGAGTTTTTGTCAGGGAAAACAAAACACTCTAAAAATTTTGTGAGTATGTAAGATTTGTGAACTTTTCATGCCCCAGATCATGGTCCTTGCAAGGATTAATACCATGATCCTTGTTAATTTCTAGAAGTCTTTTTTACTGTGAGAAAGGCTGCTGCTAATGTTTCAAAAAAGCTTAATGTTGAAAAAATAGTGTCCACATGGCTCTCCTGACTTTTTTTCCCAAGTTAAAAATCAACGATAACTCCTGTCTATTATTTTCTTCTTTTATGCATAACTGACCGCTTGCTAATTTGATATTTAAAAAAAAAAACTGAAGCTACTAGTATTTCAAACTAGTTAAATAGTCTTGAAAGGATACCTCATCATGTATCCATTTCTCAAGATCATTTGCATTGTCTGTGTTATGTTTAAAAAATTGTTGTGCCAGCACTGCATCATTGCATTCCTATCAATGATTTACTTTTGATAGCCATTCTTGCATCGTACATTGCATGTGTTATGTTATTGAAACTTCATTAGTTCTTGCAATGATATTTTATTTCACTAATAGGCCTATAAGAAGAAAAGATATGTTATGGAGAATTGCTCTGTAGTCAAATATCTCATGTTTGGTGAGGGCTCACCATACAGACGTATGCAGTGAACATGTACATGTCAAAGCCTTCTACATGTACATGAGGACATGGAACATTCAGGGCCATTTTTTGAAAGCATACATGTTTTACTGCTGTCCCCATTTTGGTTGGCTTACACTTAATACCATTACCAAAGAATAGAAGAGAAGGTGAATGAAATTTACTGTCACTCTAATTTTGTATTTTCTGCATTTGTCTTTTTAACTTTCTTTTATCCACCCTTTCAAACTTTTTATGGGAACAGGAAGTACTAAATATGATGAGTTTATTTTCAAAACTTTCATATTTGAAATCACATGTCTGTCAATGATTTGTTTTTTTTTTCAATTGTTTGGTACTTAATTTCTTTTTACCTGTCTTAATGCATTTTTTTTTGTTTTTGCAAGTATAACACTGCATTAACCTTCATGTACATGTATTGTAATTTGAAGGAGATCTTTAAGTGCACATCAGTACAGTGTTTATACATTTGTTATTTGGAATTACCCTATTAGCAGTGTTCTTTATAAAAGAAGCAAAGTGCAAATTAATCTGATATGATAAGTTATCAGCTGTTATGTCATAGGAAATTCCAGTTGTTGTTTTTACCTTGCCAGAATGGTGCACAAACATCTAATATTTACCTGTCTTTTGCTTTATTTCCTTAGTTTCTCCCTAAAGTTACATGACCAAGATGCCCATGCTCACACACTCATAGTGTGTGTATTACTAGCATGATAAATCATATCAGTAATCTACATGTTCATACAGGTACATTGGGAATGAAGGGTTTGAGGCATGACTTTATTTATTTATTTTTGTTTGTTTTTACCTAGTATGTGATAAGTTAAGGAATGATGCCTGGTTTATCTGCCAAAAAGTATCTGTGACTTAATGCCCTTGTTTGAACAAGAGTTAATCAAAACGTAATGCAAGATAGATTCCTTTAAATCATTAAATTAGAGTATGTTTAGATTCATGGAATGTTTTTGGTGTATTCAATCTACCTATATGCATTGATTTTAAGTATATGATACTCCAGTCAATCTTCTGAAATCTAGGTAACTTGTATTAATTTTTTCAAAGATAGTTATACTTCAGTAAGTGAAAGCAATTTCTATGGTCATCAAAAGGCACCTACCGGGTATATGTATGTTACACAAAATCATAATGCCTTCATGTGATTTTCATTTTCCATCCTTATTATTTTACAATACATCATGAAAATTTATCTCAGCCTTCCATTGTATTATTATGACTTAAAACTTAATTTGATTTCATTTAAGTATTGTTTTTGTTGTAATGTGTATGTGTGTGTGTCTTTCATGCCTGTTTGTTTTTCATGAGCCTGTATTATAGCATCGTCATTGCTTCTAGCCCCATAGCAATTTGGTATTACATAGCGTAATTCATTTCATTTGTAAACATTTTGTTTACCTCTCTGTTGGTAGACAATTAGTTTTTCTATTTTAATATTAGTAAACAATGTATGTGATCGGTAGTGATGGAGGAGGTGTTGCACTTGCAGTCACGTTCATCCTCCGAGTGGATTTGAATTGTTATCATGGTACTTCTTCTTTTGATTGTGAGGCTGAACTTAATAACTTTAAAAAGTGTGTACAATTGTATTACATGTAGGTATCACATTTTCTATGCAAGGCATATGACTGTATTACTAGTAATGAATTCAAGGTTGTGTTACTGATTTGTTATGACTACTGAATACATTTTTTTAGTATGAACAGATAGTAACTGTGTGTGAATTACTTATGTTTACATGCTGTTTTAATGATATTTTGATGAGTTTAATTACCGGCAGACCTGATTACCGATGTACTTAAGGTTAAAGCATTGGATCTTGTACAACTGATTATGAGACATAAAGTTTAAGGTCAGCTTAGGAACCTTTGCAAAGCTATAGTTGCTGCAAAGTGTTTATTTTCAAAGTGTACTTCTGGGGTGCACTGCAATGTAAACTAATGCAATCAATTTGGATTATTACTGATCAACCATTTTGATACATCAGTTGTGACACGAACCTAACAAACTTATTGTCTGTAGTAGTTACTAGTACTGCTTCAACTCATTCAAGACAATGGCTGATATTATGAGCCTTTCATCTTCAAATTGGCGAAATGTTGGTAACACTGGTGGGAGTTATTTTTAATGATTTTTTTTTTCTAATAAGTTATATACATGATATGGGAAGGAATATTCATGAGCATTTACAAGTTTGTTAAGGTTCTTTTTTTTTTCAATTTCATTTTAATCTATAATTGTTTTTCTTCTGTTCATTTTTGATAGCTATTTTGAAATTATCAGCATATCAGAATTTTAGTGCTTACCTGTATTTGCCTCCTTTAAAATTCCTTGTTTCTAGCGCTACACTGCATCGCAACAAAAATCAGCAAAGTGTTTGTAGAATCTTGTTTGCGTTTTTTTTTCTGCTAATGCATCCCCCCCCCCCCTTCTCCAGTACGCCAGTGAATGCATCTTTTTGATATACATACTTTGTCAGTGCAGGGAATGTGAAGTGTATTATTGAATGGGTTAAGAAATTGATTTCAAGCAGAGTGATCCATTATATTCAATGTTAAGTCATGGGAATTGTTTTATTCAGAGAGATGTGCATGGTGAATATATGATTGTACAGTCTACCTGTGAAAATAAAGTATGCATGTACTTATATATTCTAAGATTTAGAGAATGATCAATGTTAAATGCCCACTTGATTATATTGAAAGATTGTAATCTATGTGTGTAGTTAATTATATAAACACTACATGTATGTTTCATGATATTAACTTTTTTCTTAAAATGACTTATTTTGGGCATTAAGCTCAACTAGTGGAGTGTGGAGTACTACTTGTTTAAGCTAGCGTTGATATTCAGCCAAAGAAGAATTTGTTGTTGATTTTAAATATCGGGTGCAAGTTGGGTGCTATTGTCGTATTTTTGAAATGTATCCATTTAGCAGAAGTGCATCAACGTGGCATGATGATGGGGATCTGCACAAGCTTGGTCGGTACGATGTCATATGGGTGCCATGATTTCACCAGGAACAGGGGCGTAGATAGCTGGGGGAGGGGAGGGGATGCATCCCCCACCTTTTGAAGTGGATGTATATATGTGTGTATATAAATATGTATCGATGGGGGAATCGTCCCGTCCCCCCCCCCCCCCCCCCCCCCCCCCCCCCCGGTATGAGGGACCTGTCTATGCTAATGGCTAATGGCCAGGAAACTGGTATCTCATATTGTAATATCTACCTTCCGGTTTCTTATGAGTGAAGAAATATTTTTATCTTTCTTAGCAGTGGCATAATGAGCAAAAACTTTGGAGGACAGAAAAGAATAAATTACAAAAGAGTGAGGAAAAGAGTGAGGAAAATCATGTCATTTCAGCAACATTTGTAAATCAGTGGTATCAAATTAGAAATAAACCATGTTTTAATTGTATTGAGGGGGCAACTGCCCCAAGCCCCCACCCCCCCCCCCCCCTCTCCCCATCAGTATGCCAGTGCTTCTTAGGAGTCCATGATATGATATACAAAACTACAGATACCACCGGCAGCCCCAATGTGAAGTGACTGCTGTTTGAATTTTCTTGTTTATTTTATTTTATTTATTTTATTTATTTCACTTCCTCTCTCCTTTTCTCCTTTTTCTTTTTCATTTTATAGTTCAATAAGCACAGAAATTGAGACTAAGGTATCTCTTTTCCCTAGACTTGTGCCCCCTACAAAATAATGGATCCACCCTGCTTTCCTTCCCCACCTCCTTCTTAGAGCAGTGCCAGTAATAGGTGATTCTTCACACAGTTTGTATAGAAGTAAAACTGCACAAGTGTGCTGATAATTTTTGACAAGGGAACAGCAGTCTCTACGTTGAAATTCTGTAAGTGTTTATGTAACTCGTAATTGTACGAAGAATTATTGCGTTTTTTAGTTGATTCTGTTAGGAGACTTGGGGAAAATCCTCTTTACTAGAGGTATAAATGGAACAGAAAATCATGAATATTGATTCAAACACTACTTTATGTGAAGACATTAACTTGTGAATCGCATTCTTTTCAAATTTATTTTTTGTTTTGTTTATAGTAAGATTTTATTTTATTTATTGATATTTCTCCAGGGTAGCCCATTCACCAAAGTTGATCTTCATGGGGCCCTGGATAAAAGCAATACAACTACCTGTATATACAATTAAAAGAAAATTGGAATAGTGTAGAATTAGCTATTGTAATGTTGTAATAGGAAAGATAAAGATAAACAAATTCTAAAACAAAAACAGTAAAAACCTTTTAAGGAAAATTTTTGAGTTGATAATGTGAGTTTGGGGGGGTTGGTTGTTTTTTGGGGTTTTTTTAGTGGGAGTCTGTTTTGTTATTAATAGTAAACTATCGAAATGTATTAATGCAGTACATACATGTATATTTGTCGCCATTCTTTACAGTGGGGATTTTTTTTTTTTTTTTTTTGTACTTCATACTATATGAAATGCATATATTGTAATGTTATGTACATGAAAAGTATATTATTACATGGTACTTCGAGGTGTCGAGATATTGCTCTTATGTAAATTTGTTCATGTTTGTTTCTCTTTACGATAATGTTATTTTGATTGCTGATGATATAGATATGAAATAGAGAAAGAGGGAAAGAGAGAGAAAGTGGAGAAAAAGCGGTTTAGGTATGAAATGCGGTTGACGTTAAAGGAAACCAAAACCCTCGAGTCAAGTAGTTATTAAATCAAAGCTAAGACAGAAGAAACAGATCGGCGAAAAGTTGAACAAAATCGGACACGGAATAAGAAAATTATCGCTGTATTAGATTTTCCTTTTGACACTACACTACCGTATAGCTGTTGGTGATAGTGGAAAACTCTCAGTATGTTTTGTACAGCACAGGATTTCGCATATTCTTTATTTTCTTGAAGAACTCATGTTTTCATTGTCCTCGTCCCAAATATGTTGTGGAGAAAACACTGCTACATTATATATCTTGAGTTTAGCTTAAGAAAATGTGCAAGTCTTAAGCAAAATAAAAATGTCTAATTATGTGTGTACAAAAATATGAAGTCCACAGAATGATGTCATCAATAGCTATGGTAGTGGAAAAAAATGTCATATAGAAATGTTCATTTAGCAATAACTTTTATTCCGTGTCTGATTTCGTTCATATTTTTGCTGATCTGTTTCATTCCATCTAGCTTTGATTTAAAATACTTGACTTGAGGGTTTTAGTTTCCTTGAATAGCACTGATAAAATGATAAACATGGTGAAGATGATGATGATGACAGAAGCCGCGGAGCGTTTTTGAAAGTGGGGGGCTGCACGTACAAACCAGAAAAATCATTTCCGCGTTATTGTACAGTGACCAACGTGTCTACTCAAAAAGTGGGGGGCTGCAGCCCCCCCCCCCCCTCCCCCGGTTCCGTGGCCCCTGGATGATGATGGTGATGATGATGATGATGATGATGATGAAGAAGAAAGATGGCGTTGGTGGTAACGATGATGAAGAGAAGAAGAAGAGAAAATTACAAATTCTGCTCTCAAATGATTTTTAATTTCCTAATTCATTGTGGCGTGATAATAGCATAGTTTATTGGCAGAGTTTTACTCTTGGATTTCAATTTTGCTTGTTTCATTCAGAATTAAATAAGGGCAGTTGTAACCAGTCGACCACTAATGAGTATTAAAAGTGCAGTTTGGGCGCGGTGTATTCATCATGATGATTAAGTGGAATTTAAGAAGTACACTTTTGGGGTCACATTACAGCAATATATCAAATATCGTTAACATTAACGCATAATGCTCTAATTAACAGAGTATGGCACGTCCATATTTGACAGAGAGAGAGAGAGAGAGAGAGAGGGAGGGGACCTTTGAAGGACACAGGAAAAATCAAATTTCTCTTTTACTGTTCTACAGTATATCAAAGAATCTTTGCAGTAGGGAAAATCACATTTCAGGCACCAAAGTTGCGTCAAAATGGAGAGAGCTGAAATTTTAGGTCCATGGTCAAACCTTATAGAGAAGTTGAGAGCAAAACATGAAGATAATTGAAAATAGTCACTTCAAGGTCGACTGAAGAAAAAAATCCAAAGGGATTGGGAAGTATTCTGCACTGTAGTGAAAAATATACCTAAAATACTAACTTTGAATCCTCAGTTTTAGTTATAAGTGTTGAGCTTATATTCAGCTGAGTCACTGTTTAGAGTTGTTTAGGTAAGGAGACATGCACGGTTAGGATCATGAACTACCTAGCAAATACATACTAGGCATCGTAAATCTCAATTGCTGTTCCAGTATATCAAGAGAGATAAAAAGTGTGGGCTATAGCGCTAGCAGTTAGCTAAAATATTCACGCATAGTTCTGGAAAATTCGAATATAGGGTGCAATATTTATGAAATTATGTGAAAGGAAACGCGGGATTTTTTTGTTGAAACAATGTGATGTGACTTTTCAAAAACTGGCAGGCCGTTGTATAATGAAATGAAATCAAATTACGACATTGTAACTTAGTCGGGTGGATTTCTTCCTCATGCTTTGCGTTTCATTTCAAAGTAGACGGAATGGGTAAAGCAATAATCGAATCGTTGCCCATTATAGTGAGATAATCTTAACTCACTTTTGGACTCATTCAAAAATCATTATCAATATCTATCATATCTATCATATCTATAGATGGCTAGATTAAAGAGCGTACTATCTTTCGAGAGCTAGATAGAAATCAAATCAGTATCAGGAGAATAAAAAATAACACATCTAATTCTCGGCAGACCACGGTTAAATAGGTGTGGTACACACACTTATTTTCGGAGAAAGGGCGATTAATATACAGGATTCATATTTCATTTGGGATACACGAGCATTAAAACCCGATTTTAGGGACCAAAATCGAGGTTAATGGTTTGATATCAATTCTCACCAGGCCTACCACAAAATCTGCCGTTAAATGGTTTCTACTTAATGATCGAGATTATTAGAACTTTGATTAAAATATATGAATTCTCTAATCATTCAATTCTCTCCGACATTCACATTCCCTTTGGACATGTTGAACAGACCTCCATCCCAAGGACTTGGTATGTGGTTTCGTGTTTCTTTTTCTTCTTCTTCTTCTTCTTCTTCTTCTTCTTCTTCTTCTTCTTCTTCTTCTTCTTCTTCTTCTTCTTATTCTTTCTTTCTTTTATTTTTTCTTCTTCCGTATTGTACTTGATAAGCAGAGTTCTCCTTTCTTCCCCACCCATCTTTCCCTTCTCCTCCTCTCTCTACTCCTTATTCTTCTCCTCCGACTCCAGATATCCCTTTCACCCCTTTACTTGATTTGCAATTATATCAGTCACCCCTCTATAAAGCAAATGGAATTGTATGTTTTGTTTTGTTTTTCATTAAAAAGTGAAATTGACACTAAATATTGTTTTTTTTTAATGTCAGCATACCCTTATGAATCTTAGAAACTGGAATTTTGTCAAAAAGTATCTTCAGATTTTGTTTCATTTTAGATGTTATTTCCTTGTCGGATAGGATGTTACTTCTCATTATCGAGCAAACACGCTTCCATATTTTGTATCACGTGATGGTGATACGTATAACTAACTATAAGGGCATAATCAGATCTTTTCAGTAAGCTTCCTTGAGGAGAGACAAATTATGCAGCTATTGAAATCCCAAACTTTTATGTACGAAATATCGGGATTTTTGTTGTAACAAGGCATGATTTGTACTCCCCCTCCCCTTCTCCCCCCCCCCCCCCCCCCCCCTTGTAGAAAAATCAACCATGTTCAAGATTGTGAAGAAAAAAATCAAAAAGGGAGAGACCGGGAGACAGAGAAAGTGTAAGTGCATGTATATATGAATTTACCACAGTGCGTCCGAGAAAAAACGAAACCCTACACAAAGATTTGCTGCGACCGAACTATGTGCTCTATGACAATTATGACAATAGTTACCGTATTCATTTCCATTAATTTCAGGCATACTCTCAGCTTCCTTGATGGCATTAATCCATACACGCTTCACTGAGCAACTGTAGAGATTATAGTTTATGACTGTTCTCAACATGCTCGGATACGAATACAACAAGGGAACACCGTCACATCAAGGAATAACGAGGCTTTAGGCTCATAACTCCTTTTCCTGACTCATTAATTTATTTATATAAAAAGAGCTTTTAAACACTACAGAATAAACTAGAATGTCACGTACGACCTTCTCGAAGTGCCCAAAATAGCATACCCATCCTTCTATGACCCGTTCATAGTGAAGAACATTGATTTCCGCTGGAGAAGAGGAAAAGGGTGGAGGGGGATTAAACTCTTTATGAAGGGAGTACCCCTTCCCCTGTCTTCAGCCCACGTTGGATCAACAATTCGCACACCTATGGGGAAATGTCTCATCGCAATGCACCTTGCATACATTTTGATCTAATAAGAATTTTGTCTTGTTTTCAAACCGCTGATCTGATGATACTCTGTACATGGATTTGTTGTTTGATACGTATCGAATTGCCTCCTTGCTCATTAAGAAATGGTTTAAAATACAAATTACCCTACTAGTGGTTTTTCTGTTTCTTTTGTACCTTTTGCTGCACTTGATTTGAAATTTGATATTTTAATGTATATTTTGCAAACATTTTGGATTCTTTGGATGCCTCCACATCCAAAACGAGCTTCCATGTCCGGGTGTTTGGTCTTTAGTCGGAAAATTGGTCATGATCAGTGGTGTAGCATTGCCCTCGAATGGGAAGTGATATTTTCGTTACTTTTTTTTTTTTTTTTGGGGGGGGGGGTTCACGTGAAGGCATATAGGATTTCGTTACCTGTCTCTCCGACTTTTCCTGATTCTCCAGTCAACATCCTCTCTTTCATTACTACCCCCCCCCCCTCTCTCTCTATCTCTCTCTCCTCTCTCTCTCTCTCCTCTCTCTCTCTCTCTTAATCTCATCTCCATTTTCCTTTCTTTCTCTTTATTTTACTCTTGCTTCTGCCCAATCTTGATACCAGTGTTTTCGAACGAAAGGGGATTTTGTTTAATGAATTTGCATGAACCCACCTTGTGTATTTCTGTATTCTATTTCCTAGGCCTAACACTGGAATATATTATATTACTTCTATCTCCTAGGCCTAACACTGGAATATATTATGCAAATTTCTTTTCAGGCCTCCTCCACTTACAGATCTCTTATAGTATCTCGGATTTTTTTCATTTTATACAATATGTAGATTTACACTTTTAAAACTGAAACTGAAGCTTACTGATGTCAGCGTATGATTCTCTACGTCCCCTGTCCTGTGCCTCATACACCCCACAATGTCATCACGACAATAAGGATCTGAGGTGAATGACTCTACGAGAGGATATTGTTTACCTTCGTCGAGTAACTGCAAGGAAGGAAATTCCATGATACCAGTAAATACTTGGATTGGAAAGAATTATGAGTCTTGTTTGCATGGTCCATAAACTGCCATAATGCTTATGGATTATGTGACAATCAACAAGTCAGAGGCAGCTATTAATTCTCTTAAGTTTGAGGGTTAGGACAGATTTGCCGTCAAGTTAAGCCGAAATTTTTGTAACCAGAAATTTTTAAAAGAGATTAAGAAACTCATCATCAGTTTGGAGAATATGACGACTTGAAAATAAAAATAATTAACAAATACGCCGACAGAAATTTTGAATGAAGAAGTATGAAGGCGTGAAGGGGAGTGTCAACCGCCCCCGCCCCCCCCCCCCATCACTCTCTGGCAGTGCCTTGTCATATACAGCAATAGCGTGGTTTTCATGACTTCGTTTGGTGTCGATGTTTGGTTGTTACAACAGGACATTACATGCTATGAAGTGGTTTTGGCATTCACGCTTTTCACATCCCCAAGGCGTCCCTTGTAACAGTTGACATTATTGTCATGAAGTTGCTCAACTATTTCTAGATATAAAGTTGACGATATTAATTTCGATGTTTTTTCATGCTTTCAATTAAAAAGCAACTACGAATAGCTGATTCATATCAGCCCTATAGGCTATATTGAACATCGGAAACCATGAACTCATTGAATAAAGAATCTTCCTGGGTGGTAAATAGCTAAAGGAAAAGGGATAATGAGAGATAACTTATTTTGTATATATTTTATTAATAAATTGTACTTCAATTTTATACAAAACAATCACAAACATAGCAAATTGTACAAGTACATAATCAAATCTTGTATACGTCTCCAGTAACCCCATGAACAATAATAAATACTATAGCCTACTTCAAGCAATCGATACGTAACTCAGTATGGAATAAGCAAAGAATAAATACATGCAACTTGAACAAGAGACACACCAAAAAAAATCGATTGAAAACATTTAAAACAGACAAATTCGTAAATCATTATTTAATCAAGATGAGATATACTTAAAGTTAACCTATTACCTGGTAAACTGTCTCTGCAAAACTAGACCTATACAGGCTGAAATGAAACTTCAAAGAATACAAATTAGCGGCAAGAAACCATATACATCAGGTGCATGGATGGTTAAACCAAGGGATAATAACAGGGCTGATAGTGCTTTAAGTTATTACTCACGACAGGAATTAGCATCCGTGTATTCAACCTAATTGATCTAATTAGTCGGTAGTTTAAAAGCAATAATAGGTACCTTGATGGACTGATAATAGAGGTTAGGTAGATTAAAATTGCATTTAAAACGCCTAAATATCCTCTAACAAAAACAGCTAAATCCATCATCAATTCATATTTAAACCATCTCCCTTCTTAGCACGGGAAGACTGAGTATGTCTACTATAGGTCTGGAAACCTGAAACACAAGAGACATGTGACTTTACTACACTTCCTGCAAGACAATGTGTGTCGAAGGGTTTCATTTACCCTTTCTTTTAAACGAAACTACTGTCATCATGAATCTAGCAAAATTTAGTTTCATGTATTTGAAAAACAATAGATGATTATTCCTGCAGCAGTATTTGGAAAAGTAACTGCCCGGTACCAAACAGATATAGGCTACATATAGGTAATGTAATACTTTTCTGATGTGTGTAAAACATAAGAGTACATGAAATTGAACTTGAAATTGAAAAGACAGAGAGATAGCTAGTGTGCGTGCGTGTTCGTGTGTGCATTTGTTTCAGTTAGAGAAAGAGGGGGAGAGAGAGGGGAAGGACTAGGAGTAAAAGGTAAAATGTATAATTTCGATACTCATCGTAAAAAGAAAAGAAAACAAAACAAAACAAAAAAACAAGATGTATTGCACATTTTTGTTTTCGATATCATTTAGTTTTCAGTCAGTGTTTTCCGTCTGGAACACACCATGCTGAAATAAGGGCTTTCCAGAGTTCAAGAATAAAAAACCTGAAAATAATTTGTGGAAGTTCGAAAACACATTTCGTGAAACCTTCGTCTCAAAGAGAAATCCTGTTGGAACTCTATCAAATCAACTAAACGCCCTCGCAAGTTCCCACTACCCTGGATTGAAAGCAAGATGACCGTAAAGATTTGGAGAGGAACTACCCTTTAGAAATTGGCAACCGACTCATCAGTCGTCTGTCCTGGTTGATGTTTCACAGATATACAGTTTCCAGATTTGATGTCAATTAGTTGATCTCTCTTTTCAAGCCGTTATCACTCATTTTCAATTACACGCCATTATTCATACACGTTGATATTTTCTTTTTGCCCTTCTATACCCTTTTCTCCGAGGGGAGTGCGTTTCCGTCTCTGATTCACAGACTGCGGAATAAGGCCTCAAAAGGTTCTTTCAAGTAGCAAAAATAAGTGCATAAACGTCTTTCTTGGCTCAATAAATAAACAATGTCATAAATGTCAATGATCAGTTATCATACAAATAAAACCGCTAAATTGTCCTTCTCATACATACTATTTTCCTTATTGTCTTCTTCTAATCCGTCGACTTGAACCGTTTGATTGACGTATGCGCCTCTTCCAATAATTTCGTCACTCGTTGTCTGCTCATCGCTCGCGTCTTCTGCGTACCCGCTCGCTTCGAAGCTCTGTTGCTCATACGCTAGCTGCGCGTTGTCCACCCCAGACTCGTTCTCCGAAAGGTTGACTATGGACGACTCCACTGAGTTCCCTTGTGACGTATCCGCTGACGATCCTCCGTCGCGATTGGTCGTCGACCGCGGCGTCTTTCCTGTTCTCGCGCAGAAGCAGATGAACCACGGTAAGAAGACGAGCATGGCTAAGAAACCGATGATTACGAGGCTGACAGAGACCCAGAGCTCGCTCGAACCACGCATCGTGGGATCACGTCGGACTTTGACCAGGTATTCGGCGAGGAGGTAGATACCGACTGATAAGACACCGATCAAGAGGAGTAGGATAGTGATTGCCGAGGCTACCGTGTTCTCTTCGGAAGACTGAAGGAAAGACAAGCGAGAAAGCGGAAATAAAAGATTAAGAGAAATGCATTTAAAATATTCCCCCGAAACATTCTGCGTATGATCATCTTACTTCACAGCAATACTGATCAAAAGGTTATCAAGCTCTAAAAATTAAGAGCCAATTTGCGTTCTTTTTCTTTAACCTTTTCCCCGTAACTATGTTCCTAAACCACAACGCCATACATTTGATCAATATTTGTATTGTGTATCATGATGGGGTTACTCTTTTCAGTTGACTATGTTTTTGGTATACTGTCTGTATTGATACAAAGTAGTTCCAGTCGAGTTTGTGCTTTTAAGATTATTAAAACCGTTAATATAGTATAGGAAAGTTCGGGGAGGGCCAGCTCGCAAACGTTTCGACCACATGAGAAATAAAATTACAGCTATTCTTTTCACCTCTTTACGGGTGTGGCAATGTCGATTTTAACCACGAGAGGTATTCGTTGTGTAAAATAAACCATGACTCTACATTCTTTTTTCTTTTCCCTAACATACAGCTAGCACTGCCAGATAATTATGTCAGCGATCAAAATAAAGATAAAAACTGTCTGCAGCTTGCCAAACTGTCAAATCACGCAAGATCACAAATCAAATCATATTTTCAGTTGGATCGCATTTATCGTCCTTTCCAAAAGTACAAATACCCCTCCGATTGAGTCTTTTATCTTTTTCTTAAAGAAGAGGAAAAGGAAAAATATCTCCAAGGTAATTCTGAATCACAGCTTCCGTACTTTTTATTCTGGGAAGCCAAGAAACTTTCAAGTCGACCCTAGATGCTGTCATTATTCGGTCTAAACCTACTTCCGTCCGCACTTGCTTGAGCTTCTTGGCCGTTTCTGAGCCCTTAATCATCTGTCAAAGAAGCACTTCTCACAAGGATTTGTCGCATTCAACATCAACAATGACTACTTTCAATTTAAGACGAAAAATAAAGGATTTTTTTTAGCTCAAACCTAAACATTGTCATTGTCTTTAATTTGGATTGTCACGGAACAATAACTTTAACCTATCACGAGATATTTCCGCTTTGTATTAAATCTAAAGTAATTTCTGAAATTCATCCCTGAATCGCCACTTTGCATTAAGTGAATCATCAATCAACATTTTTTCCAAGTATTTGTGACAAAAATCATCATTACTGCTTCCAGAAGAATGCCAAGTTATACGATTGCTACTAGAGAGAGAGAGAGAGGGGGGGGGAAAAAGTTCACTGATATTGTTATTCTTCTGTCATACTCAAAGTATAGAAATCCGCAGAGCTATGAAGAATAGTATTAATTCTGTGTCAAATTTACAATTAACGCCTTCCTCTCTTTTAAAAAAATTATACTATTTACATTTCTTCTATTTCATTTCGGGTTTTTTTTTTCCAACATATAAATTAATGTGAACTCATACAATTTATATACTTGCTACGACTCGTATACGTCAGTTGCGAAAGTATAAAGATACATCGAAAAAATAACAAAATATAAAAACACATAAAATCTGGTATAAGACATAATAAGGAAACCAACAAAGGTGAAAAAAACAAGAACAAAACTTGCTGCACAAAATGAGAAAGAAAAGAAGAGGAAGAGAGAAAGGGAGGGAGGGAGAGAGAGAGAGAGAGAGAGAGAGAGAGCACGATATGAAAGTAAGCGTGTTGCAACGCGAGTGGCCACAATAGCTACAGAGAGGGCAGGATAATACGGTGGGGGAAATAAAAAGATTCATTGATTTGTTTTGTAAGACTGTAGCAAAAACAATTTTAATTTCCTCTTGAATTAATTAAGAGAGGGGGCAAGTTGGATATCATTATGAAGAGAGTTCCAAAATTTGGGGCCGGTACACATGAAAGCTCCACGTATGGTTGGAGAAATAAGCATGAAATTAATCAAGCCCGAATGCGTCTGAGAATAGCACCGAAAATGGAAATGAGAAATTGAGCCAATTCATGAGACATCACATGACACATGAGTAGCATCCGGTCATGATGGGTAAAACCATGCGAAAGTGTTCTAAACTTAGCAAAACAGTTCTTTTCAGAAAGTAACACGATCAATGAAATGCTTTGTCAAGGTTTCGCTTGTAAGCTTCTCCTATCCCCCACCCCCCCCCCCCCAAGAAAAATCCCCGAATAACACGTTATTTCACTTTCTGTGTAAAATGAAAAATTTTCGCAAAATTGATATATCAAATAGATGGCACTTTAAACACTTTTAAATGAGAACTTCGAACTCTTCATATTAAGTAGGATATTCAGACAGTGTCCGAAATTTATTTTTCC
>CM057151.1:8748823-8969783 GCA_029962745.1 Echinometra lucunter
TACTTTTCAATTTTGGTTGATAGTTCCAATTCTACTTAAGTTAGGCAGTTGAACCTAGTTTTCACGAGAAAATTTGTCAGCTAACTTTTCTGGGGCGGGGAATTTGTCCCCAAAACCCCTTCCCCCTCAAGAAAAACAAACTGCTGACGCCCCTACCCATGTCTACCTGTATGCTTTCCATGGCCATGACGTTTTTCGAATCGTTTCCCGATGATGAGAATACAATGGATAAAGGGATTTCAACTCTCAGTTCTGCAGGGGAAAGTGACACTGCAGGAAAGACGCCAGGTCTCAAGAACAAATGGGTGTGATCAACAGCTGCTGTGTCAGTGGACTGAGAAAAAACAGACTCATTTTCCTTCTTTTTTTAGTCTTTCTAAAGAATAATCTTCATATTATTGTTCTTTTCTGAGGCTATACTGGCATGACTATGCTGACACTCATACCATAGTCCAGTACCTCGAAACTGTCGCGGTTTGGAGTTCTTTTTCTTCTTCTTCTTCTTCTTCTTCCCTTTTTTTTTTTTTTTTTGGGGGGGGGGGGGTAATTACGAAACGCTTTGTGGTTTTAATGTCTGGGTTTTTTTTTTTTTTTAAGAATGTTAGGTCCAATTTATTCTAAGGTGTAACATAATCTTTTTCTGCACGTTATCGCACTTTTTGCTGGTAAGTTAGTGTTCCGGGGGAGACAAATATCCTTTCAGGCACCAGCTAATGTTCGTTTCCATGGCAACAGTGAAAATTCAACTGCTCTTTGGGGGAAATTAAGGGATATAAAGTTTTTTGACGTCTAGATGTCTGCTCATGTGTGCCCTTATTATTTATACAAGGTCTACAAATGAAAGTGTTTAAAAAATTTTATCTTAACTGTTTTCTTGTCTAAACTTCATGTCTAGGTGATACAATATCTTTTATCAAAACCTTGGCCAATGTTCAAAATTAATGTAATAGTTTAAATAACTTCGAACTTGAATGCCTCTTTCTCAGGGAGATCTTTGGCCTGAAAAAATAAAGACACTCCCACTTGAAACGACATATTTCCTTCATTAAAATTTACATCAAGGACATGGGAGTTAGTGCACTTTGTGCTTACCGTCATTTTGAACTTGACGTATTTCTTCTGATAGGACTTGTGACAAATCTCGCAAGTGGAAGCCCCTTTTAACCTGGTCCATTTCTGCAGGCACTGCTTGTGGATATACTGCGCTGAGCCCGTGCACCCGCATGGCGTGATGAGCTTCTTATTACCTGCGGAAGATTGATATGAGGTCACAATATGCATTATTAATCCAGGATTAACCCGGTTGACAAGATTTACACGCCCTATAAGATCATTGGCATGTTTCTCTAAACACGATAATCTCTGCAATACAGAGGAGACATAGGAAGGGTGTTATAGAGGGAAAGAGAAGAAAGGTGATAATAATCCCTCTGTATGTGAAGAGAGAGGCAAGCGGGAGAGGTCGCGAAAGGGAAAAACATAAAGAAGACAAGGAAAGAGAGGGAGATCTTACTTAGAAAGGGAAGGTTAGGGACATCAGAGAGAGGGAGAGAGAGAGAGAGAGAGGGAGATAGAGAGGGAGAGAGAGGTAGAGGGACGGGGAAAAGGTGGATTTTAATATGTTATATATATATATTCCCCTCCCTTTTTCAAAGAAGTCGCATTAAAATAGGTTTTGAGACGAAATACAATGTACCATTACTACATCAAATGGATAATTTATTAGGTTGTCCCACTCATTAACTTTGCCGGCCGACGAATAAATGTCACTTTCTACGACTCAAGTGAAGGGTCAGCTGACATAATTACTGTTGTACCCTAAACATTAACGTAAGAGAAACTTTTTTATATACATAGTTCGGACGATTTAATTAGTCTCAATTTAACGAGCATCCGCTCATAAATGCCTCCTTGGTTAACCAACAACTTATTCAATCTTTATAATTAGACTACCTTTCTTAAGGAACAACCAGGATAAAGTCTTCATGTGTGACACGATCAAACTTTACATCTTCCGGATTGCTCCTCGTACAAATCACTTAATGCACTACAAACTATACTAGTGGTAATGAAGAGTAGAAAACATCACTAGCAAGTTTACAACATAACATGACACTTTTTGTTATTTTTTTCATGCACATTGATTAACCACATAATTATGACGACAGAATCGTAAATAATTTTGCATTATGAGACTCAAAAGAAATCATAACAAACAGCAAAACTGATTTAAGCTTCGAAATTGCAATTAATAATTTCAGAAATTGAGCGACGCAGCTATGAAAAACAAACGATCACCATGGACACAGGCCTACACATTAAATTATTTTGAAAGTTAATGAGCAACGTGTACTTATTTTGTTGATAAATAATTCTTACCCGAAACATCAGTGACATCATGGCATATTCTGCAAACGGGTCCGTCAAAGGAGTATGCGGAAAAAGTGGGCGATTTTGGCTCAGCTTCAGGCGACTTGGCGCCAGCATTAGGCGAGTTTCCACTCCCCGAGATGGAATACACCGGTAGGCGGCTTGTGTTATCGTGAAGATTTGTTGGCGGCATCATGCGGTTTGCCTGGCGATAAAAGAGAAGAATTTTTCAATAATGTTCAAAATTTTTCCCAGCTGACAGAAAATGCCACCGTCCTTTGTAGAGTGGGAACATTGAGCAGAATGAGCTGGTTACTAGTTTTACTTGTACTTTATACGCATCTGCAATGTTGTGATCACGTGACCACTTAAAGACGGAAAATCCTGCCTGAAAAGGTTCACAATGAATAGCCAAATGCACTAACTTCCTCTTCGGATATCAGTCACATCAAATAACAATGAGCACCATTTATAGCACTTCCCTCAACGTTTAGATTAAACAAAGGCTTATCACACGATCTTAGAATTAAAATAATTGTCATTTCCATAAGCACTTTACTATTTGGAATCTCCCAAAGTGTACTCAGCTTTCTCATCATCGAACTCGTAATGTTTGCTCAAGTCGATTCCCAACTGACCATGCGCTTACCTGGGGCACATGTTCAACTCATGATGAGGCGTGTGCCTTATGTTTGGCCAAAACGAACTCAACGTACGACCAAATTTATCACTCTTAAAACATGCCATTTCATCCAGTTTACACTTCTTATCATAATTATGTTATCTTATAAGGCAGAAACATCTAAACTGGTACGTGTAATGTTTTTATTTCCCCCCCCCCCCCCACTCTTTCCATGCTGGCTCCCATACATTGCGAGCTATAAGGGAACAATAATTATGAACAAAACTACAAATAAATACATTTATCTGCAAATAATTATATTTTAAAAAGACATAACATGGTTATTTATTCATCTGTTCATTCGTCTTTGCATTGTCCGGCTTTCCTTCTTTAAATCAACTTGAGCTTTCAGTCTGGATGGCCCCAATTAAGGGAAAAAAGACAACTGAAAAAGCTGACGACCTTTTCTTTTTTATTTTTTATTTAGCTTCATTGCTTGTCAGCGAATTTTGGGGCGAGAAGGGAAACCTGAAAAAGCCGAGACAACTTTTCTTTTTTCCTTGTCACCGAATTTCAGCCCAAGCGTCCCCCCCCCCCCCCCCAATACAAATTTTATAATTGCATATACCCTGATTTGGGCATAATTAAGTAGGTCTAAGGCTGTGCGAGTTTATCAAAGCTATTTGCTTGTTCGTTTTGTGGAAAGATGTTTAGCAATCAAACGTGATCATAAATGTCTGGGAGGGGGGGGGGGGACTTCATCATCTATATTAGAAAGACTCGGAGCTAAGAACTGACCGACCGCTGTTTTTAACACGAACTATGACGTATATCAGCTCATATTTAACGTTAGGGTCTTTCCCCATAGAGTTAAATCTGGTATGATTATGTAACTCTATGGTCTTTCCCCGAAGTTACTATACTTCAGCGATATCGCTCACGGTAATCTATTTCATTGTTACCTTTTCCGAGAAAAAGAAAAACAAAAACAATCCACATGCCTACTTCATGATTCCCACGACATCAATCTGGGGCAAAAACAAAAAATCATGAGAATGCAATGCAATTTAGCAATCATGGAAATATAATCTTGCAAGCTTATAACTTCCTGTTGCAAACGTTGAACTTTCAAAAAGATGATTATGCATATATTATGTGAATTAAAACACGATGGCTTCTTTTATATTCAAGAGGAAAGATTACTCTTTTTTGCCGTTAAATACTCGATTAAATTATTTTCTGATGAATAGTAATGTTTACTGGTATGACTTGTAAGATGATCCATTCTGAAATTTATGTTGCATCCTTAGTGCACTCTATGGGAAGAATTTTTTCAAGGGAAAATTACCCAAATTTAGAAGTGGTATAGCCAGACGAAGCGAATGTAGAGACAACTTTATCTAATAACATGTCATCAGAATACAGAATCACCAAATAATATATTTATTGAAAAGAAATGGATATTGAAATATTTATTGGTATATTTTTTACCTGGCTGTTAAAAAACCATGCATGCTTGTAGGTAAGCAACCAGAGGACCGACGGCTTTATGTCCCATCCGAGGGACCTGGCAATGAGGATTAATGCCATGTAGTATGATACCAAATGGCATTAGAGCATCGACTCGATTTCGAACCTGGGGTCACCGGATTACAAGACCAGTGCCCTACCAACAAAAAACGTGACCAACTGAGCTTTCGAGCCTCCTTTATGGATGGGTTTTGTCGCCACTGGGTCGTGGCTACAACCATCTATTCATGATAACATTAAGTCCTTCGCGAGGTGATTGCTGTAATTGATTTCGGTTTCATTTTTACAAACAAAGGCAATATGCCGACTCATACATGCCAATAGCAACTTCGAATTTCATGGGATTAAGCTTCGAATTTCATGTGATTATACAGTTAGCATGTAATTGATTCATTCACACAAAAATCCTTACAATTAGTGATAATGCTGCATGCGAGTCTAGACTAATTATTTAATAAGTGCATTAATGAAGTCATCCATAATACAAACGACAAATTTAGTTTTCTTCCAGTACACTTCTTTTACATAGAAAAAAAATAGAATTTAGAAAAGTTATGGGTAAGTTATGGGGAAGTAATTAAGTATCACCAGATTATTCGTTGACAAAATTTATGTACAGGCATTTGATGCAAAACAATTGTATTCACGTGGTTTTCGGAGAGTGATCCGACATCGTTGCTTTTAGAACTGCATTTTGTGGTGGAAATTTTGCGTTCTGACATTTTTGTTAAATAATATGAAAGACTCTATATAAAAATCCATGTTTTCCCCGAATTTCAACTTCTCGATAATCATTTTTCTCTGGCGGCACTATACCCCTGGCTTTACTTCATTAAAGCAAAATCGCTGTGGTTCAAAATTTTTTAGGTTGGGTTTAGGTTTAGGATTGATTAAGGTTGTATTCTCAGGAGCATGCCAAAAGACATATTCCTGCTTGGGTAAGGTTAGAGATGGGTTCAGACTGAAGTAACCTTCGGTTAGTTTAGGACACTGACCGGGAAGCATTTATCAATGAAGCACGAGACAGAGAATCTTTGAAAATATCAGCGGGTCGTTTAATAATTTCTGAGAGTTCCGTTTCGTTTTTTTTTTTTTTTTTTTTTGCAATGGCGCGTTGCGTCATCCAAGGCACGCATGCCTGGATCACGTGACATGAGTACAAAGTAGACCTGCCCGATGCGTGATGCATTTGAAAAGCGTTCGTCAATAAATTCTTTCATAATCATACTGAAGCAACGGTTTAGAAAATGTGACTGACACGCGTATACTCTCTTGACCATAACAAGTGAAAAGGAGGTTCGTGATGAACGATCACGTTTCCTACTAATGATTAACTACACTGCTTGAAAATAACGATTCTTTTTATTTTGATCATCAAAATGATTTTATATATTCTTTATTCAAATATTTGATAAGTCATCATCGGGTCATTGTTGGTCATTGTACTTCCGTGATGTCTGCGTGCGAAAAGCGCGACCGAACATCCGACCCAAACATGCTGAGTAAAAATATTATGCTGCCAGTATGTCGCATGTATCTAAGAAGCTTCACCTGAAAAGATCAATGACATTTGTAATGACGAAAGCAAATTTATGAGAAACGTGTGATTTTTCCCACGTGTACAGGTCTTAATCTTGTACAACTTTAATAGAGCATATCATGACGAATGCAGTTAATGGTCAAGAGAAGACTTGAGATGCAGTTTGATTTTGTCGATTATCATGATCACAGAGATATTCAATATTGGTACCGTGTCCGTGACCAAAGTATGCCCATTCGTATTTTGATTCTGACAGAAAAAAAAAATCAATTGCTCACGAATTTCAGGGGGAATTATGATCTATAGTTTAGAATAGCAAGCTAGAAGTATAGGTCTATAATATTCTGCGAGAAAAGGGAGATAGATCTCTTACACCGATCCCTGGCGAGATCATTCGGTCAACTGCAAGAAGCTACAGCGTAAAAACAGGGAAAAGACGGGTACTTTTGTAGACCATCAATTCTTTGAAACATTAAAGGTTAATAGACGTCTATAAATCGGTCTGTTGACTTGTCTCGTCCCTTTAGATAAACAGCATAAAACGGCAATAAGATCAAAACTTCATTAGGCTCCGTTAGTGATAATGTTAAGCTGTATAATATGCCGTAAATGCGTTTCATTGACATCACAGTTGATCATATAGCGCCTTGGCAGGCAGAGCGTGACTGTTTTTGCAAGGTACACTATTTGGAGAAAAGGAAGAAAGTGCATGGTTGATGAAAAACAGCAAAAAACATAAACAAAGCAAAAACAAGAAAGAGATAAAGAGTTGGGTTTTTTAAATGTTTTTTTTAACAACACATGCACACGTTGGTATCAATATGCATAGATAGAAGATAACTTTATTTGATAGACGATAAAACAGCAATGTAGATAAAATGCCTTGCTCAAGGGCATAAGTGCCGTGCCGGTGATCGAACCCCGCGTCTCCAGTCAAACGCCTTAAACCACTCGACTACGGCACCCCTACTAAAAAATTATCTGTATCTTCCACCGTTAAATGGATTTTTTTCGGGTAAAATAGGCACCTGAAAAAGCCAATCCCCCCCCCCCCCCACTTTTCAAAAATTCGGACTTTACATGTAGATCACTTTTATCAATGTGTTTTTCGACCTATTCATGCGAAGATAATCATTTCTATTCGAAACCGAAACCACTCAACTATACATTAGATGACATCATGAATATACCATGCTATATTGATAGCATTCAGTTTCCATTTCTGCTTTTTGAAAATATTATAATGCTGATCCATTATGATTGATTAGGCCTATAATAGCGTAGCTGCTTGGACTTTGAGAAAAACAAATACATGGAAGGAGGGGAATGTCAAGAGGGATAAAGAATAATCACTTCTTAGTAATTATGTCGCCCGTTCCTTTCTTGACAATACTGGGTCCGTCCCTGGGTATCTGGGTATGTAGTATAATTAATGCAATATTCGTCATGTTACGCAACCCTGCGATACAGCCTACTTGAAATTTCTGCAGGTATCAAAACGTGCGTGCACAAGGAAGAAGGATAAAGTCTCGCAATAACCATGATAACTGAATGGCCTTATGATAATAGGGCTTAGAATAGTATGTAGATCATGCACTGTCACGTGAAAAGTTATCAACAATAATAATATTAATATTAATACATTTATAATTATAGCACATTACGTGAATACTTCAATGCGCTTTACAATGTTACTATTACTACCCCTGATCACTGGATTTCTAGCCCGAACACAAGTGTTCACCATCTCCACTTTTTGGGAGCATTCATACTATTTTGCGCCATTCATAATTATGCGTACATGCAGGGCAATGTCAAAGGCAGTCACATAGGCTTTCGGCAATCCTCACAGGTACCTATTTGCTCCTGGGTGGAAAGTGGCAAATGTAGATTCATTATCTTCTTTCCAAAGGACATTAACGCCGTGGAAAGACTTGAACACGGACCACGAGATCTACATGCAGTCCGGTGACATATCCACTAGACCACGACATCTCTATAACTCCTTGCTATAGGTCGAAACATGTCAAAGAGATTATTCCGGAGGTCAGATGGCAGAAAACGAAGACTCACAATATTCATTCAGTGTTAAATCACAAGCATTTCTATTAAAAGGCAATAAAAACGAAATCAAAAACAAGGGAAAAGGAAAAAAAAAACGTGCTGGCTCCGACTTCAACTTTACAATACAAGTATTATCGGTCAAGATATGTAGGTAATAGGTGTGAATAGTTTCAGTAGAAATATCAACATTAGGGATTACATGCTATTGATCCTTTCAGTCAATATCAGTCATCTGTCCGGAAACAGACTCACTTCCGACTAAAAGAAACAGGTGATATCTGCTACGTCATCCAACTAAAAATGAGGTAAAATAAAAAAAAAAAATACGAAAACTGACCGAAGATCGAACTTTAAGGGAAACGGCGTCGTCATGTTACAGACGTAAATTATATACTTGAAGAATACGATATCATACTCCGCGCAATGCGTGCCAGTAGAAAGGCTATCCATTTTCACAATGGGAGGGGGTGGTATATAAAAATTGTAGTTAAGTGTTAACCCATTCGTGACAGAGGTCCACATTTTGTGGTTTGGCCTAATATCTTTTGATGCAAAGCCCTAAAAATCATACCAAATACATGAGCAAAAGAAAGAGCAAAAAATTCTACACAAACTGTGCCCATTTTGGTTGCGTCAATATTCGTTGTTTGATGCTGAAATTTTTTTAAAGGAAAATAAGCATTAAAATCCTTAAATTGGCAATGTGATAGAAAGTTTAAAATCACCATTTTCCCCTGCAAATTGACAATTTTTTGACTTCTCATCATAATTTCTGTCAATTTATATTCATTTCAGATACATGACGTTTTATAAGAAAAATGTAGCAATAAAATAAAAATGTTGGTGTTGCCAATTGAAGGAATAAAAACTGATTAAATTAGGCTTTAAATAATTCCTGTCACGAATGGGTTAAGTGCACCATGGATGCATGCCGGGTTGAACCTTAATTATTGATAACTTCAATGCCCCTACCACCACGGACCCTACTAAAATGCTTCCACCAAGGACAGTTAGGTCAAATGTTCCAGTGAATGTTTAGGTCTGCATGAGATGGGAATAAATTACGTCATTATTTTGAGATCAGTGCTGCACGGCCATTACTCGTGGAAATCATCATGTAATTACATGACAGGCTCTTGTACCATCACAGATGCCTTAAGATCCACCAGGGAAAGGTCGGGAAAGGGACATATCGTGTAAGAGAGAGAGAAAAAGAGGGGGAGAAAAGAGGGTGAAGGGAAGAAGAGAGAGAGAGAGAGAGAGAGAGAGAGAGAGAGATTGGGAGGTGCGGGGAAGAGAGAGATGCAGAAAGAAAGGAAAGGAAAGGGGAAGATGGAGACAGAGGGAAAGAGAGAAAGAGGGATGGGGTGGGAAGGGAGGATGGCAGAGAGGTGGAGCCATTGTTAATTAAAATTTTAATTTCCGCTATGTAATACGACCTGGTCGTTGCAATGTAAATTAGTTTGGTCCGATACGAGGCCAATGTTACCGTTGCATGATCCGTGAAACCTTGAGCAAACACAAGTCTCTGTCAATGCTGCTGTGTCTGGTAATGTAGGGAAAAACATGCTTGAGAGACTTCAATAACGGAAAGCGAAAGGAAAATTATCCCCAGGCCCCCGGATAAAATGAAAAGAAAATTTAGAAATTTCATCATATAATATGAAATTCCATATGACTCATAATCAAGCAACTTCTGAAAATAATCCCTGCATCAACGTTCTTTTCATAAGGACGTCGTTTCAGAATATCTTGTCATAAAAAATCAGTCACTGGCACTGAGAATCTGGCATGCATTTCTACCTTTTTACGTCTCCATCCCGGTCTCCACTGGCATTATAATTTTACCAAAATGCATACAAACGACAATGGTTTGTTTGTTCAGCTATAATTAGACAATGTGGGTTGAAGTTTGGAGTCGGACCTCCAAGACTGTCTAATTCACGAGGAGTGTTAACAAACAAAGGAAATGTATATTGACCAATATCATAATTCAATGCATTGTCGTCAACCAGTGTACAAACATATGGTATTGATCGTCGTACAAGCTGAATAGCCTGATTTTCCAGGTGACGTCTTGGTCCAATTACGGAAACGGTTAGGTTTCTTTCTAGTTTAAATGTTTACATGGTTTAAGCACAAGGAAAATGATGGTGAAATATCGTGAACTATTCGTTTATTCCAGATTCAAAATGTTCACGAATCCACACCAGTGGTCATAGGTTATCCCCTATGTTATAATTCAATGCATTGTCGTCAACCAGTGTACAAGCATAAGGTATTGATCATCATACAAGCTGAATAGCCTGATTTTTCATGTGACATCTTGGTCACAATTACGGAAACGGTTGGGTTTCTTTCTAGTTTAAAAACAAAGAAAATGATGGTGAAATATCGTGGGCTATTCGTTTTTTCCAGAGATTAAACATGTTCATAAATCCACACCGGTGGTCATGAGTTAGCAGTTCATCCCCTATGCCATGTATGTTTCAAAATGTTGTTTGCGAACCCTCCCCTCTGAAAATAAAGTAAAATAAAATAATTCCTCATCATTCAAAAAGTACTTCAGGTTTATATCACAATTTTCAGTGATATATTCATCACGGGTCAAGTAACGAAAATACATCTTTATTTTCAAGGAACCTTTTTAATGTAAAACTAAAGATGCTTCCTGCATGCATGTTTCGCACAAACTGTGTGTTAGAGTATTCGGAATTGTTTTTAAAAACTATGCATATCTATGTCTCACTATTTTCCATAAGATCGAGTGACACTGGGCCCCCAAGTCATCACCTACAAACACTTGTGAAATATTAACCACGAACGTTATTTCAAGAGAGAAATAATTAATCATGTGACTCAAATTCAATCATACCGACAGTATGTACTGTATATAGCTTTCTGAAAGCTTCATGGTCATGACGCAACGCAATATGACCATGTCGTGGGGATAGAATTTCCAAAACATGAAACACTGGTATACGTTTCGTTAATTGACACCCTGCAAAACAACCGCGTGTGGTTAATGAAATGTTTCAAATGGAAGTAAACAATAATGTCAAGAGTACTTTATCCTCGCATGTTGATACAAAATTCATATTGAACTTTCTTTTTCATTTGTTTGTTTTTTCGTTTCTTTCCAAACAGTATTTTGCTAAACGCCATCAATATGTCATTACTATCTTATCATGCCATTTTTGTTTCTTTTTATCTGACTATCGATCTTCTCCCTAGTTCGCTCGCTTGCTTGTTTCCTGTTGTCTATTTTTCTCATTTTTTATCATTAATGAGTAGAATCTCAGTATGACATTGCGCTGAATTTATGTGCATTTTTTAATGATTGTAAACCACCGACTAGGAAGAAACTTTTTTGTGTTTAATATGTAGGAATTTGTTTCTTTGTGGACATCCTCAGGCTCTATAGCCAGTACTATTTCTTTCCTGTTTCATGTGTCTGTATGCAAGTGTTATCTTTGCCCGAAAATTGAATAATAGTAATAATAATTAATAAATAATTGTCAAAATTAATAGAGCGCATACACACAGTGCAAGGACGCCCATGGCGCTTGCCCAGCAAAACTTCTCTTTAATGGAGGAAGAAGATTTTTTTTTTCTTCAAATAAATACTAAATACTAAATACTAGATACAATAAATTGTAGGAGGATCGGGACATGGATGACGATGGGCGTATTTGAGAAAGCAATGAATCTAGAATGTTCACGTTGTTGATGTTGACGATGATGCTGCAGAAATAAACATACTCAATTTAATACATTTTCCTATAATACTTAAGCATATAACAAACAACACAATAATGAGGAAAGGTATCCTATTCGCGATACCAACAACGCAACAACTTTGAAAAAAAAATCAGGCATTATTACAACACTGTCTTGATTCACACAAAATGTCAGTCCAAAACTTCAATAGAAATGTGTACATTTGGGTTGAAACAACAAACTGAACTAGTCATTGTTTTTTTACCAACACTGCGGTCAGTCAGTGTGTTCTTAGCTGTATATAGTAATAACCCATTCAGTCGATTGATTAATAGGATTTCGGTCGGAAATTACTAAACCATTTCTGGAGAAAACAAACTTGAACACGAATCATTTCAGTCCCACAACATTCCAAAATTGCTATAAAAACAGATAAAATAACTTACAGGACCAGTTACTTCTTCTCCCAGACGTCAGGAATGCCACTATCTCTCCCTCTTGCCAATCACTCACCGATTTGAGTATTAAATGCAATACCAGTGGTGAGTAATGCTCTATCAAAGATCACATATCAAGCAATCCTTGTCAATGTCGTTAAATATAACTATTACAGCTACATACTTATCACTACTAATAATTAGTAAGTAGGTTAAGACTTTTCACGGGTTGTGCGTGTGAGATTTAATTAGCAGAGGAAATCCAGGCCGGAAGACTCCTCATGAACATATTCTGGATAGTTTCGCTTCTTATTGTGGTTGTATAAATTTATCTCTTGCTCATTAACATGAAAAATGCGTTTGTGTAATTGTATTATAATCAGTCCTATGAAAAAAAAAAAAACCAACCCAATCGTGTAAAAGGGAAACACCCCATTCAGACATGTCAGAAGACAGTCAGTATGAGAATGATGAGAAGAAAGAAATCACAAGCAAATTATTGGTTTATGTAAAAGAGGGTTTTACTTGATATAAGTGCAGCATTTAAAAGATAGATGCAGACCACATGAAATGAAGGTCAGTCATTCAAATGTATTCGATTATACGATTTCAGTATTTCACTCAGTTCTCAATGTATAGGTTTTATGGCGTACAGCGAAGTCATGGTGTGAATTACAATGTATTCCGAAGAGACCAACCAGACGATCGATCTGAAAACCATCAAAATCCACAAGGGACCTTATATCCGGGAATGCACATAAAATGAAGAGAAGATATAAACACCTAAATTATAAATATAATACGACCGTAATCGAGATGATTCCACGTAAGATATTTTCTTTCCTTCCTTCCTTATTCATTTTTTTATTTTTCTTTCTTTTCTTTCTAGCTACATTATTTTCATCTGAAAATTCATGAATTATGAGAAAGAAAAAACGGAGAATAGATTTCGAAAATAAAGCACAGACCATCATGACCATTGCTCTGACACAATCTATAGGTTATGCATTGAAATTATATTGTACATGTTATGCCATACCAGCAACATATTTTGTTGATAGTGTTATTGTTTTGTAAACATAGAGTAATTACCGGAGGATAAAAAAGTACGTGTCAAGCAGATATATTGTTTCGTATAGCAACCAGGCACCGGTGAAAATAGTTTTATTCCAAATTCATACACAATCCAATTAACTTCCCCACCTCATTTTCCAGTAGGTCGGATACCCACACAGACAAAATACTTCAACGAGATAACGAGGCAATAAATATGATTTATGAAGAAGGGAATGGGTATAGCATTTTTGTTTCGCATTGTGCTCTCCAAATAAGGTGATTGTACTTTGTCAAGGTGATAATATGCGCAAAGGACGATCAATGCAATGCACGATTATCTTTCTTCACCTTTGGAGAACTTTTTTTTTTCTTACAGCGTTATCTTTATTATCAGGAAATATACCATACAATAAAGTCATCTTGCCAAAAGTAAATGACTATGATCTATATTATACAGAAATCTGAAGATACCTGAACATGTTTTGCATAATCTATAAACCATGCTATTTAACACTGCCGAAATAATAAGGGGATATTCATATTGACCCTGGTGTTAACGAATCTAAAACTAGAGAGATGCTCCCGACTGATATGCAATACAGAATAACTGAAGTATTAGCTCACGTGATTATGAATGATTCTTAATTCTTGAGCTATTTACAGTATATAACCCTACTTATGTTTAAGAGTTTGGCTGTAACCCCCACCCCCCCCCCCCATCTCTTTGTAGAATGAACATAATAAGCACAGTTTGTAAATATGTCTTTTCTGTTTTCCAGTTATGAAATCAATTTACAAAATTTGCTCTCCTTCAATGACTGAACTAAAAATAATGATACAAAGAGGAAAATCTTTCATTGAAATTGCACGAAAGCCTTTAAATTGATTACAGATCAACATTCATCAAAATATAATTACATTTCTATGTACTTCACTATTGTTGTGATACTAATGTCTGTTCCATTGAACAACCACATTAATGGTTTTCATAATAGGCTGCACTACAAGCAGAAGTCACTATATCCAGAATGTTGTGTACCTGCAGGCATAAATGCAATTATTCAAATAAATTCAAGTGAGTTCCTGAATAACTTCAATCCCCATGCCATACCACTTTAATTCAATTAAATTTGAAACCAGGTATGAAAAAAGCATGCATGGAAAAGTAATTAAGAATGAATGTAGACCTTCATATTCTCGACCGAGAAAGCACGTGCACGAAAAGGTGATATCCCCCCCCCCCCCCCCCCCCCCCCCCCCCCCCCGTTGTTTCCATTGCTCGGAAATTTGCACCATCCCCTTAAGAAAATCCTGCATCCGCCCCTCTACTTTTGTATGCGTCTATAGACCAATTTCACCTCAGGTTTATGTATTTGGCCCTCTATCGGCGACGCCATTGCTGCGGTGGGCAAGCGCGCTGACCGCGATTGGCTCTGTGTACAAAATGAATGTAAGATATGAGATATGCCCCGATATTGTTCCATTGACTTTATTCTAGATCAATAAAATAAAGCATGGATACATGCCAATAAAAACACTTTAATGTGATTAGCTATCTCAATAATGATAACATAAGAGAATGAAACATAAATGTGTGGAGGGGGTGTGCATGGGCTTTAATCTGACTGTTAGCAGTGACGTCATCGTGTACTTGAAGAAAGTCTGGGTCCTTATTTTGATAGTTAATGCGTGTGTTTCCTTCGGTTTCTATATACCATGAAAAGGCCACCGCTTTATGATTAACTGCAATGCCATGACGTCTGAAACCCTTTTGTTGTTGGAGTTGAGTTGGTGAGGCTAGATGATTCACAAGGCCGACAGATCACCGTCAGGGTTGAAGTCTAGTAAGCACAATGGAGGGGAAGAAATCTTGGTAGACAGGCCAAATCGAAGTGAAGAATATTTCACACACAAGAGGAATCGAAATTTGGATCGCGATTCTAATCGCGATTCAAATTTCGATTCTGTTTTTGACCATTCACACACATGAAGCAACGGAAACAGGCCTGAGAGCAACAAACTTTTCCACTTAACATGCTTAAACTTCTACTATACACGATCTGGACGGGGAAATACACAATCGACAGTAAAAGGGCTACGGAAAGTATAGCAACAAACTCAATAATTAAATACTAAATAATTATGTACTACTAGTATTGTACAAAACATTTACTGTAAGAGATCAACGGCGCCAAGATAGGGTGCAGTGCGTAAATGCATATAGTGCATGCATCCTTTAGGTAACATACACTCCATGCACCATGTACACTGCAAACGCATGCATAGCGCATCGATCGCACAAGCGCAAAGAATGATGGGATAGATAAAACCGATTTTCTAACCGCGATTCCGTTCACACACACAACGCACGGTAAATAATTGTAATTATTCTGAAAAATCGCACTTCTAACTGCGAGTTGAATCGCGATTAGAATCGCGATTATTATAATATATATTACATATAGTGAGATTATTCTGTCCACACACAAATTAAAATCGAAATTCTAATCGCGATTAAAAATCGATTTTTGAATCCATAGTTTGAATCTCACTTTTTATCTTGTGTGTGAACGCCCCTATAGACCAATTTCACAACGCAAGAGGGCAGCAGACTGTTCGACATAGTTCGACATACTGCAGTGGGCGCTCCAACTTTTATAGTACACAAGTCAATAGCGCGTTATGTACATTCGTTCGATTTTTTGTCCATTTTGACCAGTATAAAAAAAATTATGCAGATTTATTTCAATATTTGCAATGAGAATTTATCAGGGAAGTTCAGGTCGCAGCTGTGCGGTGCTCAAATGCCA
The DNA here is from genome assembly GCA_029962745.1 of Echinometra lucunter. Classification (NCBI taxonomy): domain Eukaryota; kingdom Metazoa; phylum Echinodermata; class Echinoidea; order Camarodonta; family Echinometridae; genus Echinometra; species Echinometra lucunter. Next base: position 8,764,973 of record CM057151.1, read on the forward strand.
CAAGAATTAGAGAAAGTTTAAAAATTGGAAGCTAACTGAATGCGAAATTCACTCGCTTTTGACTCATGAAGCCTGTTTGTGTGAGAAGCCGTACACCCTACACAGGTTTCCGTAAGCAATGTGAAGGAATTCGTCGCCAGTGGGTAAAAACATCAACAGAAAGGACTTTGAAGTCAAGAAACATAATCATTATGTACTTTGGCGTAAAATTTAATGAGTGAAAACATGACTTTGTAAACAGGGTAAGATTTAGAGCTCCCGTTTACTACGGCTTCTATGCTTCAATCGAACTTTTACTGACAAAACTAAGTTGAAAAACCATCGAAAGTACAAAAATACATCATACCTTTATCCGTCATATTATGGCCATTGTCTTACCTCATCGACTCCTAACGTCGAGTATAACACAGATGAATGTGTCATCTAATCAGTGTTTGTAAATCATTTCATATGTAACAATGAAGATTTTCATCAGTATGCACATCTATTTAAAATTCGTTTACATTGAAAAAGAAGAAAATTATCACCACCATCATCATCATAATCATCATTATAATCATAATTATTGTTTATTGGTGATTTTTGTCATAATGGTCTTTAATGTTGCGTATCAAAATATTGCGTTCAACCTCGTTCAACATCATAGTGTTTCGACATTGCTCCTATAAGAGCATTCCAATCATGCCTCTCCATGTTTAGATGATGTGGAGTAGTGCTAAAAAAGAAAAAACTCGACACGGCATTCCAGATAAATGCTCCGAGTGCATGGCTGGATATGCTACGGGGTTGGGGGGGGGGGGGGGGGGGGGTGTGGGGTGGGTATACCTTTGTAGAGCCAGTATAATCCTCCCTCCATTAATGTATTCTGGATTTGTAAATGGGGCGGTCGTGTGAAGAGCCTTCTTAAATTTATGTGTAATTCTTTGCAGATCATCTTGTAAATCAAGGTAAAATAAACTCTACACTGTAAAATAAAATTAATAAGGAAAAGCTAAGATTTCAGGATTCGTAATGCTGCGATTCGGTCATTTTCATTTGAATTCCTAAAAGAGTTCACCTATCACATGTACCATATTTTGCGGGCTCATGTCGACCATTTCTTCAATTATTTCTAGCTACAAGGACTTAATTTGATAGTGATGACCTAATTTACAATGACCTTTCATTAAGTTCCTTTGAAGAAACGTGATGGTCTTTAAACCTGCATTAGTCTGTATCACTCTTGACCAACCTTTGAAAGCATTACTTCTTTGTGATCTTGGCCACGAATAGTGACAGCCACGCATTATGAAGAAGCCATTCTACTTAATACTCTCCTCGGTATTTTGGTCAAGGTATACTCGACCAATTAGGTGATCTACTTAAATGTTGGGAGGCAAATATATACTGAATGTCAATGAGGCGAATGGCCTGACGTAGGGCTTAACCTGGTCAGAATTTAATGATTTGAAAAGGGGTAATCATAGTACGAATTCTACTTGTTTAGTTTGGTTTACATTAGCCCAAAACAATCATTTGTTCTGATTCTCTGATGCAGTAAGAACAATAATAGAAAACATGTAGTGATTGAACAATTATATGTATGTCTCCTTCGCTTCATTAATGCAATTTAGAAAATAGAACTAAAATGAGTACCAAAATTTCCCTTTCAGCCATAAACTAGCCTAATTTTTTTAATAAATACTTTTCAGTCTATTTTCATTTAAAACATTTTTTTTTTCAAATTGAATTTTGTAAGTAACCTTAATTAGCTGTTCAGTATGTAGGGGAAAAAAGAAAGCCCTAGACCCTATCGAACCTCTAGGGAAGTATCTAGGGAATTAGATATACGTTGGCCTCTCCAATCAATTTGTGAGTGCAAGCCAACCTTCTAATAGTCAGTCCCCTTCTCCATTGGTCTCATTACACCCACTTATCACACGTCCCCAGTTGTCAGAGCGGAGGAAGTCCGGGGCCTTTAGCTAGATGACAGAGCCAATTTATTTTCAAGAGTATTAATATTTTTTGTTCAATAAACAACGTGATATGAGTTATGACAGGTTTTACCCTGACCCATGAATGCTCTGACCTGCTTCAGAGAGCGGGCCTTTCTTTCTCAGCCTGCCATGTCTTTTTTTCAATATTTTCTTAAGTCAACTGGCTTGCCAGAAGGACTTCTTATAGTATAAAGTACAAATATTTCATTACATCATTAAACTTTTGGTAAAACTTCAAAGAGATTTTTACAACTTTATTTTCATATATTATTTCTTTTGTCAGTCAACTATTTCCCAGAAGGACTTCTTAAGGTGGGCTAAAGTAAAAAGTATTGCCCATGCTCAGGTAGTCCCTATATGATTTTTATGATAAAGGCCATTGTTTCCTTTATTTTAATGCTTTGTATGACATGTAATCTAAGGAACAATGGTCTCTAATTACGCTCATGTTTGATAAGTAACAATATATTATCTGGAAAATGATACAACCACAAGTCGTAAGTTCGGTCCTCTGTGAAAAAAAAATCTGCATAGATGCTTTGACTAGTACAGGGTTGTACTAGTCAAACAAACAAAAAAGCATGCATCCAATGCAATGTAAACGTGTACCTGTAAATCGTACTTTTTTAAAAGAAAACTAATCCTCTTTACAAGTAGGAGGAGAATTACAGTAGTAGTAGTAGTAGTAGTAGTAGTAGTAGTAGTAGTAGTAGTAGTAGTAGTAGTAGTGGTAGTAGTAGTTATTGAATACGTACATTGACATCTGTGCATGTACTTCGACTTAAAATTAATGATGGACGTAATGGCATGTTGATTGCACCGGGATTTTGTCATCAGTCGCCAGAAAGTAGTTTAGGTCTGTACAATATATCAGTGGTTACTACTTCGGACAGGCCTCAAGAGCAACAACTATTGCGAAAGAGGTATATGCAAAAAATAACATTTCGACTACTATAGTATACTGAGAAGTCATACTGTGTGAGTAAAACGGAGAGCGATATACGCTTGGCATGCCACCAGATATTTTTCTTTGTCATATTATTGTCGATAATTTTTGCTTTGTGCTACAAATCACCGTTTCCCGGCAGAATATAGAAAACAAGCAAATCCAGTCAACTTAATTGTTTGGAAAGCTATACAAGAGAACGGTCATAGGAAGCAAACATGTTAACCTTGTGAAGGTAATGCTCTCATTAATCACGCCCCATATTTTGTACTTGAATGCATAGCACAAAATGTTCTTTTTTCCATTTAGGAAGATTCCGATCTTTGAATAATCTGAATAGAGTCAGCTAATTATGTTTTCATATAAAGAATTAAATTATTCATGCATGATTTGCATTTAAAGAAATGATTGGTAGTATTTCACATTCTGCGTGAAATCCATTGAAATAATTTGAAACTCTGACGACTTTCAGGCAATGTATCGTATACGCCATGAGTAGCAGTATGTTAACACCATATGATATCTGTAATACCTGTTCTCTTTCACACTCTGAAACATGACCGCAATGCATATAGCTGAAAACCAAGACAGGGCTATTTTTAAATCTTGCTATTCGCCAGCATGTGTTCTGGTGGCTAAAAATAAATCTCAGCATGTCTGCTAAGTCTGTTGCTGGTCTTAATTTAAAAGAAATTAGTTCTACTAATGCCCTCTAAACCATGTAGTGAATATGGATGTACATGGTCACATCATTACTATAATTTCATTGTCATTCGTTTGTTCGACTTTATTCAGAGATCGCCGTGATTTTTGCAGTCCTAAAATAGAAAAGGAACTTCATTACCGAACTATATCTTTATGACTTGTGATATCAAAAATGCCGTCATTATTCTTAATCATTTTGCTCGTATACATCCGAATCTTTGTCTCAAAACTGATTAGCCTACTCCTTCCCATTTTAAACCAAGTTTTTATCATAACCTAATTGTGTGACTTAGTGCGCACTCGGTGAAGAGTATGCCATGAGATGTAAGAAAAATCGTGACCACAACCATTGCCCTGTAATAAAGACAAATAGCACCATTAGATGATATTGAACATACATTAGTTTGCATAATAGGTTGGGTACTACCTGAAGGACTACCTTTACATTTGAAAGATCTGCTGAAAGGCTAAAGGGCATTTTTAAAAAAAAAATCACATCCTTAAAAAAAAAGTGAGAGCTCCTCTCTCTCTCTCTCTCTCTCTCTCTCTCTCTCTCTCTCTCTCTCTCTCTCTCTCTCTCCATGTATTTTCCTGTACAGGTCGAGTGGATTTTCTTTGAAAGTTTATTGATTCGAAAGGACAGTGTAGGTCACTCTTTGGTTTATATCTCAGTACAGAGACCTAAACTGCAGTGAAATCACTGGAAAAGTGACTCGACTATACGTTATCTGATTGTCTCTTTACCATGTTTACAAAATGACGCTGAACATGCTGAAAGCGGAAGGAAGATGACACTTACAAGTGTCCTATGTCGGATTCCTCAGAAGCGTTTCCAGCATGTCACACCGATCTGTACAGTATTTCAGGACAACTTCCTCCAACCACCAGGTGTATGTCAAGAAGGAAATTAGATTGACAGCAAGGCATTGTTTGCACCATGTCGAGGAACACAAATTATCTTTCATGTATAGTTTCTTATATGCTATCGTCCTAAACTTAGACAAGAAGGTACAGGATGGACTGGGGCCCTCCTCTGCAATGGACTTTGAAAGTTTGTTGTTTTTTCGCATATAATTCACTAATGTTCTACCGACGATATCCAGCCCGGTCATGTCATAGTGTAATAAAAAAACTATTATTCCAAAAATCAACAAACAAAAAAAGAACACCATGCGGATCCCTGACAATGTGTCAGGGTGTTGATCATGAGTTCACATTTCCTCCCGACCACAATATCCTTTCCCGATATACTGACAACCGATAAAGTAACATAAAGGAACAATTTGACAGGTGCCCCTTTTTGTAACATGTTATTCTAAATCATAGTCCCTTCGTAGGAACAATAGGCCATAAGGCTTCCATATAATTTCTAAATTGAGGTCTCTTTCTTCTAGGACGTATTACTGCTAATACTTTTCTGCTGCGACGATGACATCTTTTCAAAAAATATAGTTTCGTCAAGAGGTACAGCGCGGCAGACTGGAAGGGGAGTTCTCCTGCAACTATATGACATCACAACGAACAAATATTACTACAGTTCGACAGCCGCTGTGAGATCGAAGCACACCCTGGAAAATTTGGGGCCTTTTGGTGTTGTTTCATTCCCATGACTTCAAAAGTTGGGGGCCTTTGGTGTTGTTTCATTCCCATGACTTCAAAAATGTTGGGCCTTTGGTGTTGTTTCATTCCCATGAATTAAAAAATGTTGGGCCTTTGGTGTTGTTTCATTCCCATGACTTAAAAATTGTTGGGCCTTTGATGTTGTTTCATTCCCATGACTTCACAAATTTGGGGCCTTTGGTGTTGTTTCATTCCAATGACTTCATGGTACTATTAGTACCATAAGTGAATATTTGCTTGTTCATGAATCATTGTCGGTCTGAACACAGTAAGTACATGGGAAATACCAATATCACTCATTTCTGGCATGATTCCACGTATGGACAAATAGAACTATATAATAGAACTTTAGAACCACAGCCAAGGACAAACAAATTAAACAAAATTTGTAATGTAAATTATGAGAAATAATACTTATCAGAGGCGTCGCTAGAGGGAGGGTGTGGGGGGGGGGGCCCCCCCCCCCCCCCCCCCCCATTAAAAATTCTTGTCGGCAAATTCGCGATCGCTGTCGGCAAAAGAAAAGAGAGAGAGAGAAAAAGAGAGGGAAGATGAAGGAGGGAAAAAGCAAAAAAAGAGGAGTAAGGTGCCCAAATAGAGTCATATTCGGCTTATTTACTTGTGCATTTTGACGACGAAATAACACATGGTATCTCGAAAGAGAGCATATTTTTCCTCGCTCGCTGCGCTCGCTCATATTATATTTAAATACAGGATGTTTTCGGAAAGCAAACACATTTGGCAAGTGAAATAAACAAATGATTTAGACATTTTGGGACTCATCATGTATTTTGATGAAGAATTATCACTTCTTTACCACAAAAAGAGTAAATATATTTTTCCTTGCTCGCTGCTCGCTCGAATAATATTTATATATAGGATGGTTTTGAAAGCAAATAGATTAGGTAGGAGAGGTGGCCAAATATATCAAAACAGATGTCTTAAAGGCCCATCATGTATTTTGATGAAAAACTTTTACTTCTATCATGAAAAGGATTATGATAAGGAGTATATAGATTTTTTTTCCTCGCTCGCTGCGCTTGCTCATATAATATTAAGATTTAGGATGGTCTTTGAAAGGAATGAATCAGGCGAGAGAGGTGACCAAATATATAATTTAGGTATCTTTAAGCCCATCATGTAGTCAGATGAAGAACAATCACTTCTACGAAAGAGAGTATATTTTTCCTCGCTCGCTGCGCTCGCTCGTATTATATTTAGATACAGAATATTTCCGGAAAGCTAACACATTCAAGTGAGGTGAACAAAATATATAATTTAGAAGGAAAATATGACAGAGGCACACAATTTGCCTCGTGGGCTTCATACGGTTGAATTTGTCGACGTTGGTCGTCGACAATCGGAGGCATTATTTGTCGGCAATCTGGCCTCTACATCCCCCCCCCCCCATTAAATAAAGTCTAGCGACGCCCCTGATACTTATGTGAGCTTTATCATCATCTTAGATCATTTTAGTTTAATTAATTAGTTCAGAAGCAATTATGTCTCTGTATCTATGTATGATAAAGTTTCTTTTTGACGTTTAGTTTAGTTTAGTTTTGGGGGATTTTTTCTTTATTTTATTTTGTTTCTGTTTGTGTGTTTGGTTTATATTTTGTTTTGGGTTCTGTTTTGGGTTTTTTGTGTGTGTTTTTTTTAGGGGAGGTGTACTTTAACATATTACATGACTGTGATCTATTTATTGTTACATTGCGGTACAACTTTTACTTTGGAGTTTGTTTGTTTTTTTTTTTGGGGGGGGGGGTTACCTACTCGCTACTATTACATGCTCCTATCTATTGTGTCCTTCTTTTATAGTATTGTGTCACATTATGCTTTTTTCGATTATAAAAGTAAAAAAGTAAGCAAAATAATGAACTGAATGTATGTGGCAAAATGCCTGAACTGTATTACAAAAGTAGATGCTTAGAATACTTACAATAGCGGGAAAGTGTGGTGATATGAAACTGCTTAGAGATTCTCTCCATTTTCTCGGGTTAGGTTTCTCAAAATACGTCTGAGCCATCTTGACAACTTGAATACGGAAATGTCATCTGTTGTTTCAAAAATTCCTGTTGTCACTGTCTGTTAAACACTGATGTTGACGCTGAAAATTAATGTAGACAGTCGGTTACGTCCATCGAAGAGTGAGGACTTTAACAAGAGTGCAGATATTTCTCCTCGGGTATATGCAAGATCACTCGGAGAGAGCGTGGACGGTGAAGTAAAGTTAATTATCCAGGGTTTTGTAGAATGATTGTATTTCTCTGTCTCTCTATGTCTCTGTCTCTTTCTGTCTCTCCTCAGCAAACATGGGTATCCTCCTGAGATGTCTTGCACGTGTGAGTGAAGCCCTTTCAGTGATTACAAAAGAAGAAGTTTATGGCTCCCCGAATGACTTACAAACAAAAGTTCAGCGGCCGGGAAAATCTGTATTCACCATGAGTAGCGTTCATGCAGCTCTATTGTGTTCTCACTATTGAAGCGAAATGCTAGACCGTGACAACACCGTGATATCCTTCAGCTTCGTTCGACCTTCGCTGGGATGACTTTCACAACATAACAAGTAATTGCGTTGAAGGAAAAAATGGAATTTGAAGCAAAAAAAAAAAAATATACAGCTCGGATACAACTGCATGTACATAGAGCGAGAGGATAAAAACGATGAATTGCTCCCCGCGCTGGTACCGAGTCTTGTGTTTAGTATTCGGGTCGCCGGTATACACGATCAAATCATCCTTTGATTCACCGCTCTCATACGTGACGTCATATCTACGCTGTCCAATCGTATTCCATAATCGCCTGATATATTTTCATGAAGGTTTTTGATGCATGTGTATGGGTATTTATTTCAGCTTCATCCATTCTTCATTTTGATCACGGGATTATGATAGAGAGGGGAAATCCCTTTGACACGAGTCAAACTTACATCACCCTACATCAATACTGCATGCCAGTCTTGATTTTCTCATGAATATTCATCAAAATCACAGGCTTATCTGCTCGTTTCAAATTCAAGAAAAATAGCCTACAATAGATATTTCATCCATTTATATATATGATTACACATTATGGGTAGTAATGTGGCCCATTATGGTGGGCTTGTCTGAGCCATGACCAAAAAGGGGAAGTCATTTGTAGGGTTAACTTTCCGTATACGATCATATAGTCCTTATAACAGCTCTATTTTTCATCACTGCAAAATGAAGGTGCGCGAAAACAAAAACATAACAATCATTTATGTAACCGAAACTGGTCTCTGGACACAGCACACTGAAACATTTTTTTTAGTAGACACGTAAGTTTCGTAATGATTTTAATTTACAGACTTGAGAAAATGTTCGTTCGAATGCTCACCCCCCCCCCCCCCCAAACCTTCCCAAACGGTCTATGGTTACTGGTGAAAAAGGTAAACTGGACAAAATTGTATCTCTCTCTCTTCAGCTGAATAAATCTTCTGGGTCCCTGGTTTATATGTTTACTCAGCCATGCAGTTCCATTATTTCTTACCTGCCGCAATTGATATGAATGGCACTGTGTTGTAGCGTGCGAGAGTAAAAATCACTCTGGGGTGTATTTGTAAACATAATAATTTGGGATAGGCCCTGATGATATCATTGTGATGATTTATCAAGGACGTTTTTCGAGGCGTTACATTCTCATAAATTATTTTGAGTACTTCCTCTTTCCATTGCGTGTACTTCGTACCATTTTTTTTTATAAGAATAAATATTTGGGAAGTAGAAGGACAAAGAATCCATAACTGGGGATATACTAGGCAGGAATTAATGAATGAAGGAAGCTGTTTACAACTTATATTTTCCTGATAATGTGAAGTTAGGACCAGAATCCCTTGTTCAAAATCTGGACCTTTATTGGCTATACACAGGATCATTCTACAAACTGGTCATCATCTTTGGGCGGCGCCAGGGTATTTGGATGGGGGACAAAATGACCCACAGGTGAATTTACGTTTTAAATGAGAAAATAGGGGTATTATATGGTTACATGACCCAACCCTCTCTTCTCCAATACCGTTCTTTCTTCTTTTTCCCATTTTTTTCTTGTTTGGTCACTTAGAAGATAATAGCCCCCCTCCCCCGTAGCGCCACCCCGTCATCATCAATGGCCTTTATTGAACAGTTATTGAACAGTAGCAACATAATTTCAAGCAAAGCATTAACTACGCGATCATAAATTCAAAAGAATTTTTACTTTTAAAATATACGAGGACTCACAAACAGGTTACAAAGGCTCTGGCACAAAAAGAATTTTTCTCTTACTAGTATACTCAGTATGTTGTTGCGTTACTGAAACTTTAATTACTCTTTTGCTTTGCACGTCCAATGTTTCCAGCGACTCGTGCTTTGATATACTCGCTCGATATATGATATCATTGTAAGTTCTTTTGTGATTTATTAAAGTAATTGAATCAAAAAGGGTTTAAATTCTTCCATTAATAATGGGCTGATTTGGTCTCGGTTATTCTGTAAACTTTTTTTTTTTAATATAATTTTGTGTTTATTATAGGATCAACAACTAATTATCATATTTACAAATAATCAGAGTGATTGCGAGCAAAATACAAAACGAATTACAACAAATACAACAGATTGGTACATATAAATAAGAAAGAAGAAAAAAAGAGCAGAAAATAGGACTCAGAACATCTATCACATAGTAGCACCATATATTGGAAATGAGTACTATCATTAACCTAAACAAAGGAGACAATAATAGAGTACTGTTCATGGCATTACATGAGTTTCGTGATTTACATAACAACTTGGTGAAAGAACAAATACTTGTATTTTTCTTGGTCGAGGGTTGCAGAAGTAGACATACATGTAGACAGGACATAATATACAAGTTAAAAGTGTGTGAGAGAGAGATTGTCAACAGATACTCACACTATTCATTATATACATCAAGATTGCACATTAGAGTGGATGGCATGATTCATCAAGACAATAAATCAAGACTTATTTATTAAAGAGAAAAATTATAAATTAAAACGCCATTTCTTGAAATGAATGGGTAATTTGTTTCTTTTCTTGACTAACATGTATTCGATTTCTCTCTGTTTTTTAACAGAGGATTTAAATATGGCAAAATTGGAAAGATTGTTTTTAAACTTACAGGTATAAATGTGGAATTTCAAAAGTAAAAATAAATACGAGACAAGCTTATCACTGCAAATTCCAAAGAGTTTTTTCAAAATTGGTTACATTAACAGGATTTTCATATTTCTGAGATATGATATCCAGTAGATCATGCCAGATTGGAGCGACATTCTCACAATCACAGAATAAATGAACTATTGTTTCATTACACAGGGAGCAGGTGTACAGAAAATCGTTCAGAGCAATGGCCTTATGGAAAATCTTGAAATAAAAAGATCTTAATTTTGTATCAATAGTACACACAAAAATTAGTATTGTGTATTTTATCCCAGTTTAAGTTTACAGGTACAGGTAAGGTGTCACTCCAATAAGCATATCTATTGTCAGGAACAGAGGAACCAAATAAAACAGTATAAGCACTTTTGGGGACTTTTTTGGGCTTAGCAGCTTTTGGACTATGGTTTCGTGAACTCCGACAATATCAACATCAAAAATTTTTATCCAATCTTCTTGGATACTTTTAATCAAAAAAATTAAATTTCCTTCTATCTCCCGAGGGAACATTAAAATCTAATACTAATTCTTCAAAAAGCTTATGACCAGGAAATGGAGAGTTAAATAAGTCAGAGATAGTACATACATTTTTATCAAACCAAGAAGTGTACAAAAAATATATGATCTAGATTTGAGCAAATTGACCTGTTGAACCAAAGAGATTGACGGTTATTCTGTAAACTTATAGGTCACAATGTTCTCTTTAGTCACAATCATGTCGATTTTGTTCATTATAGGCCTAAAGGATTTCAGTACACAAATCAGCTTGGGAATTGAAAAACTTTCAAGACATCATTATTTTCGAACACAGTTTTACTATATGCACTCCCTGACTGCCCCTAGTGAGATGAGGAGAAAAAATGAAAATATACGAAATGAAAACAGGCGTAGACCTATCTCCTGATAGTTTTAATCAAACATTGAGGTAGGTAAAATAGTTTACTGACTTTGGAAATCTGTCCTATCCACTTTTGGCAATTTTTTGTGGTATTATATTGCGTAAACTTGAGCCTAAACAAGACAGTGTTATGCTCTTCACATGCTCCCCACATGCTCCCCGTCCCTCCGACCCCGCCCCTCCCATGCCACGCGACCCCCACCTTATCCGCCGCCACTGGAAAAAAATGGAGTTTTACAGATTTACACGCACGCACCTCATTAATCTGTTAATTTACGTTTTCACATTGCGTTATCTCTCAAAAAGCATGTAGAAACAATTAAAAGCCTGCATATTGACGTAAATCCCGGGGGATAGGGGTATGTATCTTTATTCCTTTTAGTGAGGGGGTTGCGTGTACAAATATACCCCTTCCCCACTTTCCAAAGAAGAAATAATATCATAATCACTCATTTATTGATTTTTTTAATATAAATCTATCATAAACGACGGTTATATTATACCAGCTGGGGCCTGTAACATAAAGAGATGCAATCAATCTTACGATTAATAATAATAATAATAATAATAATAATAATAATAATAATAATAATAATAATAATGATAATAATAGTAATAATAATTCTGTATTTATACAACGCACAAATCTGCCAAAGGCATCCTAGGTGCACAAAATTATTTAACAAGAACAGTGGTTGAGTAATCAAGGACAATATTACAAATTAAAGCTACATATACATAACATAATACAGATCACTTGTTGTGGTAATATATAATAAAAATAATAATTAGCCTTAGGTGGAAAACTGTAACTCATTAGTACATGGTTTGCCATGGACTTACAATTCAAAGCAATCGTAAGATTGATTGTATTTTTTAGGTTACAGGCCTCTGAAATGCTTTTTAAAAACCAGAGATATAATTAGAAGTTCCCGATTAAAGGTGGGTGAGGTGTGTGTGTGTACTCGTGTGTTAGTTCGCTCTAAAAAAAAATCGGCAAACAATTTGGATCAACCCCCCCCCCCCCCTCCCCTCCTCCTCCAAACGGATTTACGCCGGTGATAAAAACTGTTTATCTATTTCTTTTTTAATTCAAAATTCGAATGCGCTGGTTTAATCCACATGTACAATGCATGCGTTAGTGATCAATATAGATGGTATACGGGTTCATTAAAGTTAATAACCAGTTTGTCCAGTGAAACATATATAAGTTTACAGATGAAAGCAAACCTGTACAAAATGTTATGGGTATTATATTACAGAACTAGTTTACACTGTCGTAAAATTATACAAATTATCCGGCTCTATGCAGTACGCACAAAGAGAGAATCAATTAAGCGGTAATAAAAATATCTGTATGAAGGACCTTTCAATTAACTCTATGATAGGAAATTCATTTTGTCTGAATAAGGTCATTCAAATTAATATAAGTATCGACTCATGCAGAAACACAAAGAACGAACTATACATGATAGCATGCGCATTAACCATATAGAGTGGCATGATGGACGAGCAAATTAAACGTAATATACCCAACCATGTAACCATGCTTTTGAGGAGGCGCTGTGGCTCAGTGGTAGAGCAGTGGTCTCGTAACCAGGAGTACCCGGGTTCGAAACTAAGTGGATGCGCTAATGCCCTTTGGTAAGGTATTACTCCTCATTCCCCAGTCCTTCGGAGGGGTTTTGAAGCCGTCGGTCCCCTGGTTGCTTACTAACAAGCATACATATGCTTCTTAGCAGTCAGGTAAAATAACCGACCAATCAGTATTAACAGATTGCCATAGAAGCCAACTTAATGCAGTGGAGTTGGCACATTATATACTTTATAGTATATAAATTATCATAATTATCGCCATTATCATTATCATCATTATTGTTATCATCATCATCATTAGTATTATTGCTGTTCTTATCATTTTAACTTCATTATTACTGTTATCATCTTCATATTTATTGAACATTATCATTAGTACATTATTGTTGTTACTATCATTTTAGTAGTTATCAGCATTATCATTATCATTAAGCCCACAATGTCTCTATGGACTTTCTATTATTTTAGGCTACATGTACCTCCCATGCACGTGTAGATAGTCGCAATATTTATTTCTGATGAATAAAATATGGTATTCCACCGGTAGCAAAACCACGTATCACTAATTGTCTTATAATAAAAAATTCCCATTCTTTTTTAATATATTGAATGGCTATGCTCACTAGTCGTGTAGTTAATTTTTTAGTTAAGAATAATTCATTCTTAGTCTATGCTTCTATCTCATAAAAAACTACCCCTCTATTCGAACTAGCTAATGCAATTACCAAAAATAAGTCGTTATTTCTATAACAAAAAGTTCTTGTCACATCGTTGAATGTCAAATGCAATACAATAATTAAGGATTTTAACGATTAATATATTTGATGTTCAAGACACCCATTTTTACGAATTTTCGGGGGTTGTTTTTTTTTGTTGTTTTTTTTTTTGTTGTTTTTGTTTATTTTACTGAGCAATTACAACAGCATCGTGATTATTGTAACGTGGTGCATCATCAAACCAATCACCGTACCTGAGTTCATCGAAATAAACATGACTCTGTAAAAGTGCCATCTTCCAGAAGAAAATCACACAAAAGGATCAAATCAAGGAGACTTACCCCAACGTCTTGGAAGAATGAAAATCGAATGGAGAAAAATGACATTCTGAAACTTTACATCCAAGCTCCTCTCAATGGTGATGAGGAGAGCACGTTGTTTTGGTAGAGAAGAAATAAGTACACGAATAGTCTTGAATTCATGCTCCTCTTTCATATCTGATCTAAAAGGGATCTCCGGAGTGGGTATTTTATTTAATACATTTTAAAAGGAATACCTTAAATAATGCTCCGAACTATACGAATTAAGCTAAAGCGTTTTCCTTAGCTATGACTTTTGCGTCTGTATTTTTAACGGTTACATTACCTCTGTTAATACCTTATTTTCAGAAAACAACTGCACTGCAAGACTAAAAGTGCACAAAACACATCTCTAGAAATCGTAGCAGACGACACGTCGGTCTTCGACCTTTTCTTTGTTAAGGAGCACGGGGCACATGTGTTTTTACAGTTGCCACGAACAAAGGACTCACGGTTTTATATCCCTTAATGTTATATCCCGTAATGTTATACCATGGCTCATCAGTTACAGAAGGGGTCTCAATCCTCTGGTGCTCATAAACAATGATAAGCAGTGGTATGAGGTGGTACCGAGTACCGACTGTGAGTTCCATCCTGATCACGTACACAGGGAATTCAATACGATTTAAAAAGGCAGAAAAGAGATATTTTAGTCTGTCGTCCTCAAAAATAGAATATAATAAAAATCAGGGAAAGACATAAATTTGTGCACATCAGCAGATGGAAAAAGGGATCCCCTGGTTTTGTACGTCTCATCAGTTAATAAAAGGTGTCTCTTTCAGTAATCTTGTGTTTGTGAAGATGAGCAGTGATACTGGATGGCACTGAGTTTCAGTCCTTTGTTGAACACCAAGGCCAGGAATGCAGTATTCTAGAAATCAGACGGCCTTACCATGAACATAACCTAAATTATTGCATCAATATGCACGTCTGTTACGAGGATATAATATTCTTTAAATTGTGGATTGTGATTCCGTATTTTTATGATATTTTTCATGCTATGTGATTTATGATACACAATATTTCGGTTACACTTTCGCTATGATATTTGATTTATACATTTACCTGCTATAATGTTTGTTAATAGAATATCAAAGGCTCTCGTTAAATAAATACTGAAATACAGATACACGTCCTCAAATTTGGGAATTTAGGGGTCACATCTTACCCCCCCCCCCAGTCATCCTCCCTCCTCCTCTTTCCATCTTTTTCTCTCTCCCTCCCCTTTTTTCCCTTTTCTCCCTTTCTTAAAGTATATAAATCTCTTCAGTCTGATATAGATGATATTCATTGTCATTCCACAACCAAAAAAAAAATCAACAAAAACACTAGGAACAATTATTGTCAGGACAGTCACCCCAGGACTACCGATTAGGACAGTTATCCCAGGACTACCGATCAGGACAGCTATTCCGGACTAAGTTCTGCACGCCAGGTGGAATGGCTATACCCATAAGCCTCAAAAGAACAATGAATACTTACGATATACATGTATTCCCTGAGAAAAATACTCAAATTCTTTGGATTGTATAATCATTGTTAATTTTTATGTATTCTTAATTACTCTTTTATTGTAAATTAATGTAATGCAATTGTAATGTAAGGTAGTGTAATTTTAGTTCAGGTACTTTTAGGTAATGTAACGTAAGGTAATGTAAGGGGTAATTTAAGGTTATTACATTTAACGTACTTCTTTATTAATTTAATATGTAAAGCGCGTTGAAATATTTCATGTAATGCGCTATATAAATGTACGTATTATTATTATTATCATCATCATCATCATCATCATCATCATCATCATCATCATTATCATCCTAAAGTGCTTAAAAATTGAATTGCCCTATATTATATTCGTCAGAGGGTGTCATATTTTACAGTGTATCAGGACAAAAATTATTTCGGTGATTAGATATCTTGATATTCCATAGAGTTCCACTGTTCCTATCCTCATTCTCCCCTCATAAGGTTGGAATGGTTTCCTAGGGAATAGAAATATTATCGTTTGATGTTTAATCTAGTCACCAATGTCTTCATGTGAAAAAACGGTTTTTCCTCCCACTCTGTCTCGGACGGCGGTATACAGGGTTTATCAATAGATGGCAGTATTGTCATTACCATCAAACAATCATATTGATTCAGATCATGACAAAAAATCAATTTAAGAGAAAGAGAGAAAGAGAGAGAGAGAGAGAGAGAGAGAGAGAGAGAGAGAGAGAGAGAGAGAGAGAGAGGAGAGAGAGAGAGAGAGAGAGAGAGAGAGAGAGAGAGCGGATTGAATTAACTGCTGGAACATTTTTGTTAATAAGCAAACTAAAACCGTGACGACAAACTCTAAAATTGAATCACATTATTGAAACGTCCGTTTGACATAATTTATAAACGATGGCTGAAAAGAAGATGTCTTGATTCAAAGAGATGCAGCCGAAAACCGAAAGCGTAGATCTTCGTTTTCATGATTGGCTAGAATTTAGTAGATTATGAATGAACAACATATCAATATTTGACATTAATTTTCGATCCAGCGCGTTTATATCCTGGATGGGAAAAAAAGAATTGTTTTCTGAGTAAAATGATAAAGTGAGCCTATAATTAGGTATGACCTTTACCTTCGATCACCTGCCTGATGCGAGAAGTTACCTACCGGACTTTGGCTTGTACAGAGTGTTTCTAAAAAGGAAACAACATTTTGTGGGTAGATTTACTACTCTAACGCAGAACTATCTTCTCAGTAAGAAATGTATAAATCATCGGAAAGACCGGGGGTTGTCCGCTTGTTTGTTTGTTTGTTTGTTTGTTTGTTTGTTTGTTTTGTTAAAACTTAAAAAAAACCAACAACACATTTACAAATTGGTATAAATATGCATTTATTTGATGTACGATAAAAGAGCAATGTAGATAAAATGCCTGCTCAAGGGCATAAGTGCCGTGCCGGGGATCGAACCCCAGACCTTCGCGTCTCCAGTTAAGCACCTTAAACAAAAAAACTGAATTGTTAGTCATTGGTACCCCACGTCAGGTTTCAAAATTTGGGGGCTATAGCTTAACTGTTGGCGATTCGGTTATAACTCCATCAGATAAAGCCAGAAACCTTGGTGTAGTCTTTGATACCCACTTAAGCATGGAATCACAAATCAACAATGTTTGTAAATCCGCTTATTTTATGATCTATAACTTGAGACGTATCCGCAAATTTTTTGATCAAGACACCATGAAAACTATTGTTCATGCTTGTATCACAAGTAAATTGGATTATTGCAATAGTGTTCTCTATGGATTACCCGATTCTCAAATAAGCAAACTGCAGAGAGTGCAAAACACATGTGCACGTTTGATATGTCGTCTTCCCAAATTCTCTCCTGTCACCCCATTATTGAGAGAATTACACTGGCTACCTGTCCGGCAAAGAATCACATTTAAGATCCTAATGATAGTTTTTAAAGGTCTTAATGGTCAGGCCCCAAGTTACATCTCAGATCTCTTGAAATTGAAATCCCGATCTCATGACCATCATCTACGTAGCTCACAAGATACACTCACACTACAAGTACCCCCACACAAGACTAAAGCAACACTAGGAGATAGGTCATTTCTGATGTCAGCCCCACGACTATGGAACAAACTTCCCCTCAACATTAGGAATTCAACAAATTTACATAATTTCAAGATAAAATTAAAAACCTATCTATTCCGATAGTATGTATAGCACCTAGGAAGCTCTTGCAGTGCAATAGAATATATAGATATAGTTTTTGCGCTATATAAATGCATATTATTATTATTATTATTATTATTAAACCACTCGATTACAGCACCTCTACTTGTAATGACATCATTATCGATAAATCACGCATGACTGGTTACAGTCCATTTGAAATACATTGGGTAAAATAACAAGAAAATGTGTTACATATCTGTCAGCTTATTTGGAATCCAGTATTGACATTGACAAAAAGAAGACTTTTTCCAGCTTGACAAAAAACAACAATTTTTCAGAGCAAATTTAGTCTTAATAGTTCCGTACTTAGTGCTTGATTTTAAACTTTGAATAGCGCGAGTTGCTGCGGCCATACAGCAAAATTTCCTTGACATCCATGCTCCACGCTAAGTCAAAAATCTGGAAACACATCCGGAAAATGTATGAATTTGAACGTGCAAGTCCACATCTGAACTGATCTGGACGAATAAAGGGGAGTGATCGCGGGGGGGGGGGGGGGGGGAGGGGGGAGAGGGGGGAGTGATACATCATTCAGTAAGATCTATGAAAGCGTGCCACTTGGCCAAGTCTGGCAAGGACAGTACCAGTGAACGCGAAAAATTGATTGTTGTGTTGGGTCATGCATGATATGCTACTATAAGAAAGAAGATGAATCAGCACATTTGTGTAAAATATGAATCTGAATAACCAATAACATAAAAATCACTCAGACAAACAAAAAAAAATCACACGAAGTTCTGGTTCCCTCTTTTGGGACACCCTTTGTAACGAAACTGAAGTGGCAGCTAACCCGTTGTCATGTTAGTCTGTAGAGGGCAACGATCAATGTCGATTGATAAAACACGATATGATTTTATGTTCAGCTGCATGGTCCAGGGCACTCGTTCAAACACAAGTTGTGTATGTATATGATTCAACCTATGTAAATCTCCCATATTGGGTGCAGAGTGTTTGTATCAGATATAGTTTTGGCTGCATGTATAAAACTAAATGGCACAAATTGTTTTCATCACTGGGTGTTCCTCTGGCATTGGATTAGCCTCAGCTGTTCTTTTAGCTAAAGATGAAGCCAGACGATTTATTGTTTACGGAACGGTTTTAAAATCCATCGACGATGAAAAGGAATTCCGCGAGGCAGCAGGCGAGCTTCTAAATGACACGTTGTTTCCCGTGGTGGTCGATGTCACGAAACCAGAGACGATCTCTGCCGCTGTTGCTCTCATGATGGAGAAACATGGCAAGGTCGATATCATAGGTAAGTTAAATATCAGTCGGTCTTAACAACAAGCCCTGCTTTACTTTATAGGCCCCTTCACAATATGAACGATATTACATTGAATCACTACACTGAATTATTTATTGTGCGTATTTTTGGTATTGCTATTATATATTTGATTGCAAATGATATATAACACGTTAAAAACTACTTTCGAAAGATCAGCTTCAAAAGGCAACTTCAATAGCCCTGTTTATATCACCTTATATTTTGTAAATTTTGTATATTGACTTATTTCTCTGGAAATAAATTGAAGTTGTAATATTTGTTTTTAGTGTTAATGCTAAAACTCTCACCGCATCACTATAGTACTTCTATGTGGCATGGATTCCTCAATTCTCATCAGATAATAATAAGTAGTAAAAAAAAATATTATATCTGGGGTATCCCTTCTAAGACATCCATGGATCAACTGCTCTTGGCGGGATACCCAGACTGGGTTGGCGCTACAGGGAGGAGAGGGGGCAGGGGCGACCGGCAACCGCCCCTATGATATTTCAAGTGACCCCCCCCCCCCAAAAAAAAAAAAAAAAAAAAAAAAAAACAGGAGAAAAAGAAGAAAAGGGAGGAGGAAGGAGAAAGAAGAGTATGGGGAAAGAAAGGACTGGGTCTGAGGGGATGGCGTATCATTATGTGGCATTTCCCATATATTGACAAAAAATTTCATAACTTGTATTTTCTTAGAAAGTTTTCAGCCGGCAAAGTTGCCCCGCCCTTGTTTTGAATAGTCTAAGTACTTGCATTAAGTCCCATTAAATATCACATTTAACAAGAAAAGACTGTGACAATTACGTAATTACTGATTTTTCCTTTCGGATACTCAAACTTGGACAGATAAGACGACCGCATGATTTCAACGACTATGTTCATTTTGTTGCAGTGAACAATGCTGGAATCAATGTCTGTAAAGTTCCCGAGACAATCAGTGAAGAAATGCTTAAGCATCTATATGATGTTAATTTCTTTGGCATGTTTCGAGTGACCAAAGAAATACTTCCAATCATGAAGAAACAGAGGTCGGGAAGAATCATCAGTATTAGTAGTGTGAACGGTATATCAGGTTAGTTATTCATCCTTCCACCTTTATATAACTCGATCATTAGCGTAGACAAGTCCTCATACCTGGGAGGGGGGCGGGATGATTAACCCATTCGTACATATTTTTGTACGCACATAATATGAGTCCAACCTCAAAATGTGGGGGGATGTATCCCCCACCCCCCCCCATGCCCCCCCCCCCCGCTATTTACACCCCTGAACTCGATGAAGTGAGGAAGTGATACTTCAAAAGTTAGTGCAAATGGCGATGATACGTTGATGATTCAATATCAACAATTTAAAATCAATTACACACCAAGCCACTAATCTGTTATGTTAGGGATAATCTCAGACGCGTTGGTTCGCTAAAAATCTTGAAACCTTAATTTCCTGGTATAGTATGATCAAAGTTATGTAGACAGCATTATTATTGTAAAAATAATTATTGTGTTTACGGTAATGTTAACGACACAAAACAATGAAATATCGGCACGAAAGTCAATCAAATCAGTCCACGCCTTATTTTAACAGTCGTTGTTATCTACAACCAGTGAGGACTTAGGATGCAGAAGAAATGTAGTATTTGCCAGTGAAATCACGCATGCACCATTATTAATTTTTACTCTAAACATCTTTTTTCTTTCCCCCCCCCCCCCCTTTTCTTGAAGTTTAGCACTTCCATATACGGGTGTGTACGCTTCGGCCAAATTTGCTATGGAAGGCTACAGCGAAGAACTAGCAGTCATAGGTCGATATTTCAATATATGGTAAGACCGAAGTTCTGACATATTACTATTGCTGAGTATTTCCTGCATAGATGATTATTTCACATAATTTTCTATTATATTTCTTAGAAAATTGGAATATTCGATAATGGTATATCCATGATATTGTCAACAAAAAACAAACAAAAAACAAATTATTTCATTTAAAGATTTTACTGCAGCATTCATGCTCAAATGATCATAAAAGACTCGATCAGTCAGATATGCAATAGGTCTACTTGAAAAGTTGACTACTTTAATGACAGTTGTTTTAGACATTCTCTTCTTGGAATCTTCACACATCCTTTTTTTTGGGGGGGGGGGGGGGGATATTTCGTTTGTCAGCAGTCTAGCCAGAAATAAAGTCAGATGTGATCACCCTCTCTCCGTAATTTATGATCCGTAGGGTGAGTGTAGTCGAACCCGGACCCGTTTCCACTTCATTAAAGGCGAATATGCTTCGGCTAAAACTCGGAGGACCCGATGAAATCCGAGGTGATCCAGGCGTTCACGAAATCGACAAGCGGCTGGCGTCGTGCTGGTATGACGAATTCAACTGGCATTCGTGCCCTCTTCAGTCAGCAGAAGACGTGGCGAAGGTAGTCCTCAGGGCAGCTACCGACGAGAAACCTCATATGAGATACCAGACATCAAAGGTATACTTCGGTCCTACTTGAATCCAACTCACCTTTCTGCAATGCCCTACTTCAGTTCCTTATCTGGAAGCATCACTTCACAGTTTTAGATAAGGCTATCCATATCAAGCCAACATTCGCTCCAATTTTCAAATTTCCTATTCCTATCAGATTCAGAAGATTTATTCAAATAAATCATTTTAATTGTTTATTTGCAATGGAACCCCCACAAATTATACAAGTCAAGTAAACATGCAAATAAGACAGCCTAAAATAGTCCTACAGAATTCAAACATCATGTATTGAATATCAAAATAATGTGTTTTATACAAGCAGTTTTGAAAAGTAGTTGAAATGAACAATTTTACAATATTATAGTATTAGCATAATCAAGTATAATATGGTCTTAAGTTTTATTTTCTTACACACGCACACGCACACGCACACGCTAAAAAGCAGCGTTTGTATTTTGCATGTACAAAAAGTGAACTGATTTATCATTATGGTCATTATTATTATTTAATGGTATCTTATGGACAAACAAGTCGATGAAATAAATAAAAACAAAGATAGGGTAAAAACAGAGGAAGAAAGAAAAACAGAGAGGGAAATATGAGTGCCTGCATGTGTGCGCTTCTGGGGGTGGATAAGAGAGATAGAAAGAAGAAAAAGCAACGAGTAAAGAGGGAAGAGGAAAGTGAGAGAGGGGAAGAAGAAGAAGAAGAAGAAGAAGAAGAGGAGAAGGGATGGGGAAAGAGATCCTGCTGGATCAGTTGATATGTATGTCATACCAAAGAGTCATACCACAAAATGCCCCCTCCCCCTAAAAACAAACAAACAAATAAACAAATAATAACAATGAAAATAGTGATGATAATAAATTGGTCGTCAGTTTTTGCAATTTTACGACAGTGCTTCAGAATTGGAAATTTTCGATGGGGTTATCACGCTTTCACCCCTCAACATGTCAACCTTTGAAATGAAGTTTCTATGCATTATTCTCCTCTGATCCGGTTTTACATCCTTAACCTACTAAAGATGTCATTGTACCGTATTGATTTTTTTTTTTTAATTTCTATTTTGTTCTTTTTAGGAAGCAGAGGATTTGGCCAGAATACGGTATCGAGATCCCACGGGTGATACACTGATTGAACATCAAGTTGAGAGGATTCGACCGTACGTGCAAAAGGAAACAAAATAGATCAATGATTTATCATTATAATCAGTGGCATAATACAATTTAGATAACAGGGACACAGTGATACTTTGCCTCATCCTATAAGCCTCACCCTTTCCTTAACGGTCAGTGCTCCCGAAGTGACTGAACCCACCAAAAGAGACTGATCAACTTCTCAGGTACTTCGAGACAGTTTGCATGATGCCATATAATAATCTCAAATAATTCCTGCTAGTTTTCAATATGATTTTATTTGACAGACAAGCACTTGTAATCAAACGAACTTTGAACAATTTGAGTGAACATTATACAGTAAAGTAAACATGGAAAATTTATATAATTCTATATAGCTCGAGATCTATACGAAGGTTATCAACAGGGCATCGAGATGACAGGGTCGATTGATAGTACTGGATTATAAACTCAAATGTATAAAACAAGGTCTTCATCGTACAAATCTTTGATTGTAAACCCAGGTAAATTGTGTTTTATGTCAGGCTGATAATTACCATTGGCTTCTCTCATTCCTGCTCCCTAGTACAAAAGCTTACTGACGGTATTATTGATGTTACAACTGAAAAGCCAAACAACACCAAGAACAATCGACAGATACAATAATTCTTCGAAATTGTATTTCCAATTTATGTCGTTCATAGGCAGTTAGGACATTCACATTAATAGCAAAATGTTTCAAGTTTCAAGTTTATTTCCGCTCATATAAAGGAAACAAGCAACAATAAAAGTGTATACAAATTTTTGTAATACAATAATGCAATAAACAAATATAACGTACTCAAAGAGACATAAATACAAATAAATGCAACTTAAATGCAACTTTATACAATTTCATCAGAATAAGACATTATTTTCTAAATGGAGAACACTCATGTTTTTAAATCTGAAGCTAATGACTTCTTCATTTAAATTACAATTGTCTGAGTAGTAATAATTCACAACCGTTTGACTATCACCCAAAATTCGCTATTTGTATACTTGGTTGTGCTGTAATATTGTCAGACAATAAATTTCTACATTCGGCATATCTCTGTCATAGGCTAAAACACGAAATTTGAAATCTCTGTTGGTTGATGATGACGATGATGAGGAGGAGGAGGACGGTGATGATGATCATGATCATGATGATGTTAATGATTATGAACTTGATCTCCATCAGCCAGCTATAATCTAAACAACATGTAACCCCCGGAAAGTGTTTACTTTCTCTCTTATATGGGTACATGCAAAGGGAAGTATAACACGAACATGACGAATAATAATTTTAAAAAAAAAAATAGAATTCCGTACATGTAAATGTTGGCACACACTGTATATTCATATCAACATATAAAATACAATTCAAGACATTGATCAAAACATTGGAAAGCATGCGGGCTGTCAAAGAACATATAATGTAGATTATAGATTGAGGCTTAAGAAGTATAAAAACCTTACAAAATGATACCTCGTTAGCTTGTGGATTATTACCAGCAGGAATGATTGTCAAAATGTGACAGTGGCTTCAAAACAACAAGGACGTGTTTGTCAAGCACTTAGGCCCACATTGTCACAAAATTACAAATCAATGCTCGAAATACATTTATCCGTTCCTGTCATGTATACGTTTTACTCATAAAGATATGCTCTGTGATCATGGTGATCTATCTACTATTTATCTGTACAATATCAATTAAAACTATTTTGAGTCTACCTAACTCTCTGCTCTCCATTTACTTTCGCCTGACCTCTAAAGTAACCATTTCTTAAGAAATACAAGATATCAACCTAAGCCATTGTAACTTTTCGCAAGCAGTGAAAGACTTTCAAAATGTGACCTATAAAGGTGTGTGGCAAGAGAGCACATGCGCGTGTGTGTGCGGGTGTGGGTGCGTGTGTGTGCGTGTGTGAGAATTATCATAGAAGTTTTAAGCTTCCAAAAAGGATTTTACATGAAATGCATCAGGGAAATCAATTTATACTCAAGCTAGACTGATAAGAAAAGTTTAGTCTTTATACTTATCAAATAAAAATATGAAACGCTGTTTTCAGTGTAGACAGGTAGAGTTCACTCTCCGTACCTCTTGCACGTGAAAGAGTTGTATATAAAATTCTGCTCTCTTAAAGAGAATGTAGTATAAATGGATAGAATTTCCAGCAATATGAAAGTGTATGTTACATTTCGCCTTTCGAGCAATTATACTGTGAAATTTTTATTCAGTCACGTGCACGTGTATGAAATTACTTAATTCAAATGTATCGTTATTGTGTAACAAGCGAAATAGATTCACAGGTAAGCCTATATTTTGTACTTCATTTCATTTTTTCATTCAGTTTCTTTGTCCTGCTCATCTAGTTTATTCTCTTTACAAGATACTACAACCCCAGCAGCATTGCATGGGATATTCAGGGGCGTAGACTTTGCGTTCAAAACCATACACGAAGAAGGTGAAAGTTTCATCTTTGTAGCTACACTTGGCCTCAGCCACAGGAATAACGCGAATCTGATGGCGCTGTCGACACAAATAAAAAAAGAACAAGAAATTACTTAGTGATCCAAAACATGACTAATTGCAACGCACATGTTTGTCACTAATGCCATGCATAATTATTGAAAAGTCTGCACTATTTTTCCTTATGTTGAAATACTCATAGCGCCACAGCTAACTCATCAAGTTTTTTTATTCTCATACTGCCACACCATCGGGCATTTTAGGAATATTTCTCAACAAGTAATGTTTGATAATTAAGTAAAGAGTGAGTGATACGGAAGCCCATTAGTGTTACCTGTGAATTGAAAGTTAAGAGGCGTTGAGTGGCGGGCGCCACCATAGAGATACATAGTAGTATATCTCTATCACTATGAACATGGCGGACAAATAAAGCGGACAAAATAAACAACCTCTCATTCTACCCTTCACAATGGTTCTGGTAGTCGAAAGAACATCCCTTCACAGCTACTATGTCTAATCATGTAGTTCCAGATGAATATGCATGTGACAGCTGTTCCACATATTTTAGACAATATCAGCGAAGGAATGTTCTTTTGACTACCAGAACTATAGTGAAGGGTAGAATAAGGGGTTGTTTATTTTGTCCGCTTTCTTTGTCCGTCGTGTTCACAGTGTATGGGCGCCACATATAATATGGTAGGAGTGGCGGCCCCACTCAAACATCGGTCACCAGACAAAAAAGTGGCGGCCGTCAGAATGTTGCGGCCACCACTTACACCTCTTCACTTTCAATTCACTGGTGGCACCAATGGGCTTCTGTAGAGCAAAGACACAAGAAAGTATGTTGTAATCAACCTATTTCCATGATTTCTGTTCATACTTATTTTCATGTTATTATTTTTGTCTTACTCGCTCGTTTTAGTAGTACCTGTGCTTATGATTATTATTGTTTTTTTATATTCATATTTTTGTGTTTTTACATCTTTCATTTTCTTTATATGTATGTACAAATGGCTCTTTTTAAAGCAGGCTCTGAAAAGACTACCCTGTTTTTGAATAAAACGTAATAAAAATAAAATAAATCATGTTGGAAATGTGAGAACAAAATACTCAACTACAGCTAAAGCTGTGTTAAACATGTTAAAGTGAAACATTTTATTCTTTGTACTTATTATTTTTCATTAATATTATTATTTTGGTATTTATTTTCCTCACATCATGCACATAGGCTGGACTGTACTCCTCAGCCGAAGAATAATACATAACTTTCAATGTCCTTTACCTGCCTATGAAGTCTTTCTTTGTTGTAGGTCATAGCATGACGCTGAACTAACATGCTAGATCCTGTATTCACATCGTTGACTGGAAATCCTTGAATTGGCCACACCTTGAATACGAAGAGACACAACGGATAGGTTAAATCATTGTACACATACATATTCATTGGATATACACAGATCACCAATGGTAAAATCGTTTTAAAATGTTTAAAACCTACATGTTGAATGAATCATATCCAAAGCTAGATGGAGATCAACGTCCCACGGAATCTTGAGGTTCCTATCATTATCTGGCATTTAACCATATCACACCTCACCTCTCTGTCTGTCTCTTTGGTATCACAATGATCATACCTTTGGGTATTCTTCTTGAAACACTTGTTGACCGGTGACGTCACGGATTAACTCATCAGGAAGGTTCGTACGCTCCACGATATGATCTTCAACATGATTTTTCCTGGCACAAGAGGAAAATAATATTTAGATAGTATACTAGGAAAACCTTCTCATATCTAATGAATTAAATTCAAGTAGCTTGCTTAGTTTTAGGGTTGTTAATCACTGAATCGTGACAGCAGAAAGATGCACTTCGAGACTATTCTGCAAAGTCCAAAAAGGGACTTCAAGGAAAGCTCCATCTGGTAAAACGAAAATTCATGAGAAGTAAAAAAAATTTCCGTTAATGATTTTTTGTTAAATTTCAATATTTCTCTGCTTTTCTTTCAACCAAATAACAACCTTTATGGACAGTTATAAAGAAAAGACAATGGTGTGATATTCAAGTAATAGAAAGCAACAAATATGGTCATTAATTCAGCGGGACTGAATAATAATCATTTGATGCCATGATACATACCATTCAACTTTAAGTCGTATGTAACATTTTAGTTGCCCATTGGCGTCACATGTTATACATACTATGCGTCCAGAACCGCTACATCTCGAACACCTGATATATGATTTTAAAAAGGAAATTGAAAAAAAAAATAAAATTAAGAAAATGAAATGATGTGATTTTGATCTGGTATAAAATAGGCATCTAAGATGCATTTATAATCTCATTTACTAGAATGAAATTATTACTTGAAACACAATCCCCAATATATCTTTCTTTGTAATAAAGAAATGATCACAACAAATATTGATGATAATTTCGGAAAAAAGAAAATCTAAGACTAATGATACTTATGTAATTTACATAAGACTGTTTTAGATGTTATTCAGAAATGATTTACTTAATGTGCAGGCATTTCAACCCAAAATAAATTGCCTATATCAATTCTGTTCTATAGATCCAGACAATGAAGGCACCAAAAGGTATTGACAACATGGGGAGGAATTTGTCCTATGTAGACTTAACACAAATTGGACATGGGGGATATATGGTAAGAGTTTGTTGCGTATGTATGTATGTATATATATATATATATATATATATATCTTGGTACCTGATACTCACATTCTACGGCCATCTCCACCACACCACGAACAATGCTCATAATCTGTATAATGATGATCTCCATCATATCTGCTAACAGCTCGCCTACCACGTCCATCACAATGAAAACAGCGAGTCTAATAATAAAAAAAAATTTCATTGCATTATTCCCCTTGATCTAATAATTTGTTTTGGGGGGAAATGTTCATCTCGCCAATATCTTAAAAGCACTTTATTCAGTGACAAAATTATGTTTTAAAAAATGGCTGATTGAAAAATTCACATATCCTAGTACTGTGATAGGCCTATGGGAAGTTTGACTTACGTTACGGATTAAGTAATGTCAATCAATAGAAAAGCATTATTCTACAAAGGATTGGGCGACCCTTATATAGGAAGATATATATTTGATTTGATTTGATTTATTTATTCACTACTCATGGGTTGGATAGCCTTTGTCAGCTAATAGCTGTTTTTCAAAGGGGTCCAAACCAATAAGAGAATATACATTTTTAATTTCAGCTCAGTACCTTCTTGTTTAAGTAAATATCTGAAATGCATTAGATTTCAAATCTTTTTAATCCATGAACATATTTGCATGGCTTTCGAAAGAAAAATGAACTTTTTTCTCTAACAGTTTCAGTTTTCATAAATTCATCTTGCAAATATATCCTATGCATGAAACTTAGATTTCTGCTTTCCTTTGTTTCTACTGTATACCCTGAAGCAGAGTGTGACAGGACAGTACACGAGAAAAAAAATGGAAAAGCAATCATCATCAAGTAATGTTCTCCAAACAGAATAGTTGGTTTACTTACTGTTCCTCTCCCATAACAATTATGGCAGCGGCGATATCCAGTAGCACGACAGTCATGGCATGGCTGTTACAGAAGAAAACAAAAGTCTGTCAAAATTATCAAGATATTATCCAATACTAGACTTGACGATTAGAATATTGTTCGACAAGATTTTGAGACAGCGCTTGACTTTTGAAATTGTAGAGGACATGAATATCATTCTGACATGGGCAAAATGCAACTTCGAGTCAGTCGCAAGATTTTCTTCAAATCCCCAAAATAAAAGTAGGCCTATACTATTTATTTTCTTCTAAAATCAAACTCCACAGAGCTTCAAAATCTAAGATAGGCTCCAATTTTCTTCCTTAATTTTAACGAATTTTGGTTACATTATCAAAGAAGCAAAAATGAATGTCTGCGATAAAAAAAATCGTTTTCGTTTGTTACAGTTCAAAAATGTTTAGCCACATGGACGAATCGTGTCATTTTCAAGGCGCGTCACTGCATTGAAAACATTAAGCCATTGATAACAGTACATCTAAATTTTAATCATAGGGATATCACCTGAAAAGGTATGTTGGAAAAACTGCACCTTTTTAGTTATGAAAATTTGCAGTTTATATAGATATCTTCAAAGATCTGAATTGACAAAAGACAAGACGAAATTATGGTCGTTTCTTTATACAAATTATCCTACTGAAGTGGAAAAAAATTCTCTCTCTCTCTCTCTCTTTACGGTAGTCTTGGTTTTAAGTTACCCATTACTACTTTAGCCTGGTTATGGTTATTCTGATTTTAAAAAGAGTTGATTTTTTTTTTCAGTGACTTACCTTGATTGTTGCTGTATGGGGTACCTCCAGATATGTCACTGTATCTTGAAACATCGGAGGGTTCTGAACTGCAATACTCCATGGCAAAGGAGCTGGTCCGTTATTAGGACTATCAATCGCCTGGCCTTCAACGAGACAAATGTATAAGGTCGTTAATGCTGCGTGGAAATTCAGTAGTTCCTTTACTTTATAAGAACTTTTTTGCAACTATCAAAATTATTGAGTGTTCGGTGAACAAGACATTTAATTTCTTCAATAGGATACTTCGCCTTTTTACTCGGCACATTCTCAATTGTAATAGTCAAGAAGAATAAGTTTTCAGAAATAAAGTTTAGATCAGAAACATTTTCTATTTTCATAACCCCCCCCACACACACACACACACACACACACACACACAATCTGTCTGTATACATAAGCTATCTTTTCGCATTATTTTCTTTCTTTATGATATCCATTTCCTTTTGCCACCTTCCATTTCTTTAGATCTCTCTGTCTCTTTCATTCTGTCTTAATTTTCGTGCTTTCCTCTACTTCTGTTTTGTTGGGTCCACTCATCTTTACTATTTTACTTACCAACATAAGGTTCTGAAGCCCAATTAGTTGTTCTTTTCTCAGAGAAAGTTTCTAAAACATACTGAAAGAAAAAACAAACCGAAAGTTTAAAATTCATATAGTGTCACCAAGTTATGTTATGAAATGGTAATATTTACATTGCAGAGTGGATAATGAAGAAATGCGAAAAGACCGTTCACTATTATAGGCACTGCATCTGTCGATTTCCGCTTGGGTAATATTATGGATACAATTATTGATTCATTCGATTCTTTCTTAACATTTACCAGAACCATGCATCCTTTATGACACGTTTCAAACCCCCCCCCCCCCCCCACTTTTTTGTTTTTGTTTTTTGTTGTTGTTGTTTTTTTCTTTTCATTTTCTGTATTAAGAAATTCATTTAGCCGCTTATTCTCGTAATTGTGACACTGGGAGAAGGTTTTACTTTCAGTGACAAACAATTACCACAGTTGCGATTCACACGCCAGTAATGATAATTATAAATGCACCGCTCATTCTAAAAGCTGTCCGCAGTTATTACTAATGCATCAGTGATCTTTGTAAAAGGATGTAGCCAATAGCGAGTGCGTATGCATGTCACGTGTTCATGCTTTAATTCTACGCAACCTTCCAGCCGTGCATTTTTTGTGCAGCACTGTGCATTTTTTGTGCATGCAGCACTGTGCATTTTAGATGCATCACTTTACCTCTAGCGCGTAAAAACTGAGACACGCGGCATGAAATACACGTTCTTTCTAGAAGTCCATCACAAAGATTTTGATGCGCTTACTCAGCTGGGGCGCATCACACTGGCTACGCTTGTGATGTCATATTGGAGAAAGTAGATGTTGCCTCCTTGTCTGTGCGATCTGAGGAAATATGGAGCGGTTTAAACAAATTTTCCACTACAAATTCATACCATAGATTCATACTGCCGACCCGTTTTATAAAACAAATAATGCACAGATTTAAATTTGTGATGTTAGTGGCGATGCAGGCATCTCGGGTATTTACAATATCATGCAAAAGCACTCGGCGCAGGCGCCTCGTGCTAGTCGCACATTGTCGAGTACGCTGCATCGCCACTAACACACTCACATCTGTGCATTATTTGTATAATATAGAATGCGTGATAGAGCACAAAACTTACTAAAATGTGGTAGAGAGTTCAAGGTACGGTCTACAAAATTGTGTCATCAAATTATTAGCTTCTTGCTAATGTTGCATCGAAAGCTAACTCAAGCAAACGGAGCAGACAGACTCTGCAGTTAATGGGTTCAATCGGCACTGTTTTTGTTGTTGTTTTTTTTTTTTCAATGAAGCAGCTATGTTTTATCATAATTATCTCTTCCCCCCCCCCCCTTTCTCTCACTCTCCCTCGTTCAAAATATATCACCCATGTCTCTACCCCCCTCCTCCTCCTCCTCTCACTTCCCCCTTTCCTCCCATCTCTTTTCCTCTCTTTCTTTTTCTCCTCCATCTCTCTCTGTATTTGACTGTCATCATGGTCATGACTTACGTGAAATGCCGCAGACTGGTTGATATTGGTGAAGTTGAGCTCTTCTGCCGCTTTTTTCCCCCAACAGCATTTCTCTGCTACGTGAGACAGAAGAGCCTCTCTTGCTTCAGCATCCTTTACCACTGGCATTCTAAATGAGGAATCAAGGATGTACATTAATAAAAGATTAAGTTATAATCTTATTTTCAATGCATGGTAATGCGTTTATCTTAATAGAATGTGATGTAATTTTGTGAACATTATGTGTCCTCTCCAAAGGTCCTCTCCCTCTTTTTCTCCCCTCTCCTTCTTTTGATTAATGTTATCAGACTCGTCCTCTCTCCCCAATAATAATAATAAGAATAAGAATAATAAGAATGATAATAATGACATTAATGATAAAAATTATAATAATGATAATCAAATCAATAAAAAAATGAATGATGATAACAATGATATCTCACTGTGCAGAGAAGTCTGGTGGTGGGGGCTGAACTACTTCCTCGTAACTAGGAGGGGGTGGAATCATACTATTCATGACATCATAACCTGTCACAGCCATCATACTTGATATTGGAACATCGCTCTTATCTTCATCTCCGATCTGAAAGAAACGTAAAAAAATCGGGAAAGACGTATTTAAGTGTGTCGTGGTCTGGCTGATTAGTCACCGGAGACTGGATCACATTTTGCGGTTCGAGGCTCCTTGCTTCTTATGCAGGGCCCGCTGGAAGATCAGCTGATAGCTGAAGTGGCTACCCCTGGGTAAATAAGAGTTGTTATTATTATCATTATCATTATTATTATTACCTAGGAGGAATCCGTTAGCTGTGAGGATTTTCGAAAGCCAAAAGTATACTGCCTGACCTTGCTATTGTTCTGCATGCATGCATTTGAAAGGTGCAAACTGGGGAGCATTTCATGAAGAGTTTTGTCGTTGAAAATCACCGACAAAATGTTATAAGCTACTAAAAATCCTCGCATCTGATTGGCTGAAAGCAAATTAGTGAGTGAAAATCACCGACAAAACTCTTCATGAAACGCTCCCCTGGTCGACACGCGTTCTAAGGAGGAAAGATTGTCCACATTTTTAACATTTAAAAGCTAGAAATGACTGCAAATGTTTTGAAATACTTCAATCTTTCAGAAGTACATGAAATATATCGATGAGAAAACAGGAGAAAAGCAAAAAGAATGAATTACTCTTTATATTTTGTTTGTTTGTTGGTAGGTTGGTTGGTTGGTTGGTTGGGGTTTTTTTATTGTTTTTTTTTTAGAATTAGAGCATTTATATAGAAAATATTAAAAAAATTCCCCCCCCCCCTCCTCTTATCAGAGTCATGCACATATTCTGACCAGTTTGGCAATAAATGATCATGTGTACCAAGATTTCTGAGTTAACAATATCTTTATATGCACGCCGTATCAAAGCATTCCACAATAGTGCATTTTTTAAATCACCAAGTTTATGTGCACTTACTTCATTTTCAGCCTTATCATCAGCCCCTCCCGGGAGATCTACGTTTCCTCCACCCTGTGGAGGATATTGAGGAGGTGCTTGTCCTTGCTGTGAAGGAGGTCCTTGTTGTAATGGAGCAGTGGCAACAGGTGCATTTTGTTGATAACCTTGTTGTGGCGGTGGCGGAGCTTGTGACGGAGGATACCCCTGTTGAGGTGGAGCTGCATTGGGTTGGTACCCTTGCTGAGGTGGGTGGTAGCCCTGTTGGGGTGGAACTGAGGGAGGGGCATTTTGTTGGTAACCTTGTTGTGGTGGAGGGTAGCCCTGCTGTGGTTGTTGGTACCCTTGCTGTGGTGGAGGGTAACCTTGCTGGGGTGGGGATACCGGTGCATTCTGTTGATACCCTTGCTGGGGTGGGGGTGGAGGGTAACCTTGTTGGGGTGGAGGGTAGTTCTGTTGGGGTGGGGGTGCAGGTGCATTATGTTGGTACCCTTGCTGTGGTGGAGGGTAACCTTGTTGGGGTAGAGGTACCGGTGCATTCTGTTGGTGCTGTGGTGGAGGGTAGCCCTGCTGAGGTGGCGGATATTCTTGAGGAGGTGGATGTTGCATTCTGCAGCAATGCCTTTATTTTGAATTATCTAAAGTAAACAGATTAAGAACAATAATAATAATAATAATAATAATGATAATAATAATAATAATAATAATAATAATAATAATAATGATAATAATAATGATAATAATAATGATAATAATAATGATGATGATGATGATGATAATAATAATAATAATAATGATAATAAAATTCTGGATTTTTTAGCGCATATTCTCCGATGTCGCTTTACAGAAATATTACCCCGGTCATCGGAATCGGGCTTGCTCGCACACAATGTATGCACCTTCTCCACTCCCTGGGAAGCCTTGCAGCCAGGCGCCTTTTGCAGACGCTCACAATGCTAAATAAAAAACAATAATGACTTTGGCAAAAAGAGTACGTGCTTGGAATGATCTTGTCACCTGTTAAATCGGAGGAATGATGCGTGCATATTTTACTTTCACTTTTTTAGCATCCCTATTTGATATATAATGATATGAAAATAAATATTTTACAATTCTTGATGATAATTCCTAATCATATACTGTATGTGTTTTCATGATAACAAAAAACAAATTAGAATTACATTGGAAAAAAGGGGGTAATAAGGACGACGCACCGCAGATCCACAGAAAAAAGTGAATAAAGTATAAAAGCAAATGCATGAGATTTAACATCTAAAAGACCTGTTATCAAATCAACATACCCTATTGACTTACCTGTACTTTTCTCGGGAACTTTTTCAGTGAGAATCTATACGTTGTCATATATCTTTTGTATGTTTCTACCCGTGCTACCAGAAGGTATATGTATATATCATGCATTGAAAACGACACGCCTCAATACACCTGTATGTCAGGACCGGGACCAGTCAAACACCACTTTCCATTCATATATCTTTATTTGTTCCACGTAGTCAGGGGTGCTGAATAGATTGTTATTCTCTGTTGATCGGCGAGGAGTTAGCATGAGATGCTTCTCCGTGTAGCTCTAGATAGTGATATAGCTTGATACGTGTGAACTTGGGATGTGAGAAAATTGATTTTTGTGTGCCACCCCCCCCCCCCCATAAGAATGAAAATAGAATAGATACACACAGAGAGAGAGAGAGAGAGAGAGAGAGAGACAGACAGACAGACAGACAGAGACGGAGAGAGAGACAGACAGAGACAGACAGACAGAGACAGACAGACAGACAGACAGACAGACAGAGACAGAGAGAGGGAGGGGAGAGAGAGAAAGTTAGAAAGGAGCATTATGATAGTCAGTAAATGGGGAGGTTGAGGAGGATAATTAGAGTCACTTCATTTTAGTAGAGTGAAAATCGACTATCGATACAAGTTGTATAATCTCGTGAAAGTACGATCAAGGACATCGTGGTATGAAAATGTGGAAAGAAATTTTAATTATTTCAATCAGTTACTGAAGTCGAATAAAAAGAAAACAGTGATAAAGACATTGTATGTTCTTTCGGATTTTGCTTCTAGGGAGGTTGGTCTTCGGAGCGGGTTGTTCTGCTTCAGGGCACCTACTAATAACACAAGTAACATTCCCTTTGGAAAGAGAGTACCATTCGTGAAGATTTTAGGAGTATATTTCAGTTTAGATTGTAAATGCAAAGGAATCTATGAACTACTAAGAGATTCTGAGTAAGATAAGAAAATCTTTAACATAATGGAAACAAAGAGATCTGACGTTAATGGGAAAAATCCAGTTGTTGAAAGTTTTTATATATTCAAATTTGGTGTAAGTGGCATCACTTATCCCTGTTCCGGAATGGGTATTTCAGACTTTAGATAAACTGTGCTTTGAATTTTTATGGCATGGGAAAGACAAAATTAAAAGGAGTACCTTATACTTAAACTATAACAAAGGAGGGCTTAAAATGATGGATTTTCGATTGTTAATTAAAGTGCAAAGCAAAGAATAATGTGGGTCAAGAGACTTTTAATAGGGGATCAACGAATGAAATGGAAACAATATTTTGAATATGCTATGCACCCTTCATGTCTTTATATGGAGGGAAATTTGTATTTCAATGTAATTATTTCGTGGGAATGTTAAGAGTAAAGCTGCCTCCATTTTATTTAGAATTATTGAACACGTGGTTGGAACTAGGACATTTAAGACAGAAATATGATATTTGTAAAGGAAAGGAAGTTCTCTTTAATAATAAAATTTATAATTTTTCGTGGTTCTACTATATGTGATCATAGCCTTTTATCAAAAGGTATATTTCGACTGGAGCACATTATAGGTGAACATGGTAAATTATTGAGATCGTATCGTTATTTTGTCAGAAAGGGCTTGTTTGCATGGAATATATAAAAAAATAAAATATGATTCTTTGAAATGATTCCAGATATTTGGAAGAAGCAAATGGCGAGAAAAGAGGAAGAGAAAAGGGGCTTAGACAATGGAGAAATTACCTTTGTATTTGGTGATAGAGTAATACCTTTAAGTGAAATTGTATCCAAATATATATATATATATATACAATTACTTGATAAGAGATTCGAAAATCCCTCTATACTGGAAAAGTTAAAAGATTCGTTTAATGTACCACTTAAATACGTAGAAAGAGCATTTATTAGCCCGAGAAAATGCACTCTCAACAGTAAGCTACGGGAATTTCAATACAAATTGTTACATAAAATTGTTTATACAAACCATCATTTGTATCGTTTTGGAGTAGTGCGAAATAATTACTGTTTATTTTGTAGAGAGAAGAAGAAACATATAGGCATGTTTTTTCCGAGTGCTTTCATATTAGAAAGATGTGGGAAACGGTTGGTAAGGAATTCAAATATCCTATTTTAAGATATCTAAATTGGCGGAGAATTTATTTAGGAGTTGAGATGAATAATGTCGGGAAAGAAAATTTACTAAATCATTTAATTCTATTAGTTAAACATTATGACGTATCAATGTAGGAATAGAGAGACACCTCCGACCGTTAAAGAAATTAAATCAATGATGTCAGAGAATCAGTTAGAGGAGAAAATTTGGCTTTGGAGAGAGGTACCCTGTCATTACACCTTAGAAAGTGGGAAAATTTTGACTGCTGAGACGAGGGGATGCTAAGTGCGCATAATATTTGAAATAATATTTCCGATAATTCTGAATTTTTATGTGGAGTCATGGAGTGAAACAGTACCGGCTCTTTTCCTTTA
Source organism: Echinometra lucunter (assembly GCA_029962745.1). Classification (NCBI taxonomy): domain Eukaryota; kingdom Metazoa; phylum Echinodermata; class Echinoidea; order Camarodonta; family Echinometridae; genus Echinometra; species Echinometra lucunter. The sequence goes on from CM057151.1 coordinate 8,801,649, forward strand.
GCATGTTTAGGGGAGGTGGTAGGGAAGGTTCTTTTTTTTCTGTTCTTTCTTTTTTTTTTTCTCTCTCTCTCTTTTCTTCCTATTTCTTTCTTTTTAATTTTTTGTTTTCTTCTTTTTTCTTTTTTCTTTCTCCTTTTAAAAAAAAAAACATTTGATATAACTTCCATTCAATACTATGAATATGATCATGCGTGTATGTTCGACTTATTTGTTAATAGTTTATTTCAATGTATTAAAATGTAATGTTTTTCTATATTATAATGATTCTGGCATGTGAATATATTTATATATGTTTTGTTATCTTGATTACTTGTGAAGATATTGTTTTGAAGAATGGAAGAAATAAAAGAAATCTTTAAAAAAAAGGGGGGGAAGAGTCCATTCCGAATAATACTGCAATCCACTGCATGTATACTGTAATGGATCGAGTTCTCTCGAAAGTAGAGATTTTGATTAACGCATTTGGGAATGGGTTTATAACAGTAGTAATAACAGTAATGAATTTTTATGAATTTTATGAATTTTTTATGTGGAGTCATGGAGTGAAACAGTACCGGCTCTTTTCCTTTAGCATGTTTAGGGGAGGTGGTAGGGAAGGTTCTTTTTTTCTGTTCTTTCTTTTTTCTCTCTCTCTCTCTCTCTCTCTCTCTCTCTCTCTCTCTTTTCTTCCTATTTCTTTCTTTTTAATTTTTTGTTTTCTTCTTTTTTCTTTTTTCTTTCTCCTTAAAAAAAAACAACATTTGATATAACTTCCATTCAATTATACTATGAATATGATCATGCGTGTATGTTCGACTTATTTGTTAATAGTTTATTTCAATGTATTAAAATGTAATGTTTTTCTATATATAATGATTCTGGCATGTGAATATATTTATATATGTTTTGTTATCTTGATTACTTGTGAAGATATTGTTTTGAAAAATGGAAGAAATAAAAGAAATCTTAAAAAAAAAAAAGGGGGGGGGGAAGAGTCCATTCCGAATAATACTGCAATCCACTGCATGTATACTGTAATGGATCGAGTTCTCTCGAAAGTAGAGATTTTGATTAACGCATTTGGGAATGGGTTTATAACAGTAGTAATAACAGTAATGATTTGTTTTTATTTACTCGGGGGAGCCACATCAGTATTGCTACGAGTCTTGCGGGCCCTGCGGTTATTATCACCTCAGCGTGGCCAGGTACCCATAATACATTTGGGTGGAGAGGGATGTTAGCAAAGCATCTTCTATTAACAGGGAGTTGGAAACTTTCTTGGTCCTAGGATATAAGCAAGCACGTAGCCAAGGGGGGCATGGGGCTCGTCCCTCCCCTCCCCCCCCCCCAAAAAAAAAATCTGAAGTCTGTGTTGAAATTTTATTGTTACGAAAAATCAAACACACAAGAGGAATTAATGTCAGAAAGTCCAACACTTTGCATCTTAGTCAGACCTCAATTAAGATCCCTATGCTCCGATGATTGGCTTGACATCTTATACAAGCGCTAATTTTGAGAGCAATTTTGAAAGCGCATTCTTGATATTAATAAGAAAAGGTGGGTATGAAATATATCTCGAAACCACCAAATTATAACATCACTGTGAGTACAAATTTAGGTATCTCTTTTCTAATTACATGAAAGGAAACCCAGAGAATGGTATATCCTTTCCCTGTCGATGTACGACTAAACTCGTGAAAATTCCGATCTGCAGCTTAGAGCTATAAAGCACCTGAGAGTATAATATGTATTTTCTATCTATCATTATGTAGAGAATATAATTTCATAACCTTACTCAGTTACTGAACTAAGTTATAACACCAAAGCTTTACTAAACACGAATCCTATGTGACCTAGTCTTTTTTCATTTTTACGTAATAGATTTATCATCAATCAACCAACGAACATCATCTCATTCATTTGAAAAGAATACCGGTACGTGCAATAGAAAATACAAGTAAGAATCTACCTAAAACGCTCATAATGCATTAAGAGATGCAAATAAGCATCAGTACAACAATCTAACTTCCCTTTAATCACCCCTTCCAATAATGAGGAGGGAATTCCGCTGTATAGTGTTGTCAACTTTTCAGACGCCAATTAAGCCAATTCTCAAATATTATGCTCGCTCGCTGCGCTCGCTCGCGAAAACATTATTGTGCTTTTTCTTCTGGCCCTACAGTCTATAGTCAAGACCAAAAAGTCCGGTATTCGAGAATCTAAAATCTGGGGAGCGTTTCATGAAAGGACTTGTCGGATGTTTTATCCGACAAAGTCTGTTTTATCCGACAGTTGCCATAATAACGATGCTTCTCAGCCAATCAAAATCAAGGAAAGATGTCAGATCTGACAGCTTGTCAGACGACAAATGTTGAAGAAATGCCCCCCTGGTCACACACTGGAGACACCCCTCCCCAGGACGACGATCTATATTCAGTTATGTGCCCCCCCCCCCCCCCCAAATATCAAACTCTGGCTACGACCCTGGACGGTGAGCACCCAGGACCTCTTGAATGAGAGCAATGGTTTGCCCTTGACCAATTCGATGGTGGAATTCCACTCCAAAATAGTGGTGAACCCTGTAGTGATTCCTCAGAGAGTGGATTTTTCTCTTATGTATATTTCTAATTCTCGAGAGTTGACTTTGAAATTGCACGGAACAGATTTTAGCTCTGTGCAGGAGTTTCCTTGCTCTCCACAGCAAGCTTTGGATATCTCAACTCATGAAATATAAGGTGTTTATCATAACAATGAGTTTACTGCTGTAAAATCCTTTTTCCATTTTTCAGCTAGACTGCCATGAAGGGGTCGTTTCCGCACTTTGCTGGATACGCCCTCTGCACTGAACTCCATACGTGGATACGCCAGTGGGCGTGACCGAATTGCTGATCACGCCTGTCCTTGAATGACCTTTGCACTGCACCGGACGTAAACATACAACCCGTGATAGCTCTGCATCTGCAGACAAGACTGACGAGCCGAGCCAGCTTGGCCTGCCGGCCGGGTGACCGGTGGGCGCGGCGCGACTCGTTTGGCGTGTACGGCACAGCTGCTCAGAGAGAACCAGTGTCAGTGGCAATCAAGATCCTATAAATATCATCATGGCTGGCTTTGTAGGAAACGAGAAATGGATAAAAGATATTGCTTCATTGAGGAGGAATCCTAGCACCTTTTTCGCACATAATGATACGAAGGAAGATGACTTCTTATTAGATATTTTGCAGGTATTTGTGCTAGATTTTTTAGCCAAGTAGCCTAACTGTTGCACAGGATATGAATTATCCAATAATTTTTTAAGTATCCAATGATCTAAGTTGCCTAGGCTATGCAGTACCATATAAACGGCAATTGGAACAAATTTGCATGCAATATTCCAGGAATCTCTTGAAAAAAATTGGACAATATTATGAATAACTAGTGCTTTATGGTGCATATTTTCACAAAATGTGACACTTTGAATTTGATCTGAAAACACCCCCCCCCCCCCCCAATCCCAACTACAAAAGAAATTATAGAAGGTCAGTAAAATTTAGGGGTGAAATGTGGTAGGGTTGATAGAGACCATAATCATGTCAGATTTAATCATTCATGTTACCATGGTCCATGAATATCCAATACCACTCTGTAAAACAAGCCTGTTATTGTTAATGTGAAGATGCAGTTAAAATTTTATTCTAACATTAATATTAATTTTCTTTTAGTGACATTTGGTAAACAGTAAACTAGTACCTGTATGTGGCTATGTGGCAGTGAGAGCTTCAGTAGAGTGAGCGGACTTTCCAGAAGCAGATCTGGATAGATCTCTAAACACTAGAATAATCAGTAGAAATTAGGAGGAAAAAAATCTTGAAAATTGAGGAGCCTAGCTGATCCAATATCTTAGTTTATTATGATTCCTTTATTTGGCATTGTGATAGATGTGGTATGATTAATTATTCAGGATGTTAACTAGTGATCATTTTGGCTACCTCAGCTTAGAGGAGTTTCTACTCTGATATAATTATGTTCAACAAACTTTTATTAAACAACTATATATGGAGCAAGATCTGTAATAAAACATACAAAATAATCTCTGATTTTGACATTGCGTATTGGAATTATGATTGCTGAATAAATATAATGTTCAGAAGAATTGCTTTTTACATAACATACTTTGACTAAGGGGTGAGAAAATGTGTAACTTCCAAGAAAATGGAGAAAATGTGAAATTTCATGTACAAAGTGAATGGAGAGCTGCTCGCATATGATATCATAAGTGTTGCCGATTTGCAGAGCCGAGAGTAATTTACTAGAAAATGTAAATGAGTGTAATTTTCTTATTATTTGACCTATTTTGCTCTTTTTTTTTAAATGTGCTGTTCAAATTTATCTCCTTTTATTGAAACAGTGAAACTTCTGGGGTGGACTTTCCCTTTAAAGTGAATTTTACTTACTATTTGGTGCTTGACTTGAAATCGTCTGTGAAAAGCCAAGACTTAAACTAAAATGATTATAAATTTCAAAACTAAATATCATTTACAAGCGCGTTAATTATTATGCGCAATTTTAGCATGACACAAAAACCAAAGGCGCAAAATATGAAAATGAACATTACTGCGTCAAAATACGTCTTACTGCATCTCTCCAGTAACAATCATGCTGTTTTGAAAATCTATGCCCTTGTCAATCTATCCATCAACTTAGAAGGTTATGACAGAATCCGCAGATAACTATGTAACTGTGAGTTTCATAATAATTCATTTCATTATGAAATACATAACAAAAGAATTACATCCATCTTTACCAGGCTCTCTTTTCTGAAGACCTGAGTGTGAATGTCAAGGTCATGTTGCTTGGAGTTCTCCAGGAGCAAACATCAGTCCTTCTCTCACACGCTGACAGGTAATTGAATATCCATTCAAGTAGAATGGATAATTGTAATCGGTGATAAGTTTTATTAAGAGATAAGACAGAAGGAAAAAAAAAAGGGGGAAAGAGAAATTGTAAAATGGCATTATCTACTGTAGATCTGCAGTCATCTTCTTGTCAATACATAGTACCGAGGGGAAAGCATTGATATGATCTGTTAACTCATGCCTTTGGAAGATATGATATCTGTTTTCTTCAAACTTGAACTAATCATATTATGATGGTCATGTAGGGATGTTCCAAGAGAGAGAGAGAGGGGGGGGGGGGGAGGGGAGAGAGATAGTGAGATTTGTTTTGTTTTATCATCAGGTACTATCACATTTGACACCAGTTTATCAGTAAGCCTGTTTGCATATTTCATAGATGTTACTCTATACAATTTTACACAAGCATATTCAAGAATGAGTTAAATATTAAATCAAGTGGTCTATTTGTACGAAGGTTTAATTTAGTACATTAATATTTTAAGCAGATTTAGCATGAATTGTGCCAAAGGGAGAATGTTTGATTTAAAACTACAAGTTTTATTATTATTTTCTCTCTTTCTTTTTGTTTTTTAATTTTAGTGTGGAGCAAGTGGTTGGATCATTGACCAACATCTACCAACAGCTTCATCTGGACACTTCAGCATTCTTCAAGGGTCAGCTTCTAGTTGCCATAACAACCATCATGCTAGATCGTAATCAGCTGGTGAGTTTACTTACAATGAATATTGGTTAAATCATGTAGCTATTTTTATTACTTTACACTAAAAGAGACAAATGTATTGTGTGAAATATTTCAGAAAAATGTGATATACACTTTCAAATTTGCACTCAACATTTTTCAGGTAGAAATACAGAAATAGGACGAAAAGTTTTCAACAAATTTTTGTTCTCATATGTTCTCGGGTGGTATTGTAAAAGTTTTATTTCTTTGCTGTATGATATTATGTAGAAATCTTGGTAGCATACTATGGAGGTATATTTAACGGTTGTATAAAGTTGCAGTACATTGGCTATTGTCAAGGAATTAATGTGCAGTCCCAGGAAGGAATGTGCAGAAATTCTGCCCTTTGTGTGATGATTTCAAACATTAATCATGCAAACCAATCAGTGTAATGGCATATTGATTGGGTCTTGTATGAGAACTCATTAGAATTTTCATGGTATGATGTAGGCTGTATCCTGTGCATAGACATATGATAAATTTACTAGACGGAGAGCAGCATGCGCGGATATCATTACGCAAATGGCATTAGGCCCCGCCTCTTTTGAATCATTTGAAGGGGCTGATAAGCACCTGTTATGACCATGATATGCGATAGCACTGTTGCATTATTCATATCTATTGTGCGTATCAGTTTTATTGTAACACTTTGATTTAATGCGCATTTGTTGCGCATTTATTGTGCATTAACTGCGCATGCAGTAAGCTGATGCATGTAAACGTGTACAAACAAATGCTACTAGTTGGAAGCATCTTACAAAATGAATTATTCATTTTTGACCATGAATGTTGATGGGTGCTTAGGATGGCCTTCTAATGGATCTGGACAAAATGGCGGAGCTTAATTGGCCTGATCCTGTGACTGTAATCATTTTTTCTTTCGTTAGGAGCAGCATCCAAGAAACTTCCTCCAATTTGTTGATATTCTCCTGGAAGCTGCATCCAAAGTGAATGGGAGCAAGGATCGGGTTCTACGCGGCATTGCATGTGAATGCCTCAAAGAAATTGAAACAATTCAGCCAGTAAGTACAAATGTATTTCTAATAAATATAACGTGGGGAGGGCAGTCAACTGAATTTTCAACATGTGGAGACATTTCAAAAGAGTAGTCCTCATATTGCTTTCTGTTTGATATCTGACTTATCTATAGATAAAGATAGAAAGGTTTCACATGAGGATAAATTCTCTTGAATGAGGCTCTCTGCATTATACTCATGCTGGAAACTTACCCTTTGTTTCTCTAGTTCTAACTAATGATAATTTGAACATATTGATACCAGCATAATGTTTATAAGCTGCCTACTTGAAAGGGCATGTTTTGATGAACTGAATCAGTGATTCAATGTGGAGGTAGAGTTATCATCTACACCATGGTTATGACCACTTAATCTTTTTTCTTTCACCATTTTGTGACAGGGTTTGCTAGCCAGGAAAGTGGATCATTTCTATGCTATGTGCCAACTTGAGAATTCCTGTATTTGTCAGAGTTATATGGTAATTATTTTTCTTTTATTTCAGTTAACTTCATTCACATAATATCTACTATCCATGTAGTAATGTAAATAATTCAACAATTTTGTGAAGGAGATGAGGAAGATAAGTCCCAACATTAAGACAAGGATTAACTGCAGTAAGATGATGACCATCTTTTTCTTTGTTCAAGATTGTGATTTTCACAGCTGTACACCCCAGTTACAACCGCAAATGTAATGGGTGAAATTTACATTGATGACGTGATTACTTCATTGAAAAGCTCACTAATAACAAGTAAAAGAATGTGTAGCCTTCAATGACATTCATTATTATTTACTAAATGAGCATAATTGCACTAGTGTCAAGCAAATTATTTCTAGTATTGAAAAGAACACCATTTTTTTCCTTGCAGACACTCTTTGCGATGGTACTGAAGAATGGTCTAGAACAGCTGCTTGAAGATCCTAACAGGTAATAATAAGACTAAGTTTTCCCTTTCTTTTGCATTTAGAGTCAGCAGCCTTTTCAAATTATTGATGCATAATTACATGATTCATTCAATAGCATAGGTACAATCACTCTTATCCCCTTGGCTACTGGAACTTGGTGGCTTCTATATCAAGCCTATAGGGATGAAAGAATTCAGGAATCAACGGGTTAAATGTTCTTAAATCATATAATGTAGTGTAGGATGGTCACTTACTCCTTCAGGAAGTTGAAACTATTTGTCTTTCTTGCAAACATCAGGTGTCTCTTTAACACTGCAAAGATAAGTCTGATTAAAGAAATTGTTGTGTTTTCTTTGTCCAGCTTGAATGCCAATGATCTGAGTGATTTATTAAGTCAAAGGAAGGAGCCTTTGAAGGTAAAAGAAATATTAGATGCAAATGTTTATGGATCTATATTCATGTGGATCTTCCTGTGATAAACTATTTGATTGCATATTCACGGGTATACATGAATGATATCTATTTCAAAATTTTCTCTCATTCCTTAGACCTTCCAAAATAACTAGTGAAATGATTCATGGTCATATATGTGCAGAAATTATTACAAAATCCATAGAGTATACATCTGTGGAGAGAACTTGAAGTTGGCCATAGATGAAATTGATCAGGGTGTATTGGAAAAAAACACTGTATCGTATTACTTGTCTGTAAAGTCCTATTGCCAATGAAAAAAAGACATAGTTACCACGTCTGTCATGACTTTAGTAATTATTCATGCCTCCTCATAAGCTTACATTGTAGTATTTTTGGTATTTACATGACTAGAGACAGTCTGAAATTATGCATGTAAATATGTTGAACCATAGTAGCATATTTCTTTTGTCAGTTTCTGTTAACTCTGTATAATGTTGTGTTTTTTGTATTTTCTTACATTATTAGCCATTGAACTTGCCTGACAACTTCAACATAAAGATGTTTCAACTCAAAGAGGTAAATACTTTTGCACGTAGCTCGTAAATTTGAAATTTAAAATCTCAATTTTTAAAATCAATTTTTGAATTTTTTTCCCAGCTTTCCTACTACGGCTGAAACAAATTCATAATGCATTTGTGTGTTTGTTTGTTTTTTTCTTTAAAGAAAGTCACAAAAACACCTGGCCAGCTGCCAATGCACCTGGATACTCGTGAACTGAAGAGGGCAGTCACATATCTTGTTGATCATCTTCCTATCATGACCCAGTCATTAGCTATGCAGGCATCTCTTCTTGTAGGCCGATGTTTGACTCATAGTCCAAGTATTAATCCATTGGTTAGTATCTTTGTTATTGATTGTCATTGTAAAGAGATAAGGTGGGTGGAAAGCTCGCTGTCATCATTTTTGTTTTAATTGCTTTGGAACAACATAAGTAGAATAGAAATTATTGTCAGTAATTCAAAGTCTGCTTGCAATTTTTTTTTCATAACGTGGTAGCCTGAAATTATATTTAGAGCTGATAATGTATACCTAGTGTATTCCATGAATAGATATATCAAGGATCAGTCAGTTTTCTATATCCCTTTTGGATTATTAATCTTAAATTGATTTATCACCTTCCTTTGTAAAGAACAATTAGCTCTCTGAGAGGTTTCTTTTTTTTTTAAATGTGAAGTGCTAGGCCTGCTGATGAAAGTGTATTCAAGGACCATTCTGACTGATTGTAAATGAGCTTAGCATAGGAAAGAATCTTAAATAAAGTATCTTTATACCATTTATTCCTTTACTTAATCATGATCCTCTTCACAAATTACTTTAAAATTTTCATATTTATCCTGAAATATTTTTTCCAGATTTTCAAGGGTCATGTATCCAACTGGGCATCATCAGCTGATATTATTCTCTTCCATCTTGTTCTCCTGCTCAAGGTATCATCTGATTACATTCAAAAGTAATGTTTAGTCATGGGACAAGTCCAATTATTGTAATTCCTACTAACCCTTAGATATCAATCTCAATTTCAAAGCAGTTGGTAGGAATGGAAACACCTAATATGTAATGACAGTCATTAATTGACAGTCACATATTTCTTTTATCTCCTATATGTATAGTGCCTCTAATACATTTTCTCCGCAGTGATGCGACACAAGTATGTCTTTGTATTGTAATTGATTAAATAAATGAAATGACAATTGACCCAGGAGAATGTAGATAGATACACAGTACTAGTATTTAAATTAGGTTTGTACTTGGAGGTTCTTTTTCCTTCTGTTTTTATAAAAATAGAGTTTTCAATTATGGTTTTGTAAATTCTAGCTTTTTACAGTTGTTATGCATATTTGCCCTTTTTTGTGTATCCAATACATAGGCTCAGTTTCCTACAGAATTATTAAATGGAGATGAGGAGTCTGCCGTATTGAGCAAGCTACTGACATGTGCCAACCATCCTTCTCTTACCCCTGGTCATCGTCTTCTTGCTTTCCAATGGTTGCAGCACTTTCCTGAAAGAGAGGTATAGAACACGGGGAAGGATTAGAAAGGATAGCATGAGTGTTGGTCAAACTGACACAGTAGAGCTAAATTAATAATCCTTCACCATCACTCCAATTATTTTGAAGGAAATTCCTCTATTTATGCTTTAGAATGCATCATTATCATTGAAATATCTCCTTTTTATGTAGTAAAGATTTGTTAATCCTGAAAAAATACTGTGAGTTTGTCACAGTGTATATTTTTTGTATATTTTGAATGAAGTTTGAATTTGAGCAATGAAATAAATTAGAATAAGACATGAATGGTGAAAAAAAAACTCTTTGGGGCCTTCCTTTTATGAGTCTTAAACCAGTTCTGTTTGTACCTTCTTCAGCCAATCTTTCCCCACTGGAAACCTCATCTACCTGGATGTCTCTTCACTGAGCACTACACAAACTTCTTTCCTACAATGTTTGATGGTTTAGATACTTCTCTTGTTAAACTCAACCTACTCAGCCAGTGCTATGTACCATCATCTATACATGGTAAGTCAAATACACCTTGTATTTTGAGTAATCAGAATTCATGTTATTTCATATTCTTTTATTGTGCATACATTGTATGCTGTGTTAGACTGAGGCTTTGGTGGAAAGCTCATCTTTATGTGAAATATAAGACACAGAAGTTTAATTCTTTTGTTTGTTTGTTTTGCATTGCATAGCATTTCTGTAGCACTTGACTGATGTCTTGTTTAAGTTTCGCAAAAAAGCTAGATCACATCAACATTTAAGACGAAATGTCTGTGGTATTGAAATATGCTTGTCTTATCACAATCTTCAAGAACTTGTGTTGTACTGTCACTAGAATTTGATAGAGTATACAGTTTGTCTTGAATAGATATTGTACTTTAGGGTACGGTATGTATTTAAGATAGGCTTCTATGAATCTAAAGGGGTGTTGCAAGAAACTTTTTTGCAATCGTGCAATTGATAGATCAATTTAAACTATAGCAAATCAATTCATACTTTCTGTTGCAAGAAGCAGACCAGCAATCATTTGCAAATTTGCAGTTAATTGCAAGACTTATGATTGATTTTGGGACCTAAAATTGGCTTGCAATCAATTGCAAGTTTCTTGCAACGCCCCCTAAGACATGCTATTCCTTTGAAATTGTGCTAATGTCATCTCCATTTATTCTTTAATCACTGAAATGATACAACTGTTAATATTTTCATGTGTATGTCCCGTTTCTTCTTCATCATTAGATACCTCATCTGCTACTCTAATGGGTTGTGTTGATCTTTTGGGAAAGTCCCTGGAGTATGGCATTGTGGGTAGACCAGCGACTTCTTGGTATCGCTTACTATTCAGTATGCTACAGAGGCATTATAAGACGGTCCTGAGAGAAGAAATCATGAAGTAGGTGAACATTTCTTATACATTAGTAATCATTGCGTTTAATGGAGGATATTAGAAAAGCAGTAAAAACATGCTCCTAGAGATCAGAATCACTGGCTTCGTTCAATAACCAGAATAACACCCTTAAATCAATTCTGATTTCCGTTTTGCTTTGAGTGATTTATTTGAATGGATGATTGATTTCATTAAGTAGAATTTCAAAGTCAGGCCCTGACTAGTAGAAATAAGGACTTTTCCAAGATTTTTTTTAAATTTCTTAGCAATTCAGAAGTTGTTTTGGGAGGGTTCTTTTTAGAAAAAATTCTGCAAATCTTGACCCATAATGTCTATAGACATGTTGCATACCATAGCTCTGAATTTCATAAGCAATGCCCTGTATGATGAATTGATAAATATTCATTTTATCTCTTACAGTGCAGTGGTGAAGGTTACAGTGAAGAACCCCAAGTATACACCCCACACAGTGAACTTCATTGAAAGCATGCAGCAAGTCACAAAAGATGGGTAGGGTTATATGGACAACCATTTTGTTGTTGTTGTTGTTGTTAGTGATTAAAATGTCACTCATTTTCTAGTGTAAGAGAGGGTCTCAGAAATCAAGGAAAACAGGAAAGAGAGAGAAAGAGAGAGAAAGAGATACATGGAGAGAAGTAGACAGGAATGACAAGGCTGGGATACAAAGCAAGAAACAGATATTATATGGTAAAGAGACCGGAGGAAAGAGTGAGAGACAGACAGACTAAAGAGTAAAGAAACGGCAGTACTTACATGCATAATAGTTGAAGCATGTATGCACTATGAATCCTTATTTTAATCCTATGTTGTATGTAAAGCTGTAAATCTTTATTTCATCATAAATTTTAAATAAACTTTTTCACATCACAATTATATTCACACAGCATGAATATTATGTATTTTTGCCAACAGGAGTTTCACTGTGCTTTTGCTAGAGACTCTCCTTCAGCATGTGGTGACTTCAGACATCCACAACAACCAGGCTGATTTAGAAGACTATCTTCTCATCCTACAGAGGGCAGCACAGGAAACAGAGATATCACCAAAGGTATGTAGTTTAATATCACAGCCTGTTTATACTTTCTTATCTAATATCTTCATATTCCCTCTGTCATCACAAATTTTATTATTAGCTATAGTGTATGTAACTACACAGTATCCATGCATCCATTTTGTACACAGTTTTTATTTTGGTATGTCAGCAGTGCAGTACATTGTAGTAAGTAATGAATATATTCTGGGGGTTATATTTCATTTCTGAAAAATTCATCTGTAGCCATCAGGAAGAATATCAGCTGCATTTGTGTTTGCTTTCTGTGTTTTTTTTTAGCTGTTAATGATGTTTGTCCCAGGCATTATCTCAGTTTTGACTATTGGACACTTGCTTTTAACTGTGATCATTATAAAGTTATGACATCAATTCAGAAGTATTTTTCCCCTTCTTGATTTGCTTGTCTAGCCTATTCTGGACTACCTACAGATGTTACTTCACAGAACCTCTTTGATGCAAGATGGTTCCTGGTTTCTAGGCAACAAGATTCTCTCTGTATGTCATCAGTTGTTAGAAGTTCACAGTAAGGAGAGTATTTACTCTGGTAAAGACAATCTATTTTGACTTGTAACAAATTTGGACAGTGGCACTTTAAAATTCATATTTGCATAAATTTGAATAAATTACAGAGTTGACATTTTGTAATACTGTCATTCACCTTAATTTATCAGATCCTTGAATTTTCTTGTGCTTGTATCAAAATTGTTAGTCAATCCAAATTTATCCTACCTGTTACATACCATAGGATGTAAATATTTTTGGTCTAAACCTCAAAGCCTAACATACAGAATCAAAATAAGTTTGAATATTGGAAATGAAGTAGATTTCTTTATTAAAAGATGTGCACAATTTGAAACATTAATGGATTCTGAGTGAACATTTGATGAGGAGTACTGAGAGAATTGTGTCTGTGTTTTCAGATACTTTCTACTTGTTTCATTTTAAGCATAATTGAGGAGTATTTCAAGTAAATAATTGAAGAAGTGTATCTCTATTTTTAGATATGGGCGTAACCCTGTACACCCTGTTCACTGGACATCATGACATAGAGATCAGAGATAGGGCTTGTCTCTACTATGCCATTCTCACCAATCTATCAAGTGAAAAGGTAATATTTCCTTTGAATGATATCACCCTGGTATGCAGTATTATAAACTAAATTTATTGAAAATCTGAAAATATGCCATTCCTGTTGGGTTAAGACATGATTCAGTCATACTCTGCTCAAGTAGATACGAACACAGACTGGTTAAGTCTTGCAGTGAATTGGACAAAGATCAAATCTCACCTGACCTGTATGTTATGAATAGTATTCTTCTTGCATTAACCCTTTGCCAACTACTGTTGACTATCGTCACAATTGCACATTTGAATTAAAGGTATTGGCTAACTTAGAGAGCAGCTGATTTAAGAAATTCTCAAACTAAGATGAAACATGTGTATGATTCGCAAACTGCGATTTTATTAGCTTTTGTCTCGAGAGACAATGAACTAAGAGAACCGTTTGCACGAATTAAAAAATACCGTTACCTGCCTTCCTCCGCGTGATACGTCAATACACTCAGTGCGGTCCGTTGAGTCATGTGCGCATGCGCACTTCTTACATTTGGTCTGTGCAACCGACCCTTGTATATTTTTCAAACATTGGTTCACATTTCTAATATTTAAAAATACTTCCCGTGGATATTATACTCTGAAACTTTCAAACTGGTATTTTTACTTTATAACCCTAATGTTTATCCCATTTTCAAGTAACAAAATGAGATTTTTTTTAATTCATAACAATGTTAACCAATGTCTTTAAACAATTGTAATAATTAGCTTTTTCCTTTACAAATGTACCAGGGAACATAAAAACAGCTATGATACTTTAACAATATCCATAGAATAATCACTAGTATTAATGGTATCAGAATTTAATGGGGAAAATTTGTCATTATTCCCCCCCCTCCCCCCCCAAAAAAAAATTAATTCAGCAGGCAAAGTGTTAACTTGACAGCTATAGCATTGGGGCACAAGCAAAGTGGGTTTTGTAAGATCAAGTCAATATGATAAGATTTGGAGTTTCCATTCTTTGCTCAGTTTTGTAGTTTGTGTCCTTCAACCAACAGATCAGTCAGGTTTTATCATCAGTGGGTTCCGCTGAAGATTCTCAGAATCTGACAAGACTAGTAACAGGGAGTGCCACTGTACAACCAGCAGGAGCTGTGGAGACATTGGATCATTCAGTCCTCAAATTGACTCGGTAAGGTTTGCTCATGGACTAAAGATATCCATGAACTTGCCTTGCACTGAAATCATGAACAGTCCATGATTTTAATAATATTTGCATAATTGATGAAACAATTAAAAAAAAAAAAACTGAGTAAATACGGAATTGTCAAAATTGACCAATTAAAGAATTATTTTGAAAATTGTGGGAATGACAACAGAAAGTCATTTACATATTTGAATCAAATTTAAGAATTTAAGTTAATGCAAATTTATTGCTTTCTTGAAAATTTCACCTGGCTTATTGATCTATAAATATCATTTTGTAATATTCAGCTGCATAATTGTTACAAATACCGAGGAGCATACCGTATCATTATTGTCTCTCAATATTTGATTCCTTAGGATCAGAAAGCGAACATCATCATGTCGTATCAGTACAGAGAGTTCTTCCTCATTCTCCAAGTACTATGAAGATCTACGATCAGTGGCATCCGAGAACACCATATACATCGATTGTTACCTTCATTTTGATGTAAGGTGGTTTCTCTTAATTTATTGTAGATAGATAGATAGATAAGATAGATAAGATAGATAAGTTGGTTATTGTAAAAATAAAAAAAAAAACATCAAAACAAGCAGCTCGCAGGCTGAAAATGTTCAATTTACAAACTGATAGTACATGTTTAGATAAAAAACGACAGTGGTAATTAAAACATCACATGAATTAATAAAGAGAATTGAAATATCAAAAAAATAAGAGCAACTTCAAAAATTATACATCAACCTCACATAAATGGATATTGGCAGATATAGTTCTTACATCCCCACCCCCCCCCCCCCAAAAAAATCCTAAAATAAAAGAGAGGGAGATCTGGGGAGCATTTCATGAAGACTTTTGTCGGTGAAAATCACCGACAAATGTTACAAGCTACTGAAAATCCTCGCATCCGATTGGCTGACAGCAAATTAGTCAGTGAAAATCACCGACAAAACTCTTCATGAAATGCTCCCGAGGTATTATATGCCTCTGGTTCATTCGGATTTACAGCATGAAGTTGATAATTTTTAGAAAGATAATTACAAACTGTGAGGAAAATTAGAATATATGCGGTACATAGCACTGGATAGATGCGAATGTAAACTGTAGTGAGGTTTTGCTAATACATCTAATCCTCTGTGGTCTATTGTGTTTCCTTCTTAAATATGTTTGTACTGAGTTTAAATGTGTTCATTAAAACTATCATAATCTAAGGGTTGTTAATGACAATACTGTAACTGTGTGTTAAATGGAGAGATGGGAAAAGAGAAGATATTCAGTCAAAATTTATATTTCAGGGAAAAACCTGGGGGAAAAGTGTTATGTATATGTTGAGGAAATCAGTGTTAACTGTCATGGGAATCTGACATTGTGCAAAATAAACACTTACATATATCATTGTACAGACTGCACAGATTTTTTCTTTTGATTACAATGCAAACGCATCCAGCAACGTGCAGTCATTAACTAATGATTTGTCCTAATTTTTATTTGTTAGGACTATCAACATCATTTTGCTAAGACAAAAGATATCATCATTCAAAATACCATACTGGATATTAGAAAGAAATGGAAGAGAACTAAAGTGTTATTGTCAATATTTCTTGTCAAAAAGATATACATTAGCAATAGTGTGGATATGGTGTATTTTAACAAATCTGAATGTAACCATGTAACCACTTTGTAACCGTGGCAGGAATCTTTCTTGGAGCATATTCCTGATCCTATGAGGCACCTGTATGCAGTCATTCTTCATACTGATACACCCTCTGCTTATCATTCTATATCAGGTAATAAAACTTTACCTTTAGCATCTTTCTTCATAGATGCAAATTATTTTGCTACTCTGTAAGCTTTGTGCTAGAGTGTGATGACAGCAGGTAGTACATAACATTAGCAATTAATAATAATAATAATAATAATAATAATAATAATAATAATAATAATAATAATAATAATAATAATAATAATAGTAATAGTAATAATAATAATAATAATAATAATAATAATAATAAGTATTTAGTACGCTCTCCATAGTAAACTATATCACAGTGTTTACACAAAATAACATACAAGACGAATTACATCAAAATAGATACATACACAATATTCAATGTTCCAAAAGAGAAGGGAAAATAAAAGGGCAAAAGATATTTGCAATTCATTGCAGATACATATTACTCTTCATATTGTTTCACATTATTGTTTCACATTGGCTGCCTTGTATTTGTAGGAACAGATAATGTAGAACTATTGATGATGTGATATCAGTTCATATCACAGTGCATTTTCCTCCGGGATAGGTTCAAAGATAGCAAATCATCAGTGATTATGTTAATAACTGGAGTACCAGTCTTACTCTTATTACTCTACTCACTCATTTATCATTGTTCTTTTCTTCATCTATTGCACATGCCTCCAGATATTACAGTTGCATCCCTATCAGTAGAGAAATCATCGGAAGCCATTGATGGATGTCAGATGATCACAATCCCTCTAAAACCCAAAGAACCACTTCCGACTTCTCTTACTGTAAGGTAAGCATTCATGCTCTTTTCAGTTTCTAGAGAAGATACAAGTTACCCTAGTTGAATAGCTGTGATGGTGCATAACCTCTGTCATTTCATTACATTAACTATTTCTTTTTTGTTATAGAGTCGTTTTATTAATTTTTATTTTTGTACTAGCTCAGCTGGAATGAGTTGTGCTCTAACTGAACAACTTATGTATACCATAGAAAGTTTACTAACAAGTTTTAGCATCTCAGGTTGGAATATCAGCACTTTTTAACATTTTAATATGTATACTCATGCATTATACACAACACTCAAATTCCTGTGGAATCCCATGTATCTTTATCATCGTTTGCAATGTTCAGTAACAGTTCTGTCCAATCCTGTCCTGTTTTTACCAAATTCTTGATTTCTCTTTTTTTATACCCCAATTAATTACCGTTGATTTCTCATTTACTCTCCTGCATGTATTTTGTTATCTTTTAGTGCAATGTTCAGTAAGAGTGATGGCCAAACCTGTTTGTGCCAGCTGGAACCAGTGGAGGTGACCTTTGATGACCTCTTCATTCCCATTCCCATCATGCCATCTCTCCATCCTGTTCTGTTCAAAGAGTTATGGGACAGCATCAGGCGGGATGAACAGACAAGGTTAATTTTTTTTAAAAACATTTTCTGAGGCATATCTTTGCTTTTAACCTACTGTGTACAGGAACTGGGTGGTCCTTGTATTCAGCCTATGGGGATAGGAGAATTTGGTAGCCAACAGGGTGATATATTACTAGAAAGAAAAAGAGAATATTATTAAAGAAAAGATATATTGATATTACCCTTTGTACTCTTTTAAGGGGCTACTCATTGTGTGATTTCTTGCAACTACATTGTTTGCTAGAACAAACTTTTGGCTTATCAAATCATCCAAAGTCATGAACACTCCTTCCCACGCTAATTATGTCAATACCAAACACATATAATAAATTTACTAGACGAAAAGCAGCACGCGCGGATATCATCACGCGAATGGCATTAGGCCCCGCCTCTTTCGGATCATTTGAAGGCCGACCTAAGCACCCGTTTTTGTTGCATTATTCATATCTACTGCGCGTATCACTTTTATTATGATACTTTGATTTAATGCGCATTTGTTGTTCATTTGTTGCGCATTGATGTGCATTTGTTGCACATGTTTTTAGCTGATTGGGTAATGTGTTAAAACATGCATAAAAATGAATTATTCATTTTTGCTCATAAAATATTGATGGATGCTTAGGTCGGCCTTCTAATGGATCTGGACAAAATGGCGGAGCTATAGGGGCCTGGTCAATACAAATCATTATTCATTATCAGTAATGAAGTAGTTTAAGGTTAGTTTGTTAAGAAAAGTAATATGTTGCTTCATTTTATTTCTTTAGACAAGACTCAATGAGTGCCGAATCCATCTGCACTGTGGCTCTAGGAACTCGGTCTATGCGAAGGATAGTGGAGGCTGAACTAGCCGATTATATTGTGACAGACGAAGTACAAGGTATGTAACTGGAACTGATGGACAAATGGCGGGTAATAGTAAAGGAGAAGAGATAGGAAAGTTGTGGATAATTTATGAGAACGAAGATGATAAATGTTTATAGTTAAAGAAGAGTTACCGTTTGCTGTATTGAGTGTTTTTAAATTTATTATGTTTTGTGGGCCAGGTTATTGTTTAGGCCATGTATATGTAACATTAAAAATATTAGTATTCAAGTGTAGTGTCAATGCATATTGAAAAGTATAGAAATCATATCACTGGTACATGTGTCACATCATCTATCATACAAAGACTATCATCATTTATGTAGGTCATGATATACTTAGATTCTTAGAGGCCCTTGTAATTATACTGTATGACTTTTTTCTTAGTTACTCTTTTTAATCTACTAATCTTCAATTATTTTTATTTTTCTTTTGTTAATTTCTTCTACCATATATTATTTAACAGATGGAAGGAGCATAAATCTTGCCATGTTGCTGCCTCCTCACTGGCATCTGTTGCTACGGCTACAGCTGCAGGAAAGCATCACAGTGGTATCCATGGTGACAGATAACTGGAAGATGCTGCCTCTTGTCAATCAGTACTTACTCAATTTGGAAGAGCGCTGACATTGGAGAGGGGGCGCTACATTATGGAGGACTACAGGAGGACTAGTCATGTGACTGTCATGATCCACAAATTGCAGTGGCCGACCCTATCATCACGGCAGTTGGTGAATAGACCAGGAATGGTGCCCGAGGAAGTTAACGGTCTTTCTACCATTCTGTTGGAAATATTATTTCTTGCCACCAATCACAAACATGGGATAAACATCACAAGACTCTCCAGATGTACCAGGCTAGAGGCAGTGGAGGCAAATGTTCATTTGCTCAGTGCTCTGTCCCTAGATTGAACTGTCCACAAGCAACTATAGAATAAACTGACAATCCAGACCAACACTAGGGACTACTCCCATGGCAACTTATGCCTGCATTATGATATCTTATATGAGACTTGCAATCTTTAGTTCATCTTTGTAATCAGCTGCATAGCACTGTGAAGATTACTAGAAGTCAAAGAAGAGACAGAAGGAGAGAAGATACTGAGGAAGGTATAGGGCTTTAAGTTCGCATCCTTAAATTTTATAGGATGAGGACCTTAAATGTAATTATACCCCCACCAAACGAAGTTTGAAGGGAGTATATAGGAATCAGCGTATGGTCAGTCGGTCCGTTGCAAATCTTGCGGATCAAACCACTTCCTCATTTTTCGAGCAATGCTTGTGAAATTCTGCACACACATTGGTCTTGGAATGAAGATGTGCAAGACACACTCTTTGAATGTGTTGGAAACTGTGTTGCCATGGTAACGACATTGCAATAAATCAGGAAAAATCTTGTTGATCAAACTACTTCCTCATTTTTCGAGCAATGCTCATGAAATTTCGCATATACATTGGTCTTGAGATGAAGATGTGCAAAACATATTTTTTTATTGTGCCGGAAACCATGTTGCCATGGTAACGCAATATAATGGCTATAAATCGGAAAAGTATTACAGATCAAACTACTTCCTCATTTTTCGAGCAATGCTCAAAAAATTTGGCACACACATTGGGGGGGGGGGAGTATTGATCACCTTCAGTGATATTATTTTGAAAGTTAATAACTGCTCCATTTCTTACATATTGTTTATGATTATTGATGATGTGCAATTTATTATGTTGTGTAAAATTAACATGATAGGTTTCTCCAGGTTTGCACATTCTCTGTCTCTTTTTCCAGTTGGTGCCTGTTCCTCTAATTTGTCACATTTGTCTTGTTCCATATATGTATTTGATATGTATGTTTCATGGCTACATATGAAATGCCAAATTACATATTGCAGTATATTAAGGCTTTTTTGCAATTTTGCCGTATATATTTTATATTAAAATGAAATACTCATAATGATTGAACAAAAATTTCTTTATATTTTTGTTTTTAAAGTGTATGAAGTAATTCTCTTTATGAAGCTGTTACGTAATTTTGACCTGAGAATTTGGGAACAAGGATTAGAAAAAAAGAGAAAGGGACTGAGGGCATATGGGCAGAATGAAAGAGATATGTGAGGAGTGAATGAGAAAGAGACTAGGGTCAGGCCACGTCGTATCATGACAGCACTCACAAGTTTCTTTTGTTTAAGCGGGGAGGAAAGGGGGAGAAAATGAAAGATACAGACAGAGCAATTAAGGGGAAAGAAAGAGAGGGGAGAGTGACGGGAGGAAGGGTTAGAGTTAGAATGATACATTTATCATGGATATAATGAAAGGGACATGAAATAAGCTGTGTTAAAATGTTTATCAATGAATGGGGAAAAATATAATATTCTAACTACCACCTCAAAATGATATTTCTAGAGGTATATCTTTGGCATTTGTGATGGCTTTTTTTTTTTCTTCTTCTTTTTTAAAAGTGTTTCTTTTCCTAATCAAGCCCCCAAGTACTACATATATTGCTTCTTTGATTCAGTATGACCTGTTCTACATTCATAACTATAAAAATAATAGCCTCCCTCCATGCTTGCCAAACAAAATACAAGATCTGAACTATGTCAAATTCTGTAAAGATTTCCTTTTTATTTGAGTGTAGACCACCATACACTGATGTCACTTCTCTAAAAGGGGGAGCAAAAACCTCTTACATCACAATTCTTAAATGATACTACTATATACAAGGACTATATTACAAATACAAACAAACAATGACAGAGGTCTTCTGAAAATCATCAAGTTTGTGACTAAATTTCAGAATCAAGAAATTGGACATGAGAGAAAAAATACCTTTCACTCCTCTCAAATAATTGTTCCATTCTGGAAAGGAGACATTACAGATAGGTGAATCCTTCAGTAAAAAATGGCATCTTTTTTTTCATTTGAAGTATTCAAACATTTTCGGGATATATCACATAATGATTTCTTCATCAGCTGTAATTTTCTTACTTATCAACTAATATTACTTTGGCAGATTTCATTTTATATCTAACATTCATTCAATACTTATGGTTGCAAAAAGATGTCCAGGGATGAATCTAACCTTCTTAATAACAAACAGAAGCAAATCTAATTGAATGGCTGTTACAGCCAATAGCACAGATAAAGTTTAAGGGATTCTCTCCTATAATACTTTCCTTATACAATTTTTCAATTCTTTATCATGAAAATGCTGATCTCGCTCATTTCTTTAAAACATTTACCCAAATTGCCTCAAAAGAACATTAAACAAGAATTCATGCTAAAGATACATTCCAATAAATAACTATCCTTCTGTTTGCCAAAATATGGCAGTATTTATTTACATTTAGCAAATTAAATAAATCACAGGAATGACATTTGATTCTCAATTTGATCTTATCAGTGTAAGGTACCATTAAAAAGGGGGGAAAAATCAAAATCTTTATGAGTTCCAAAGAAAATCCATCATAATTATGTCATCAGAAAGCCAAGAATTAACATTTTCACATTAAGATCTCTCATTCTCCCACTTCCCATTTGGACTTTTAAAAATGAACCAATCATGTAAAAAAAAAAAAAAAAAAAGGAACAAGAAAAAGAGAGTCATAATGTCATTAACACTTTGGACAACAGGAAAATAACAACTATTCACTTGAAATATACAAATTTTTTATTGTTCATTCTAAGAAGTATACGAAATAAGGAAACGCTACAGGACAAACATGCACACAAAATAATAAGAGTGGTATTTACAATGTACATTAATCTGCATTACTGAAACAATTTCTATGTACAGGACAAAAATGCAGCTTTACAACATTTAACATCAAACAAAAGAAAGGAAAAAGTGAAACTTTAGTTTTGAATGACAACCAGACAATTTGTTGTTTTCTGTATACATCCTGCCATTTTTTACTGTACAAGCACCCATGAGAAGTAGGACTTCATCATTTGACATCGATGAAAATGAGCGTACTGATTTAATTTTAGGTGTTCCTTGTATAATTTCTTATTTTCTATGTTCTTTAGTATTTCCCTTTGTGATTGCTTGAATTAACATGGAAGCACTAACTGACATAAAACTATTTTCCTATCCACAAATTGTAAGAAAGCTATTTCTTTAATCAAATACTATTCCAATATTTCTGTCGAGTACTCAAATCTGCATGAATAAAAATCATGGTATTGTTTTATGCATTTGATACAATCATCACAAACTTGTACATTTTGATCTTTGTTAATTTCAATATATATGTGAGAGCCAACAATAACAGGATTATAGTTGCCATCTTCAAAGCTAATTAAAAAGTACATTTCAAAATCAATCCAATAAGTGGTCCCATTTCATCATATATGCAGCTTTGAAATCTCTGAGGGAACCCGAAATTCACCTGGGATAAACAAAGTGATTTTAAAAATTAATACTCAATTTGAGTGCTAGCAAACATAGGTCCAGATAACCCTTTCCATAACCTTTTCTTCTTCCAAACTGTTCAGAACTAGATTTGTTGGAATGTTTGTGCTGGTCTACTGGGTCCAAAGGTAAAATAAACTTTCAGTTCATCAATGGTATTGATAATTTGAGTTCATTACACAACGGTGACCCTTTCAATCTTTTCCAGTTCTTTACAGTCTGTTTATGCTGTTACCGCTTTACTAATTACAAAAGATTGTCCCACAATGCGAGATACACTTCTATTGTGTGCCTTGACAAAGAATGAATGGAATCAATCATACGTAAAACCATGCAAGACTGATAAGCTTTAAAAGAAGAAATATAGGGATGAACTATTAGACTAAAAGATAAAAAGACATCTCTGTGGAATGTAAATTTTAATATCCTTCCCATGAATTCAACCCTTTACAAATGCCATTGATAATGATGGTCCCCTTTCCCATCATGCAACTTAAACCATGCTTACCCGATAACCAAGTTTTGCTTGGAAAGAATATAAACTGCCCTACCAACATGAAGATTCTATCAATGTTATGTAAATGATGGATGCGGTGGGGGCACTTAACGTATATACTCGACAGTTATGATATCTTTACAAGAAAATTCTCCTTGGACTCACAAGTTCATCTCCCTCAAAAGAGGGGGATACTTGAAACACAAAAATCCCTGAAAATTGAAATTAAAACTCCCTTCAAATATCAACAGTCTGGTGAATTATAGTCACTTCGAAACTAAGGCCATTTCTCATATCTATTTGCGTATTTACAAAGCTCTAAGAAAACATTTACATTTCAATAAGACCTCTCTCACTCTCTCTCTCTCTATCCCTTCCTCTCACACTCTCTCCCTCTTGTACACATTTTGTCAGTTATCTCTTCATTCCAACAATCAACATATTTCATTTTTGTTTTCATTCTGAATAAATCAGAAGCTATGCCATCTTTGCATTCCCCTAAATTTCTCTAGTAGATTTCTATATTTCATATACTTATAAATTCACAATCCATAAAAACAATATTGGAAAGAAAAAGCCATAATGTACAGCCCTTGGACAATTATCAGACTAAACTTTAAAATTTCTTTCTTGGCAAACAGGTAACCAGCCAAGCAAAGAAATTTACGTGCAAGTAATATTTCTCCAAGATGTAATTACAATGTGATGATACAGATTACATATTTTTTACTACCATCCATATCAACTCAACATGCCTCCCAATTCATGCAAATTATAAACATAAGGAGATTACATAATGATACACCTAAGATAAATCATCATCGACATCAAATGAAATATACACACTATATTACAAGACATTCTTAGAGCAATCCTACAGGTGCTGCTTCAGCTGTCAAATACTGACCCAGTGATATCGTCTCATATCCCATGAATTGATCTGTTTTCTTCAAGCCATTCGGTTAGTTGCATGTTCAATACAACTAAACTAAAACGATCAAATAATTACTATTACACTCAAATTTATTCATTAGTCATCACAGGAGAGAGAAAAGACCTTTGAAAGGAAATGAGAGAAGTTGAAAAGATATAATCATTTGGTGTTCATTTTATAAGAAGGCTTATTATGTAACAAGTATGAAAACAATAATGTTGACAATTGCAGGAGTGTTGGATAGACATACTACACAACAACACTTTTTTTCCTACAATGCTTTGGAAATCTATCCTTACTTCAAAGCACAGTTCAGTCATTGCTAAGAAGCAACCTTCCTTGAAATACCCATGATCATCCTTAGCCCAAGCATTTCAGCCTATTAATTGTTCTTCTGCAAGTGTTTTACACCACTACAGAATGCTTTGCTTAAAAGGGCTTCAAAACCAACACCCATCCCCACATCAGTGTTTCGTTTAATGTAAAATAGATTTCCAAACCACTCACAAATGTAAAAGCTCAAACCTGTTTTCAATGGCTTACAATGGATTACTAACAATCTCTACTGGCTCAATTATGAATCATGCTTGCTTGCCCCACCTTGAAACAAATTTCTCTTACCCATTCCAATTCTTAGCCTGCAATGCCCCAAAAACCTGAACACTGTTCTGTATTTGTTTATGATGCATGCTTACTTGCTATTATAAGGATTGTGCAGTCCAACACAGAGACCACACGGGCAACGGACTGAAAATAGCGTGTTTTCAACTGATAATTACTTAAGAGGTATCATTTAGGTTATCTTGAGGTATTCTGTCAAAAGATACCAAAGTAAACCTTCCATCCACTAACATCTGAATGTACCTTTATTTCGGTGTGCTCTAAATATCTCTTACCTACTACTTCTGTGCTTTCAGTTCATTTCTGATAATATCCTAAAACACTTCACATAAAATAATGAATGAAGACTTCTACTTTTTACATACATTTGATAACCTCATCTTTCAAAAATGATTCATTAATATGTAACGTTTTTTTTTTTTACAACAAATTTAAAAACATCTCCATCAATACTGTCTTTCTGTCTCCTCTGCACAACTATTTTTTATACAAAATAAATATATATTAGGCAATGCCACCGAAACATGTACATTATGATTTATGACCTAACTGACAACAACAAAAAAGGAAAGAAATGCACCAAATTTACTATAAAATTATTCACAGGATAATTTTGTATGAACAGTTAAAAAAATCAAAAGCAAAGAAAACCTAATGCTTGCTCCAAAGCTATGGATCGTGTTGTCTTGTGATGAAACACAAAAAATATGCTAGATATGCATGCATTACTCATTCAGCATAATTGTGCCTGCATATTAAACACTGACAAAATCTGAATTTGGGGGGAAAAAATGAATCAATTGGCGATTACTAACTATAATTAATACTATCTGACTACAGTTCTCCCAAACAACTTAAAGAGGTAGGAGGTACAAGCATGAAAAATACTTCTTAAAAAGGTGATGGGGCAAAGTTGAAATGAAAACATCATGTTTAATGTTCAATTAATTGATGAGATTTTGATACGTCAGCCACAAGGACATTTCCTCAATGTATGGTATTTTTTCCTGTTTGTTTTCCCCTGTATGTCCCTATTTGTGATTTGCCTTCTTCATTAAGATGATGCTGCAGAGTGAATCTGATATCTGTATGAATTCTCTGGAATGTTTGTTTAATGAGCCACCTTCAATATGTTTTTCCTACTGCAAATTCGAAGTGTAATACAGTATGACTAGTCTTTAGCATCAAAACCAAATTCGATATCAATTAAAGTCTACCGCTTAATGTCACAAAATACTGCTGTATTACTTAGAATTATGCTGAATGAGAAGCACATCACATCTTTGTTGATTTAAGTTGCAAGTATTACACTGTCTCAAACTTTTACATGGCCAGGGGGGGCGTTTCACAAAGAGTTAAGTTTGAGTTAGAGTCGTGCTTAAGTGCCAATGCGCATCCAGTATTTAACACGTAATCTCATTGATAGACTCTTCAATAGCGCGCGTCCCCTGACCATGATTCTGACCAATGCGGTGATGCGTAATATAAAGCACGCAAGTAGGAATTTAAGTGCGACTTTAGTCAAACTTAAATCTTTGTGAAACACCCCCAGAAAGTAAGAATGGAGAACAGTGTAAGAAAAAAAAAAAGAGAGAGTGATCTTAGACTAGGGCAGGTAATGTAGTATCCTGATGACCCTTGTAAGTTTCTTTTGTTCAGAAGGGTGCCAAAAGGTCAATCGATCTTGTCCTTGTGAATTCTTATTTCTGTACAATGAATAAATGTTCTTCTGAACCAAGTTTCTTTCTTAGATTTCAGCTGTCTGTCATGGTGATATGATGAGTTCTTTCCACATGTTTATGCTGTCTTGGAATCTCCTTCACTCTCTGCTCTCACCTTCTTCACCATCGGACTGTACGAAAATTTACAATTAAATAAAAAATAATGATAATAATATATTACAGTTATATGGCCCATTACATGAACACCTTGATGCTCTTTACAATGTTACTATTAATAATAAATAAGCATCTACAATTCAAGGGCCACAACACTCAATGTCAACCTACTCTCCCGCACCTAATGGCACTAGTAATTTTTTTCTCTATTAAGTAATAATATATGGAAACACGCCTTTCTATCAAAGCTCTAAAAGATTATATTTCTTTAACAAATGGTGATTCAAAAAGTAAAGACTTTCTTATCAAATAATTTGGAAAATATTTAAAGGTTCCTAATTTATGTAAGTTTATAATGGATTTCATTTTCTTCAACAAATGATGAAAGTACAGTAAAGACTTTCTAGCATAATAATTTGGCAAATATCTAGAGGTTCTTACATAACGTAAGCTTAGAATGAAATTCTCCATCCTGCAGATTAAATTTCTGGGCTCACACAAAATCCAAAACAATATCAAAACCATGCTTTCAAACAAACATATTTCATCCTTATCCATGTATCTTTCCTATGCATTTCGAGTTCTAGTACATGAGGCCTGTCATGAAGCCTGCTACAGTTTGTAAAATGCTTTCTTACCTTTCTGCAGAAGAGGCTGGTCTCTTAGCAGCGACAGTAGTGGTTGGTTTAGCAGCAGCAGTCTGATTGTCTTGAAGCCATCTAACTTGTGTGGCTGGTCCATATCTACGTGGTCAATAAAACAAATTGAAACAGCTCATGCATTTTTCTCTTTGCATAATACAAATGAGCTTTATAAAGTTT
Source organism: Echinometra lucunter (assembly GCA_029962745.1). Taxonomy (NCBI): domain Eukaryota; kingdom Metazoa; phylum Echinodermata; class Echinoidea; order Camarodonta; family Echinometridae; genus Echinometra; species Echinometra lucunter. The sequence goes on from CM057151.1 coordinate 8,829,480, forward strand.
CACTCGTTCGCCTATTATACATTCTACTCAGGGTAATGTCTTTCCTTCAAATATATATTTCGTGCTGAACTAAATGTGGATAGGCAAAAAACTGGAAATTCACTGCAAATATTCAAAGCTCTGCTCTCATATGCATATAATCATCAAGTATTACAGTATAACAATCTCACTTCAAATGCATTAACGCATATCAGTATGGTTGAATCTGTGATGAATAAAGCAACTCACCCCTTGACATTGCGAGCAGCGATTCTGAAAATGATAGCTGGCTTGCTGGTGCAGTCAATGTGGGCAGCAGCAAGATTAGCAGAGCTCACAACACAGGATGGGTTAGGTCCACAATATACCCTGACAAATGCTAGCTGAGCTGGGGTAGCAGGTTTGGCATCACCAGAAGCCCCGCCCATGGCGCTACGCACAGCAAGGTAGACAGAATATTCCTGGATCTCGCCGTTCGTGTTTGCTGGAGGCTCCCAGGATAGGTGGGCTCCATCAGGACTCTGCAAGTTATCAATCAATCAATATAATACATAACAGAAATAATCAAATTAATGCAATGAGTGCTAAAACCAATTGTACCATTGGATGACCAGTTTGATTACTTCATTACTGAGCCTAACCTATAAGAAAGAAGCTGATACATGTCAACATGATAAACTTCAGAATTCATATCAAATTTATGAATTAGCCAAAGAATATTTCACATGTATCATTAGCAAACCAAAATCATATTTTCACAGAGTATAGTAATTTGTTATCTTCTTTATCTGTCAAACAATGAATATATTATAGTAATTTACACATGATATCGGACAATACTGAAAATGCAGGTAAAGGATTCAATTCTTTATCACTTTGTCCCTTTGTAAGTATATTACCTTGCTGATTCTGATAGCTGAGGGTGCACCAGGGAATCCAGGCAAACATGTCTTGAAGGCAGAGATCTCACTCCAAGGACCCCGCCCGCAAGCATTGATACCAGCAACCCTGAACTTGTAGGCTGTGCCTGGGTGGAGCTCCTGCTTCTTGAGGAAACTATGATCTGGCACACTAACGACATCAATGTCCTGGGAAAAGAATGAAAGAAAATACTTGAGTAAAGAGGAAACAATACAACAGAATTCAATAGACAATGATAGAGCATGACAAGAAAATTACTCTACATAAGTCTAGGACGAAATCAAAAGCATCAACACTTATCGAGGTAATCAGTTTATCATTTTTTGAATATGATCATCATTTCTGAGTTATGTACCATCAGTCTCATCCATCATCATCCTCACTACCTATATCACCACCATCATCAGTACAGTCTTCATCATCTGTGTCCTCATCTTCAATACCTATATCACCACCACCATCATTACAGGCTTCACCATCTGTGTCCTCATCTTCACTACCTATATCACCATCACCATCATTACAGTCTTTACCATCTGTGTCCTCATCTTCAATACCTATATCACCATCACAATCATTACAGTCTTTACCATCTGTGTCCTCATCTTCAATACCTATATCACCACCACCATCATTACAGTCTTTACCATCTGTGTCCTCATCTTCAATACCTATATCACCACCACCATCATTACAGTCTTTACCATCTGTGTCCTCATCTTCAATACCTATATCACCATCACAATCATTACAGTCTTTACCATCTGTGTCCTCATCTTCAATACCTATATCACCACCACCATCATTACAGTCTTTACCATCTGTGTCCTCATCTTCAATACCTATATCACCACCACCATCATTACAGTCTTCACCATCTGTGTCCTCATCTTCACTACCTATATCACCATCACAATCATTACAGTCTTCATCATCTATGTCCTCATCTTCAATACCTATATCACCACCACCATCATTACAGGCTTCACCATCTGTGTCCTCATCTTCACTACCTATATCACCATCACAATCATTACAGTCTTCATCATCTGTGTCCTCATCTTCACTACCTATATCACCATCACAATCATTACAGTCTTTACCATCTGTGTCCTCATCTTCAATACCTATATCACCACCACCATCATTACAGTCTTCACCATCTGTGTCCTCATCTTTATAAATACCAATAGCATCACAATCATTTCATGTCATTACCACCGCCACAATGACGATCATCATCATATAACACCATCGTCAACAGCATCATCCTCGTCCTCTTTAAAAGTTATTGGCCCCCATCATTAAAATCACCATTCAACATCATAACCATTCTCAAATCTCAATGTCATCATCAATGGTATATTCCAAACAATCATTTCTTTTTTCAATGTTTACATTAAGAGTATCATAACAAGGATAAACAGATTGCACCTACATCTTCATTTCTGCTAATGATCTCTGACGGCAAGTGATAATGTGCTACTGTGGTGGTCGTTGTCTTGATTATTCCAACATCATACCATTGGTTGCCATCTTTCTTGGCAAGCTGAATGGCTTGTCCTATGGCAGACTTGCCATCCTCCTGAAAATCATGAAGAAAAAATAACATTCAAAAGTAGATGCGAGAAAGCATGTATTACGTTTTTAAAAAAAAAAATTAACTTTTAAAAAATGCTTTTCACAGTATTGGTTGTCACATGGTAAAAGGAAAGAAGAAAGATCCACTTTATTATAAGGCATCAATTTTGGTGAATAAAAGAGTACACATTCTAAGTCTTCTATTGAAGAAATCATGACATTTTATTACAGCTGACAAAGATATGAAATAACAGTCTTTCATGTGAAAATGTTAGAAATCAATAATCTGTATTAACTTTGTTTGACTTCTGCGTGTATTATTCATGTATTACATACTAAACTAGACAGGACAAATTTCTCCTTTTCAAACACAATGCGAAATTCACGACTGTTCTGGTCTTACCGTTTTTGAGTCAAGTCCATTTGTGACAGGTTTGGCTGTCATTGCAGGGGGACCAGCTGAGTTGGCAAGTGATGCAATAGTCATGGCAATAGACTTAGGATCTGAATCTACATAATCAAAAAGAGAGGGAAATGCAATAGAACTGTAACAAAGGGTATCAAACATGGGGAAAGAGGTCAAACATGCTGGCCTAATGTACAAAACAACATTCACTTGGAAGGTGTTCCCTGACCAAGTTTGGTACAACAAAAAATTGCTTTTAAATCATATCTTCATGTAGACCCATGTATATAATACTAGTGGTGATCACCAGTAGAACTCTACTCAGATATATTGTGTGAGATTCAGAGGGAGAGAATCATGGATGGGAATGTTTTTGAGAAGACAATTAGCCCTAGCTGCTAACATGCTCTGATTCAATAAACACATTTCCAACTTATGATAAAACCTCTGGTAACACTAAACATAATGACTTCCTTTGTAATCAAAAGCAAATTGTAAACAGAGCAAAGATGTCTTTCAAAGATACTGACCTGCATCTTGCTTGCTCTCCTTTGTATCCATTGGTTCTTCTCCCACTGCTCCATTATCCAATGCCTTGTCCTTCGTCTCTTCGGCAGCATCATCAGGAGACCCATTGGTCTTGGTGGTATCCATGGGTTCAGAAGGTATGCCTGTACCAGGGGCTGGGGAGGGGTCTGTCTCCATGGGAGTGGCTTCTGGAGCAGCTGGTTTGACTTCGGTTTGTTCTTCGTGTGACTCTTCTGGTTCTGTCAAGAAGACAACAGCATCTTCCTAGCACTAACTCTTTTGATAGTTGAATCTTATCCACATAGATATAACTGAAATAACATTTAACCCTAACAATTTGTAATTCTGCCTGTTCATGCATACATGCATCCAGTTTTGTTGAAGCCCCCTTCCATCTTTTCTTATCCCATTGAATACTATGAGATAACTTGGGTAAATGTCTATGGAAAATGTGTGTTATACCAGAATCAAATCATGCTCAACAGGTTAATCAGCCAGGGCAACATTTCAAATCTACCTTTCCCCCTCCTAGACCTCAAGACATCACTGAATCCATACATGCTATTATTCATACTTGACATGTCAGAGTGGAGGTGAAATAATGTTGTAGTAGCAACTAGCCTTAGAAACAATGTGATTCTTTATTCTGATATGACCTAAGACCCATGCCATTATCAGTGGATAGAGACATACGAAGAGCAACAAGCTTATCATAAAGTTTATCTGTACATTCAATCAAACAAGCTACCTGTTTTCTCTTCCTTCTTCACTGCAACCTCAGCCTCTGATGCCTCTGTGGTAGCAGGAGTTGCAGCCTCTTGTGTTGAAGGAGTTGGATCAGCAGCTGGTGTTGCTGTTGTGTCTGTGTTTGGGAATGCAACAGCAAAAATAAAATCAGTCCACTCAACTCAATCAACTCTACCTTCACGTATGAATCATATTGCAATAACTTTCTTGATGACTAACTTGACAGATGTAAACCAACATCTAACAAACAATCCACGGAAGACTACATCATACCTCAATTATAACCTCCAAGCCGACCCCAAACCTCCAAATCAACAAAAAAAATTCAGCTATTCAGTTATCCACTTCAAAGCCAATATCACTAATATTACAGCTAGTCATTCCCACCAACTGCATGCAGTCAAAATACCGATAGGTAAATAGGTACTCTGGCCTTTATTTTTTATTTTTAAAAAGTTTTGGGATGTTTTAATCCTTACCAGTTGTTGGTTGTGCTTCTGAGCTCTCTTTGCTCTCTTCTGTAGGTTTGGTTTCTGTTGTATCTTCAGCTACCTTCTGTTGTAAAACAAAACATATATGCAGACTTGAGACATCATAGTAATTCATATTTTAATCTAATTCAAGTTCAGAATCAAAAGTTACATCCTGTGTCATCAATCCAAAAATATATGAATATCAAATAAGCATAACCTATCTGATTAATGAAAGCTTCATAGACACTATCACAGCAAGCTTCCAAATCAAATAAATCTACATTGACTTAGATTTCACTGTTGAATTTCATAGTTAGATTTTTATCAAGAAGGAAGAAAAATACCGACAAGTTGCACATTCATAACGTTGCCTACACAAATTAAGCAAAGATGTAAAACCTGCTATACAACATAAAACTATACAAGAGATAAGTCTGCAAAGTTCTTGCAGCACAAACTACTACTTAATGAGTAAATTTAAGACCACAGAATGTAAATGATCATGGGTACAAACCTGTTGCTCAGTAGCTGGAGAGCTGACCGTAGGCTTAGTACCTACTGTTGATATGAGAGTAGTTTGTGCTGTGCTTACAGTGCTCAACTGTGAAGGTAAAAAGAAATAAAGAAAGTTGTATGTGTACACTGATCTTCATGATTTCATTGTTGCATTTTAGTAGATAAAGTAGGCATCTTGTTTCCTAGGTCTCGTCTTTTCATGATGTCATTCAGGTAACTTGTTTGTATCAATGGACAAAATATATCTGTATATGTGAACATGATTCACTTCCAGACAGATGACAGCAGAAATCCCTTGATTCTGATTGGTTTCATTAGAAAAATCACAATAGATTCCGAAAAACAGGCAATCTAGCCTCAGACTGATTTCCACTAACTTTTTAGTATTAGCAAGAGACATCATAAATTGATAGAAATTGAGCACAGGTGACAAAATAGGCCTAGCAACAATGCAAGCATTATAATGTAGCATCACATACACCAAAAAAGCAATTTTGCTTCAGTTAAGAGAGTTGCACTTGAAAGCAAGTTAAATCCCATCATAACTTGGAAGCTGAGAAATGCAAGAGCATTACAGCAACCTCTATTATTACTGCAATGCCCTAAATGTTTGATACTTACCGCTACAGGGCTACTGACTGTCTTTTGCACTGCTGCTGTGTTTGAGGCAACCTGTGCTACAGTAGAAGTGATTGTGTTTATGGCAGGGGAGACGCTGGTGGATGCTGCCCCCGTCAGGGCTGAAATAGGAATGGTAACCAGTTTTGTTGTGACTCCTAAAGAAAGATAACAAAAAAGAAGAGTAGTGTTATAACCAAGATAAAAGAGAATCACACACTTTCTTTTTTCTCATCACTGCCCCATCTTCTTGTTTTAATGTGTAAAGCAATAAAACAAGCATATCAAATTTTTCAAAGCAAATTTACACAAACTGCCATTAGCAATTTGTTTACTTTCACCTGTCACAAATTCTAATAATAAACTTATCATTATAAAAATTACCAAAAACAAACTTTACAGCTTTAAATATTCAATGCTTTTAGATACTCACATTAAAAAGAAATCTTCTGACATTGTATTGTACTATGGTAATTTCAAAATACTGACAAAACATGTATGAGTACGATAAGGAACAAATGTATCAATGAATGTGTCAGGTATCTAAGGGATCTCTTACCAGATGAGTTAGCAGTGGTGGTAATTGTGAGTGGTGTAGTCAGGCCTTGTGAGGTGGAGAGTGACTTGAGTAGATTAGCAGCACTGGCTTGGTTGAGGGTGCTCTTAGCTCCACCCTTGGTGATGATCTGTATGGTGTTACCAGCGACCTGACCAGTAGCACCGGGAGAGGAACCCTGGGGGGCTACAGCACGGATGATGGTGATAGGAGAATTCCCTGCACCAATGCCTAGATGAATACCAATGTAACATGTAATGAACATGTCAAAATTGTGGAATGATCTTTTCAAGTATCGGATAAAGAGATATAATTTAGCTTAAACTAATGTTTAAGTAACAGCTTAAAGCCAAAGCGAACTGGTACCCTTGTATGGGATTTTGAAATAGCACCCTCTCAGTCCTAAACTACTGACTTTGTCCCCTTTTTGCTCACAGCATGCTCTATTCTGATCAATGAGAGCTTTATTTTTTGAGTAACATCTGTTAAAATGTATTTGTATTCATACTTAAGAAATTCACGAGAAGCCACAAAGGATATAATGTGTCTAAGTGTCTCTGGTTTTGAGTAGCCGTAAGTTGGCGCTGTTGTAAATACATCATAATAAGGTTCAGTTCACTGTTGCTTTAAACCATTGGCTGTGGACTAAAGTAAGTGTGAATAATTGTACAAAAACATATTACTGCCAAGAGAACATGCTTATGAAGGCTTAAATGATGGGTTAAGAGAAACCTCTTTCATGAATCCTGTCAAGTTAATGATGGAAGGAAGGTTGAATGTGTTGACTCCTCAAATTGCTCTTCATCTTTTGTGTAGATAGAGGAGGGAACTTAAATTGCAACTTTTATTTCAACTCATCCAATTACAAAAGCAGAGACTGATTTAAAAGATTTGTGAAAATTCAAAAGTTGTTGTTCCATTATCTCCCTTGTTTTCTCAAACGTGTTTACTGAAGGTCTGTATTTTCAAATAAATGGACTTTGCAAGCTTCACCTTCAAATGGTAAACCACAATTATGCAGTGATTAATATTTAGGTATGATCTGCCAAATGACTCCTTATTTATTGAGTGAATCGACTTATTCTTGTAACATTTCTTTTATAAAAAAACACAATATTACAAGAGTAATCATATGTAGCTAACCATGCCTGACAGAGATGATTTACTGGGCACGCAAATGCTTTGAACACCGCAAACTTTAACAAAATACAAAACACTTTAGAGCCAAATGTGTACCATGCTACTGTCTTCAAATGATGCTAACACATTAGATTTCTGGCAAGAGGAATCTGTTTTGTTATGAAACCTTACCTTTGAGTGTTCCTGATAGGATTGTAGGAGATGAACCTGCTTGGGTTGTCAAGACAATCTTCTGCTGCTTACCAACCCCTCCTGTGGTGATGAACTTGGTAGGAGTTCCTGTAGCTCCTGTCAGCATCTTAGTGGTAACTGTGACGATGGTGGGTGTCTTACTGGGTGTGGTATTGGCTACACCTGCTAAGAGATGGCAAACACAGCCGAATTAAAAAGATGTTTGGTAAAGCTTTGTGACTTGCTTGATTTCAGCTTTCCGTGGTACACTCTGATGAGTGCACATCAAAAAGCTTTAGTCTGTGTACTTTCAACTAATTTGAAACTAATTGTTAACGGATCTTCAAAGTATTGGTTTGTGCTGTGACTTAGTGGCTGGTTGGGGACTTTCTTATAATTTTCTTTAAAAATTAGGGTTAGGCACACTATTACAAGGAAACAAATTTATAATCAACATGTGTATTATGGAATGGGGTTGAGAGATGAAAGTGGATTTAAGGTTTATTAGTCTTTACACCTACCTTTGCCAACTGGAATGGTCTTAATGATGCTCTTGCCCTGCTGTCCTGCAGTAATGCTGCTGATACCTAGGATAGTAGGTTGACCTTTCAACCCTGCCTGACTGATTGGTGTGATGATGGTGGTAGGTTTGCCTCCAGCCTGGGTGGTAGAGACCAGCTTTACGATCGTGGTTCCAGGCCCTACACCACCTGCTTTGGTAGCACCCTGAAACAGAAAGGAGGAGAAATAATAGGATTTGTGATTCATCATGACAGGGTGCAATGACGATGACAATGACAATGATTTTATTTGTTAATAAAATCAGAAACTTTTGTTTTTGTAATGATTTGAATGACAATGACAATGACAATGACAATGACAATGATTTTATTTCTTTGCAGGTAATTTAAATGAATGATTTCTTTCCATATCATACACGCCAACATCCTTCCAGAGCAAGGGAAAACATGGACATATCAAAATTACAAAGCATTCTTTGCATGCCATATAAAACGAATTTCAGATGTAGATGAATCTCAGATTAGCGCCACTGGTTTTCTGGATCTTAAATATGAATTCACTGGTCCAAAATAAGGATGTCTGGCAGCAACACATAACAAGTACCCAGAAAGATATATCACAATAGTGCACCGAGAAATTTCCTTGCACAATGTTGGAAAGAATTTTTTTTTTTAAATCTCAGACACTTCATGACATTTACAGAAGGAATCCTATTCAAATGAAAAAATTGAAAAAAACAATGAACAAAATATTTTACTTTTCAAAAGAGTTTATGGACTTAGTAACAACTCAACAAGTAACTTACAGCATTTTGCACGAGTGTAACAGTTTTTGTGGTGCCTGAGACCATAGCTGACACCACTTGTGGTTTCCCTCCAGCTGTTGCCATCTTCAGGCCTCCACCGGCAGCAGTGGTCAGCTTGACCCCCTGTGGCAACGTTACGCTGACTCCCCCTGGCAGGGAACGAGTGACCAGGGTGAGGTTGGACCCTCCTACTGTGGTCAGGAGTGGTTTGTTGGGGGTTGGTGAGACCGCGGTGGTACTGGTCATCTTCTGAGTTCCGGCAGCAGCCTCAGCAAGAGCAACGATACCACTCAGGGTGTTCTGGGCAGCTCCTTGAGGCTGAACACCAGGAGTAGGGAGTGTAGGGAGTGGCTATGATAACATTTGAAATAAAAGCATAAAAATGTTTTTGCTTCTAAATGTCATTAATGAAAATTAAGAATATCAACAGTAGTTGCCTATTAATGGTATGCTTTATCAAAAATTAATAGAACACTAACTTACTTAAAATCTAATCACTCAAAGGTCAGAAACACATTGTATGGAAAAGCAGAAGTCACTCTAAATGTGAAAAAAACCCACACATTCGTTGCTAAATACATTTGAAGACAATAAAGCTTTGACTCTCATGTCACATTATTTCCACTATCATTTCAGTCTTCATCTGGTGGACTTCTAGAAATTTAGACGCATTTGAATGCCAAGTAGTTGAATTACCTTGCTAAGTTTGATTAGGGAACTTGTTGCTGAGCTAGCCATGGAGGTTGGACTCTGAATCTTTACTCCTGGAGCTTTGGAATAGAGAAAAGGAGAGAGAGAGAGAGTTATCATGTGTTAAAATGTGAAATACTTGATTCAATTATCTTTTGTTTTACTTAAAAATGGAAAATGGTGTAAGTTCTGATTTGAAAACCCTATAAATTTTGCATGCCAAGAATGAAAAAATTTCCTATCCACTTAAAGGCTAAGTCCACCCCAGAAAAATTCACTGTTTCAATAAAAGGAGTTAAATTTGAACAGCATTTTAAAAAAGAAATGAGCAAAATTGGTCAGAGAATAAGAAAATTACACTCATTTACATTTTCTAGTAAATTACTCTCGGCTCTGCAAATTGGCAATACTGATGACATCATATGCGAGCAACTCTCCATTCACTCTGTACATGAAATTTCACATTTTCTCAATTTTCTTGGAAGTTACACATTTTCTAACCCCCATAGTCCATGTATGTTCAGAAGAATTGCTTTTTACATAACATACTTTGACTATGGGGTGAGAAAATGTGTAACTTCCAAGAAAATTGAGAAAATGTTAAATTTCATGAATAAAATGAATGGAGAGTTGCTCGCATATGATGTCATCAGTGCTGCCAATTTGCAGAGCTGCAAGTAATTTACAAGAAAATGTAAATGAGTGTAATTTTCTTATTCTTTGACCAATTTTGCTCATTTCTTTTTTAAAATGCTGTTCCAATTTATCTCCTTTTATTGAAATAGTGAAACTTCTAGGGTGGACTTTCCCCTTTAAAATAACACGTTTTACCATGACACAAACACTGTCAATGTTAGGTAAGGGCTGTCTTGACAAAAGAAGAAACAAAAAATGAACTAAAAAATAAACTGAACATTATTGCTTCCACAATTGTATTTCAGTAAAAAAAAAAAAAAATCACATTTACAGCACTTAACATTCCAAGTAATGAAATTTCAATGAAGTAAGGGAGTGAACCAAAATATTTTCATATCAAAACATTTGAAATTATTAAATTCATTAGAAAAAGCCCTAAAAATATCTCAAAGCAAACATATTTTCACATATAAGATATATAAAGTTATGAGACTCAATTGAAGAAAATTTTAAAAACATCAAATAAATACCACCAAAGTGAAAAAAATCCCACTTAACAAACAAACAAAAACACCCACCAAAAAGAGCAGAAACAAAGAACTATGCCCAAGGACTGTTTGAACAAGATAGGTATGAAATGAACTTTATACAAATCTGTCCAATTGTATTTATAGGAACATGTTACATCTTACCACTGAATACAAATACACACTGTCATGTACGTCTTCACAGCCATAAACACTGCCATGCAGTACTAGGAATAACATAATGAGTACCATTTCCTGTTATCCAGGGTACTTCCATTGTCATAACATTCTATGCCAATATATTCCACAATTCAACATGAAGCATGTATTCTGGCAACTGGCATTTTCATACATATTTTCATGCTATAAGTTTACATTCAATACATCCATTTTTTTCATCGAGTAAAAGTGGATTAGACATGCAGATTTCATTATTAAAACTCATGCACATAGAGCCACATTAATTCTCTAAGTGTTTCAAGCTCATATCTGTCATTAATTGTACAAAATTTTGGCAGGATTGCCAAGTGCTCATAATCGCTCCCATCTCCAAAAAGTACCATCAACAAACTGTTTGCCATTAAAAAAGTGGAATGAGAAGTAATGGTTTATTGGCAAATGTTGAATGGCTGCCAATATTATAGACTTGCAGGCATTATCCAAAGCCAAAAAGCTACGACAATACTAAATAAAATACCTTCTTTTTTCACAAATGCCACTTGATGCAAAATGAGATATGTACAATCTCTTGAAAAGCAATTAACTAATAATAGAATTGGATGCAAATGACAAGCATGCAATATTACAAGTTAAATTCACTTATCATTTACACTTCAATACTGTTCATTTTCTTAATTCCTGTCCACAGTGATTTACCACTGACATCACTTTAATCTATAGCATACTGCAAGCATTGGATTCCAATGACTCATAAACAACTGCATTCAACAAAACCAATCAAGCATCAATTTTCATTGTCTGCTCGTATAACAGACACATGCAGTCAATGCCATGACGGCTGAAAGGATAAACATTTAAACATTTTTTTTTCTTTTTTTAGTCTTTAGCAAATACGGTGACAATATTCAATAACTGAATAAACATAAAAGAACAATGGACCTCAATAATGAATGACAGCTTAGTTAGGCATAATTTTACTCTACCATACTTTAAAAGCAAACTATTTCCTCAACCTATAATTGTCTGTAATTACAGGATAATTTCTGTAAATTAATCACTAGTTCATTGCCAAGAAAATGTTTTTTTTTTTTTTTTTTTTTTTTTTTTGGGGGGGGGGGGGGTAAAATTTCTCCTGCTCAGCATAAATGAGCAAGTCATATATATATATATATATATATATATATGTACCCCCTCTGAAAGTTCATATTTTTCATATCTGAAAGTTGTGTGATGAAAAGCCTCTGAAAAACTATTTGCAAACTCTTTGTTCATAAAAATCGCTAGAGGGCACCTATGAAATACGAAAAAATATTTCTAAAATGCAAATTTTACACCTAATGATAACATGAATACCAGGAATCGGCTTCAATACATGCTACATACAGGCACAATGCAACACTAGGTCTTACGACATGATCTTTTCATGCATGCAGCATCTTGCTTCCTCATCACTTACTATTTTTGATCAACTGAATAGGGCAAGTGGCTGAGGAGCCTGGGGCCACCACACGAAAGGTGGTGGTTGCTGGAATAAGAATTCAACATGTTAGTCTTGCTTCTTGTGCATGACACATGGTGATTGATTGATTGACAGGTGAAAGGGGTTAGTAATCAATATGAATGGCATGCAAGGTTAATCAGTTATCCATTTTGTTACTGAACATGGATTTATCTCAAGAATTGCATTATTGAGTAGTGATGTAATGTAGCATTCCAAAATGGGGTTTAAAATTTAAGTTCACAAAGATGTGAGGCTAAATAGATCAGAATGATGTGTTTTCAAAAAGAAACTAGAAAAAATGTTTTGTGTCCATAGGACACAGATGCCCCCATTTAATATGAATTCAAACTTGAGCTGTATGTCACTGTTGTTTAATGACATACTAAAAAAGATTACAATCCATCAAGCAGTTCAGAAGTTATATGGATGGGAAACCACATTTTTTTACTGATTTGTATATATAACGAAGTATGATCTTTGACCTTTGACTTGCGGACTCTAAATTCGAACTGACTTGACGTGTCATCTACCTACACACCAAAATTATTACAATCCACGATATTTTTCAAGTTAAAGCGTGGAAACCAATTTGGGGACGGACGCTTAATGCCCCCTCCAGACTTCATCTGCAGGGGCATAAAAAACTAGATGAATCTTCGACCACGCGTGGTCGAACTTTATGCCTCCGCCATTACCAAATCAGAAATAAATGGCACTTCATGTTGATTTATTTTCATTTATACAATGACATCTTTGACCTTGACCTTTGACCTTGTGACCCTCAAATCTTATCAGATCACTGTCTCTCCCATATGCATACATGTGCTAAGTTTGAGGTTGATCGGTCAAATGGTTGTTGAGTTATTGTGAAAACGAACCATTTCTATGTACATAATGACCTCTAAGAGCTTTGACCTTGGACCTTGTGACCCCAAAATCTAATCAGATCATTGTCCCTTCCATGTGCATACATGAGCCAAGTTTGAAGCCAATCTGTCAAATGGTTCTTAAGTTATCGCGAGAACGAACCATTTTTATGTGTATTATTACCTCTATGACCTTGACCTTTGACCTTGAGACCCCAAAATCTAATCAGATCATTGTCTCTCCCATATGCATACAAGTGCTAAGTTTGAGGTTGATCGGTAAAATGGTTGTTGAGTTATGGTGAAAACGAACCATTTCTATGTACATAACGACCTCTATGACCTTTGACCTTTGACCTTGTGACCCCAAAATCTAATCAGATCATTGACCCTTCCATGTGCATACATGAGCCAAGTTTGAAGCCAATCTGTCAAATGGTTCTTAAGTTATCGCGAGAACGAGCCATTTTTATGTGTATTATTACCTCTATGACCTTGACCTTGGACCTTGAGACTCCAAAATCTAATCAGATCATTGTCCCTCCCATATGCATACACGAGCCAAGTTTGAAGTTGATCCGTCAAACGGTTCTTAAGTTATCGCGAGAACGAAAACGGGACGGACGGACGGACGGACGGACGGACGGACGTACGGACAGACGGACGGACGGACGGACGGACGGACGACCCGAAAACATAATGCCTCCGGCAACCACCTACGGTGGGCGGAGGCATAAAAAGCCAAATGTAACTCATGACCACACTGAATAGAGTCATGTAATGTTAGACTATCAACTATATAACATAAACATGGACACAATCAAACATCAAATGCATGTCAACACACAGCACCTTTCAAAAATGTATATGTTGTAATGATGTAAAACTCAACTAAACGATGTACAAAATGAGTCCTGACTCAACTTGAAGGCTTTCTCCCAACTTTCATTTTCATCATTTACAATCCTTCATCCATGAGCTCTTACTCTAACAGCAGTCTTGGCTGCGACCAATTATGGCTCCACAATGTCTAAAAAACTGAGATGAATGCAAAGTGTCTCCTAAATGCATCCACCTATATTCAGTTACCTTCATGGCTCAAATTATTGTTGAATTACTGTGATAACCAGAATAAAAACCCTTTAACTACATGTTAATTGACCTCTCTGACCTTTGACCTTTGACTTAACAATGCAAAAGTCTGAACACTCTGTGTCCTCACAGTCATGCATACAAAATAGTTGAAATATAGTGAAAATGTAATTGAAATATCTTATCTCATGCATGCTGGCCTCTATGATCTATGACCTTTCACCTACCAAACCCCAAATCTAATCAATTTGTCTCACTAAGGTGATACATGTACATAAGTTTGAAGTTAATAACTCATGGTTCATGAGATACTGAGTTTATAGGGCTAAAATATGAAATTTCATAATTTGACCTCTATGACCTTTGACCTACATACCCCCAAATCTAATCCGCATATTTTCTTACAGTGATATATATTTGCAACAAGTTTGAAGTTGTTACCTTATACAGTTTTTTAGATATCGCCTTAATGATACTTACCCCCGAAACTTTGGAATTAACCTCTATGACCTTTTATCTCTGACCTACACACCCACATATCTAATCAGATGCATACTAGCACATGGTGTGGAGTTCATACCTCAGATGGCTCTTAAGATATGGCATGAACAAAAAAGCAAGACGGACCAACGGACAACCCAGAAACATAATGCCTCCAGCACTTCCTTCGGTGGGTGGAAGAACAAAACCCACAAATTCTGAAAAGTTTTGAGGACTTAATGTGAATTTTAAACCAGATCTTATATTATCAGCTGAAATGTTAAATGTCACTTTAATAATTTTACCAGATAAAGCAGGCTACAGTTACAAAACTCTCCCCCTCCACCCCCCCCCCCCAAAGGGTGTACAGGGACTGATCCACAGTCCCCTTGATTTGGATGCTCCCCTTACTTTTAAACATTTACCTTGTGATTTGATGGGTGATTGGAGTGGCTTGGTGGGAGCAGCGCTACCTGCAGACGGTAAGGCTGCACTTGAGGTAGGGGGCATATCATACTTCTGCAGCTGTAACAGATAGGCATCAGCTGCAAGACAACATTTGAAAGAAATATCAGAGCTTCAGAGAAACTACACACACAAAAAAAGTTTAAAGAATATATTTGCTGCACTGTAAGAAGTACACAAGGTTTGCAGAACTCCAACAGGTGTGCCTCATTTTCAAAGCATGTTTTATATCAATCTCAATTTGCCTCAAGTATTATTTTGTATTTTGTGATTTATTACCATTTCTGGTTTTATTTTAGTAGAAATGCTTCTTTCCATTCAAATTATGGAGATGTTGGAAATAAAACACCAGTATTGGCATTAAAAAGACAAAGGCCACTGTCACCACCATCACAAATACTAGGCATCTGGAATCTCCCTTTGCATGACTGAAAAAGAACCTATATCAATTTGTTCAATATCAATTTGTTCAATATCAAATTATTACAGGAAGTTTTTAAAGAGATCATTTTGAGAATGGTAGTTTTTTTTTTTTTTTCATTATTTAGATAAAAGTTTACTTAGTCAACATTTGAAAGGCATGAATAAATGGTTTCCTCTTTCTCTTTATTCAAATGAAATAGGTCTGGACTCTTCTGAACATGTCCTGCATACCAACCTGTTGCTACAGCACCCCATGATACTTCCAGGGTGGTGGTGCTAGCCCTGACCAGTTGGACCCTTCCAGGGGCCATGGGTTTCTCAGTCTCCAAGAACCAAAGGTCTTTGCAGCACACCTGCAAGAGAATTCAAGAACAACACTTAGGCCAACAGACATCTATAGCTACTTTAATTCTATTCAATTGAAAATTCAATGGTTAACAAACAACATATAAAGATGGACAACAGAATGAAACAAATTAATAATATTCTGGATCTATATAGCGCTTAATATATCTTGGATGTCTCGGAAAATACTGGATCTACAACAATGCGATTAAACAGATAATAATAAAATGCCATTCTTGTATAGTGCATATCACACTATGATGTAACATCTCTATGCAATTTTGGACTGAACTAAGGATATGATATCATTACGGTAGCTTTAGTTTCAGCAGCAGTAGTTCTTAGTACACTGAAGGAATAAATCCTACCAGGTACCCATTTACTACACTTGGGTTCAGTGTGGCAAATGTAGATTAATGTCTTGCCAAAGGAGATGTAGCACATACAAATCCTTTTCATCCTCTAAACCCAGACATAAACCAAACATTCAATCACTGTTTGTATACTATCATTCCAGCCTAACATAAATTACTAATGAACATAGTTTTGGACCCTATTCTAAGTATGGAACAGTCATCTCTCTGAATACAGCATCTCCCTGGTTATAAGACATACCTGGTTGTTCCATGCCTTGCGATATCCATCCCTTCCACTCCATACATAGAGTCTGGTATGGATAGCAACAGAGCAATGCCCTGCCCTAGCCCTTGGTACAGCCTCCTCAAATACCTCCATCGCCAGTGGCTCCCATGTGTGCGTTGCTGGTGAGATAAGAACATTTTAAAGGATATATAAAATGATGAAAACAAAAACAAAAATACACAACTAAAAGAATCAAGTCTCAGACGTTTAGTTTTCAGCTATTTTTTCCATCGCAAATACCTCCTCTCCATGACGTAATGTAATAATACAAGAATCAGGCTCAATCTTCAGTGCACACTCCTTATGCCTTACTACTCCTTTCTCTTTCAGCTCTTTCTTAATTTTCTCCACAAATCTGTTTATTCAATACATCTTCTGATGTTATATCTGTCCCTAGCCTCGTCTACTTTTATTTCAGTCTGCAAAATGCTTTCATACTTAATATCTGCATACATGTTGTTTTGACCTTTTGATGATTTAAAACACTGAAAATGTGTGGGTAATTCTAAAGTACATAATCATTTTTGCACACACAAACAGTCCTAAGATCTATCCTTTGCATGAGAGACAAGTTAATGCTCCTGCAAAGTGATATGATGATTAAGTCTTTAAATCAAAACAAGTGTAAAACTTCACATAAGATAAAAAGATATTGAATATACATTAATGACACGCAGGCAATGTTCCATCTCAGGTTTTGAAAATTAAACACCTGCATGTGCATGTACATCCTTGAGTTATTAACCAATTACTCAAATGTCATGTTTTGTTGCATTTTGTCTCATTTTAAAGGGTAACCTCATTATAACACCTCAAAATTTAAAAAAAAAAAATGTACTAATATTTTTCAATATGGTTTTTGAAGTATGATTTTATTTTTTACTTTTTTATACAAAAAAAGGATTTTAATAAGGAAAAATGATATCTGGGACTATCAGGGGATGTTCCTGTATATATGATTAATATGACTTTCTAGTTGTACCAGATTTTACTGCTAGCATTTCATGTCATTTTTTGAAACTTAAATTCTTTTTCCCCCTTTCTAATAACTCAAATAAATAACTTAATTTATTCTCTAATGCTGAAAATAGGTCTCTCAAAAGACCTAGAAGAAACACACAACTGGATAATGTACTGATTTTATGAAAAATATGATCAAAACAGGAGTGAGTCAAGTGTTATGAAGGAAGCCAGAAGCGATGAGTCATAAGGAAATGTGACCCTTTCATTCCTTGATAACAAGTATGGTACCGACTACACAGAGAGGAAGCAGCATACAACCAAGGAGGAACAAGAGATAGTAATTATGAGATAGAGAGGAAGAAATAGATAGATAGAGAGGGAAAGAGAGACTAGGGAGAGAAAGAAGAGAGAAAGCAAGAAAGAGAGAGAGAGAGAGAGAGAAAAAAGTGTCAAAAAAGACAATGATATTAAATTATCAAAAGCAGGAAAAGATTATTAAACAGAACATAGAAAAAGAAATTTGGGGAGGAATCTGGATGAATAACCCAGATTTGTAAAATCTAATTAATAGTAATTAATAGTACAAAACAGATTGAAAGGAAGAATAAAAACAAATGTAAATATGAAGAAATAAATGAGGTGGCATCTACAACTAACATTAATACTATTGTCATCAAATATATATACAACTACATGTACAAAGGCAACCATTTGGGTGTGCTTGTGTGTGTTCATGCATCCAAGCATGCATTATCTTTGGCCCATACTTCAACACCAAATAACACAAATACACACACAAATTAGATTAAGGTAACCCTTGGCAACCATTGACATGACAGTGGGCGGATTCTCTGCATGCATAAAACTAGCCACGCCCCTTCATGCAGATCACTGATAAGGAACTTGGGGCGACTTGGCAAAGGATGTGTTCCTATGACACCACTGATCCAACCAGACATGTACAACTGTGGTTCTCTTGGCTTTTCACTAGTATTACGGAGGAGTACTACGCCAATGCCAAATATTTTGCTTCCCCTCATGCGCATTCTTCACAGCTGTTAATGCTTAGTATTCAGTGATATATGATCACTGTAACTCCGACTTTAGGATTATGATTCAATAGGAACAATTAGAGGTACATGTTGTAAAATGTATATTGCTGGAAACAAAACAATCACACTTTAAAATCAAAATGTATTTCTAATCTACATAACCTATTTGATGCTCGGATTTTACGGGAAATTATATTTTCATTGAGGTAACAAAATTTCATGACAGTTATCAAGCCACACATAGTAAATACTTGTCTGATACATACAACACCCTTTTAAAACTCCTTTCAACCATAAATATGTTTACAAATATAGTTACTCTTACTAAACATAATGAGTAATAGGCAAATGTATACAATGTCACTTACTTATTAATCAATATTAATTTTGTCGTTATCGTATTTCCTGAAAATAATCTCCTAAGAAGTCTATAATATTTGAACGACTGCCTTAATTAATTACTTCCTATTTGATTCAGTAAAAGAGGACTTAGCGTTGCCATTGAACAGTAGACTACATTTGCAAGATTTTGCATTATCAATGACATCACTCTTTTATGTACATTCATGATTCTATTTCCATGTCCAGTCACTACTCAGTACACATGTATGTCATTGACCAATGCCATATGGCTTATTCTATAAATTGAGGTACCATTCTGCCACATTGGTACCATTGGTGTGTGGGCAAGTTCCTAATGTAAAAGGGAACACCAAAATCAGAATAAACTGACATATAACTGACAAATATAACTGGGATATGATTCTTATTCATGCATGTTTTTAACTCAGTTGTAACCAATTTTAATATCAAATAACATTTGGTTGGAATTGATTATGAGTATACACTTAATTAATCACTGGGAATGTTAATATTTGGTTAGAAATAGTACCACTGTGACAATCAGTATATATATCTTGTTTTCTACTCTAACCTGGATAATAGTGAAAAAATTACATTATTAGACTATGGCATGGAAACCTGCATCATCACATTTATGCACTCACTATTCCAAAAGCTAAACCATTCCATCAGCCATCAGTTCACGGCATTAAAGTTTAGTTTGAACAGAATTTCTTTTTTGACCGTTTTCATGCAAAGAATATGGGCTTTGGTTTGTTTGCACATTTTCAACTAATGGACCTTTGGTAATTTGAATCCCCAATCTTAAAAACCCATTTAGCAAGCAAAATTTTGTTAATATCTACATGATCATTTACAACAAAAGGAAACAGATGAATGACTGGGAAAAAGCAACAATATAATTACATGTAATATGGCATCACCATGAACTAAAAAGGTACACAAATTAATGTTCAACTAATCCATGATAAAAATCAGACATACAGTTGTTTAACTGTATCATACTGTATCTGCAACTGTATCTAAGCAAAATGACCCTCGACTTTTGACCTTTCAGTTTCAACATCAAATGCTTTACTCGCATTATTTATACCTGTATACATTTGTCCTTGTAAGTAGTTAGTATCTCATCTTCAGCTTTTGATTCATACTGGCATCTTATTGTTTATGCTTGTATTATACTGTTATATTTTTCATACTTTGAAAGGGGTCAGCAGAAATAAAGTTCAAAGTTCAAAGTTCAAAGTTCAAGTTCATGCTTATCCTTCTAAAGTTCAACAAACTCAAGACAATATGGGAGTGGAATCCAATGTATGATGTCAACGAATAAACTCCTATGTTATTAATTATGAAGTAATGTCTTTGAGCACCTTGTGAACTCTGACCTTCGACCCTAAAATGTGATCAGCTATCTCCTTACACTAACTATTTCCATGCTAACTCAGATAAACAATTTAATGCTTCTACACACTCCTTAGTCATTTCTCCATAAATTGAATAATAATTTCTTCCAAATCACCACTGACTGCTGCCTTGGACCCCGCTATACATCCATCCCCTCGTCAAAACCTTATGCCTTGCTTGTGTGGGTTTTTTTTCCTTTCTTTCTTTTCATTAAAATCTTATAATCCAACACATACAGACTGTATGCAAACATTGCTGGAATTCAAGCAAAACAGAAACAAAAAAACGAACTAGATGAATCCTCGACCGCGCGAGGTCAAAATTTATGGCTCCGCCTTTGCCAGATCAGAAATATATCACTCTTAATTGTGGGAAATGTATTAAGATACATTTATAGTTCAAAACTGGAAAAAGTGGTTCTAGTTAAAGGCATTGGCTAACATTGTTATGATTTTAAAAAAATCTCATTTTGTTACTTAAAAATGGGATAAACATTAGGGTTATAGTGTAAAAATACCAGTGTGAAAGTTTCAGAGCATAATATCCACGGGAAGTATTTTTTAATATTAGAAATGTGAACCAATGTTTGAAAAATATACGAGGGTCGGTTGCATAGACCCAACGTAAAAGGAGTGCGCATGCGCACATGACTCAACGGACCGCACTGTGTGTATTGACGTATCACGCGGCGGAAGGCAAGTAACGGTATTTTTTAATTCGTCCAAACGGTCCTCTTAGTTCAGTGTCTCTCGAGACAAAAGCTAATAAAATCGCGGTTTGCGTCTAATTTACAGCTTTTCCTTCCAAATTATGGTTGGTTTCAGGGTTTTTGAGTATAAATACAAGTACTCATACACATGTTTCATCTTAGTTTGAGAATTTTTTAAATCAGCTGCTCACAAAGTTAGCCAATGCCTTTAAATGACATTGTGCAAGCCATGTGTGAAGCTGATCCGTCAAATGGTTCTTAAGATATTGCGAGAACAAGCAATTTTCAAATATACAATGACATCTATGACCTTTGACCTTTGACCTTGTGACTCAAAATCTAATAAGATCATTGCCTCTTCCATATGCATACATGACTCACGTTTGAAGTTGATCCATCAAATGGTAATCACAAGAATGAACCATTTTCATGTACATAATGACCTCTGTGACATTTGATCATTGACCTCGTGACCCCAAAATCTAATCAGATCATTGTCCCTCCCATATGCATACATATGCCAAGTTTGAAGTTGATCCGTCAAATGGTTCTTAACATATCGTGAGAACAAGCCATTTTCATGTATATAATGACCTCTATGACCTTTGACCTTTGACCTCATGACCCCAAAATCTATTCAGATCATTGTCCCTCCCATATGCATACATGAGCCAAGACTGATGTTGATCTGTGAAATGGTTATCACGAGAACAAGCAATTTTCATATACATAATGACCTCTATGACCTTTGACCTCATGACCCAAAATATACTCGGATCATTGTCCCTCACATATGCACACATCAGCCAAGTCTGAAGTTGATCCGTCAAATGGTTCTTAAGTTATCGCGAGAAAAAAAACAGGACGGATGGACAGACGGATGGACGGACGGTCGGACAGACAGAGTTACGAACGGATGTAAGGACGGACAACCAGAAAACATGATGCCTCCGGCACACATCTTCGGTGGGGGGAGGCATAAAAATAATATTTTTTTCACCTTGCTTATATTTTTGGCTATGCTGCTACTAAGTGCCATTCATTCCTAGAGAAATGTTTCTTACTGTCAATATTTAACTGAAACAGAATGAGGGTCATGCACCTTCCATTCTACCACATATCTTCTTACCTAAATTGAGGGAAGCCAATGTGTTGGTACATTTCCATTCCTTTTCATGAGCTGCTACCTTCACGTCATCCATCACAAGAGGTACCCAGCCTCCAAACACAAACATTCTATCAAAAGAAGAAAATTAAGTTTACAGCATTAATATCTTTCCTGTGCTGATAATACATGAACGGGATTATAGAATATCTGTAAACATTCTTTGATCGAAATAAAACTCTTTTTAGTTACAGGTGGAAAGAACATGGTCAACAATTCTCATCTCCATTCCCATTATATGGTAATATATATATATATATATATATATATATATATATTTCTTTTCTTTTCTTTTTTCTCTCCCCCCCCCAGCTCATTTTTAATATTCCTTTAGAACAGAAATCAAAAGTTCTTTTGAGAGTGACTTACTGAAATAGGTTCAAGCAAAGAATAACCAACATACTAAATAAACATTGAGGGATTCATCAACTTGAAATTCCAGTCAGGTCATCCTCCCATCTTTAAGCTTACTTCAGCCAACTTGTGCCGACACTGCAACAACACCTATGTGTTTCGGACAGATTTCTTTCCCTACTTTTTTTTTCAACGTGAAGCGCATAGAGAATTAAGTGTTAATTATTACGTGCTAAATGAATTGATCGTTGCAGTTATTATAATTACTGACATTTCAAATCTTTCGTTTAATGATGGTTTAAAATATATATTGGTTCATCCTACCTCAATGGATCTGGGACAACTTGGCACTTTGGACAACTCAGCCCCTAACCCTAACCCGAACGGTATGTTTTGGGGTGGGGCCGAGTTGTCCAAAGTGCTGAGCTGCCTGGCACCCACCTCAATTAACCATGAAAACATTGGAATTTCCACTATATGACTCTTACAAATAATTATTTCATCTTGCCAATACACTATGTCCAAGCTCTATGAAATTGGATAACAATTCCTTCAACTTTTCATCCAAAGCTTAGGCTTTCAGCATCATGAAGAAATGTATATGCTCAATTAGGTTTCGACACTAACAGGCCCACGGGACACTTGGGCACCTAAAATCTTGGTTCAGACCCCAAATTCTAGATTTTTTTTTTTACATAGAGCTCAATGCAAACAGTCCCTAAAATTTTAATCTGGACCCACTACAAAAAAAAAGTTTACACATAACCTGGCTTAATGAAAGCAAACAATGATTTATACAATCAAATGATTCTCTACCTGTTTCCAATGACAGTGGCAGAGTGCAAGCTTCTGGGTAGTGGGCTGGGTCCGCTGAGTTCAGGTTTGATCCATGTCAAAGTATCTGCATTAGCCATGAAGAAGATATAACTAACACAGTGCACTCATTTGGTTATAATGGAAGCAATTTAAGGGATGCAAGTGTAATCATTTATAGTGGGTACATCATTATGAGGAAAGATGGGCATCCATTAGATTTGTAAATGACGAACACTAGACAACTGTCAATGAAAGCAACTCCATGAATATATTGCACACATACAAATAAAAATCACATCAAAATTCTCCTAATATTTCTTACAACCAAACAACTTGTAACAATATCATAAGCTAGGTGTCCCACAACATGCTACTTACCCATGTTGAGTTGCCAAAGGTCACCTAGCCGACAACCACTCATGCCACCATAAACAATGAGTCGATTAAAGGAGCCATCCTTGGGAGCATAACCTACACAGGTATGTGATTCTCTAGGTGGAGGGGCAGGCCCAGTGGTAAGTGGGATGTCCCATATCATATTGGAGTAGCCTGATCTCAACTCAAGTGAGTAGAGATCGTTAAGATACCTGTAGATATAAGAGGAGCAATTAAAATCAAGAAAAAATTACAATACTGAAGATGATACAGTCAAATTACCTATTTAAACTTACAATTCATTGGAGCACTATACAAGTTAATACCTCAAAGGCTTATTTAGTTATGAGGCGACAAATCTCGCAACATCCCTGCAACATTTTTAGTGTTCAGATACGGCACAACAAACCACCCCACTTATGTTAATGAATGCACATTAATGCATTATGCATCAACTCTCAAATAAAAGAGAGTTTTGTCAAAAGTTGAGCAGACAAACTCATTCTGTGCTAACTTTTTAGGAATTCAATTGGTCCACAGCTTTTTGCTGCCAAGTGACAAAAAAATATGTCTCCTGCCTCGGCAACATTTTTTTGGTCGTCTCATACCCCACTGACTTTTACATTAAAAAAGTTGCGGGGATTTGTTGCGGGGATTTGTCTCCCCATACCTGAACAAGCCTTAAGACAGAAAACTTATTCAAGTGCAAGTTGAATGTTAAAAAGGGAGATTGAGGAAACCAGACAATACCAATTTGTCTTGTACATGTATCTCTCGGAAAGTTTTTTCTTTTTTTTTCAAATTACTTGGGGAGCACTTACCTTGGTATATTATTCTTTGGATCATCACTATCGTTGGCAAGTCCTCCAAAGAGATATGCTTTACTCCCAAGCATAGTAAAGGTGTGACCAAGTCGAGGGCAGGGAGGTGGTGCATTCTTAGCAGTCTTGGGCTTGAGTCGTTTCCATTCCCATCTACTGGCTTGCAGTTCATACAGCTCATTGGAGTACTTTCCATACTCCACCATTCCTCCAAATATGAAGAGACGGGTGCCATCACTGACAAAGCCATATGCTGCACAGCCTGGGGGTATATCCCCTCTAACAGCTGGGACAAACCACTGGTTGGTAGCTGTATATGATAACAAAAAAGATATTGTGACATGATCCTAGACCTATACCAACAACATAGAAGTATATTCTATAATATTTTCTTCTCATCTATATTCACATTGCTATTATAAGACTGTTGTTTAAGTTGAAGAAGGAAATTTTCATAGCAGAATATATCTGAGGGAGTTTGACAAATACCATAAAAAAAATCATAACCAGGCAGTATGTTAGATCAAAAGTTTGAACTCATCTCATCTTGTTCTCTAAACCAAAAAATAGCTAAATATATACATACATGCAGGTCTCAATGCATTTTTTTAAAAACAAAAAAACACTGACCTATAGATAAATAAAAATATCATTAAACATAGATCAATAAATAGTTCAATAAATAAATTAAAAAAAAAAAATAAATAAATAAATAAACAAATGAATAACTATGCAAATGAACAAATAAATAAGAAAATAAATATAATCTAGATCTATGATGAAAATAATAAATAAAATATAAAAGAAATATAGATAAAATTGCATACATAAAAATCTGGGGTAGGGTCTCTACAACAACAACAAAAAAATCAACAAAGTTTTAATCCTTTCTTTCTTGCATTTTGGATGTATGCGGCTATCCAAAGAACTTATTTTCCAAAAATCATATATCTATCAAGAACAACCAAGCCCATGATGATACCCATCTCGATAATGATACTGTTATTTATAGCTTTCAGCTAAATAAACTATGGACGATTTATAATCATCTAACACCAGTAAAGTATTGATAACAATCAATTCAAGTGACAAGAAAAGATGAAGGAATAAGAAATCATTGCTAACTGTTAAAAAGTTAGAATTTCATTTTCACTTTTCGAGAGTCCAACTTTCATAACACTGAACAGAAAAAAAAATTGAGACGAAACGCAACTTAAAACTGGTAGAAAAATGTGACAATAATGGTTAACATAGTGCTACACATAGAACAATATGGAAATGTAGATCATAGTACTCCTATAAGAGATATATCAAAGCGATTTGGGATCAGAGCCACTCAACCTTAAATTTATGAAAATTTAGTGCCGCCAGCGCCGAGACTGTCATTTCAATGATAAACAATGTAGGCGGCCATCTTGAATTTTATCACTGTTCTACGAAAAACTGGAAATAAAATGAATACCTACATCATATATGCATCTTACTTCAAAATAAAATACATATCTAATTTTGCTGCGGAAACATATTAAGAATAACAAAAATCATGATCAAGAAAGTGAGAAAAACGGGTCACATTGGAATGACAACAATGGGGCGCCATTTTGAATGGGCCCCGTACTCGACCAAAAATTCAACATCACCTGTATTATAAACGTGAAGTTCATCAACGATCCCCTCATTCCCACCGCCGAAGACTACCATAAGGTCTTTGATTGCGACGGCTCGATGTCCATGGCGAGGTCGGGGGCTTGGACCAGTCGTATTTGTCACACGCTTCCATTTTAGTATGGGAGCCGCCATTTTGTCTCTTACCCACAATGCAATGTCCCAAGCAGCTGAAAAATATTAACGAAACCCGGATATAGAGACGCCTTGTAATTTGAATTTTTATTTGATTTTTTTATTTCATCAAATCCTGAATTTATAGAAAAAATAAAAATAAATTTATTGATAAAAATAATTTTTTATTTTTCATAAACCTTTATAATGATAGAATACTTGATATATTACCTACTTTATAATCAAATATATATTTTTAAAATATCACTAAAAATGAAATTATATTGATGCGCTGTGAACCCAAAGATACTCAAGGCACAAATTCCGAGTTACCGGAACAGAATTCTTTAATGATAATTGAGGAAAGAAATATGACCACCCAATTTTTTTTTTTAATGGGTTAGACGACGAGGATAGACAGAAGTTTGGAACTTAATTCCAATCGCGGATGTCTCCAACCGGTTTTCTATAAAGTACTGAATATTCATTACATCTTCTGTAGCTTCTGTGTTGGTGATTGGTCAAATAAGGGAGGTGCGGTTGAAACAGAGAGAGACAGAGAGAGACAGAAGTGGATGATAATGTAAACAAAAGAAGTTAATTTGGTTCAAAATCATGTTGGGACATTGAGTCGGAACGACATCACATATTATAGATACGTGCATTCAGTATGCAAAGATGCTTTTGCTTGTCAAACTGTGGGGATCGTAGATTGGAGAAGTAGATTTTGATCAACATCAAATTGTTATCCAAAAGCTGAGTAGTTGAAGAGTGGAGATGGGCGTGGCCATGGTACGCAGTATGTGCGTGGCATCCATTTTCGTTCGATCATCGACTGTGCAAGTGAGCCATGGCCTTTGACGGGGCTTGAATTGCTACTTTTTTCACAAGTTTTTCTGCACGGTCTGGGCGTTAAAAGGCCACATTTCCCAGTAGATGTAGTTGTTTTTGTTTTGTTTTGACAGTCTCATGTACAGGCCTGCTCCCCATCCTTCTTCTTCTTCTTCTTCTTCTTCTTCTTCTTTTCCTCTTCTTCTTCTTCTTCTTTTTCTTCTCCTTCTTCTTCTTCTTCTTCTTCTTCTTCTTCTTCTTCTTCTTCTTTTCTTCTTCTTCTTCTTCTTCTTCTTCTTCTTCTTCTTCTTCTTCTTCTTCTTCTTCTTCTTCTTCTTCTCTTCTTCTTCTTCTTATCTTCTTCTTCTCTTCTTCTCTTCCTTCTCCCTTCCTTCTTTTTAGTTCGTATCCCTTTTATTCAGTCGCCCCTTCACCCTCTTAATAGTGAATAAAAGATTAAGTAATTCCATTGTATTATCATCACTACCCTGAGCTGAGCTACTGAAACCGATGCAAAAAGGTTCAGAGCTAGAGGCATGCGCCTATATACAAGCATCGCTTCTTTAGCATCCACCCCCCCCCCGGTCAACATTGCTTTATATATTTTAGTTCTGTTCTCCATAAATATTAATACATTACATTGTAAGTTGTTATTCTTGACAGGGATGGGGGATGCATCCCCCCCCCCCCCCACATTTTGAGGTGGACTGCATATTATGTGTGTACATGATGTACGAATGGGTTAATCATCCCCCCCCCCCCCCCCCGGTATAAGGACCTGTCTACGCTAATGATTCTTGAAATATGCTCTGTACAAAGCTGAAGTTTTGTTATTTTCTATAATGAGTACATGCATGCTTGAAGTTATGTTCAGATTGAAACCGAAATAAATAAATCACATCAATCGAACAAACAAACAACAAAAAAAAAGCCATTAAAAAACAACCTTCCATCTGTTGTTTTTATTTATTGTTTTTATTTGTTGTTTCTTTCTTTTAACTATAAGCAGTACTTTGATTCGGAAGGGTCGAATTCATATCTAAAATGATTCTTTGATTATAATCCCAGGCGCTTTTTAGTTCTGAGTTGTAGGTCAAAATAATATGGATAAATAAATTTGGATAGGCCTACGAGGGACAGTGAAAATAAAAACGTGTTAGCTGTGCTGATGCATGCTGTCCTTCGTTTTTTCTTTGCCATTCCACTTCAGTTGGTCCCCTTTAGACAAAAAGCTACAAACCGGAGTCGGTACTCCCAATGATGATGAATTTCATTGGTTTTCAGTTTGCCCTCGCCTTTTTATGGCAGTCCGCGGAATTCGTCTATACAAAAGCGACCGCGGATAATTCATTTATCATGTATAGTAGATAGGCCTATATGGAAACAAAAAGTCTAACGCCCCATCTCATTTTTTTAAAGTCAAATTAAGAATTCTCCTCTTGTCAACAGGGGCGCCGAAAATTGGGGGCAGGAGGGGCAGTCGCCCACCAAACGAAAGGAGGGGCAAAACGTACTATTATATTTCGCCCATCCCCCAAATCCCTCCCTAACAAATGATAATTCAGCAGTACAGAAGTAGATCGAAAAAGAGGATAGTGCCCCTTTCTTCTTTTTTTTTTTTTCTTCTTTTTTTTTCCAAAAAGGGAAAGTCATAGAAAGAAAACCCGATGTGGATCACATAACACAATGATACCTCATTCAAAGAAAAGAAGGGGAAAACGAATTAGATTGCCTACCCCTATGATGAGAAGACATGAGCTCCTAAAAAGGCGAGCCCCCCTGCTGGGATGTTTGCCCCCCCCCCCCCCCCCATCTCCAAATGCTCCCGGCGCACCTGCCCTGCATAAAAACTTTACTATCTTACTGGAGGGTTGACCTCTTTTGCGCAAATGAAGAATTTTCCACTTTCTATAAGCATGTTAAGACTTATTGTATAAGGAAGTGAACTAAGGGAGTGAAGAAAAAAAAAAGATGTGCTAAGCATGCTCCTTGAGTTCTTGGTTTCAACAAAAAATTGAAATACGTGACAAAATAGGCATCCCGAGGTGGGTCGATACGAAACGCGGGACAATTAGTTTAATTACGAGACATCTGGTCATCATTTTGTACAATGTTCGAGTATTGACTATGAAATAAATGAATTTATTCGATCGGTCATTAGACAAGACAGCTACTCTAGAAAATCAAATGATTAACTTACAAATTTACTGAACATTTCAGCAAGGCAGCCACAGCAGAACTGATAATGATAGTCATAACCCCCAGACAGTTACTCCATTGCCTCCCCCGTAAAATTATCCCAGGATATGTAGATCTCCCCCCCCCCCCCCAGTTCCCCGGAAAGTTAGCATTTAGCCCTATGAGGCGATCATTGTATAATGATCATAATTATATAGGGGATCATCCGAGGAGTAATTAGGGTATTGTCCCTGGAGGGTCAAGAGGTATGTCCTTATAGGATCTTTTTCGTCAGTGAGCAAAACGATTGATAGAGGGAACTTCAAGGAAGCCTTGATTCCCCCTAATTATTTGTCCGTTATACCTTCAATAAGGCAGACTATAACCGTTGTATTGGGTTCCTTTCAGACATTTATGATGAAGTTGACATCGAAATACACTGTTTAGACATTATACTGGGTGTCCCAGAAAAAGCGGAACGGCGGATTTTCAGTACTTTACCTTCGAAAAATATGTAATTTTTCTACATCATTGGGCACAGCATCCTCTACCGAGAAGAGTGAAACCGATATCATTGAATTTGGTGAAGTAATTTTGATTCTATGCCCGTGTCTTAAGATACAGTCATTTTCAATTTTTGGGTGAGAGATGAGAGCAAAATTGTGTGGGGACACGATATTTGAGGGAATTCCATTAATCCATGTAAATAACAAAAATGCCATATGAAAGGCCATTCCCGGCACAATAATTCTGCTCTCATCTGTCGAAAAAAACCTGCGAAATTTGAACATTACTGTATTTTTAAAAAACGGGGCATAGAATCAAAATTACTTCACCAAATTCAATGATCTTGGTATCATCTTCTTTGGTAGAAGATGCTTTAGCCATTGGTATAAACAAAATATCAACATTTTGAGGGTAAAGTACTGAAAATCCGCCGTTATAGGGCCTACATTCGGTCATCTCACTTGCCGAATTCTTTTAAAATTACATATGCGTATTTGAAAATTATTTGCATTGTTATTTTAAGGCTTATTATTATTGAAATACGTTCTTTTCAAAAAGTGGACCTTTCAGATTGGGGGATGCGTATGCACCCAACGCACCCCCCCCCCCCCCCCCCCCCTCGGCTACGGGCCTGCAATTCACTTTTTGCTATAAAATATACCAGAACTATTATAGGAAAAGGATAGCCACCAGGTCCTAGATGCTATGGCAAGTAACTACCGGGGGGCACGGGGGCATTATAGGGACGTACCAAAACAGAGTCATTGGCAGCGAGGTGACCAGATATATAATTGAGACATTATAAGCATAATTATAGTGATCCGATGGTGTATTTCGATAAGAAAATAACACGTCTTTCATTGCAAATAAAGTTGTAATTTATTGACTCGCTCGCTCGCAAAATTTAAAAACAGAGTGGTATCTAGCAAGATGCGTCAGTTTTTCCAAATTTAAAAAAGCTTCACGTCCCTAAAGATACCTTATTTCTAGATTACTGTTTTTATTTTTAACATGATAGAAATAACATTATTATTACACACACACCCAGTACCCGCACACACTTTTCCACTCGGTGCCCCCCCCCCCCCCCCTGCGTTGGTTGACCCACGGTACACGACTGCTTAAAGGCAAGGATGGACTGGGATGAATCCCCTTTCCCCTTCCCCTTCCCCTTCCCTTTCCTCTCCCCCTTCCTTCCCCTTCGTTTATTTAATATTATTTTAGACAGCGGAATTGTACCTACAGATTGGTGTAATGGTATTATTACTCCTATCTTTAAAAACAGGGGTGATGCAACGAACCCTAATAATCATAGGGGCATTACCCTGTTGAGTTGACTAGGAAAATTGTTTACTTCTATATCAAATCATAGGATATCACGATTCTTAGATGCCAACTCAACATTAGGAGAGGATCAGGCTGGATTTCGTGCTGGTTACTCGACAATAGATCATGTTTTTGTTTTAAAATAGATATTTATCTACATCAGAAGAAACGCCTTTATTACGCATATATTGATCATAAAAGGCTTTTGATTTGATTGATAGATCTTCATTGTGGCAAAAGATGCTTAAGTCTGGTATCAATGGTAAAATATTGAGAGTTATAAGAAATATTTATGAAAGTGCCAAGTCATGTGTGAATGTTAATGGCAAGATGTCAGAATATTTTCGTTGTAACGGGTAAGACAGGTTGAAAATCTTTCTCCCTTATTATTTGCAATCTACTTAAATGATTTCGAGAGTTATCTTAGCAAGTTCTATAAGGGTCTCAGTCATCTGGCTAATGTGATGCATGAACAGGAGTTAGATACCTTTCTAAATCTTTATTGTTTATTATATGCTGATGATACAATTGTTTTAGCTGACACACCAGACCAGCTACAGCTGGCTCTTGATGCAGTCGATGGATACTGCCAAAAGTGGCAATTAACTAGTAAAACGATTTAACGAAGATTGTTGTTTTTTCTCGGGGAAAAGTGAGGAAAGTACCAAGGTTAACTTTTCGGAATAATGAGTTGGAAGTAGTTGATGATTTCGTTTACCTATAGGAGTAACATTACTTACATTTTTTTTTTTTAATTTAAGCTGGCAGTTTCAAAGCGGATTACCCAAACTAAAAAAGCACTTTATAGCATGTTAGTGAAGGCAAAACAACTGCATTTATATAGACACTCGATGTGAGCTATTTGACCGTATGATATTACCTATTTTGTTATATGGTAGTGAAGTTTGGGGTTATGAAGATATACGGTAAATAGAAGTTTTTCATAGGAAATTTTTGAGAATGATTCTGCATGTAAACAAGTTTACCCCAGATTGTATGGTATACGGGGAGACAGGACGTAGTGTAATACTTAATCATGTTAATCATGTCAAATTAATAGAATGATGGGCTACTGGCTAAGACTAGTTAAAGGAGAAGAGCAGAAATTTTCATTTTTGTTTTATAGCCTCATTAACAGTATACATAATAATGAACACACAAGCTTCTCATCTACATGGTTATCTTGCATAATGAATGTATTAAATAGCTCTGGATTTGGGAATGTTGGGATTTCTCAAGGTCATAGGTATAGCAATGAGTGGGTATTGACTGCTCTGAAATTAAGACTCTCAGATATGTTTAAGCAAGATTGGACAGCAGTGAAGTGGGAAAATCGGCTATACACAAATTGACATATAGAATGTTTAAAGACGAACTGGTTTTTGAAAAATATTTGCTACTCTTAAATAGAGTCATTAAAATCTTATCCTATAAGGGTGTAACATAAAAAAATACAATCAATCTTACGATTGATATCAAGCGTAAGTCTATGGCAAACCATGTACTAAAGAGATATTGTAAGATTGATTGTATCTCTTTATGTTACACCCCCCTTATCTTATCTTATCCTTTTCCCATCCCCTCCCCCTCTCCCTCCCCCTCCCCCTCCCACCCCCTCCCCCCTCCCACCCTTCCTAGTGCTGATCCCTGGTTGCATGACCAGTCATGTCATGACGTCCCTGGGGCCTAGCGCCTGGATAAGCTACTCAGCCTACAGTGTACTATATTAGTGCTGTGTATACAAGCTGTACTGTACGATCGAGTAGCTAAGAGCTAACGAATGAACGGTTAGCGCGGTTAATTCAATCAAATTGATGCGATCCGGTTGTGTGTGATTTTATTGTGGCATTTGTGGCCGGGAGGAGTCGAGCGCAGCTATGGAGCGTGAAAAACCAGATATCCAGACCATTAACTGTGACAAATCTCAAAGTGCGAAATGCATTAGAGGCACAGATAGAAGTGGATCAGTTTCTAAGCTATTTGGCTTCGGAAAAGTAAGTTAATCTGAGGGTTCTTTTGAAAACGTGTCCCATCTATTGACATTTGTGTAGGGTATTCAATGTCCTGTCTTGTCTTGTGGTCTTTCCGTCATGTCCGTCGATGCCCAAAATCAGTGAGTTGATTATTATGGCACGATTGATGTAGACGAAGCCTGACCTATCCTGCATTGGGAGGTTTCTTTAAAAATCTTCACTGATCATCCAGTCACACCTCAAATTCAATTTGTTTGTCAAATAATTCATGAATTCAGTTGATTCCTTTTCATTTCTTGAAATGTACACTAACAGTTAGTGGTGCATCAAATAATTACAGGTCATTGCAGCTTTGAAATGTCAGATGAAATGCATTATGTAAATTCAAAGATTTTTGTACAGACATTTTTTAATTTGAAGAATCATCTTTTGTTGTTTCTTTTGATCATTGAAAATCTTCAACTCTTTCTGCCAAAACATATGCGGCCTTATTTGTAAGTCTATTTTTCTTTTACAGTGTATACCAGACGTTTTGGCTTGGTAGAAAACCATACATGAGAGGGAAATAATTATTTAAGATTTCATTTTCAACTCTGAATCCCCAAATTTGTGGCATATTAAGAGTTGAAGAGTCCCTTACTCAGATGATCTAGCAAATTTTTAAATAAATAAATCTTGCTTAGGGCAATTTTGTTGTCTGTTTTTGACTGCTGCAACCAATAAATGTTCGCTACAGTCCGATACATGTTTGGCCTATGAGTGTGTGCATGCAGACATCTCCAAAAAAATATGTGATATAAGTATGTCATTATACATGTATTAACTTGACTGTAATTACACTGATATAGACAGAATACTCAAGGGAAGAGCACTGGGCAATTCAAGCAGCCCTAAGGCAACGCCTTGGACCAGAGTTTGTCAGTCAGCGAGCTGGTGCTGGAGGACAGAAGGTAGAAAAAGAAGTTAAATTAGTGATAATAGTGCCCTCTTTCTGTGATTACCTTTTTTAACAAAACAGGTTTTTAATTTCAGAAGCAGTGTTCACAATTTTTAATTTTTTTTTTTTTTTTGCTGCTGATATTTTGACAAAAATATTTTTTCATAGTTCATGTTCAAAAGTAGAGAAGAGAAATAGAAATTAAACTGTATCCAAAATGCATTTGTTCAACATCAATTTACATTTTATAAGTTCAAATAACATTTCCTGAATCTTTTCTTTCATGTTAAGTGCATTTCAAAGGCTTCATGAATAATTCTGTGAGGTTAATAATATGGAACATTTGAAATGTATAGAAAACCATTTAAAGTTCCTGACAACCAAAATGACTTTATTTCATCATATTGTAAGAAAATCAAAAGGAAGTACAAAAGGAAGTGTAATTTGCCTAATTTTTTTCGCCGCAGGACATCTGTGTTGTATATTTGTTGTTTCAGTAGTGATGTAGAAATCATTCACTTTAGTTTTGCTTTGCTGTCCTGACCTTCTGGGTCATTTTGTTTATTTATTCATTTATTTGTTTTTAAAATCTAAATTGTCATTTTGAAACTGTAGATACATGTACCAATTCAGTATGTCAGAAGCTTTCATATCAAATTGATAATCAAATCTAAATGTTGCAAAACTTTTGTTCGCACAATAGGTGAAAAAAATATTGACACTCTTCAGTATAGAAGTTCAGTAAGTTTACAGTAGTTGAACATTTGCAATTACTGAATTTTTGTTTACTTATACTCACTCCTTATTCCACTCTGATTTTTTTTTCTAGTTGGCCTACATTGAGGGATGGCGTTTAATCAACTTGGCTAATGAGACATTTGGCTTTAACGGCTGGTCACATTCCATCACTAATCAGACAATAGGTAAGTTCATGCTACTCAAAATTAAGAAGACCCTGAATGAAGTTCTCCAGATAGGATAATGAGTGAAGCCATGTTGCAGCTATATCTAATGTCAGATGTATCCAAATCCATGCAATATCTGTTATGTTTTGCATTTCATGAAATCAATTCAATGTCTTATTAAAGCCTCCTTTAATAAAATGACCCTTAATCTAAGTTTTTTAATAGCATCACTTGTTTTGTTTGTTTTTTTTAATGGGAAAAACTCACTTTAAGAAATTCTGAATTCTGTTTATCATGCAGTAGATGCAGTTGTTTGGAACAGCAAAATAAAAGCAGAGTAACTTTCTGGAAATCATACTGAAAAAAAAAAGGATTATCTTTAAATTGTTAACATGGGTATGTATCATTATTGCTATTTGTTTTCTGAGTAAACTGTATTTTTATTTGATTGCTTACACCTTGGCTTTCTAATTCTCTTTTCTGTATCTTCTTTTGTAGATTTTGTGGATCATGTTGGAGGAAGGTTCTATGTAGGTGTGAGTGCTATTATTAGAGTTGAACTCAAGGTAAAAGAGAATTCCTTCATTCATATCTAAAGCAAAATGTTTTTTAACTCCCTTGATCAATCAAAGTCTCTAAAAGATATTGATTCTATTTGATAAACATTTTGTGAAGTATATTCTGTGGACTTCCAAAGTTATGTTCAAACCTGACACACTCCGATAATTATAACATTTTGTTTTAATATTTGGATGACTGTTTTAGTAAAGGCCGTTTTCTGTGGAGGAATTAGAGTATGATTAATGTAGATTACTTTGATAGTAAGCCAAGTATTGTGGCATATATTCTTTTATCAAGCCATCACATTCTGTGTCATAGTTGAATAGCTATCAGGAAAATTGCTTGCGTATCCTCTTGAATGCATGCAGCACTAGAGAACTAAAAATTCATACAATGTTTGCAAAGGATTGATCTAGATGTAAAATGTACTTTCTGTTATGTTTTTCATGTGTGTGTTTTAAACAGGATGGTGTTTATCATGAAGACATAGGGTATGGGGTCAGTGAGGGAATGAAATCAAAGGCATTGGCACTGGAGAAAGCTCGTAAAGAAGCTGTTACTGATGGACTCAAGAGGTCGCTCAAGTAAGAATTGTCCACCTTTAGCTTGGAGAGCTTGGAGATATTTAGATTTGATGTATTAATGCAAGTTACTGTTCAAGGAAATTACATGATATTTATGATATTTTGGAAAATTGATACTGTTTGCTTTCATGATTAAATAATTCAAACCTCTTCCTCTTGATTCATAGGTACCCTTAAATACAACATAGGTGACCCTAAGTACAGCAAAGATAATCTTGGAAATCTCTACCAGTTTTATAGTAGACTTTTTTTTTTTAAATACTAATTGTATGCATAATTCTTTTTTTTTTTTTAATGTTTTCCTGGACAACTAAGAAACTTAGTATCAACTAATGTATGCAAACTGGATTCCTTCTATTGAGATGTCATTTTGAATAACAGAAGTGAATAGTTGGTAACCAAGATTTCTGGATAGATACCTGCATAAATTTGAATACCATTAGTGAACATGTCTATTGCCTTAATCTGATGTATCAATCTTCTTTGTTTAACTGCTAAATTTTGTTTTTCCCATAGACTTGATACAAATAAGACCCATTACCTGTAGGCAAGGGATTAAGTAATTTCCATATATTGAACTTGAAATACACCTTGTGAGATATCAGTATTCACACTGTAGGGATGGTAGAGATAGTATCAAACTTGACTGATTAGAAGTAAATTTTAAATAACTTTCATTTTGTTCTGCTGTTTTCTGTCTGACTGCTGATTTGTTGGATGAACATTTTTGTGACAGGAGCTTTGGAAATTGCTTAGGGAACTGTCTGAATGACAAAACATATCTACGATCAATTGGAAAAGCACCCAAACCTGTAAGTATGCCTTTACAGTTATTGATTAACATGACTTTTGTTTGTATGTAACAAAGCATAAATTGTATGTTTTTGTAATGAAGTCTGAAAAATGTAAACTTAAGTTCGGAGATGATGCTCGAACTCATGGAAGGTAGCTACGTAAAACAGTATTTGTCACTATAACAGACGTATGTGTGACAACAACTGCATTTTGCTTTCTATACAGTTACATATTTATTATGTCATACATGCTCGAACTCAAGGAAGGTAGCTACGTAAAACAGTATTTGTCACTATAACAGACGCATGTGTGACAACAACTGCATTTTGCATTCTATACAGTTACATATTTATCATGTCATACAGCAAGAAACTCTACACGACGTTGTTACCATGAAGAGGTCAGAAATAGACAACA
This sequence comes from Echinometra lucunter, assembly GCA_029962745.1. Lineage (NCBI taxonomy): Eukaryota > Metazoa > Echinodermata > Echinoidea > Camarodonta > Echinometridae > Echinometra > Echinometra lucunter. The sequence goes on from CM057151.1 coordinate 8,867,105, forward strand.
ACGTCCTGAAAGCTCGATATGAACGTCCTGTTGAATCTTCGCCTTCAAATCAAGCATCCTTTGCTCAAGGTAGTTCAGGCATTGGACCATTCACCCCTCCCATGCCTGTCAACCAAGGAAAGAATTCAAGGCCTGCTTCCTCCATAACATCATCAAGTGTTAATGGTGCTAATACCAGTGGTCCCAGGACTTCATCAAATGCAGGGATGCCTACAGCGATGAACACCAAGACTGGTAATCAAACAGGAAGCCCTGTCTTGGCTGTAGGTGGAGGTATGGAGACTCCAAGACATGATGGCAGAAAGGGTAACCTGCAACAATCAGTCGATGCTTCTCCAATGTGTGTCCTGGCAGATGTCATCATGAATGAAAAGTAAGAAGAATTTGTAACATTGATTTGCACTTGAAAATCCATCACAACAGTTATGCCCATCACTTTTTTTGTCCTTCACTATGTATTTATAGTTTTAATAATCTGGTATATATTCTTTTATATTTGCCTTTCTAATATCAAAGCTCTCAAAGTTATTCTTTTATATTGTATTATATTATATTATAATTTGCCATGGTAATACAACTTCCAAGAATTGCTTTGAAACTTGTATACTGGTTAAAATAAACAATCATATGAAAAAGGAATTTGTCAAGATGACTTTAGCGGTTTGAATCCAACTGAGCCTTAAAGTCATTATCTGGATGCTATTCTTTCATTCATTTTCCATTATAGGAAGTCCACTTCTGAGGGGGCCAATTCTTCTGTAGATGAACAACTGAGACAAAGAAAGCTGAGGCAGCAGCAAAAGCAGCAGGAATTCAGAGAGCAAATGAAGCGCAGACAGCAGCAGGGCACAACTACATCTGCAGTAGGTTTTCACAGCTAAGCTCACTGGAGCAATGTTTATTTCCTTTCTTTTCTTTTTTTTTTAAGTTTAATTTCCAAATGACAAAGAGCATAATATTAACCCCCCAAAAATTATGAAAATTGTGTCTGTGTGTGGAAAAAAAATAACTTCATGAACTGTATAAGCTGTTATTTTTGTGAGGGGTTTATTCACTCACTGATCGCGAATTCAACAATATGCAAAAATATCTGCACGTTTGCTTTAGCTCACTTCAGCACGTTGTTGCCATCACCAGTTTGCAGAGAGCTATAGTGCAGTGCAGCACTCCTCTGTGTGTAGCATCATAGCACAACACACACAGATATTGTCATTCCCACAAGTTAGTTCTGTAGTCACCTCCAAAAACCCCTATAGGAAACCAAATTCTGCTACATAAAATGCGGAATTGGGGCCATTTTTCTAAAGCACGCGAGGCTTTTGTGGGGTGTTAAGAAATAGGGTTGCCAAAAACGTGCTATAAATCAAGAAATCAGGTTTTCTGACGGGTTCTTCTGTTTATCACAAGTTATGAGTGTGATGGTATCAGCCACAAAAAAAAAGAAAAACAAATCCCCCAAATCTGACGATATGGCTCTTTCATGTAAGTCCCATCTTGCTACTGCACTCGCGCTTGCAAAACCAACGACTCGCGAAAATGTTTCTGAGCCTGTGATTTGCGAAATTATCTGTACACAAAAATATTGGCTAATACAGTATCTCCAACAGGATGTTTAGGTTTCAGCCTCAATTCTGTTTAAAGCATATTTATTTGTTGGCAGCCATCAACTAAGAATACATGTATTTAAACAAAAATTGTTACCAGGCTGAAACTTGAACAAGGAAAAATTATTCTTATTATCACATCAGGCAGCATGGATATTTCTGAATTTTTCTCAGAGTTCTCATTGTAAGAGCTGTAGTTTAGTCTTCTGGTTTCTTAAAAATTCAATTATTTTTTCTTTAATTTTCCTTTTTTTTCACTCCCCTTCTTCCCTCCTGATATTCTTCTTTACTATCTGTGGGTGCACTTTTTAATTTTGTTTTTATTTCTTAATATTCCTACTGCTTCCTTCCCCTGCCCAGGGAACTGGGAAGAGCAACCCTCAGTCTGCAGGTAAAGATGCTCCATCAAATGTAGACATTGATGGTAAGAACTGAAATTTTTCTACTGTAGTAAAGTTATTTTGCATTTAGGTCATCAATTTAATCAAATGGTTTCAGCATTATTCACTTTTATATAGTATGTAAAATAATAAATGGTTTGTAGATTTGAATGAAATGAAGTCATGATGTTTTGAAAGTCACCTTACACAGAAATGATTGTTGTCATTGATATACATCTAAAATGAAATGTAGATTTGGATGAACCAAAGCTTATACCGTACTCTGGAAAGGACAATTTATGTGACTATGCAGAATGTGTTATTGCTCTAAAACTTAAGCTTTTACTATATAAGTATTCCTGTCAATTTTCATAGTCTATAAAGTACCGTACATGTATATTCCATTTTAAAACTGGATTATTGTCTCCCGAGTCCTTATGTGTTTGCTATTTTCTTCTCCTTTCTCAGAAATGCCATTCCCGCTTGCCACCTCAACTCCCCTGGATACCATGATACTGGGAGGCCAGGCTTCTACAACAACTACCAATACAACCCCTGTTACAGGAACCACCACTAGTACATCCGCATCAGCTTCTGCTCAGTTACAGCAGTTGGGTGATGACTTGTTAGCTGAAGGTTGACAGTATTGATATTTTTGTATATGTTTATTTCACATATCACATCTGAAACAAGGGGCCGTATCGATAAAACTAGCAAACACCTAGCAAAAGCCTTTGCTAACCTTTTGCTTGTGTGTTCAGATATTCTAAGTAAGAAATTGCTAGCAAGAAGAAGCCAAAGCTTGTATCCCTGGGAGCAATTTCTTCCACGACTATAGCACTTGCTAACATTCCTATTCTAATTTCACTTAGAATCAAAAGGAAAGGTTTTGTTCTTGTTCTCGGTTTAGTTCTCGGGCCAAGAAAAAGGTTGGGATAAAGCTATTGCTAAGTAGCTTTAGCTTCCAAGCAAATGTTACTTTTATTGTTACGGCCCAATGTCTCTATGCACTCTTAAAATGCTTCAATATTTAAAATGATTTTTATGCCTCCGCCCACCGTAGGTGGTTGCCGGAGGCATTATGTTTTCGGGTCGTCCGTCCGTCCGTCCATCCCGTTTTCGTTCTCGCGATAACTTAAGAACTGTTTGACGGATCAACTTCAAACTTGGCTCGTGTATGCATATGGGAGGGACAATGATCAGATTAGATTTTGGAGTTTCAAGGTCAAAGGTCAAGGTCATAGAGGTAATAATACACATAAAAATGGCTCGTTCTTGCAATAACTTAAGAACCATTTGACAGATTGGCTTCAAACTTGGCTCATGTATGCACATGGAAGGGACAATGATCTGATTAGATTTTGGGGTCACAAGGTCAAAGATCAAAGGTCATGGAGGTCATTATGTACATAGAAATGGTTCGTTCTCGCAATAACTCCACAACCATTTGATGGATCAACTTCAAACTTGATCCATGTATGCATATGGGAGGGACAATCATCTGATTAGATTTGGGGGTCTCAAGGTCAAAGGTCAAAGGTCATAGAGGTAATTATGTACATAGAAATGATCTGTTCTCACGATTGTCTCATTAGATTTGGGGGCCACAAGGTCAAAGATGTCATTTTATTCATGAAAATAAAAAAAATCAACATAAATGTGCCATATATTTCCGATCTGGCAATTGCGGAGACATAAATTTCAACCGCACGCGGTCGAGGATTCATCTAGTTAATGCTGTAGGAACACTTGCACTCTTTAGCATGCATTGCATTTCAAGAAATATATCAGACAAGCCATTCGATACACCAACATCAAGGGAGACAGTTTTACCTGCGTCTCAAGATACATACTCTGACCATTTGGTTATAAGTCTTTATATTGACATTTTATTCATAGATTTATTTGAACTACCAAGAGATGAGCTGTCATAACAAAATTCTATAAAGAACTTTGTTTTTGTTGTGATTTTTAACCTAGTATGGATTTAACATCATGAAATATTCATACACTTTTTTTTTCTGCAATACCTTCAGATGATCCAGAATTCTGGGCATCCCAGTGTTTACTGGATGCTGCTGAAGTAGACCGGATGGCAGCGGAGAACAATGGCTCCAGTAGCACTAACCAACCCACTGGACCAGGGAGGGGTTATGGTCAGGGAATGGGTCCACAGAAAGGACATGGGGTCTTCCAGCATGGTGGACATTCTAAGGGGATGCCACAGAACGTAGGAGGCAATGGTCCAGGGAAAGAAAATGCTCCAGGGGGACGAGTTATGACTAGGTCAAGTGGCAGTAGACAGTATGGTGGAGGTAAGGATCTTTGTGTACAGTAGAGATTTCTTTCATGTAGGAACATTGTCAGTATAGAGGTATTTAAGTTGATTAGAGACATTTCGTCTGTTTGAGAGAGTGAGAGAGAAAGAGAGACAGACAGATGGATAGATAAACTAACAAATGGGCAGATACTGAGAAAGACAAAGCAGACTGGTTGAATACTTGACTGTTAAAATAAAGTGGAACAGTACTGATTATTCTACCAATATTATAATCAAAATTATAAAATCTCTCACTTTCATATTTGTTTCTTTTGTTGTTTATTTTGCAGATGGTGGAGCAGCAGCCATGAAAAGGCGAAGAACAGACACCATGTAAGAATGGCCTTTAATCTATCTAAAGAAATGAAGATTGTGGATGCTGGATTTATGTCAGATTTATTTATGTGAAACATTCCATTAACATATTTAAGGCTGGTTCAGATATCCACAGGAAAACCCCTGCAGCAAACCCCAACACTTTTTTTTTTCCTGGGTGTAGGCATTAATGCCATAACACCGAATAAAAGAGAGTTTTGCCAAAAGTTTTGCACACAAAGTGGTGACATCATATTTTGCACTCAAGAAAAGAATTTGATTGGTTCACACCTTTTTGCTTCGTAACATCCCATTCATTTGTTTCCAAAAAAAAGGCTGGGGTTTATTGTGGGGGTTTTCCACATCATATGTGAACAAGCCCTTATGGTGCACTCTGAAACTATACCTCATGTGAGAGGCTTAATGATATACAGGTCATGTGTTACCAAAAAAAAAAAAATAATAATGTAACCAAAAAAATCATGTAGAAATATTTATTGTGGATATTCCTTTTGCCTGGTAAATTTGATCTTTCTTACCAAAAACTTTTTCATTGTGAGTTTAAAAATATGATTTTCTCATTGCAGAGTGGTGATGTATGTATGCAATATCATTAAGTTGTAAAATAGTTATGGAATATATAGAGATTAATGTTGTGCATTTTCCCAAAGGCAAGTTCTTTTCAGTTTTTATTCGTAAAGATACAAGCTAGTCTTTATAGATGAACTCTTGATACATTCAGCAGTAGTTTTTGCTATACTCTGTAATATCCGAGAATAACATATATTTTCAACAAAAACAGGTCCTATATTGTCTCTTGTGATGCCTGAATTGTATTTTGAACCCAGTGTAAAAGTATGCCTTACTTTGTCAAAATCAACAGATGAATGTGAGAAAGTGTGTGTAAGTTTATATGTATATTTTACTTGTAAGTATATGTTTTGTTTTGTATTACTGTGACAAATTTCTTATTTATTTATATTACTTACACTTTTGAAATGAGTGTGGTTAGATTTTAGATTGTAAGATATAAAAATACTTTTACTTTTCTGTTAAAAAGCAACAAATTGAAAAACCTTACATAACTTTACTCCTGAAAATATCCCTTAAAAAACTGTTTTCATTGGAATCGAATACCTTATTTTCCTGGGGATATTCTTCCTCATCTTTCATTAATCATATAAAGCATCTAATTTTGTATAGTCCTGCCTTATCATTTCGACATTTCATTATGCGGTCCTATTTCTTCTTTCTTTTTTCCTTTTTATACTTGAAAATTGTACTGCAGTTGGAGTCACATATAAGTGATGTATCGGGAACAACAGAAGGATGGATATGAAACCAACTGTTGCATTTGAGACTATGTTGACCAAACTTTAACTGTACTTTTGTAATGAATAATTTGTTTAGCTAGTAATGTACATTTTCATACTTCAGCACATTCACAATCTTTTATGTACAGCAAGATCACTGAAAAGTGTATTGGATAAATTTTCAGCAAGGATGGGAATTAGGATTGAAGCACATTTGCATGTCAGGCATTTAATTGTCTGTGAGTTTTCCCTGATCAATAGTTTTACTCAGAATGGGTATGCATGCATATAAATGATGCCTAATTACTAGTATACATATGTGTAACCTTTCTTTGCCTGTATGAAATTTTTGAAGTAAGCTAGTCCAGTAATGTACAGATTATGGGTTTCTTCCATTAAATATGGTAAGTATTGGGAGGAAAAAAGCAGCAAATTCTGAAACCATGGAACTGGTTTGGAAATCCTAAAATTATACTCAAATTTCAAGACAATTTAGCTATAGGATTATTTAGCTGTACGAGACATGAAATAGAGGGAAAAAAGTTAATACTGTAACTATAAAAATGTTTCGGGCATGTAGCCTATAAACAAGTAGCAGTGGGATTTGACAGAATTCAATTTCCAGTAGTAATTGTGTGAAATGTTGCAATAATGTTCCTCTATATATGCAACTTTTAACCTTGCCTTACATGTATTACATGCTTGAACATCAAGTTTACAATTATTTTGTATATACAGGACAGGTACAACAATGTAATGCACCATACAGGCTTTTTTTAATTAAACAGATAATATTGTAAGTAGCTTTGTAAACGACACTCTTCTTTTAAAGCTTAAAATAATTCTTGGTCAATTTTTGTAAAGGTATGCATCATAATACACATTATGCACATTTTTATTCACTTTGACATATTGTTTCAGAATGTTTATTGAAAATGGAATGCCTCGTGATGGTTAAAAAGGGTGGATTTAGAGTTGCAAAATGTTAGAAATTGAAAGTGAGAGACAGAGAACAAGAAAAATGTAGACAACTCAAGGGATGTAGTTTTGAGACCTCTGGGAAGGGGTGGTTGATTTTACATTCTACGGGAGTGAGTTAGTAGTGTAAAAGAAAGTGTAAAGAGAGGGAGGGGGGAAAGATAAAGAGAGAGAGAGAGATAGGGGAGGGGTAGCAAGAGGTAGAAACAGAACAGAATGAAGAATATTCTCCATTCAGACAATTACAGTGGAAACTCAAATTTCTCAAAAGCTCCAATATAAAGATTTCCCTGATATAAACAGGTATTTTTTATGATCTTGGGTCTCTATCTTCTTTATTTTTTTATTTTTTTTTGTTTTGTTTTTTGGTACCCTGATGTAACAAGGTTCCTGATATAACAAGGGAATTTTCATGGTCCCAGAGTCCTTGTTATACTATTGAGTTTCCACTGTAATGTACAAAAGAAAATCACTGTGATACAGGAAAGCTGCAATTGCCCTAGGTCAAATAATCAGGGATGCCACTTAGAATTGATAAAAAAAAAAGTAGGAAAATCATCTAAAATGGGCCCTTCTGTACACAAAAAAGATGTTTCCTTTGGACAAAAATATATTGCTAAAGTAGGAATTCCTACTTTTGTCTGAAAAGTGGCATCCCTTAATAATGGGTGGGGAAAAATTATATTGTTGTTTTCATCTCTAAAAGAACAAGAAAACAAAAAGTTACACTTAATGTTTCACACCCCTAGACTACATGCAGGAAAATGAAGGAAACATGTTGCAAGCAATGACTATATCTTTCATAGACAGACTATGAATTATATTTCTCCACATGTAGAATATTCACAACTTTATATTTACAAAATAATTACATTTTTCTATATTTCAATTCAACAGTATCATTTGAATAACATGCTCACTGAAAGGCTGAAGAAGAAAAAGCTATAGTACCATGATTCATTAAAATTTAAATTGTCCAAGTCTACAGTCTCATATTCAAAAGAAATCACAGACCATGTCACTAATACAAAACCTAGTCCACATGGATAACTTCAGAGATCATATTATATCACAGTTCCTCATTGTAGAAGGAAGTCTGAAATTCAAAAAGCAACATGAGTTTCTAGACTGAATATTATGACTCCATGAACAAGAAATAATAATCCTCTGAATATAAACTGCTAATACACACCCAGCTTTTGCTTGCCTCTTTGCATAACATTGCTAGTTTTATGTGTTTGTGCTCACTACCTCCTGCAAAGACAATTTTGCAGTGGTATATTTATATAATATTGACTGGCATTAATGATATACCAACCTATATCGCCCGATCTGAATCAAATATTGCCCGCGCCTTCAGAGAGGGCGATATAGGTTGTATCTCATTCAATGCAGTCAATATTATTATTATTATCTATATCCCACAGGAAATTGATGGAAAAATGAATTAAAGTCATCTCTCCAAGTACCCATTTAACATGTATAATATGTGCCTCAACTTTAATCACACGGCTTATACCTTTTTTATGATGTCATAATGTATTTGCGCATTGCATGCTGCGTATCTTTTTATTCGCGCACTGCATGCATGGCTTGCGTTGCTTCTCAAACTGGTTCAAACTGGATTTCATGAATATTGCCCGCTGCTCAATTTACACGTAGAGTCAATGAGAAAAACCCGGAAGAGAGAAAATATGGTATGATATTGACCGCTGCCAAATCAGAGAATGCAAAATATGGAAATAAATGCCTCGTATAGATAATAATCTGCCATATAACAGTAACATAGATGTCGGTAATACATCAGGGAGTTCTTTTCTTGGTTATATAAAAATTTGCATTTAAATGCACATTCAAAGTAAAATACAGGTCTCACATAAGTAAATACTGTTGCTGAAAATCATGTAGTATTACTTTTTGAGTTGCATTTGTACATTTGTACAATGTGGTCATTTCTCTGATCGAGTTAAAATATATGGCAAATGAAAATGAAACTGTTCAAGTTCTGCTATTCAAATAGTCATCTACATGAATCAAATATAATTATTTCATAATGGTTTACAGAATGAAGAGGTGAGTAAAATGATTTCCACCTATTGTGTAAAAAAGTGCAGTCAATAGTGATCGCATCCATTTCTTTCATACCAACAATAACGGAACAGATATCATTCTTCGTATAATATTCCAATTTGTACAAATGGGTAACCCAGTTAGAAAATCCAGCAGCCTTGCACTTAGAACTGACATAATTTTATAGTATTGAAAAAATATTGACATCAATGTGTGCAAAGCCAGAACTAAAAACAAGATACCACTGCCACTATGTAACTTCCTGTTTCCCATAGTGCAGAAAGAAACTGCAGCCAATTTCATAGACTCTGAATCAATGAGTATATTAGGACACTGAACAGTGGAGTTAGATTATATGTGAAAAAGTTACTTGCTATGGCTTTCACATTTTTCTTCAAAAAATTCACTCTCTCTCTATGGAAACTCACAATAAAGCATCAAAATTTCAAAGTCACATGGGTCTGTGTCACCTTGGACCATATCATAGAAATTGCACTAAAATTCTACCAGGGCATGTAAAGTTCCTCTCGTCTACCTTTATAGTGCTCTTCAGAAGGTTCTAGCTAAGTCAAACAGTTGGACGGAAATCAACTAATAAATAAACCCCTTCAGGATAAGGAAAAAGCAGCAGTACTTCTATGAATGAATCTCTTTTATGAGAAGAGAGAAGTACATGTAGTACTTTATGATTGTCCATGACTATGATCATCTTTCTTTTCATGATGTTCCTGTCTTGATGATCTTGAACAAAGCACTGATATTATTCTCCTTGATAGCTTGCCTGCACGATGACACCACTTGGGTCTTGAACTTCCCAACTGAAATACACAAGCACAAAAAATACTGGTCACAGTTATAAAGAAACACATACTTTTCAACAGATTATACTTCAACGACCAGTCTGCTATATTGTATGATATGATTATTTTCTAAAGCTGAAAAGCATTTTTTAAATAATGTTCATGATGTAAACAAACATTCTTTTCTATCAAAAACATACAAACACACACACACAAGATTTATGACAAAAATGAAATTCTAACTACATTTACTTAAAAATCCTGGCATAACAGAGTGACTTTAAGAAACTAGCACCTTACCCAGTCTTAATATTCCTGGCTTACATAGGTGATGTCATTTGTTCAGATACTGTAACACAGAACAGGTGAATTAAGTTATTTTTCCTCTAAAAATCTGGTAACAAATGTATTTGCTTTGTTATGTTCTTGGGCCACAGTTATATATTGTTACCTCTTAGTTGACCAGCCTTTTGGATTGTTTGGTTGACAAGCTTGAGACAGTTGAGCAGTTCCTGATGGTTGTTACAGCGGATCTTGTAACCATTAACAAGATCACGATTTAGATCAAACAACTCCATGTAGCCACGACGCATGTTCCTCCTGCATTGTATGTCAAAAAGTTGATTTTACAGGGCAGTGTTTTCAGGTAATAACCAGGATTCCTTTTTCACTGTACTAATGACAGTACAATGATTTAAGACATTTCCTCTTCACAAACATATTGTCTGTTTGGAAGTGCCATAAGTCCTTGTCACGCAAGTTGCCTTTGATCTTGGTGAAACACTTACCGGACGGCTTGCCAACTAGCGCCAATTTAGTTAAGAAGTTAGACTTAACGATGGTTTCAAGAAACTGGCCCCAGGATTCTTTTTCCACAGTACTAATATTACAATTATTTAAGACATTTCTTCTCCACAAATATGTTTTTCTTTCACTCCTAGCATAGGCTCATAGTGAGTGTGTTATTATAAACAAGAAATAAACTCCAATTTGTTAAATGTTCTTTATTACATCATACATCTATCTAATTTGAACAAATTTCTGGAGAGGGAATTGCCAAAGTACAAAAGCTTGGGAAAAGGCCACCACTCATGTGTTATTTGAATCAAGCTTGAGTAGGGCTACCTGCTTGATACAGTCATCATTTAAATCAAATATGTGGTCAGTAGTGTATGGGGCAAAATAACATGGACCGTTCCATAAATATTTCAAGCACAAGAAATGAATGCTTACATGTCAGACATCAGACGAGCATCCTCAGCTCTGACGACCAAACTCCTGATCAAGTTAGAATGATCCGCCATCTCGGCTGTTAACTTCTGCCTCACTGCATGGAACTCATCAACCTAATCAAAACATATCAATAGCATGGAATATAACAGAACATGCTCTAATTTCTTGAATTAAAAACTGATGGAGATTGAAATACATTGTAGAATAAAAATGTTCAAAAAGATCTAACAAATTTATCACTGGTAACAATACAAATTTTTAGCTTGTCAAATACCAGTAAATGCATATGTATTCCAAGCTAGGCATACCTTTCTATCTTTCAAGCTTTTTAATTATATCTCATAATTCTAATATCAAAACAAACTAATTCATTCACTTGAAAAAAGGTTTTTAAAAGGTTTTTTATCCAGCTTCACAAATTTCTTTATGGGTGTCTCATTAACAAAGGATTATGGACATGCTTTATTTGAACACACACCTTGACTAGTAGATTCTTGAGGTCCTCCATATGCATTGGGTAATCAGCTACAACTTGAAGGTCGTCTATACCAAGGAACGAAGCCAATGCTTGGATGAGATCACCAGCTAGATCCATGTCATCTGTACGGATTGTTACCTACAATCAAATTCATTAACAAACCTCACTAATGAACTAAGGGTCTTTGCAGAATTACCAGACAATTTACATTGTATGTCAGTCAGACAGATACACAGATATCTGTGACAAACAAAAACATTTTCCTAGGTCTCGGTCTGAGCTTTGCTAGCACAAGAAATATTCTTTACATCATAATAAAAGATACTTCACTCTAAGAGACTACATTACATTCATAAACCAAGGAAAATGTACCTCATATGCAAACATATGCAAATCAACATTTACCTAAAATTACAAAAATGACTGCAAACTGCCAACAAAATTAAACTGCACACTCTTTTTTCATAAAATGCATATCCATACTGGCTGCTAACAAGTTTAACAAGTTGTAGATCACGTCAACAATTTTTGGCTAACTGCTGGATAGTAAATATAGCTTCAACTCTCTCTTATTCTAACCCATTAAACACATGGAACTATACAGTGCGTATCAAAAAAAAGGTAATCCATTTTAAGAGGGCTTATATTCAGAGCTTATTCAATTTAACAATTTTAATTTACCCTAGTTTGATAGAACTCCTCAGCTTTTCATTGATACCTTACTTGTACCTGTGATGCCATGAATGACCAAATGAATTGATCTGGAAGACAGCAGGTACAGATTCCATTTTTTGCAAGTTTTGGTAATTTGGGTGAAATGAATGGTGACTGATGCCTCACAGTCAGTCAGTCAAGGAAAGCAACCTTTTCAGCCTTACATTCATTAACAAAGCCTACAAAAGGGTTATTCAAAGTGGCCATGTTCACTTACAAAGAAACCAGCCAACCGAGGGATCAGTGAGAGTAATCATCTCAGCCCGACTTGCAAAAACTTGCAAAAAATGGAATTCGTACCTGTTGTCTTTAACATCAATTTATTCGGTCGTTCGTGGCATCATAGGTACAAATAAGGTAGCAATGAAAAGCTGAGGAGTTCTTCTATCATACTAGGGTAAACCTAAATTGTTAAATTAAATAAGCTCTGAATATAAGTCCTCTAAAAATGGATTACCTTTTTTCGAATACACACTGTACACATCACAGGGTGGGCATCAACCAACTTTAGACAGATTACTTCAGTCTCTATCTAGCCTTCATCTCATATAACATCCTTCTTTCAAGTACTCACCTGTCCACTGGCCTGCATTTGAATGAAGATTGGCCCTGATCCTCTCAAGGAGAGAAATCCTACATTGAGGGGAGTCTCAGCAGCTATATCCTCATCTATTAAGAAGTTCTGATTTATCCATAACACCACCTATTTCATGAAATAAACAACATGCATTATCCAAATTCATTACTGCTCCAAGAATGAAAAATCAGAAAAAAAGGAAGGAAAACTGATTGATAAAACTTAGAAAGAAAAGTGGTGAAAGCTGAACAGTTGTGTAAAATGATATGAGATATCAAATCAATATTGACTCTCAGCAAACAATATGCTACTGACAAGCTGTACCTACAAAACAATAAAGAGTGTTCATGAGTATGTACATTATGTGATTGGTCACTAATGCATTCAAATTATCAACTGGAAAACTTATCTGATGAAAAATACGTATTTGTTACTGAAATTTAATCAAGAATACTATAATTAGTACTTAATGGCTAAATGAGCCATTAGTTTCTTAATCTTGATAAAACTGAACTTCAAAAGGTAAACAAAACTAAACCTACCCGCTGTATTCTTTCATTGATAGTGAAGACCACACTACTCTTAGGCTCAGGAACCTGGTCTGTGCAGGGCACATACATGGAGAACCTAGGCAACTGACGTGTTACCTCAAACACATGGAATTGCATACTGGGTGTAAAAGAAAGAAACAAATATTAGAGAATATCATGCAAATGTATGCAAATATAATGCCATGATAAATTAGAATATGTTCATCAATAATTTGTAACACACAAATCTGGTGCTGAGTCAAGAACTTCTACAACAACAAAAAAAAATCAGATCTCAAATCTATGAAAGATTCATCTGCTCTTAAACCATTGGATACGGATTAATTTTCATAAAACATGCACTTCCAGTGGGCTTCATCCGGTGTTGCCAAGACATTCTATCAAGAGGGAAAACATTAAAAGATAAATAAATAGCTTCAGAATTTACAACTTATATCAATCTAATGTTTCTAGAATATGTCTCTTGACTTTTTGACTGGTTGTTGCAACTTTAACCTTTGATCACTTGTGAGGATGAGATTGCAAACATACGAAGCCAATTCTAATTTTGTGTGCAGAAAAGTAGGAGGAGATAAAATGTACCTACCTTGACTTTGAGCCAACAAATGCCTTGATATGTAAATCCACAGGGATGTCTTTAGGTGGGACTATGGGCACTTTCAAGGCACTAGACAAATTAGGAGTGTTTGGGTGTCTAAAAAAGCAGAAAGGAGCAGTAAAAAAAAAAATAGTGATTTTGATCGAGTGCCATGAATAATTTTCAATAAAATGAAAAAAAAAACAGACAGTATACAACTGTAAGTCTCCACATATAAGAAATAAAGTCTAAATACATGAATATATGTTTTGTAATCCATTCCTTGATCTCATTGTCAATGTATAAATGCTTCATTAAGCAAGTGAAATATGTCTGTCATTCACTATCTCTATACTGATGGACTAGAACTTGTCTTTATACAAAGGCAATGCAATTTGATTCAATTCTATTCATAATATGCTTTTCCCTATCAGTTAACCAGGAAGCACTATGATGAATTACAAGAACACCAATAAAAGAAGATGACTTTTACAATGAGTGTTTACAAATGATTCTTTTACATCAAGAACACTGTATATTGGAGTGGATTTCTTCTTTCATATGAAAAGAATGTCTGAAAATCTGGCAACAGCAGATCTACTTACATGACATGACTCTCTCCTTCAAATATTCCCTCAGCAAATATCAAAACAGCTTTCAAAATCGTATCGTTACTGGTGTTCACTGTCAGTTCAACATAAGGCTGAAATATGAGTTCACAAACAAAATGTGAAAATTAATGGGAAAAAAAGAAAACAGAGATAAACATATCAAATACAAATGAATTAATTCTTTTCAATGATGGTCTCATGCCTTAATTTAATGAAAAATATTCAGAAGAAGCTAACTCACACAAAACAATATGTAAGCACTATAGATTTTAAAGGAAATATCAATATAGTTTTGTTGAAAAGAAGAAAAAATATGTTTTCATTCATTCATCCATCCTTTTCTTGTAATTTCTTCTCAAACATTCCCTTTCCTTCTTTTATCTTTCAAAGATCTTTACTTTAGTTTGAATAGTCTACAATCCTCTGGTCTATATCTATCATTTTTTTTTTTATAAATTCAATATGATGTGATTGTTCATGAAATACTGGTAGACATACTCTTGCATCTTTTTTCTTCTGATAGAAGTCCACATCATTGTACTTACAGGACTTTTCTCAGCACCGGAGTTGACAGACAGTGTAGTCTGGAGTTGAGTGTTTGCAGGAATGATACCCATCTGAGCCTTGTCTAAATCACCTAGACCCGATGGTCTATCATCCTTACCAGCCTTCATAAAAATAAAGCAGATGCCTTGTTAATTCAACATTCCGGGCTAATTTTAAGTAGAAATATGTATGAATATTACAACAAGTGCAAAATTATCAATATATTTCAAGGCTGTACCCTGTTTTCACATATTAACAATATAATACCAGATACTTTTTATACATAACATCACACATGAAATATTTGCATGATAGTTTATTTTAAAGCCTCTTTGATGAGGCCCAGATCAAAACAGGGCATCCACAATCGGTACATGCCACTCTGTTATGGACAAGTACAGATCGTAAAGATGGTTGTCCTTGTCTTTGACAAGTTGTTTGGAAGGTCCATCCATAATCTAGGATTTCTGACAGGAGAGAAAGCACTCTCTACTTCTTTACCAGAGAAATAATTGAGATTTTTTTTTTGTTGTTGCCATAAAAAAATAGAATTAATCAAGAATTCTAAATCATAATGCTATGCACAGCAAAACAAATCAAAGTGAACTATTCAAGTGGATCCCTGCTTTCTTTGATGGCTACATGGTATGAATCATTGGTATCATGACATCAGGGAAAGTACCCAACCTTAGCATTCTCCTCATAGTTCTTGAGTTCCAGGATGAGGTTCTGTTTACGCTGGCTCAGATCTCGGATGGTTTCCTGCTCAATGTTGGTATCCATGAGATTACCTTTCTGCTCCTGGTTTGCCGGTAGGTAACCTCGCACTAGGGAAGGAAAATCAAAAAGCTCACACTATAATACTGCAGAGCTTACACAGTGGGAAGGAGGGGACTTTCAGTTATCTATAACCAGTGCATTCCTATTCATCAAGTAGGGAATTCTCAAATGCAAATACTGATGAAATTAATATTCATAAGGAACACAGATGAAAGCATCCTGTGCAAGTGAAATGAATGTTACAATAAAGCCCTCGCTCAATCCAAATCATACTGCAATAGGATATATGTCCCGACTAAGCTAATAAAGAGCCTGATTGGAGCATGCATTTTTGTCTCCGTCCATGATAATGGACATTGTATGGATTCTAATATTTGTAGTTCCTAATTTTCATTTTAAAAACTCCATGGCATCAGATAAGATTCAAGTCTCTGTACCAACAATAAAATAAAGGGCATACCTTCTCCTTCATTTGAGCAGCAGATGAGTTCCATGTTTCCATCCATTCTATAATCACCCTGTACAATCCCTGCAATGGCTGAGGATAGATTATCTCTGAAAACAACCTCTCCAGTCCTGTCACTTCTTGCATCAATCTGGAAATAATCAAAAGCAAAAATAATTTTCCACTGGATAAAACTTTAGAAACATTTCTTGGGAGTACCTCTGCAGTATAACTGTATTTTCCTAACTGATGAACAAAGTTAATACAACTTTTAAAATAATTTTGGTTGAATTACTTTGATAAATCTGAATATAATATGACTTGGGGACAGCAAGGGAAGAACTTTTTTTACATTAACAAATACCTTGGCATAAATTGCCCACCCCCCCAAAAAAGTAACCCCCAAAATTACATAAACCATTAGAATGCAGTATCATAGTTTATCAACTTGAATGCATTTCTCCTGATTTTTAGAGGGAGCAATAGTTTATCCATTATCCTCAGTTATGTAGGTATCTCAAATTAGCAATGCATAGTTTGTAACCAAGACTTGGCTTATCAGCCTATTTGGAGAAGCTGAGAGTGATAATATGTCTTGTTTACCCAGGGTAGCCACTTCAGTACTATGTCCTGTTCTCACAGAGGGTTCTGCAATCATATTATTACCCTGGCTTTAGCATGGCAACTGTAGGGAAGGGAAAGGAAATACCACTATTTATTCACTAATGACAATTGGTATACAATATATTTGTTTACCTTGCCATTGCTCCAGCCTGTGATTAATTCAGGTACACCATCTCCATCCAGGTCAAAGCTGTCTATGGTGACTGCTTGGTTCTTAGACTGTCGGTATCAAGCAAAACAGATATAGTCTTCTTAAAAGATATATGACACTCATTCATATATCGCTAATTTATAGTCATTTTCTAGAAATTGTAACCATTGAAGCGCAATAGTGAATCTAGCATGAAGAATGACAGATATAACAACAGATGCAGACCTTCTCATATGCCCTACTTTTAGAATTACATTTATTTCTAGTCTGGCAAAACCAGACTTGATACAACATTTTACTTTTATGGAGAGAATTCAAAGAAAGCTTTTATAGGCACACAACTGCTTTTAAATGAAGAACTCTTAACTGAACAAACATTTAAGTCTCAGTTGGCAGAACAGTCATTTCTAAACTCAAATTTAGTTATAGGATATTAAGGACATTAAAAAAACACCAACAAATTGTTACTCACCTTAATTCTCCAGTACCTTGCACTCTTTTCATACACACCAACGGTACCATTAGCTAAGGCATAACCAAACCTAGCGTCTGTCATTGGACATAGAGCTGTGATGGCCTGGACAAATAAACAGAAATAGTGCAATCTTATTTCAATAGTTCTCAAATAATGTGAGGTTTAAAAGCATATCACTCATTATCTGTCATATACTTACTAAAACAAGGTTAGAGAATACTTTTAAGTGATTTTCTGCAAAATGCATTTGAAACATGCAAGAGCCCTTTCCCTTTCTTCCTATTAAATTTTCAGCCTGTTCCTTGCAGCTCAAGAGATCAGATGCTAGTGCACTTCCTAACAATTATTATCCCTTTCTCCTGCAATCCTCACTTACTCACTTATCCTTCTTGAGTTAATTCCATAACCTTGCATTTCCAAATGAAAAAAGTCTTTATTGACCTATTTTGTACTTTCTATACAGCCTTCTTAGCAGCCACTATATCTACAGTTGGCATGCTGAACATCTAAATTAACAAAACACATGAATTTGATTTGACTACACAAGAGCTCAATGCATTAAGTAATATTTATCCTTTCTAAAGACCCATGTGCCTTTACTACTATTTTTCTCAGTATCCTTTACTTAAACAGTTTTTGCTGAACATTCAAATGAACTATATATCTGATTCTTTGACTTAGAAATATGGTGACACATCATGCATTACCTCTGTTTCTGTCATTTCAGCAATAATCTCATCATCTTGAAACACTCTGATGTCGTAATCTTCTGATCCAACAATGAGTTGATTCCTGCCATCTCCAGAGAATTGACACAGTGCTAAGGAACAAACATTGTCGCCAGTAACCTTGAAAGAGGAGAAAGTGATAAAGTCTCTTTCTTGTAGGCAAGTAAATCTTGAGAGCCTTCCTTTTTTTTCATGACAGGAATTATTTAAAGCCTAATATGATCAGCTTTTATTCTTCAAATTGGCAACACCAACATTTTTATTTTATTGCTACATTTTCCTTATAAAACGTCATGTATCTGAAATGAATATAAATTGACAGAAATTATGATGAGAAGTCAAAAAGTTGCCAATTTGCAGGGGAAAACGGTGATTTTAAACCTTCTATCACATTGCCAATTTAAGGATTGTAATGCTTATTTTCCTTTAAAAAATTTTCAGCATCAAACAACGAATATTGACGCAACCAAAATGGGCACAGTTTGTGTAGAATTTTTTGCTCTTTCTGCTCATGTATTTGGTATGATTTTTAGGGCTTTGCATCAAAAGATATTAGGCCAAACCACAAAATGTGGACCTCTGTCACGAATGGGTTAAAAAATACTCAGGGTAACTGGCATTGCAAATAAATAAAACAGTAACCAAAATAAATGTACTTGTTACACAGCCTTTTTAGAAGGCAAGAGAGATAGGCTACTCTCCAATTCTATACATTTCTTACAACATTAAAGGAATATAAGGAAATCTTACCAATTTTAAATCTATTATAGTTTACGACTCCATTACACAGATGTCTATAATCAATGTGGGAACATGACAAGAAAGAAGAAAAGAGAGTTAGCTATAGATAAGATGGCAGAATGGAGTGTAATGAGAAAGAAAAGATGCAAATTAGCATGATACTTACAGTCCAGAAGAGATCATTTCCCTCAATGTCGAATCCAGAGAGAGCACAGTTTCCTCCTATGATAGCTAAGGGTGTATTGATGCTTCCTAGTTTCCCCATCACAATGGCATTCACTCCATCCGGGGCCTGTACAAAGTGCATAGATGATTTCATATTACACATAAAACATGAATTATGATCTTATTTACAGAGAAGAAATTTCTATTCTAAGATTTGCTTGAAAAACATACCACCTTTGAACCTTGGAGGCTTGTATACATGAAGGTACATATTAATTCATGAAATCATTCATAGACTGAACATAGGGGTTATGAGGTTACATGGTAGAAGTAATCTTGTACAAACATGATAACTGACTAATACAAATGACCTTTACACATAGAAAACCATCCACTCAATGTAAATTCCACAACACAAAAGCAGTCATAAAAGGTATGATTCATAAACTGTTGCATGACCTGATATCCATCACAGATTCTAAATTAATTTCTTGCTCAATGGCTACAATTAATACAGAATGGGAGAACAAAATGTCATCACAATAGACATGTTTTTGTGACCTGCTGGAGATCACAGGCTATCCAGCCTAATGACACTTTGCACATTACCAACAAAAAAGTAAATGGCAGATGACTCACATCTTTGTAGAAAATATCAGTGTTATTCTGGACATCATAAGCCAGGAGGTTGGTTTGCGTGCCCACCATTAGGAGGTCATTGACCCCCATGGAATCAAGAGGACCGGCACAAACAGCACCGACTTTCTGATTGATGCTAAGGAGACTGATGTCAGAATCTACTGCTATCTCACTGGCACGTCCTCCACGTGCAGTGCGGGTGTGAGGGTTGTGGACAAAGACCTGATGATGGAAAAATAGTGTTAACACAATCAACATACATAATGATATAATAGTCCCTTCAATCAGTTCCATAATTCTGGTCTAAAAGGAAAAAAAAAAGAACATAGTTCCCAAACAAAATCTAAGAATATTTTACATGTGTATACAGTATATTGTATCACTTTACTGTCCATATTTAGTATTCAATAAAGGAATATAACATATAAAATGCGACAGTTACAGAATCGTTTACAAACACAGTGAAAAATAAGAGTAGTCCTGGTCCTAGCGCATCACTGCCGAGGCAGGACGTACAATACAAAAATTATACAAAGAGAACAAATCATAATTATAACAAAGGTCATGATTTGCAAGATTGGTCTTGAGTTATTATCTTCTATAATCATATGGGTGTATTGTACAAATTCATTGATATATAAACAAATAAATAAATATTGTCATGAAATATTATAATTACTTTTATCATCATCATTATCATTATATCGTTATCATCATCATCACCATCGTTATTATCATCATTATATCATTATCATCATCCTCACCATCGTTATTATTATTATTACTATTACTATTTCATGCTCAAATCCATTGGAATGTATATGTCCCTATTTCAGAAAGCAGTGTATTCCACATGTCTTCCACATTCTACATTTTATTAAGATTCTAATGCATAATGCAACATCACTAAAATAGATATTGTCCTACCTTTCCTGCTGTTGTGGCTGCTGTAAGGTTAGGATGTTTGCCATCATATTTCCCAATAGTAACCATCCGTGGATTGATTTTATGATTCAACTTCAAAGTGAAGATTGGCACCAACATCTTGCTTATTTATGTTGGTCTTCTTCAGCTTCTACAAGGCACAGATAAAGCTCACTTTAGTAATTTATGAGACTGAAAAAATGAGAAGAACACGATATGAAAAGGGAACCTAGCCTCGATGGTAAGTTCCTTTGATTAAAATGAAAGCAGATAAATTTGAGAATTTTTTGTTATGTAACATTTAGGACTGCAAGAAAAAGAAAGAACAGAAAGAGTGCTCACAAGAATGCAGAATTTGGATAGCTGATCAAGTAATGAAAAGAAACCTCACGGCCTAAAACTTAAAAGTAAAAAAACGTAAAAAAAAAAAGGGTTTCCTGGCTTTAAAGAGATCTCCATCTCCACACAAGCACATATGCACGTATTATGTCTCGCCGCATGTCGATGTTTCACTGTTCATGTGCCTGTGGCCTAAACTAGATCATTAGTTATGCCGACGAGGCCAGAGTTCATCGTATTCAGATGATAATGATGCAGACATTGGAAGCATGTTGCATTGTAAGGTATGGCAAAACCCTCCTATCACTGAATTCCCATTTTTTAACTGGAAAAGTAGAATCTAAAATTTTCATTAGGGAAGTAGATAGCAGGGAATACTAGCACTCTGACTATGTTTATGGAAAACTTCACATAAGGAGTTGCTTTTTTTAAAAACAAAATACATGTATTTCCAAAATTTTCAAACAAAATGAATCTCCAATTCATGGCAAATCCAATGATATATAGTCGCAATTTCAAACATGTATAGAAAGCTTATAATCCAAAGATTAAGGGCTGGTTGCCATGGAAACTACTGAATTAGACCCTCCATTTGTGTATTGCAAATTGCCGTAGTGACTAGCAAACTGCGAATGTAGTTTGTGCTTTGCAGAGGTTACACAGCGCGTGTCTTAGACAGGCTGAGCCTGGGACGATTGATTTTGACACCATTTGTGTTTTTTGTTCACATCATTCTCCACGCAGCTAAATGGAAGCCCCAGCTTGATGTGAATGTCAGATATAGAGTAAGCTGCCCGAAATTCGACCGCTTAATCTTTTCTGCAATATTTATGCTGCTAAACTTACTTTTCATAAAATCATATCTACATAAATTCATGTCAAATATATCAAACTATTTTTATCATGTTATTTTTTTCAAATACATCACACAGTTTTAGAAAATATGAAAATATATAGCTGTTTCATGCCCTGAATTCGATATTCCCCGGCAAAAATTAGACCGGGCGCATCGCGCGTACAATGTCAACGCGTATGAGGGCCGCTGAAATGCGCCGCACCATACACAGTTGTCCATCGCCGAAGTTCCGGCGCCCATCAGTACTCCCCTTGCAGTCGAATGAAGGACTTGCATTCAACTTTGTACATGAAGTCACTGCATCGACAGATACGGGGGGTTTGGTTTTTCATTTGTTTTTCGCCAATACCATCACACTTGGAGCTTGCGATAAACGAAAAATCTTGCCACAAAATGGCCAATTTCTTTATTTTTAGCGCTTTTTCTGCGACTATGTTTCTTAGCAGTGGACCTAAGCCTTCGCGTGCTTTGGAAATATGGCCCCGATTTTGCATTTTGATGCTGGAATATGACTTTTTAGATAGATTTTTGGAGGTGACCAAGGGACTTACTTGTGGTGAGTGACAATGTCTCTGTGTGTAATGAAGTAATTTGTGTGTGTTGTGGTAATATAATTATAATGTGCTGACTTGTGATATATAGTGAAAATAGGTCGAATGACGGCACAGGTCGAATGACGGACGCTCTACTCTATTACAAACATCACGCTTGGGCAAGAGTTCCATATGTACCCCCCGCTAAAATTGAAAAGAATATAAGGATATGACTTGGAATGATAAGTCTAATCATAATATCAAATACTGAACATGGAAAAATGCTATAAATAAAGAAATATGGGTTTATTCCGTCAGAATTAAGAGCTTACCCGTAAACCGTGCATTTCACATTGACATCGATTTATTTAGTCAGAAAAATAAGAGCAATGCATCCTGGGAGTTAGACTAATCGCAACTTCCGGCTTATAATCATTATGAGACCCTTCACTTCCAGCGATCTCTCGCTAGCTCGATAGGTAAGGCGTCGGTCTTGAGAGGTAGATGTCCCGGGTTCGAGTCACGTCGGCAGGCGTGGTAAGTCAAGAAAAAAGAAAGAGTTACGAAGAAAACAGTGGAAAATACGGTGTCTCTGAACTTCTTTTTTCTTTTTAACGGGGGATACATATGGAACTCTTTCCCAAGCTTGTACAGCTACTGACGACTCGTCTTCTGGTGTGACTCGCAACCATCTCTCTAAACACTAACAGACTCTAAGTAGATCTAAGTCTCTACTACTCTAGTCTTACACAGCCTTACATTTTGCTACACA
Source organism: Echinometra lucunter (assembly GCA_029962745.1). Classification (NCBI taxonomy): domain Eukaryota; kingdom Metazoa; phylum Echinodermata; class Echinoidea; order Camarodonta; family Echinometridae; genus Echinometra; species Echinometra lucunter. The sequence continues at coordinate 8,890,344 of CM057151.1, forward strand.
AATTCCAACACATGGGACTGTTGACAAGCTTTTTTTTCAGGCTAGCAACATAGATCTAGACCTATATCATCACAGGGATACCTTCAAATAATGTCGAAATCACTCCAAATATATAATTTCACGAGGTTCTTGCCTGATATTACTGAGTGTTTCAAAGAATACAGAAACATTATATTTTCCATAAAACTATCCCTTACCAATATATTTTCTTGTGAACCGCAGTTATTGCCAAGAAACGGACGCCAAGCTATCTCAGGAATTTGTTTCAATGAACGCCCTCTGCGGTTTATACCATGTATGATTATGATGCGTCCAACAAAAAGCAGTGGAGCTGGAGGTGCCGTGGTCGAATGGTCTACAAAGGCGCTTGACTGGAGAGGCGAAAGTCGGGGGTTCGTGCCCCGTGGTACGGCACTTATGCCCTTGAGCAAGGCATTTTATCTACATTGCTCTTTTATCGTACATCTAATAAATAAAAATGCTATAGGCATTATGATACCAACGTGTGCACGTGTTTAAAAAAAAGGGGGGGCGGTGGAGCGTCTTTCAAAGGGGGGGGGGAACCAGCGAAAAGGGGCACTTTGGGGGGAAAACGGTACTTACAAAAGCTGAACAGAAGACGGAAAAATACCCTTACATTCTATTTGACACACTTTTAAGGGGCATTTTGAAATACAAATTTTTATCTTTACTTGATAAGTAGCTACTTTGCAGTATACTCCTCTGTCTCCAGTTGCGAGCGAGCGAGCGAGCAAAAATGCTAAATATTTTTGCTGAAGGCCATGGTATTTACAGTATATTTAGAGTGGCCAATAATGATAAAAGGAACCTCAAATTCACGTTATGGGTGTTTCATAATTATCATTACTATTTTCTTCCATAAACTCTGTAGTTTTCCTTATAATGACCAAGCTATAATGTTTTCATTATGTTTCATTATACTTACTAGCCATGTTACCAGCAGTCAAGTTGTTCTGTTCTCTTTAGGAACCCATTGTAAATAAGCTTTCGAGCTTTCATGGGTCATCCTGTCAAGCTTTCATGAACTTTTTCTTTATATATACCATGTGCTCTTTATCACTATGTATATCTGAACGTGACAAATAAATCAAATAAAATCAAAATCAAAATAAATGCATTTGTGAGGTCGTATAGCTACCGATCACATTTTTATTAGAGAAAATAATCAGAATGAATGGTCAAGCACAATACCACCAGGAATAGGAGAACAGATAAGACTTTATGGTTACAACACACTCGAGTGCCTTACGTGAGATATGATAGTAAGAGCTATAGCGTAGCGAGCGAGTTATTGAAAGAAATTGAACTTAGAAGAAAAAAAAAATACCCACATTGCTTCAATTTAGGGGCACCGTTCCTTCTCATTAAAGTTTTGGGAGGCGCTGCTGTGGGACTATAAGGGGGCTGTCCCCTGCTCCACTGCCTCACACTCAAAGCCTCTCTGATTCTTTGGATCTATTGGTTAATTGCTCTTGCGGGACTTAGGGAGAGTTACCGGAGGTGAAAAGGGAAATTTAAAGAAGATGAAATAGCGCAAGAGAGAAAATGGGGGGGGGGGGGGGTGTCAGATTTGAAGGGGCACTTAACCAGGAGAATTGTACTTTAAATGAAAAATGGGCATTTATCAAAATCAAACCGGACACTCATCAGAAATGAAAAGAGACACTTACTTGAAGGGGCATTAAATCGTGACGAGAGATGGAAAGGAAAAGGGTCACTTGCAGAATGGAAAAGGGACACTGGTGCTTATTGCACTTATCTTACATTAAAAATGGAGGAGAAGTTGGACATACCCAAAAGGAAAAGGGGTACTTATCAGAAGTAAATGAGGGCATGTACAGATTTTAAATGGGGCACTTATCAGAGGGAAAGGGGGCACTCTGCAGATTAAAGAGGAATTGCACTATGAGAAAAGTCAAAGCGGGCGAGAATCACACTTTAAAAAGGACATTTATTTGAAGTGAAAATGGTGCATTTCTCAGAAGGGAACAGCGTGCTATTAAAAAGGGAGAGGGGCACTAATCAGGCAAAAAAGGCACTTCTAGGTTTTAAGAAGGGTAACTTATCTGAAACGAAAAGGGGCACTTATGCATATCAGAAGGCGAAAGAGCACTTATCAACAAAGAAATTGGGCCCTATTAAGAGAAAAGGGGCATGCACAGACTGGTTTGAAAGGGGGCATTTTTCTTGGGTAAAAATGGGCACTTTTGGGGTGCTTCTAAAATTGGAGGGGCACTGTGCCCCGGCCACCCCCCCCCCCCCTCCTCCGGGGAGCGTCGCCTCTGAACAAAATTGTTGGAAAATTTAAGAAATATTGCTCGTAAATTTCTTTAAAATGGCTGTTTTGAATCGACTGTCCGGATACACAAGAGGCTGCAACCTGCCCGGACATCACGCAACATCTGGGTATATAATTTGTCAAAATTTTAACATCTGCTCACCAACATGGTCAAACTCTATTTTGACATGTTTATCAATATTTTGTTGGATATACATCTGCACTTTTAGTCTGCTGAATCATGTAATCAAGTAGGCCTATAAACAAATCACGTGAAAGGCTGGGTTATTATCCCCTAGCTCCCCCCCCCCCCCCCGATCCGCCCTAGCCCCACCTGAACCTCCACTATTGATAACGGTCAGCGCAATTAAAGGAGAATGAAACCCTGCGGAAAATCAATTTTAATGAAAAGAGAGGATAGAGAGAAGCAATTCACAAAAAGTTCCATCATTATCCCTGAAGGTGCAGTTTTTCTCCTCCTTAGCTCAAGCTATATAATGGGAAAATGTATTTGACACAACATGATTATGTTGAGTTCACATACAAGTAGCATCTGTAGAGATAATGTAGAAAATATGAAATTTTTGTGAACAAACATATTGAATGTTGTCCTTCTATACGGCTGCCATTTTGAAGCAACAATGCCAATTTGAGGATCACCATATAATTGAGACTTTTCAAACCGTTCATAACTTTCTCATTTCGTAACCGTTTTTGATGGAACTTTTAAAAAAATAATTGCTTCTCTCTATCCTCTCTTGTCATCAAAATTGATGTTTCCCCCTCCCCATGGTTTCATTCTCCTTTAAGCTTTTCCAGCATTTCTGAAGTATGATTGTAATCCGATGATCCACTGACGTTCCTTCATCTCTTGTAGTGATCAGTTCAAAGTCCCAGGTTAAACACAGTTCTCTGGCCTTCGAGATGACCCCTATCGCTTTCAGCACTCTTTTCAGAGAACGGTTCCGGCCCCCTTTTTTGGGGTCAGAATTGTGTTTCTTATAATTTATTCAATTTCATTTCATTATTATGTTTTTTTTGTTTTTTTTTTGTTTGGTACTTCTTTCTTTGTTTGTTAGTTTACTTTATCATTATTTATTCTAATTTTTTTTCTTCAAACTAATGGTGAATAGTATTTGACCCGATTATAGCTCTTGGATGAGAGATGGTGGGAGGTGTGCCCAAAGTTCGATCGATGTTGGAAGGGGGCGAAAATTGGCAAGGGCTGAAATTGCACCCCCTTCTAACTTTATATAGCCTACAAATGGCGAATGGTGTTTGACTTAAAGGTTTGACCCCCCCCCCCCCCCCCCCCCCCCCCGCGGGGGGGGGGGGAGGTACTTCCATATACGCTGTACGAGGATGTGCCGCCCAAATGGATCGCTTTTTCACCGTAATCTCTAAATATGGGTCCCGTTTTCTACCCCCAAAAATCCCGAAACATGGGTTCACATTTTCAACAAAATCCCTAAACATGGGTGGTTTATTTGTATTGTAAATTATACTCGTAGAAAAGGATCAAGTTTTTAGGAGAAATCCCTAAACATGGGTGGTTTATTTGTATTGTAAATTATACTCGTAGAAAAGGGTCAAGTTTTTAGGAGAAATCCCTAAACATGGGTCTCTGTTTTGCGAGAAATCCCTAAACATGGGTGGTTCAGTATTACTCGTAGAAAGGGGTCCAGTTTTTACGACAAATCCCTAAACATGGGTACCCTTTTTCTTAAAATTTGCCCCCAAAGATGGGTTAGGGGTTCAAGGTCCGTAAAAAAAACCGAGTACCCCCCCCCCCCCGGATTATAGCTGCTTGGATGAGAGATGATGAGAGGCTTGCCCAAAAGCTCGATCGATGTGCTCTGACTGAAAATCTAATTTGGATGTCACTAAAAGTTTTGGGTGCGTTTGGAAAGTATTTGTAGGCCTATAGGCTTAATTGTTCCCCGTTCAATCCGTTGATTTCCATGCTATTTTCAACCTCGATCCATCATCATTCTGGTTTTCCCTCAGTCTGTTACTCTCTTTCTCGATGATTGTTTTAGGCTACCTGTGATACATGGTTCAACAGACAGCATTTCTTTGAAAACGGTTGTTTGCCAACTGTATCCGAATGTCATCTACTCATGTGGATAATCCAATGCTGTATAACTTGTTTTAAAAAATGATTTCTGGACTCACGTACCCCACGGTTATAACCAATCCTGTTACCATTAACTTGTTTTAATGAACAATCAAAGACATGAAAAGGGCTTTTCAGATGACACCTCCCCCCTGCACACCTGCAGCCAGTCTTGTAGTTGTATCTAGGGACAAAAGCTGAAATTGCTCCCCTTCCAACTTCTGTCGCCAATGAAAAAAAAAATTAAGTCTTGAAATTCGGAATATTACCCATACTTCAAAACTATTTTTTTTCTCTTGCTCTCTTGCTTCTATGTACTTTTCTTTTTTTTTTGCGTCCCCTAAAAGCGCCACCAGGGGCTCGTGCTCCCCCTCCCCCCCCCCCCCCCCCCCTCCCCCATTTAGTGTGCTCTTGCTATTATTATTTAGCATGCAATCAAAGATCATAAAAAGCGCACTGTGAATCACGTGACCGCGTACGGGGTGAATGCATGAGCGTCTGCTGGGGATCGGACCGACCGCCGTCGGTGACGTTGCATTGACAGCCGTCGATTTACGTCACAGAGGACGAGGAAGCAATGGTTTACGAATTACGTCATTTATCTACCCTTTCTTCAGTATTTTTGTGAATTTTGTCGCGACCTATTTTGATGAACTACCTTGAATTTTGGTTGTGAGGTCACCTGCGTTTGGTGACTCATTCACTGACTCGTCCTGCCGGAGCTCCGGCTGGATTACGACCGATGACCGCTGGACAATCAAAGCGCGAGACTCCTGATCCTGCGACTGTCTGAGCATATAAGTTAGTGTTAGGAATTGAGGACATCCGTTTCACCTCCAATTGTAACTTGTAGTAACATCACCTGCAGTAGAAAATCATCTGGTGAGTTTATTTCATTCACCGTTATCAAACAAGAAACAAAGAAAAATCTTATTTGAGTTTTTCAATGAGTAATACCATTCTGGGGAATCAATCTCATAATATTTGGGAGCAGTTGTATGGAATAATTTGCCAGGCAGTCTATAGAAATACCAGTCGCAGAAGTTATGCACGAGCATATTTACAGCAACATTTGATTGACAAATACCAAATTGAAATCTAATTTTAGGAAAATTCATGCCTGTCATTATTGTTCATTTTTAAAATTTATTATAAGCTCACTTGATATTCGATATCATTATTCTTCTTGTTGCCATGGTTACTGTTATTGTTAATGATGTTGTAAGTATTGTAGTACATGTGTTCTTAAAAAAAAAAGATATCAGAGATCATCTAAATTTCAATCAATTGGTTATATTGTAACATTGATTCATTTTACGTAATCTACTTTGTGGGGCTAACTTCGATTAACATATGCTATTTGTTAGCTCCCTTTATACCAAGATGTATGTCCCTGATAGCAGAGACTGGTAGAAAATACGTCATTTTTACGTCTTATTTATGTCGTGCCGTACGTCTTATTTACGTCTTATTACCACGTCTTTAAGACGAAACTTTGCACCAGCACAAGTCGTCAAATAAGACGTCATATTCTGACGTCATTTTAACGTCGTATTGGGTGAAATAAGACGTCTTTGAGACGTATTTAAGACCAAAGCAGAAGCCCTCAAACTGGTAAAATTCACGTCATTTTCCTGTCTTTTTACGACTTCTCTCACGTCTTTTTTACGTCATTGATTTACGTCTTAAAGATGTCAATTTGCAACAGTGGAAGACGTCATAGTAACGTCATATTTTGACGTAATTTCTATGTCTTATTGGTAAAAAGGAGACGTCTTTAAGACGTCCTTGGAGCTCTCAGACCGGTAAAAATCACGTCAATTTTACGTCTTTTCACGTCATGTTTTACATCTTTTTTACGTCATTTACTTATGTCTTAAAGACGTCAGTTTGCACCTGCACAAGACGTAAAATAAGACGTCGTATTTTGACGTCACTTACACTCATTTACATTTCTAAGTAAATTACTCTTGGCTCTACAAATTGGCAACACTGATGTCATCATACACGAGTAGCTTTACCATTCACTCTGTACATGAAATTTCACATTTTCCAAATTTCTTTTGGAAGATAAACATTTTCTAACCCCCACAGTCAATGTATTTTCAGAAGAATTGCTTTTTACATAACATAGGACCTAAATTGAGTATGGGAAGAGAAAATATGTAACTTCCAAAAAAATTAAGAGAATGTGACATTTCATGTACAAAGTAAATGGAGGGGTGCTAGCATTTGAAGTCATCAGTGTTGCCAATTTGCTGAGGCGATAGCAATTTATTAGAAAATGTAAATGAGTGTGACGTCAAAATACGTCTTATTTTACGTCTTGTGCAGGTGCAAACTAATGTCTTTAAGACATAAGTAAATGACATATTCTTTTTTCTTTGACTGATTTTGCTCATTTTGCTTTTAAAATGCTGTTCAAATTCATCTCCTTTTATTGAAACAGTAAAACTTCTAGGGTTGTCTCTCCCTTTCATGATAGTACAAGACGTTGTAAAGACATACTTTAGATGTGATGTTTTACTCCTCACTTGTCATTTTAGGCACATACAGTTTCATGTATATAAGAGCAATCGTACAATGCCATCAAATACAGAAAAAAAAACCTGTTAAAAATTATTTTCAAATGCCAAGACAAAAAGAATATTTAATGAATCTGACAGAAACATTGCACAGAATTGCATTTTCAAAACTTAGTACATGTGTCTTTCCTCAATTATAAAACTTTCTTCTACACTTCAAAAAGTGAAGGTACACAGAGAAGGAAAGGTATTACAAATTTTTGGTCTGTCTATAAAAAAATGGAAAGACTAAGAGGATAAACTCAATCAGAACGAAGAATATAATAAATAATACAAACACCTGACTTGAGTATAACAAATTGCATTGACAAGGCTTATCACACACACATTATGGTCATGAGCAAAATTGAAAAAGATAGACGTCAGTATATTATTTGAATCTACAGAAATTAGAATTTAGAAATACAATAAAGAACAAGAGCACCTGGCTTAGATAACACAAAGTATATGAATCCTCAACCACATTGAAATTTATGCCCATGCCATTGCCATTAATGAAAATGATATGGCACATTTATGTTGTTTATTTTCATTTTCATGTATACAAACAATGACATCTCTGACCTTGCGATTCCCTAATCTACACAGACCACTGTCCCTCCAATATGCATAAATGAGCTAAGTTTAAGTTGAACAGCACAGAGTTCATAAGTTATCGCAAGAAAAAGCAATCTTCATGTATATGACCTCTATAACCTTTGAACTTTACACCCTAAATATTATCAGATCATTGTACCTCCCATATGCATCATGAGCCACATTCGAAGTTCACACGTCAAATGGCTGTGCAGTTATTGTGAGAACAAACCATTTCTATTTACATAAAGACCTCTATGACCTTTCAACTTTAACCCTGAGACCCCAAAATGTAATTAGATCATTGTCCCAACGATATGCATACATGTACATTAGCCAAGTTTATCCGTCTAATGGTTGAATTATTGCAAGAATGAACCATTTCTATGTACAGAAAAACTTCTATGACCTTTGACCTCTAAATCTTTGAGATCATTTTCTCTCCCTGTATCCTTTCTCAGTGACATCCGTTGGTACGTACAAGTACTAGATGACCCCTCAACATCTTTAACGGATGTGCAAGAGGCACTCGCCCTCGATCACTGCATCTGTCAGAACAATAATGTTTAATGGATATAATAATAATATTCTCCATTTATATAGCGCCTAGTACATTTCTCTGAGACGTGTCTAAGCGCTTTACAGATATGTCATATATCATATATATATATATATATATATATACTTTACTCATATTGGCTAGATCACATTTTACCTTGAAAACGACATATCCACATCCATGTAATTATACATGCAATTTCAATTCATAAAGTACCTAATATGATTGAGCTTTATCGATTTCACTACATGTATTATAATCCTTGTAATAGAATACTGACAGGTCTACAGGACATCCATCAACTTACTTTTATCTAAAAGAATAATTTCAAAAAATATGGTGTGAGGTCAAGATGAGCAAACTGCTAACATTAAGAAGCCTATAGAAAGAACACACTCAGTAGTCGTATCTCAGTAAGAAAAGGATCCTTACCTGTCAGTAATGAACTTTAAAGAAGAAAAGCTCCTCTTTGTACCCCTCTGCCTCTTCCAGTTGTATCTGACTGCCAATCAGGCTCCATCAGGTTCTTCATTATCTGGGTTACTCCCTCCACAGTGTCTGCACATCCTCCTGAAGTGACTCACCTATGTGTAGGAGAGAAAGCAAAGAATCAAAGTTTGTTGCACTGTCATGTGAAAGGGACCAGTCATTAGTGCTTTCAAGATGACATTCACATCGTTTATTATGAATGGAAGTAGAAATACAGCAAAAATTACTTAATATTTAGAGCCCTCTAATTTGGTTTCATAAATAAATTAAGGCACATATTACTTTTACTTATGATTCACTAAAAGAATAAACATTCCTTCTAGGTAACATACTTTCGGATACCAGTATTTCAGCTGTTGTTTATATCAAATTGTTACCAACATTCCTTCACTTTCTTTGTGCAATTTAACAGTTTATTTACTACTTTCTCACTATCTCAATTCTTTGTTAGGGTGCCCTATCTACGGGGACTGTCTCATGAACAATACATATTCTCAACTTCTAATCAGAAAAAGGAGCCTTTTTCATACTTAATACTTCATAATCATTTGCTGCACCAGGAAAGTTTGCAAAACAAAACATGCAGGTTTGGGTACAAGGGTGAGATATTGCACTTTGCATTTTGCACTGGTCAGAGCGCATGAACGATGGTTCTGCACTTATGTACATGAAGGTAATTGGGCAAGGAACTATGCCCTTTTCATTTTTCCAGAAATAAAACAGGGTTATTAGTTTGTACGATTTTTTTTTTAAATTTCATTAAAACATGATACTAACTGTTTTCTCTTCTCAGGAATATGCTGAAGGACGCTGTCCAGCTCTTCTAAGTGCTCTTGCTTTAATATTGAAAGGAAGAGCTGGCTTGTTGTCAGGGAGCCCTATGATGTACTTGAGCATCTTCCACTGCACCATTGTATTCCAGCCTCTCTAGAATGGCTCTCAGCAACTTTCTATTCTCCCTTAACTCTGACTTCACCTCCTCTATTTCTACACAAAAATGTTTCTGCTGAAACAGAATGAAATATTGTATGTTAACAATGTCACTTTGTTGCAATGGCAAACTTTCATGTTCAATACAGTCCAACAGGCAACACGTTAGGCTCTAAAGCATCGTTGACTGGGGTCTAACAACAACTTCATTAAATCATATGGAGCGTATGTACAGCCTTTGTTTTGTTTTTTTTTTCAAATGTTGAACAATGTTTGTGCATGCATGTAGCTGTGCAATAACATCACAAAAGACACAACAATGGGGGCTTTGGAGCGGGCTTATTGGGGAAAGGAGGGTCTTTGGAACAGGTTTCGGAACTACAGATGTTTGTGAAAACGGTCTTTGGAACAGTTCGCCTTCACCAATTTTCACCGAAATGAAGCCCACTGTAACGGATTAATGCGAAACGGAACAGCAAAACGAAAATTTGAAATGGATTACTTTCTTGTTTTTTCTCGATAAGAAGAAAATGGTATGCTTTAGAACGGTTTTCTTTGTTCATTTTGTCAATAGGAAGAAAATGCTATATTTTGGTGGAACGGAAATTTGAGTGTAAAAATGAGGGTCTTCTCCAAAATACCCATTACGCATTATATACTGTGTGCCCCCCCCCCCCCCCCGGCGATTTGGCTGACCTCAGATCATTTCAATCATGATCTAACCAGTGGCGTCAGACAAGGACACACACAAAATTTTGGCGAACCCATTCGGAATACGGGAAAGTAATCAGCACTTGCATTTGCACAGATCTATATAGATCTAGACTGTATATGCGAGATCTCGAACTTCCGGTTGACCTTTGGCAGAGAGAACAAAATACCCAAGTGCAGATGAAGTGATAAATCGGCATTATCGTGAAATACTTCACCAGCCCATTCACTGTCATTTATTTCATCAGTGCTGGTGACTTCTTTCCACTCCCCCCCCCTTTTTTTTTTAATATGGCAGCATGGATATGCAACTTTTTGCCCTATTTTCATTCTGATTTTACTGTTTTCCATTGAGATTTCTTATCCCTTTACTTCTGTCACCTACTCGCTGCGGATCTTTTTTGTATCAATTTGTTTAACAACAGCCAACGAGGGGAGCCTTCAGACAGAAATTATAATTTCTTGCAGGTAATCCCTAGGCATTGGTTGTTGCTTATGTTATAATGTATGCTGTTATGTTTCCTTTGAAATTTGTTTGTCATGTCATTATACATCCTGGAAATTGAATAAACATAAACATAATCTTTGTACATGTGCAATGCGAGTGCACATGCGAGAAGAGAGGTGATGTATTTCACAATAAAGGCCAATAAATCATCGTTTTGGGTAAGTTCTAAGTTATCAAAATAAAGAAGTGGAAAAAAACATCGGCCTTGATGTGAAATAAGTCACTTCTCTTCTCGCATGTGCGCTCAAAAGTCTAGACGTCTGTTAGTAGAGTTATGGAAGTGGAAAGAAGTCACCAGCTGTGACCAGCACTGACGAAATAAACAGCAGTGAATGGGCTGGTGACTTATTTCACGATAACGCCAAAACATAAACCAAACATTCAATTTTACAATGTCACTTTTGTAGCTGACAGAATTCAGCTTAATCAACATCGCGATTTTTGCAGCGGGTTAACCATTTACTTCCTATGCCCGATTGAGATGTAGTTGTACCATGTCATGTGTAACAGTTAGATCTACTAGTACTACTCAGATCACAGCGCTATCACATCACGATAGCGCTGTGTCTGTGAATAGACAGTAAGTGATAGAATCAGTGGCGACACCAAGGGTGGGCATGGGGGGGGGGGGGCATTCCCCCCCCCCCCAGTTGCTCCCCTCAGAAATTTTGAGGACTGATAAGAAAAATTATACAGTAATTTGTAAATAAGTAGATGTTGTCATAAGCATCATATTCAAGCTTTGAAGTGCTCTAAAATACCATTTTCCGCTCTTCAAAACTTCTATTGAAAACCAAAAAAGTGGTTACTTTTGGCTCGCTCGCTTCGCTCGCTCATATTTTAAAATTTCTTTTCTAAAATGCGATTAAAAACAAGAAAAGTAGTCATTTTTGGCTCGCTCGCTTCGCTCGCCCGTCATATTTTAGAATATTTATTTGAAAATGCGATTAAAAATAAAAAAACCGGTTATTTTTTATTGGCTCGCTTTGCTCGCTCACAAAATTGATATTATTAAAATGTGTGTAAGAGGAAAAAATATAGTCCAAAAATTCAATTATCCCCCCCCCCCCCCCCCCACTCCTCAAAGTCAGAGATGCCAAGTTCCCCCAAATTTTATGAGTGAGATTTTCATGACTCGGCGTCTCGGCGAGGGAGCGAAGCGACCGAGCGGGGGGAGGGTGTGGGAGGGGGTGTGGGAGGGTGTGGGAGGGGGGACACCCCCCTCCCAGGGGAGTAGGGAACTTTTTCAATTTTTAGCTCTTAATGGTGTGATCTGGTGCATACTTATTAAGTGACTATTTTTTACTTATTTTGAAAGACAAAAGGTAAAAATACCTTCAATTGCAACTATCACTTTAATCTTTTGAGCTATGCTCCTTATTATAGGCCCAAGTTGCTTTTTTTTTCTGTCGGGTCCCGATGCGTGAGAAAAATGGGTGCCATGCGTGAGATCGTGAGACGGACCCTGAACGCGTGAGTCTCACGCACAATGCGTGAGACTTGGTAGCTCTGCAAAGTGGATTTACGCCGGCGACTAAAACTCGCGCTTCACGCTCGATTTTTCCATAAACGCAAACAAAAATTGACTGCCCCTGGCCCTGCCCCCCAACATTTTCTTTTGCCCTCCATTTGCCCCCCCCCCCACTTTAACAATCCTGGTACCGCCACTGGATAGAACTGAGTTAGGTAGGCCTAATCGTGATATAAGTCCCCTCTCAGTTTCTCATTCATGATTCAGTGTGTATGAACACACACACGTGTGAGGGTGATGAGGTGGAAGGAAGTCCTAGCGGCTAGCCAGGCTATGTAAGTTACAATAAACGGTATCGGCTATTGTGTCTATGCATGTATGTGCAAGCGTTCGGGCTGCCGCATTAACTGTGCAAGGTGAATGAGGGGGACTTGGATCACGATTATACCCATAATTATCTACAGAAAAAAATGCATTCATACCTGTCGTAAGCCAGAAATCCAGTCATCTGTCCAACGTCTGATTCATCCGACCGTACGTGTACAAACACTGACAATAAAACTGATGGAAATAGGTCTACGCAAACGGTATACATGCAACATGATGACTTACGCGAGGCATAGCTTATGCATAGGGCCAGGGCTACTGCTAGCAGCGCCTCGACCAAATCAGGATTCGGGCCGGGGCCATGATCCAGGGTAACTCGGTCTTGGGGCTGACTGTTGTCCCGTCTCCCGGCATTCTCTATCACCTAACTTTAACCTGAACCCTAATTCTAAACCCTACCCTAAATCTAACCCTAAAAACTTCATGAAATGTTCAGTCATGGTAGGACAATTCGGTCAGCGTATTCACAGTAGGGCCGAGTTGTCCCCTTGTCTGAGTTGTTGATAACCCGACTCGCGTCGAGTGCTACCACGGCCACACGTGCACAGCATGATAGATGAGGTGATGGAGTGTTCCATGAAGAGTCACGTCAGTGATTTTCACCTACTGATTTCCTCTCAGCCAATCAGATGCAAGGATTTTTAGTAGCTTATAACAGTTGTCAATAAAAATCATTGACAAAACTCTTCATGGAACGCTTACCTTATTTCGGGGTACAAATTAAAAATTTCTCCTTTGAATTAAAATCATGTCTTAAAAATGCAAGAAGTTTATAATGGTTATTGTTATTGATAATGATAATTATCAATAGCAATAATATTGATAACTAATGATATTGATTAATTAATACTAGGCCTATTAATTAATTAGGCCTACTGATGATATTGATAATGATTTTTATTTTTGATTATAATTATTGGACAAGCCATAAGAAATTGGTAGGGCCTAGCAATAGGCCTATAATGGATGTAAAAAATAACGTAAAGAACACGTCATATTGTGGTCTTTAAAAAGCTGTTAAAAAGTGGGAAGTAATTGACGTAAAAACCCCGTCTTATTCTGGTCTTAGAGAAGACGTAATAAAGTGGTAAATAGTCGACGTAAAATATACATCATATTATGGTCAAACAAAAAGTGGGGAAATATTGGTCATAAAAATGACGTTATATTGCCGTCGCAAAATAGTCGTCTATACGACGTATGACGTGTGGACCAGTTTGAGACCATTTTATGACGTCTTAAAGACGTACGTCTGCTATCAGGGGTATCACTGTGAATTATTATTGTGACTTTGGTAATTTTGGTAATAATTCATTCATTCATTCATTCACATTAACGTTTAGCATTACTGTATGTGTTTTGGATTCTGGACTTGGAAGTTGGAGGGAAGTTTTACTCGTAATAGGAATAGATTCTAACGTTAACAGTTAGTCTAGGCCTAAGTTATTTTATTTATTTTTGTATTTTTTTGTAAGTTCGAAGGTTCCAATTCAAGTTTGATTTTGTTTTTTACTTGTTTGTTATAAAAGTCAAGCAACTTATTGTCATTATCAAGAATTGGCATCAACTTATTGTGGAAGCTTTAAGCTTGAAAGGCAACAACTAATAAAGCTTGAAGATGTAGGTATAGGCCCATGTATGGTATTTTAATTTTTTAATGAATTTTTGACTTAGATCTCTGCTACTTGTTTACATGTTTTATGGCTTTTATTTTGACTTTTTAGTATTTAATTTTAGACTAGAGACAGAGTTGTAGTGGCTTTTAAATTAACTAGAAACAATGAGATGATTGATGTTCATTACTCCAAAGTATGACATCAGACATGCTGTATGGGGCCACTTACACGAATGCAAGATTATTAGATAACCTGTCCTTGCACCCATGTACAGGGGAAATTGCTGACAATTGGCCAGTCATATTAGCATTGCCTAACTCATGTGTGAGACAGGGGAGCAAGAGAAGTTATTACCCCCCACCCCCCCCCCCCCCAAAAAAAAAAAAAAAAAGTCAGAGAATTTCACTTGATCAGGATGATTGAGATTCAATCGAAGGAATGGAATGAACAAAAAAAGATATTTTATCATCCTAGGGGATGAAAAGTTGGCAAATAGTTTCCAGGAATTTGTTGATGATTGCAGTGATTTCTATCCTCAGCTATAGAGGTCAGCAGCAACATAAATTTGCACAGCCCACCATGCCAATGCTCCCTTCTGTGGACCATGACCTCTCTTACCTTTAGCCTTTAGGGTCATTGCAGTGGGTGACACCAGCTAGAATCCCTGGCTGGAGTCTACAAGGAACTTCTAATTACCAGTAATGATAAAATGGTTTTATGTGAAAACCCTTTCATTCCCCAAATAAATAGTTTTGTTGCTGAAAAGCACTCAGTTCTGTCTTAAATTGAGAGGGTTTTTTTTGTTTTTTTTTTAAACTTTTTATTTCTTCATTGTATTCTTGTAATATTGCAAGGTGGATGAAACTTAGAAGAGATGGAAGCCAATCAAATAGATAAGATGAGAGACATTTTGGACATTCTGAAGAAGACGGATAGCTGGGCAACTCAGAAGACAGCTCTTCTCATTGAACAGATGGATGCAACCTACTGGAAATCTCCTGACAAGATTAAGTTTTGTCAGGAATTCTGTGATTGTGGTGGACCTGGTAAGGAGATCACACATGCTGTATAATTTACTCATGAAGTCCATATAGGGCCTTATATAAGTTTACCAAGAGCTCCATTTTAAAACATGTAAAAGAATGCTGTTATGCTTATTGATGCATGGATTGTATGCGTTTTGTCTCCCATAAGTGCCTAAGACGAAGTCATTTGGAAGACTTTTAAAACATTCTGTGAAGAAAGCATTCACATTCTGTAAAGAAAGCAGTGGAGCACTTCATTCCTTTTTTTAAAATCTTGTTTTGTATTCAGAAGTTGATGGAACACTTGTTGTTGTGTTGTTTGTTCTTTGATGAATTTTATTACTTATCTTAGAGTTTTATCATCAGTGCATTTATTTCCCAACTCTTTTCTCCATCTCTTCATCTCATCACATATTTTTCACTGTTAGCTCTGCTGATATCTGCTCTGAATAAGTTTGAGGAGGATGGACTATTCAAAGTGAAAGGAGCCTGGGAGACTGCCTTTGTCATATACAATCATCTATGTAATCTTAGTGAAGCTAGTATGGTCCTGTCCATACAGATGGGAGAAAATGGAATGGTGAAACTTTGTACACACAACATTGTCAAATACAGGGAGAAAATATCATTAAGGGTGAGTGAATTATCAGAGTATAAGCATCATAGCCTTTTCAAACTCATCTGTCATAATGATGCATGAAGATCTGGAAACAATATGTTTTCATCCCTGCACAAGGATTATGTAGATTTTGCAAAGTTGAAATACAGGATATGCATTGGCAACTAACACTTCCTCTCTTGTGGTAGGATTTCCTTCAGTAGCATCAAAGAGCCTAGTTGCACAATGACTAAGCCAAATACAGTGTATTTGTGAATGTTTTACTATTCAATCTTCTGTCACACCTATCCTCTGGTTATTCTCTCTCTTTGAATTGATCTAAATTTAGTTCCTCCACTCAATATCTGTTTACTGTGTATGATTACTGTTACAATGAATACCATTTTATGACAAACACTGTTTTCCCTTGCAGAGAAAAAGGCAAATACTATTTTCTTGAACAACATTTCTCTTTCAAGTACATGTATTAATGAAAGGAACCTTTACGTACAACCCCCCCCCCCCCCCCCCCCCCCCCCCCCCGGCCTTCCCCCATCCTCAGTCTTCATCCTTGCACATGTTTTACTGTAATAATTGGGATAGAAAAAATTCTCTTAAGTCTTGGTTTGTTTTATATATAAGACTTCCACTTGTGTGAATTGGGTTGCTATTCACATAATATCCATCACAAATTTTGCTTTCTTAATATCGTTCTGTAGGATATTAACACCCTAGTCCGTACTTCTGTAAGCATCTTGTGCAACATGTCAACCACGCCCGCCAACCGACACCTGTTTAGGGAAGAGTGTGTGGCTGATAAGATGCAGCCATATCTGAAGGGTGACCCCTTCTTGAAGACTATCTGTATGATAACCCTTGCATACATAGTTGAGGAAGGGCAGGAAGATACTTTGATAGAAAAGGAAGCAGGTAAGTATACTGTTAGTAAGATTGTGGGATTGTAAAAGTAGCAGGGAGAGACCAAGCTGTCCATTAGTGGTGCTAGAATTTTGAGTGGTGCACTTTGACCCAATGAAAATATCTGTAAAGTGCATAGGGAAATTAGAGATGTATTAGGTGCCATAAAAATCCAAAATGTGAGTATTATTATTATCACAGATTTATTTATTGATCGTGTCAAGTTACCATCTTCAAAACTTTATCATAAAGTACCCAAAGCTGTATCAGGTCTGCACGTATATGAGTTTAAGTGTACAGCATGCTTGGCTTCTATGTATTTCAGTGTCAAATAGAACAAGATAAAGTGATTCTTTCAAAGATGTTATTATGGTGAATATTGGATGCCTCTGAATGGAATACCAGAGAATATTCCATGAATTAGGGCCAATATTTCACGAATAGGGGCCCAAACTCATCTTCGATTCGTGCAATATTGGCCCTAAGGAGTGGAATATTCCTGGTATTTCATGAAATAAAGCCACCCAATATAATTATTATTATCTATACCTAACAGGAAAGTATTTAAAATTCAATAAATGTCATTTCAGCAACGAAAAAGGGCCCCCATCATGCATTTATTTTGATCACACAAGTCTGATTTACCTCTTTATGACATCATCAAAGTGTCATTTGTGCATTGCGTGTATTGCGTATTTGCGCATTGTAATCCTTATTGCGCATGTTTGTTTTATTGTCCACACGCGAAGAGACGTGCGATATTCCATAATATTGGACAGCAAATTTTGTACATGAGCCTATGAGGAATTTTATACAGTATGCTCTGATATTGCACAGACAAATCATGCACATAAAAAATATGTGTTTTTATTGTGCTGCTAAAATGCCCTATATAGATAATAATTTTATATATTGAGCTGTTGATAATGACACCAGATAATTGGACAATTAAATTATCAATTTTTTTTCTAATGGATTTAATTATTTAACAGATACGGTAGTTTACCTGGTTGGAATTCTTCGAGATGCACTCAAGAGTCCTGATAAGAGGTTCCGTGGTTTGTGTGACCGAGAGATAGCCAGTGCTCTTGGAAGGTTAGCTGTACATGACAGTAATAAATGCAAGGTAAACTCTGATAGACAACACCTTCATATGTCATTCTTTTTGCTCTTGAAGGAGATGAATTAATCTATGGATATAGCAAGTGCAGAAAGTGATGCTCTATCTTTCTTGATTGAATTTTCTCACATTTGAATTATTGTGATAGGAGTTCTCAAATGATTGGAAGGTGTAAAAATTTGGACAACAATGAATTTTGCATCACTGCCTAACTTTGTAAGCATGGGGTTTTAGATGCCACCTGGCCCAAAAGTGAGTATTAATTCTATGTTAATCCTCAACTTTGTATTTTTTTTTCAACCACGTTGCTAATAATTAAAATTGACAGATTCTTGAAGCAGGAGGGCTCCCTCTTCTTGTCAAGATGTTAAAGGACAGGAGTTCAGATACCCAGGAAGCTGCTGCCAATACTATCTGGAATCTGGCTTTCTCTGATACAGTCCGCCAGGAATTGGTTGAGAATAAGGACTGTTTGAAGCGCCTTGAGTCGCTCACTCAATCTACTGAAATCAATGTATCAGATGCGGCAAAAGGAGCATTATGGGTAGTTACCAAAGGACTTGCCAAACAGGTGGAGAAAGAAGAGAAGATTGATATAAGTAAAGGTGAGAGGGACTTCAAGAAATGCACTTTAAAGATAAAAAATTGGATAATCAATGTTATATTGTTACAGAAATTTTAGAAGCAAGATAACAGGATCTTACCATTTATGCCCTTGTATTCACTGAATTTGATAAATCCAGACATATTTGGAGATCATTCACCCATTACCTATTGTTGTAGAACTGCTCCTATTCATTAAAAACCAGGTGGTGCATTGAAAATAATCAGTACAAGTTTAAACTTTTTTTAATATCTGTAATACAATTCAATGTGTATGTATCTTTTATAATCGAAACAGAGGAAAAAGTGCAAGATTATTCACACATCATGATCAGCTACCAGTGGGGATCACAGCCTGTAGTTCTCAAGATGAGAGATGCTGTGAAGGTAAGTATGTCTCATGGAGTGATTTGTACCCATCTAGGCACTGTATGATGCTTTTTTTCCATAAGGTATTCATATACTAATTCAGACTTTTAAAAAATGTATGGGATACATACATGTATCTGATGGTTTTACACTTTAATATCTGCGGTATAAATCAATGCTTGAAATACTTCCCTTCAAAATTCCTTAAAGACTACTCTGTTTTTAGTGATGTTTAAAAAGATAATGATGTCAGTCTAGATTTCCTTAATAAATTAAATGTTTGTGGATTTATCTGACTATGTTTTTATAATTTCTTCTCTCTGACATTTATTGAAGGCTGCTGGCTATGAGGTTTGGCTGGATGTTGATCATATGCATGGTTCGACACTGCAAGCCATGGCAGAAGCTGTAGAGAAATCATGTGTTGTGCTTATGTGCATTTCTGAGAGATACAAAGAGAGTCCTAATTGCAGAACAGGTGTGTCTGATAATTACAGTATGGACATTTCATCATGCTCAATAATATTTTGTTCATTTGATCTTTCCATTGCTACTGGCAAATCTATTACATGTTTAATGCCTAGGGTGTCATAGTGTTTGCATGATGTTTGAGAAATTAGATACATTATATTTTCAGTTTTTTTTCAACATTATAAGGATATGTTCAATCTTTTTTTATAATTTGACATCTAGTTGTGACTAGTACCTGTAATCTGAAAACTTGTTTTCGGTTATGCTCAATTTGATTATTGTATTAGCAGAATTAATTCATTCATCAGTGGTGTACCTCTGGAAAATTCAAACAAAGCCCTGTATTAAAAAAAAAAAAAAAAAAAAAAAAACATGCCAAAACCCCCATACACCAATATATTGTAGGATTGTTCTATCGAAATTGAACAAAATATATATGCATCCTGGAAACAAAAATTAAAAGGTAAATTTGTTACTCTGTTGTGTTTCCTCCAACCTGAACAGAAGCAGAATATGCATTCCAGCTTCGCAAGAACATCATTCCTGTCATGATGGAGGAGTACTATCAACCTGATGGATGGCTTGGTATGATACTAGGAGCTAAACTCTACATGGACTTCTCTGGAAGATTGGATCATGAGGAAGAGATGAAAAAGTTGATTAAAGAAGTGAAAACCCATGCACAAGCAGCTAAGGTGGCTGATGCAGCAGGTGAGGTCTTGACCTACAGCAGCTAGTTGTGTTAACTGTTTTAACCCATTCGTGACAGAGGTCCACATTTTGTGGTTTGGCCTAATATCTTTTGATATAAAGCCCTAAAAATCATACCAAATACATGAGCAGAAAGAGCAAAAAAATCTACACAAACTGTGCCCATTTTGGTTGCGTCAATATTCGTTGATTGATGCTGAAAATTTTCTAAAGGAAAATAAGCATTAAAATCCTTAAATTGGCAATGTGACAGAAAGTTTAAAATCACCGTTTCCCCCTGCAAATCAGCAACTTTTTGACTTCTCATCGTAATTTCTGTCAATTTATATTTATTTCAGATACATGACTTTTTATAAGAAAAATGTAGCAATAAAAGAAAAATGTTGGTGTTGCCAATTTGAAGAATAAAAGCTGATCAAATTAGGCTTTAAATAATTCCTGTCATGAATGGGTTAAAGAATAGGAACATGAGAAAATTTTAATGGTATTTGTTAGATTATCTGTTACCCTCATCTTGAGAAATGTGCCTCTGTATTCTGGATCTTTTCTAAACACTGCCAGAGGTGTGACTGAAAAGTTAAACTGGCGAATTAAGGAAATCATTTATAATAACCAAAGGGTTATATTTAGTCTGAACACTAAATGATGGCCACTGTACCTGTAATTTGTAAATATGTTTACAGTTTTGTCAAGAAGTGTCAAAGGTCTTATGCTGCTATCAAGTTTACAAATGATCATTAAAAATAAGATGCATGAGAAATTTTTTAATTGTGTCTATGTTCATAATGATCAAAAACTGTTTTGTGATATCAAGCTTTACAGTTTCATTAAATGGGCGAAGTTATAACAATGGCACATTTATATTCTGTGATACTCATATTTTTCATCTTGTGCTATTTTTAAAACAAGTACAGTATACAAATATACTTTGCCTTGAGAGTTTCTGGTTAAAATCATGGCAAGAGGTATCTCCGAAATAGTACTATTCAGTGAGGGGCACAGGCCTGAAGTGAATGATAATATTGGAGGCACCGGGTCCCACAGTTTTAACCAGAAACTTGAAATTATGGCAGGGTATATTTGTTTTTTACATTTTGGATCAAAAAATTGAAACTAAAGAAGGAAATAGTACAATGGATTACCCTTTGTTCTCGTGGTTTTGTGCTCATATTTTCATAACATCCAAATTAATATCCATATTAATATCTTATCGAAAGCTGCATGGCACTATACAGTATACAGCCAAAATGATCAGAAATTGAAAACATAGTCGCTGTGACACCACGGGAGTTGCCCATAGTGGGAATTTAAGCTCTGGTAAGTCCACTGAAGTCCTCATGAGTGTAGTCGTGATGTCATTTCACAAATAGTGTACATTTTGGAAAATGTCGTCATGAAAAAGTGAAATCATTTTCCAAATAGAATACCATGTAGTCATGTATGGTGCCATACCTGCCAGCATTCTGAAATAGTTCAAAATAAACATGATCACATGAAGCTCTTTTAGCCAGTCACTAGAGGATTAAGTTTTGATCCAAAATATAATAAACCCTATGTGCAGAATAGCAATACAGGCACTCGTATTAATTTAGGTCTCACCCATATTATTTTGACTCTATTTTTAGATATAACAAGCAGAACAGAAGGGAAAGAAGTAAACACAGCTACAAAGTCATTACCCCAGCCAAATAGCACATCAAAAGTGTTAAGTTGGTCAAAGGAGCAGGTTCAAGACTGGCTTAAAACTACAGGATTTGATAAGTAAGACCTTGGATTGGTTCAGTGAATTCTAGTTTTCCTTGTGAATTTACCAAATTTTCTCTGCCAAATAAACATGATGTTGTCTAATTAAGAATATTGTATTTTTTTAAATAAAAAATGGTGTGTGTGTGTTGGGGGGGGGGGGGTTGGCATCCTCTCTATGAACTTTTAGCACAAAGTGTTCCATCATTTTTATCCTGCAGTGAACTGTCTTTGAGTTGAGTCACATGTGTTATTTTGTACAGAAACTTACATAAGTTCAACTATTTCATGCATTGTAGATAATGGCATTGCTCATTCTGAATTGCTACATGCAGTTCAAAATTGTATGTGGTATTATATTGGAATTGTGGTAGTCATGGTCCTAAAAGTATTTTTGGTATTGATGTTAAAGGCATTGGCTAACTTTGTGAGTAGCTGATTTAAAAAATTCTCAAACTAAGATGAAACATGTGTATGAGTACTTGTATTTGTACTGAAAAACCCTGAAACCAACCATAATTTGGAATGAAAAAGTGTAAGTTAGATGCAAACGGCAATTTTATTATCCTCCGTCTCGCGAGACAATCACTATGAGGATTACTTTGCTTGAATTTGAAAATGCCGTTATGTGCCTCCCGCCGCGTGATATGCCAATACACACAGTACGGTAAGGTGAGTCATACGGGCATGCGCACTCCTTATGTCTATTCTGCGCAACCGACCCTCGTATATTTTTCAAACATTGGTTCACATTTTTTATATTTAAAAATACTTCCTGTGGATATTTTACTTTGAAACTTTCAGACTGGTATTTTTACATTATAACCCTTATGTTTATCCCATTTTCAAGTAACAAAACAAGATTTTTTAAAATCATAACAATATTAACCAATGCCTTTAAGCTACTTATGCTTATCTATTGTTATAGACTTCCATCAATTATCCTGTCACACATAGTCCATATTTTTGGGATAGAAACCACCTTTCTATGGATGCTAAACTGGTGTGAGTAAGCCACACGAGACTATCAAAATAATCCAGTCTCAGAATTTATGTGGCTCAAAAGCAATATTTCTGTGAAATTGATTCAAATTTACATTCATTTTTGCTAATACTTGAACCTTATCTATAGATGGAGACCATCATTGCAGCAATCTGATGGAACATTCTTGTTCAATCTTCACAAACTACGCTTGGAAGCTCCAGAATTTTTCTACAACTCCATCCAAGATGATCAAGGTCTTCAGAAATTAAGAGAAATCTTCAAGTTTACCGAAGCTCTGGGGACTTTAGTTAAGGAATAAATGAGTAGAATAGGTGCATGAATCCTAATTAAATTAAACAAAAAATCTGATTACAGAAAGAAATATGATTAATGGATAATGTGATTTCAACTGATCTAAACATAAAGTGTTTTGATGTGAAAATATTTAAGAAAATTCATTAATGAATGATTGATACAATGATTGGTTGCCTGTGCATTAATAATCTCACAAGGCTTGTAACTATTAATCTGAAGTCTGAAGAGAGCAGCTGATCCAAAGTGAAATATCATTGACTGTATGAAAAGAATGGTTTTATCAAGTAGTTATGAATATTTGTACTGATTTGCATTGAAAGAAAGCCTGGGGCAGCACCAAGGTATTTTGATGGGGGGGGGGGCAATATGATGCTTTAAAGGCAACATTGCACGTCATGTTTTTGACCTTGGCCTACGGATGAGTTTATTTACATTCTATTACATTTTAATTGAACAAAAAAGGGCTATTATATGGTTGCATAACCCTGCCCTCTCTCCCTCCATACTCTTCTTTCTTTCTTCTTTCTTCTTCTTCTTCTTCTTCTTCTTCTTCTTCTTCTTCTTCTTCTTCTTCTTCTTCTTCTTCTTCTTCTTCTTCTTCTTCTTCTTCTTCTTCTTCTTCTTCTTCTTCTTCTTCTTCTTCTTCTTCTTCTTCTTCTTCTTCTTCTTATTATTCTTCTTCTCTTCTTCTTCTTCTTCTTCTTCTTCTTCTTCTTCTTCTTCTTCTTCTTCTTCTTCTTCTTCTTCTTCTTCTTCTTCTTCTTATCACTTGAAAAATGATGGGTGGGGGGCACGACCACCCTCCTGCCCCCTCCCCCTGTGGTGCCGCTCCTGGAAAAAATAAATTCAGAGGTGTGGGGCATATATTTTGCCTCCTGGTAGCAAAAGCTGTGGAACAGTCGAATTATAAAAAGTAAGGGCAGCATAATTATGATGTTACAAGTTTTTTCTATGCAATTTTTTGCAAAACTCTTTCATTGGAGTGTGAACTTTTTTTTGATGTGTTGATACGCATCTCATTCTGTGCCCTGGCAAAAAAAAAAAAAAAAAACTGCAGGAATTTTCCACTGGGGTTTGCTGCTGCATATCTGAATGAGCCTTGAAGGTTGTTTCTTTCATTGAGTACTTAATCTTCATTGCTATATAGTCTGATTGTATTACCGAACAGCATTGTATTACCGAATGCGCACATTTACGCATCCAGAATTAATTTCCTACGCTTAGAACTATGCAAGTTTCTCTCACAGGAAATTTCAAAAGGAAGATGACAAAATCGAGGCAAAAACACTTTTGTAATAGCATTGTTTTCTCAAAAAGCAAAAAATGGTCAAACTAGCTGATTGTCGATTTGGTACGTTGTCCAACTTTTTCCCATAGGAAATGCACGTTCAGTAATACAATTTCATTTTCAGGTCACCAAAACGCCACGTATGCGGCGCGGAGAGGGGTGCGATCGGAAGGTGATATTGGATCAAAGACTACTAGTACTTGTCTTTGAAAAATTTTTACATCTTCATTTTCTGTAGCTATTTGAGTATTCGTGGTGGAAGTTTGATAAGTATTTAGAGAATATTGTATTTGATATGGTTGAATCTATGAAAAGTTTTCGGTAATAAGATACACTTCCATACTAGCTGTGTGCATGTAGTGTATGATATTTGCTTCTTTTTTTCTCTCTCTCTCTCTCTCTCTCTCCAATAAGCCAGTTCATGGTTAGCTCATGTCCCGAATGAGCTCAAATATCCACAGATATTTTAAACATGGAGAGTTCACTTTTTGTGCACTTAATATAGTCACTTTCAAAGTGACAGAGGTGTCTCATGAATAGCTTTTATTTCCCCCTTTGAAAAGAATACTTCTGCCTGGGTTTCAAGGAATGAACCTTGGGTGCACATTTATTAGCACATATCAAGTATTCTTGTCAGTGGGTTTTAGATTTTTGTCCCAAATGACCTTTATCTGCTCATGCTCATATTGTATCCATGAACTGGCTAATTGTTGAGACTTCTATGCATAGAATACAGTACAGGTAGTAATATCTGCTATAAATGTAACATGAAAGCATGATTGCGGCATAGAAGTGTCACAGTATTTATACACCTACATGTGTAGGATACTGGTTATAAGATTTTTGAAAAAGAGGAAAAAATGAAAATAATATGAACCATTCAATACATAGTTGATATTAAATCAGTAAGTCATTGTTTCATTTTGATATAAATGCAGACAATTTGACATTTTTAATCCAAGTCATGATTACAATTCATTCCAAATTGACATTTATATACACATTTCCGTGTCATTTTCCGAATATCATTTTATATGAGTGAAAGATTTGTATGAAAAATCATGCCAAATATTAATCTCTCAGCATTCCACATAAATACCTCATTCATGATGCCTCAATCATTACTTTTTACGCTTTTAAGAGGTTAGAATGACTTCATGTGCAATCTTATATGCTAGTGCATGTGTACATTTTATTTTTCAGTGGAAAGTCATACACTTCATACCAAAATCATCATCGTCAATGAACTTTTACAGCTTAAACCTTACCTATCACATGAATGTTATTTATTTTGTGAAGTTAATTTTTTTGCTAATTGATTTGTATATATATTCAAAGTCTATCACTTTCCAAAGATCATATAATGCAATTTAGTCATTTTTATAGAAATTTTATTGAGTATTTTGTATAGATGTATTTTTCTACACTAGCTGCCTCTAGATCTATGCAATAAAGAAAAAAAACTGCCATTTTATCTCTGTGTCCTGTGTTGATTGTTTCAGTATTATTGTTAGGCAACTCAAGATATATATATTAAGGATTTAGTAGCATGTTTGAATAATTACTTTTCGAAAATTATCTTATACATTTGCTTTTCTTCATATTAAATGAAACTGATTAAAATACTAGGTGAAAATACAAGTAAATATGATCAAAATAACTGATTTGAATATGTTCCTGTAATAGGGAGGCATTTGTTGTTCAGATGTAAAATACAATGGTTTTCTAATTACAATAGGGGATATAGTTTACAGATTTAGTCAAATACATATTTACTGATTCATTTTCAGAGGGCTCAACCCTCAATTTTCCAATCCCTCCACCACCACCAACAGACAAGATCTTTGCCTAACACATGAAATGGTTTGGTTATTTAAAAAGGGTTAGACTTTGGTAGTTAGGATGATTTTCCCGTGGAGAAAGGATGTTGTGAGACAGAAACTGGAAGGGGACGCGTATAGCCCTACGCCTACCCTCCTATCTGTACCGGTGCTGCAGTCTGAATTCGGGTAGAATTTTGCCTCCATATTCAGGTTAAGGGGAAGGGATTAGTCATGGGCAGTGGTATTTACTAGAATAAATAAAATCAAAGTACCGGTACATGTATAACAAATTCTGAATGTAAAGGCGTGTTCAATGGAGCTAGCTTATATTACAGATTGTATGTTTGTGGTGTATGTTGACACAGCATCGGAGGCCAATCGTATAATATCAATTCAGACCCAGTTTTGCATCATCAAACTCCATCCGGAAAACCTTGCTATATTTTCTTTTTATATTTTAATTACCTTGTTTGGATTTCAATCTTTAATATATTTTGTCATATTTTCTTTAATAAAGAATGTTCAGTACAGTCTCTTTCCAATACAAAACAATACCGGTATTATCAAAGGCCTGAATCGAAGCTAGAAAGTCGTTAGCATGCATTTTATACGGTGGTACCGGTATCGTACAGTGTGTAAACGTATTGCGTATTGACGTGGCAGTGGTAGGTCAGTTCACTGTATCCTTCAATATTTTTTGAGGAAGAACTTCAAGAAGCTTACCCTAACCGATATCTAAGCAAAGTAAGTCATACAGGCTTGAAGGTGAAGATGGGATTGACGGTTTCATCAATTTTCCGAAGTCTTTTCGGCACAAAAACAGTCAGGATATTGATGGGTAAGTTATCTGTAGTGTAAGTTCACCATGTTCACATTGTCATTGTGCTGTGCCTGTGCCTGTGGGTGTAACATAAAGAGATACAATCAATCTTGCAATCAATTGTAACTCTTTAGTACATGGTTTGCCATAGACTTATGATTGATTGTATTTTTTATGTTGCAGGGCCCTAACAAGTAACATACTCGGGTGCAGGAGCCCAAAATAATTCTATGAGAATGATTCGTTGAAATGGCATGCTGTGGGCAGTTCATGGGCTGGGAACAAACAGTTTGTCATGTATTCATGGGAATATATTTTTGTAAAGTGTATGAACTTTACCAATCACGAAACATGACCAAAAAAGAAAAGAGATTAGAGCCAAGGTATGTTGTTGGGTTAGTGAATGGTCAGTTGGCGGTAGAGGCACATGGCTTAGCCGATTTGGGAGAGAGTCTCTGATATATTGGAGACTTAGATTAAAAGTCTCCGGTATCGGAGACTGAACAAGAGGACAACAGAAACAAAACCAACATTAAGGCCCTTTTTCTCAGCCAAATTTTTCCTCTCTGAAATCAGATGCCCATTTGTTTTGTATGTGGATCATAACAAAAAATGTTACGAAAACAAAATTAGTAGATTTTTAAAATAACATAGACCGTTTTCACACGAGCAATTGTGCTATTAGAATTATCGTCCATACACACGACTGAGAAAGGCTTCACAGATTCTCTGGTTTTGCATTTCAGAGCGAGGAGAGGAGGTGTGGCTTTTTTCTGGGTGTCCATCTTCTATTTTCTTCAGTACGTGTTGACGGACTTGTTAGTCCATGTAAAGACATCAATCAATCATGCACGATGCTCGTGAAGCCATTGAGCGTTTTTTTTTTTTTTCTGCGGAAGTGGTTGAAAGGTCACCATAAGCTCCGCCCCCCAAAAACATGATTTGGAGGTCAATCCGTACACAGGACTGTTTCGTTTGTCATTCGGAAGAATCATCACTGGAAAACACTTCCGGACCATCATTTGAATTGTGCATTTCAAATTATGCTTTGTTGCATACACACGGGCCTGACAAGGCCAAACTGCGTCATTAGAATCTGAATTCTAATGACGCATTCTTCTGCCCTCATGTGAAAACAGTCTTCAACAGCAGAAGGGGTACTTTTTCATGAGAAATCTGCTAATCACATTTTCATTTTGAGCGGAGGTATTTCATTTGCTGCAAATGTAAACAAAGAAAATTGTGTCTCCTAAATGGTCTTTCAAATAGGTTACCAAAAATGTTGGCATTTAATAGAGATGGTCTCCCAAATAGGAAACAGTCTCCAAAAGAGTCAAATACAGGCCGTGCACCTGTACTGGTTGGTGAAGACAGTCCCTCTAACTTAAACATCATAGGTCTACACACTAACTGTTAAAGTTAGCATGTAAAGTCTTGGACCAAAAAATCTCTCTCTAGTTCATTAACCTCCTATTTGGGTAGGGTTTGCCCCTCACTTAGCTTAGACCATGTAGACTAGAGGTGAGGGTGGCAGTTCACTCTGCTTTGAAGACTTTATAGACTGACTGTCCATCGATGGACAGTATGAAAAGTGTCTTATTGAATACCAATCCATCTCTAAAAAGTCTAAGCTTGATTAAGGCGTGGGTACTACATGTATGTCATTTTGGGGGAACTATTTTCTTTCATATTTCGATCTGTTCTGTACTAGCCTATGAAAAGAATATTACCCCACCCCATCCTCCTTACCGGGTATACCCCATTAAAAAAAAGAAGATACATGATTTGAGAATAACTGGCAAATGTCAGATTTCAACATTTCATATATTTATGAAGGAAATCGAAATGCAATCTAAGTCATGGAAGTGAATGACTGATGAGTTTAGATTTGTGATGTCATTATGAACAGATGATATGATTATCTCTCTCTTTAGCCCCGTTCATATTATCATAGTGTCTTGTGTATGGGTTTGAGTGTTTGACCATAAAAGCCGAATGTGATTGTATGCTGGATAACCAGGATGCAGTGTGGGACTTGCCGATAGAACTGAATACCGGAATATTGCGAATATGAACAGGGTGAAAGGGAAAATACCACAATATTACAGTAATATTACTGTATTTTTTCCTGTAAGTTAATATGAAAAGTGTCCACGGGAAAGCGCTTACCAATGCTCATTGGTAACATTGAGGCATTGGCTAATATGAATGGGACTCTTATATAGACTTATAAAAATTATGAGACTTTTTTCATTTATACTCCTTAGAATATTCTGTTCAGCTGATTGCTGTCCAATTTTACATGAGTTTTAAATAGATGCTGTTCATCCTAAAAAACAAATTGAAGGACAAAAGGACAATGCATATGTTTGACTTATGAAAATTTATTCATGTAAGTTCTTCCGCCGATTATTAACCAAGTATTTCCATATGTTTATCTATTCACAACAGTTGGACTAGATGCTGCAGGAAAAACCACAATTCTATACAAACTGAAGCTTGGAGAAATTGTAACCACCATTCCCACTATAGGTATGTATGTACATGTTTCACCTTAAACCAATGAACTTGTAATGTCTAGTCATATCAATTTACTTATTTGGCTACATGTATGTAGCTGATCTCTATGTGGTGATGTGGACAAATTGAATCAATAAAAATTTTACTGGTAATGCTTTTATTGCTTCAAATATTACCTTGCTCCTGAATATTTTCTTTTTAATACCTTGTACCATTCACAAGTGCATGTCAGAAATTTGTGAGCAAGATATTAAATTGTTCACATTAAAGCAAGAAACTTTCCCGTATTCATTTTTGTCTCGTCATCTTTGTATAATGAGACAGACTGTGTGAATCGTAATCAAATGAGTGGCTGAGAGCTGGTCATGTTTGGTATATTTTGTTGCTTAGAAGTTTTTTTTCAACACAGTTATTCATGACATTAGCAAGGTATGCTGGAGTTGTATATCATTGAGATTGCCAAGTGAAAAAAGTATTGAATGAGGCAAAAATTATTGCTCTCGCCAACCTTGGGTACTTATTAAATTAAGACCTTGTACACAGTGTGCATTGATTAAAATGACATGACTCCTATCTCTTCTGCTTTAAGGATTCAATGTAGAGACAGTGGACTATAAGAACATCAGTTTCACAGTCTGGGATGTTGGTGGCCAAGACAAAATCAGACCATTGTGGAGGCACTACTTCCAAAACACACAGGTAATTTGTGATTTCTTCAACATTTAATTAATTAGCCTTTCTTTTCCTGCAAATTCTCTGTTTGTGGCTGCTATTTCAAATAGCTACCTTTGTGCTTGCTTTTCATTAAAAAAAAAAATAATCAGTGTACCAGCCATCTTAAAATATAGTTTGTTTACAGCTATTTTTTGTGAGTGTGAAGGAACTCCCCAAAACTATACCTGACATTCTAGAGGTTAATGATTAAGGAGCTTGAAGAAAATAAAGGATAAAATGAGACCACACCATTCGGGCATTAATGGACTGGAATGGCTGTTCAATTCTGTTAACTCCCTACTCCATACACTCACATGACCATACTTTGACTAGTCTATCGTACTTTTGGCTTTTACATTAATTGAGAGTATCATTTTAACTCGCAATATCTTTTTGTAGAAGTAATGTTTGACCAATATTTTGGCTACAGTGTAGTGACATGGAACCCCTACATACAGAGCTAAATGATTGGTATACTTTAAGAAAATTGCTATAAGATAAGTTGATTTCTTATGTCAGTAGTGAAAATTTAGCTTTCATATTTTGTTATCATTGCCTCAAAAGTCCATTTGTATTTTTACACTTGCAATTTTCATGCATATAAGTGGCTTAAGCACATGATATGATTTATGTAACTTTTAATCATGTTTTACATAAGAAAGGATCAAAGATTTCATTTTCTTTGAGTCTGAGAGCAAGTTTACAAATAACCCACATATCTGGGCTCCGTTTCATGAAAGTTGTCAGCACTGACAAGTTTTCAGTCACTGACAATTTCACTGATTGCTGACTGTTACTATGGTAAGTATCAGTGACTGACAACTTGTCAGCGCTGACAACCTTCATGAAACGCTCCCCTGATTCCAAACTTCAACTCTTATGTGATGTGGGTGCATTTTAAGGTTTGCAAATGTTTTCTGCCTGAGGAAAGTTTCAACATGGTAAATGAAAAATCTTTTGGATTGCACTATTAAAATTATAAAGTACCATACTCAAAGACATATAATCAGTGTGCAACATGATTTATATTTCAATACTAATCATTCATCTTCCAGGGCCTAATCTTTGTTGTGGACAGTAACGACAGAGAAAGATTAAATGAGGCACGTGATGAACTCAGCAAAATAGTAAGTGTTATTTCTACGCCTGAATTACTGATTTACTTTTAGTTTACTGGCATAAATTTTGTTTGCCTTTTGGGGGGTAGGCTACTGCAATTGTTACCAATAACTTATTTTTTCCATAAATGATGTAAACAGAAATTTCAGACATGTGTCAGTAGATACTAGAACATTAATTTTATTACTTTTGCAGTGTTAGTGATTAATATTGTATTTGGACTTATCAAGAGGAAAAAGTTTCAAGATATTCTAAAAGTATGAGGAATGAGAAATCATTTTAAAAATATTTTCTATTGTTGAAAGAAATATTTGCATTTTGTCATGCAAGTTCTATATCTTACAAATGAAAAGAACCAACGATCAAGCTTCAGTCATTTGTATTATTTTTGTCAGTATTGATATTTATTGATTTGAAACTATATAATTTTGAATGATTGTTCGTTAGTGAAAATGCAGGAATGGTTTGTTATGATAGAAATCATTTCTCATGATTTTTGTGCTTACTGTAGATGGGTGAGGATGATTTAAGGGATGCAGTCGTGCTGATATTTGCCAACAAGCAGGATCTCCCAAATGCCATGTCACCTGAAGAAATCAAGCAAGGCCTTGATATGCCTAATATCAGGAATAAACATGTGAGTAGTCATGAGCTAAATTTGTCAAAGGTCGTAATTACTACTAGCTAAATGAATTAATTGGCAAAGGCCTAGTAATTCAATGTACCGGTAATGAAATTAAATGTAGTTGTCACCTCCTTTATAAACTTGCCTCTCATTTTACTTTTTGACTGATTTTCATAACTGCTTTACTTTATCATCTTTCATTTTCAATTTTTTCAAGTTGAAAAATGTTGAAGGTCATTCAGTCTGTGGACACTGTCCTTGAGATTTTTTTAATTTTTGATAACTTAATTTTCATTGTGCATATGAACTTGATATGAATTTATGTCATAAATTCAGATATTACAGCACAGTTCAGTGTCATTGAAATATTTTATGCGAAACTCAAATTTTGTTCTCTTTAACTCTCTTTCTCTCTTTCTCTCCCTTTCTCTGACAGTACATCCAGTCAGCGTGTGCAACACAAGGTACTGGGCTGTATGAAGGATTAGACTGGCTATCAGGACAGCTCGCAAGTAAATGATTGCGCTGTCATTATGGACTTATTCTCCCTACCCTTATATTCTGTAAAATATCTTCGAGTGTCTCCTAAATTCCTGCATTAGTCAAGCACTGTTCAGCAACGGATAGTTCCTCATGCTGTGTTAATGGAAATTTATCTCACAACTCATCAGATGCTGTCCTAAGAGTTTTGTGGACTATCATCACTCAAGAAATGCAAGCAGGCAGCTAGTGATCATCTAGCCTTTCCATTGTATGGCACACAATTGGGAGAACCTTCTTTAGAACATAGCTGAAGTTAGATACATGTAGCTGTAAAGTGAAGAACAATTGGCTACAAGACCCAAGGCAATATAGTTATTAAGACTTCCTGTACTTTTTATGTAAAATATCTAAGAATATGCGTGTATTCACTTTGAGACTGTGTAAAGAGGAGGGGTTAAAATGCCTTTCTCTTCCCCCTTCCCATCCCATCCCATCCATCAACTGTATATCAACTTTGATGTTTCAGAGGAATTCATTTTTACTTATTTAGTCTAACTTTATATTTGTTTTCAAATTTATGAAATTTTTAACTTGGTTACCGGCTCATATTTGACAGCGTCAATTTAAGAGGAATCTCTCTTTCCCCAGCTGTAAACTACCAGGAGTATCTCTATATATTGGAAATAGATAATTGTCAAATGCCTAAATTTAGTCTGTGGTGTATTTATTAACAAATCGTACATATTTTCCTGTAGTCAGCTTCAGTCAACTAGGTGTGAAATATTGCCATGGTTTGATACCATACTATGTGCTATTACCACTCTTTAGCTATGTTTGAGCATATAGAATATGTCATACTTACACAAGAATACAAATGGCTTTAATTATGGTTATCTACAAGAATATTATTTCTGAATGTTGGAAAAATAACATGATTGTACATGTATGTAGATGGTGAGCACTTTAAAGAAAGGCTACTAATATATGTATTTCGGAAAATAGCATTGAACACGGACATACTGAAGCTTTTCGACA
This sequence comes from Echinometra lucunter, assembly GCA_029962745.1. Lineage (NCBI taxonomy): Eukaryota > Metazoa > Echinodermata > Echinoidea > Camarodonta > Echinometridae > Echinometra > Echinometra lucunter. Next base: position 8,923,876 of record CM057151.1, read on the forward strand.
TGCACTCATCAGAGTAAAATCACATGAATGAACAGAAAGCCAAATCAAAACAATATATCGCTTCTCGCTTGGCTGAGTACTCTGATGAGTGCCTGTCAAAAAGCTTCAGTATGTCCGTGTTCAATGCTATTTTCCGATTTTGCAGTACCAAACACCTTTTCAGATGTATGTATTTGCACTATTTATTTACATACACCAACAATGAAAATGATGTTTGTCTATAGGGCTGAAGAAAAGTGTATAGGATTTGATTTCATCTTTTTTTTTTCCTTTGACCTAATAAAAGTTTAATTCTTAATAGATCATCTGCAAGAGCTAGAAAAACATTGACTTCAAAATTTGTATGAAGGTTAAATACGGTACCCCACTAAGTTCTTTTAACCAGTGGAGGATGTCATATATCGGGTTTCACAAGGACTTCTGTATTTTTCTTTGCTCAAAGTTTGAACTTTGGAGATTTTTCTATATAATGATGTGTGTTCATAAAATGAATCAGGGAAATGATGATTAAAAAAAAAAAGATCAGGGATCCATTGCATAAAATTTACCATTGATGGTAACTTTGCCATCAATGATAACTTCAATGGAAACCTTCAATTAGATTGGTTGTGGAGCAATGTTACTATGGTAGTCACCATTGATGGCAGAGTTGCCATTTATGGTAAGTTTTTGCTATGAGGTTTCTCATATTATCTGTCCTGGGAGATATAAAGATGTAATATGTTTTAATGGTACAGCAATAAGCTTACCTTTAGATATTAGAAGATTTTTATTTTAAGGATATACAGTGTCTGATAGATGTTATTTTTTGCCCAAAGAGTACTTTCTGGTGAGGGAAGAACTGTGTAATATCATTGTACAGATTTGAGCATACAGTTTGGCACATATTTATGATATTTTCATACCACATTTATAACATCGTGATTTGTATTTAAGAGTAGGGTAATTCTTACTTTCCTTTTAGGGTACCTATTTTGTTCACCCTTTGTGAATCTGTTCCTGCTTTATATTTTATTAACTATTGTTCATCATTCTTCATTTAGCTTGGTACATTTTTTGAAAGAAAACGAAGTTCATCTACATTAACTGTATAGATAAGAAATGCTATTCTCAAAAAGCTAACATAAATATTTTGCTAATCAAGGTTGCTATCTTTGTTTGTGTATATATGTCACACTTTGATTGGGAAGGGATGCAGCTGGGTAAAGTATCATATTTTAGCCAGAAGAGAGGCATAATTGCTCAGATGGGATATGTTTTAGTCACAAGTTAACCTTCATTGCCACTGTCTTACAATGTGCATCTTGTTTGTATATTGAAAATAGTAATATCTAACTCAGACACATTAACTACCCACATAGCAGCAGAAAAAAAATTGAACACTTAAACTTCTTTTAAATCCACTATGAAATAAAAATTACATCAGTGTCTTGATTTCTCTTATAATACTTGTACAAGTCACTTGTAATACACAATTTTAAAAATGCATTTTAGCCTAATAACTTTGTCAACAGTGATTTTTTTCCATATATATAGAGAGAGAAATACATATTAGATTGATTTTTACTAGGAGGGATTTAACTAGTACAATTAAACTCATGTTCATGCTCTTCTGTCACTCTACATTGAACATATAGATGGATGTCTTGTCAATTTAAGTTTTATGTCAATTGTTCTGAGATTGAATTAAGTTCATCTTGATCAATCATGCATTCCAGTCTGACAATATCACATTGTTGTGCAGCTGAACCCTATTTCTTGTACAATTCTTGAAGAATTCTGGGAATATTTTGTTCAGACCTGCATTTGTGATTACATGCTCAGAGGTTTCATGCAGAAGTAAATGAGTAATGCAACTGAGGTTTCATACCTCTGATATCAAGTATGGAATTCGGATAAAGAAAAAATGAGCCTGATATTGATTAAGTAAAATTTGTGCATTTATTTCCCCTTTATATAGCTTGGGAATTAAAGACAAGAAGTTTTCTTTTCAGAATTCTGTCACATGAGTAAGAAAATTTATTATCTATAATAGTCTAGAATAATGTACATGTATATATATTTTTATGTTATCATTTCTTGCTATTGAAACCACTCTGCCACAAGCTATACCTGTTAAGTCTTGTAGTGAATTCATAAGAATTATCTCTGATTTTTTTTTTTTTTTTTCATCATTTGAGACTATGTGTGTTATTTGTACTGTAATCATTAAACACCAAGGTCAAGAACTGTGGACTGAATTTTAGTATTTTCATTTAAGTGGCAGAGAGGCTTTGATTGCATAGTGATTAATTACAATAAAAATAAATAAGAATTTCAACATGAATGTTCTTATCAGTCTTTGCATGTGTGTGTGTAAGGGTGGGTGAGGGTGGGTGTGTGTGGGTGTGTGTCTGTCTGTCTGTCTGTGTGCAGAATATTGGATGAATGGGAAATGAAATAAGGAGCCAAGCATGCAAGGCTGAAAAAGTACACTGTACAATGTATCTACATACTACATGTATCAACCAGTAATAAAAATGAATACATGGGTAATAATGAAAAGGTGAAAGAGAAAAAGCCCTGTATACATCAGAATATTTCATGATGATCAGATTCTTTGATAATATCACTGTAGAATGTTGACGTGAAAAAACAGATGGCCCATAAATGCAGGACTCGGAGAGACATTACAGAACCTGAATGCGCCACTAAACTTGTCATTTGACAGATCACTTTTGATGATGATGAGGATCATCATCATGATGAAGATGCACTCCAACTAAATGCTCAGTTATACATGTATACCCAGTTGTTGGATGTCCGGACAGGTTGAGTATCCGGACAGTCGATTTTAAACAGCCAATTGAAAAATTTCACAAGCAAATCTCTTAAATGTTTTAGCACAAACTGTTAGACAATATTATAGAGAACAAATATTGATTATGATTAGCACAAATCAATGCATAGTTTTTGTTTAATCCAAAGACAAAAAAGAAGGCTTCATTTTTGTTACGTGTCCAGACACCCAACCCCCCATCATACTACCTGATCATTTGACAGATTACTTACGTTCCGCGGCTTCTGGATGGTGGTGGTGGTAATGTTGATGATGGTGATGGTGATGGTGATGGTGATGGCGATGATGATAATGAAGAGGAGATGCCCCCGCCCCGCCCCCGACCGACCTCAGCCAGCCGGCCGCCCTCAAGCCTCGATCATAGCTCGATCGACGACCGCGACGATTTTTTTTTTTTTTTTTTTTTTTTTTTAAACGGACGATCGCGATACCTATACCTAGCTTGTACGATAGCGCTAGTAGTGCACGTACGTACGTACTGCACTGTTGTTAGGGACGCTCCGAGACTGGGCCTCCGTATTGCTCCCACAAAGTCCTGTCTGCATTTGAAATAATTCACAACCTTTCTCCAAAATGGCAGATGATAGCACAAGTCGCCAAGTTCTTCTTGCAGTTGAAGCTGAGGCATACATCGAAACACTCGATACATTCCGAATCCAGGATATAGGCAGCAGCAAGTGAGTACCGGTATGATCGAAGTTACCCCACTGTGTCCCACGCGTTTAATTTAATGTTGGGCAACGTTGTGTGTGAATGGATGTTTATGATCATCAGTTTAAAGGAGGGATGAAATTCACATCTTTCAGAAATCAAGATTTGCATTCATTTATTACATGTGCGTAGCTTTTTGAACCTTTTCATTTTTTGCCAAACAAAATTTTACTCTGGCACTTAAATTAAAGTATTTAATTAGTCTATTATTAGATTCTAGACTAAATTAACATTAGTGTTTAGAAATTAACAGTTAGACTCTAACGTTAGAAGATACATTCGCCTGTGCTGGCTGTGCCGTCTTGTCTCTTGATTTTCTCAAGGAATCAACTGCAGTAAGATCTAACTTAACTGTTAAACTTAAGTTAGAGTCTATCATGAAGAACCCAGACAAATAAAACAAATTTGCGCAGGCCAATGAATTTAGTGATTTTTTTTTTTTTTTACTGAGCTGAAAACAAAGTGTATAGGCTAGTATTATGGGCTGCATTTCACGAAACCGTCATAAGTCTAACTTCTTGGAGTTGTCATCCAGGAGAGATGTCCTCCAGGGAGAGTTGCCCTCGGGGGTAGTCCAGGGACGTCAGGGGAGTAAAAAAAACACAAAAAAAACCTGCTAACGTCCATTTGCACATAGCACCGTAGAGAGGGGATCAAAACAACCCCTGAAAAATGACCTTCCCATGGGCCAATGACACTACCGGCCTTGTAACTATTACCGGTTATCATAATAATCCAGAATCACTATTGCAACATAAAAATTTTTTTCCTAATCTCAAATTATTTGGAAATATTAATTTTAGGAAAGCTGGTAAAAACTCGCCGATGTTTACATCTCCATGCTGTTCATTGTAATGCAGAAAGAAAATGGTGACTATCTCATGCATGCGCATCGATGCGGTGCTAGATGCGAGCGAACTTGCAGGTGTTTTCACGAAATTCACTGCACATATTTTCTTTCTGCATTTATTACAATGGAGGGCATGGAGATGTAAACATCGGTGAGTTTTTACCTGCTTTCCTAAAATTAATATTTCCAAATATTTTGAGATTAGGAAAAGTGATTTTGTGGTGCAATAGTGATTCTGGCTTATTATGATAATCGGTAATAGTTACAAGGCCGGTAATGTCGTTGGCCCATGGGAAAGTCATTTCTCAGGGGTTGTTTTGATCCCCTCTCTACGGTGCTACGTGCAAATGGACGTTAAAGTCCTGGACGTCAGTGGGGAGTAATAGCGTTAGCGTTTTTTTTTTTTTTTTTTTTACTCCCCTGACGTCCCTGGACTACTCGGGGGAGCAGTCCTCCAGGGGAGCTGTGCTCCAGCGGGAGTTGTGAGGTGGGAATCGTATCGGGGGAGTTGTCCTCCCGGGGGAGTTGTCCTAGAACCAGTTGACTGAATTGAATCAGACCTCAAAATTGTTCAGATTCTACTTGTTTTTGCAAGTGGGAGTACCGGTACTTTGGTTTCATGGTCATAGCCCTTGCCTCTCATATGGGAGGTCCTGGGTTTGATCCTCGTCCGGTGCTTACACCCTTGGACAAGTTGTTTTGCTCATATGTGTCCCTCTTGACCCAGGTGTATTCCTGGGGGTGTTTCATAAACATAGACCCTAATAATCATGATAACATTTGCAGGGCCTGCTGAAAGAGTAGTAGGTCTATAGACTGGTGTGGTTACCCTGGGTGAATAAACCCAATTATTTATTATTCATTTAATATAAAAAGGCAAAAAGATGTTGCTTGTTGCATGTATTCTTTTACCAGAATCAGGCATGTAATGTTCACTGCACAAACTTTGGGCCTGTAACTATGCTACAAGAGTGGCAGAGATCTTTCCAATCTACAAATCAAACCAATGATTTTCATGATTTGTATTAAAGTTATCCTTGCTATTTCTTAGTTTCTTAAACTTGAATCCATGCAGTGATGGATCTTGAATGCTAGATTATAAAACCAAGTTTACAATGTCCATTTTTCAAGATAACAATCAGCTCATTGATCGTGGGCATCACCTGAAAGACAAAACAGATATTGTAGTGATAAAGATTCTTTTAAAAAGAATGTGGTATGTGGTGTACAATTGTTGATGGCAATAATGGAATTGAATCTATTTGAACAAGGGAAGGTTCACACAATTGATTTGTTTTCATGCATCATTGACCTTATCTTTATAGATGGATGAAGCAACATGAATACTTGGAAAAGCTCAACATGCAAGCTGTGTTGCATGCTTCTAGCAACCAAGATGAATTTGTCAAAGAGATGCTTTTATCACATGAGAAGGTTAGCCTGAATCAATATCTCCTATATCTATGTTGTTTGTTCAGTTACTTTATACACTTTCTGTTCTATCCATATTCTTTTGTTGTTGTTGTTGTTGTTGTTTTGCTGTTTCATTCCTGTCTTTCATCCTGTGATATCTACTAACAATATGATGATATCTGTTTTTATATCTCAGACTCTGGTGAATACATGTAAGTTTGACACTTTTTTGATAATAGTGATAAAACAAAACACTAGATTGAATATTTCCTTTTTCTTTATTCAATTCAAATAACTTTATGAATTTCATAAAATACAGAGGCATATAAGTACAATAAAATTGTGGCTGGAGAATCGCTTCATAAAGCCAAAGGCTTGCAAGGACATAGCGATTCCTCTTTATTCATGAGCAAATCAATTTTAAGTTATTATAGAGTAATACTGAAAGTGGTTGTATATGTAAATGTTGCATAAATGTAAAAGTGCCTGTATATGCTTACTTGAAAGTTTTAAAGGAAATAAGTTTTGTTATTTGATTTAAAGCTGATGTACATGTATGTCTCCTTTGTCTCTCTGTACTGAGATATTTTTAAAAATATTTTCAAACTTCTAGATACCTGTTGTGATCCAGGAACTTCTAGCCATTGAAGTTTGGAAGCAAAATGTCTTTTCTGTCATTCAGAGAATGGACTTTGAGCCCAAGACCACTTTTCCTCTGTACATGGCATTGTACCATGAGGCTACACTTGCAAACTTGTTGGAAACAATTCTCTTTCATAAGGTAGGTCAGTTTGCAATGTTACAAGTACCAAGAGAATTTTGCTTAGAGGTGTACTGTAGCTGCAATGTTTTCATTGACCGTGAAGGTTATAAACATGAAAGTCATATGGAATACCCGGTATGTTCCAGTTCAGAAAGTTGGGGTTATGATAGTTTGATATTTGTATGTGGTAAATGGACACTAGGGTAACTTTGACTATTTTGATCTCAAAGGGAGAATGGGTAAGAAGATGTGTAATTGATGTTGTCATTTTTTTGGAATCATTCATAATACATTCAACTGTTTGTACTTAATAATCATTCATGCTGTTTGGGGAAGGTTGTGTAAAATATTTCGGCACTCCTCTTATATGTACTCCCCCAAAGCAAAATAATCTGTTTGCCTTTTCTATTACATATGATGATAAAGGAACTTAAATGTATCACATGTTTTAAGAAAGTGGAAAGCTGTTTAACTGATTAACTACATTGTAATTTTGCATAATGCATATTGATGGAAAAAACAAACAACAACATGTATCAATGTTGGTGAATGTTAATAATAAACAATTTTGTCACAGGAGCCTTGTGAGGCTGCAGAAGACTGCATATTAGATCTGGTTGATTACTGTCATCGGAAAATCACTGATCTCATTGCGAGGTAATAGGAATGTATTTGGATTATGTTAACACCGCTCTGTATGTTTTTAATCATTGATTAAGAAAGTACCAGTATAAGCTTATTTTGAGAACGTGACTATTGTGATTATTATATTGCACAACATTTCCTCCTTAGTTTATGTCGCCTTTCTGTTCTTTGTAGTTCTTCATTTCGTACAAAGAATTTTGATGTAATGAACTGAATTTTTAACAGAACAATTGTTCTCAACAATTTTTTTAAGGGTCAGATGATAGAGCATATGCATCCATGGATAAAATTTTTATTTAAAATTTATGATTATTTAATGTAATATTCAATCATAAATATTTTTTAATGTATGTCATTTTTTTTTCTAGACAAGAAGGAAAACATTATGAAGGAGAAGCTGATCTATCTCAGGATGGCAAATCTATTGAGGAATCATCTTCCATGGAGGTATGGCTTCCTTACTGATTTCCCTGCATAGCACTGATGAGGCAGTATTCATGAAAAGTTAAAAAATATCATTATTTACTTACATCTGTCATTATGGTTCCCATAGATATGTTCTTACTTTGCAAGTGTACTCCATAATATAATTCAAAACATTTGTTATTTGTAGTCTAATAGGGGAATTATATGACTTGGGATCTATATTGCTTGAGTGTGTGTTTAAAGTGATTACACAATGGTAAATTTTTTTTTTGATATATGATCGAGAATGGAATTCTAAGAAGAATAACATTAAAAATTTGATGATTTTCAATCGAAATCAATGCATTTTGGCTAATTTTCTCATGAAAAGTCAAGAGTTCACCAAAAATTTGAGTATGAGGTATGACGTAAAAGTGGGTACCCAGCTTCGCGCATTGCAGTTGTGCTGCGCGCTAGACTGTACAATTTGTATTATACCTTGCGCGCATTTTGCTAGAATTGCGCGACAAGGTACCCACTTTGACGTCATTTTGACGTCAAAGTGGGTACCCAGTTGAAACTGGGTCACAGCTGAGGGGTCAAAAATATCCTGAAATCTTACCACATTTGGGGGTTTCCTTGGCAACACGACTTTTAAAAAAACTTTAGGCAGATGATTTTCTGCTAATAAAATCATGCTCTTTTAAATGAGCTAACATTGTTTCAGCATTGGGTACCCCCTTTAATAGTAGTTTAAAGGAGAATGCAACCCAGACATCAGTGTGCTTCTAGTGAATGAAGAAACACAAGAAGAATAAACAGTGAGAGTTTGAGGAAAATCGGACAATCTGTTCAAGAGTTATGAACTTTGACAGTTTAAGTAAATCCTTATTATAGGGATCCTTTAATTGGCAACTTTGCCAGCATCTGTGACGTCATCGTGGACAACTCACCATTCATTCTGTACACAGAATTCAACATTTTCTTCATTTTCAAGAGAAATAAAAATTCTTTTGATTTCTTGTTTGAGTATGACATGGCTATATGAATTCTGCAAGCATATTGGGAAGAATTACGTTGATTCCTGACTTGAAATTTCATATAAATCAATTTTTTGAAAAATTATGTACAAAATGAATTGAGAGTTGTCCACGATGACATCACAGATGCTGCCAAAGTTGCCAACTCAAGGATCCTATGATAGGGATTTATTGAATCTTTTCAAAATTAATAACTCTTGAACTGGGGGGCGTTTCATCAACATTTGTCCGCTGACAATTGTCAGCGCTGACTAATTTAGTCAGCGCTGACAATTAGTCAGCGCTGACTAAATTAGCGTTTCATGAAACTCTCCGACAAGCTCTGACACTTGTCAGAAGATTTTTATTTTTAAATAATCGTGAACGAGGTTCTCTGACTAATTAGGCCACGCCCACTCACCGAGGCACGATTGAAAATGACCGAAAATAAACTTCGGTTGTTTTGATTGTTATGCGCCGCGACGATCAAGATCATGAGTGGAAACAAGGAGCTTGGTGCGATGGAGGAGGAGGTTACTGTAAGTAAAACCGTTCAAAATATGTTTAATACTGTAGAAAAAATGTTGTAAATATTCGTGGTACGTTGTTCTTCTACTTCATACCGAAGAATGTATCGAGAAGCGGATCTTCAGGCAGCAGCCCCAATCGGTAACGCATATTCCTGTCCAGTCCCACATATGTGGTTCTGTGTCTGTACTCGGGTCAGTTTTTGTCCGGACAGGTTTTATATCCGTACATGACGGCAATTTCAAGAATTTTGAAAGGAGTATTTCTGAAATTGTTATTTTAGGCAATATTAAAAAGCAAAAATGTTCCAATCTTCTTTATTTTAGTAATTTTTTTTTAAATTCCAAACTCCAAACGCAGAGCCAGAGCCAGGTAGAGGTGGTTCTTCAGTCATGTCAGTTTGTTGGAGCCATAACTTAGCATTCACATGATTAAATATCAGTGCTGTGTCCGAGTCTGAGTCCAAGTCATCACCTCAGATTCCGAGTCTGAGTCCACGAGTCCGAGTCCCCCCCCCCCCCCCCCCCCCCAAAAAAAAAGATCAAGTCTGAGTCACAAGTTAAGTTCACATTAGATCTAGATCTGGCCTAGGCTACATTGGACATCTTCCTAAACATGAAAACAAAGACGTGCGGCAAGACTTCCTTTTGCGACAGCCACCCAATATGCAATGTGTGCTTTATACTGTTCATGTCTGTTAGCAAATTTGGGTGGCTGTCGCAAAAGGAAGTCTTTCCGAAATTACATCTACAGTGGAACCTCATAATAGAGATTTCAAATATAACAAAACACTTTTATGACAAGATAATTTTGCTGGTTCCTACTCTGTATATTTCTTGGATAGGTCTATTTTTTTTTTCAATCCTGATATAACGAGGCAATTTTCATGGTCCCAAGGACCTCCTTATAAAGAATGATCACTGTAATTCCCTCCCTGAAAATAGATGACCACTACTTCAGATACCCTCTGTCATAGAGTTACATGGAACTAAATGCCCTCAGCTCAGCTCAGTAGGGGCGAGCGGTCCAACCTCAGGTACGCCCAATCCCCCTACCCAGAGGACGAGTGGTCGACCAACCAAGGTCATATATAATTATGCACGTGCAATTTTTGTAAGTTTTGCAAAAGATATGGAAAGCAGCACAGCTCATGCATAGGCTACCGATCAGTGATGCTGCTGCAAGGTAGCTGCTGTATGCTAGCGAGCATAAATTATGCATGCTCAGCTCACAGCTAGTTCAACACTAGTAGGCCGCCTCCCGAGGGGGGGGGGGGATATGCCTCATTGAGGCCTGTACATCATCTGCCTATCACTTTCTGAAAAGCACCCTAAACAGGGATTAAAGTAGGACGAAAATAATGTATTACATCTCAATATTTATACCCTTAACGGGTATAAAATGCAAGGATTGCATCACTATCTCCTAATTAAGTAACATTTTACCAGATTTTCCTGATTTCTATACCCTTTTTTTTCTAATTTTACCTGTTTCGATACCCTTAACTGGATCTCCGGGTTCCCTGTCCAGTGCTGAAAAATGACCCTTTTTCTACGTTTTTGTTTATGTGAATGATGTACAGGCTTCAATATGACACATCCTCCCGGGTAGGTCGCTGAATGTAAAACACACTGAATAATGAGTAGTGGAGTACATTACAGTAGGCCTATACGTATTTCATTTCATCTAGCAATTCATCAAGCAACAAAATACAATCAAAGATGTTTCAATGTCAATACTTCAGAAAAGGCGCAACACGGCACGGCCGCTACTGCTTGGACTCGCCGAGTCACGAGTCATGATTTCTGGGACCGAGTCTGAGTCCAAGTGAGAAAAACTGGACTTGAGTCCGAGTCCGAGTCATCAAAAATTGGACTCGAGTCGGAGTCTATACTCACAAAGCACCATTAATTATCACATTAGGCCTAACGATAGGTCTACATACACTCACAATTATTGCGAGCTTAGTATGATTGCCTACATAGAACTATGGGAAGTGCTTGAATGGGATTCATTGTACACGACAAGAGCTTAGTTAACTTATAGCTATATCTTTCAATATTAACAATTGAAAAGTCTTTGGTATCTCAATTTAGGTTTTGATGTGTGGATCGAAGCACTCGTAGCGAAACTAATTGCTGACGCGAACGCAAAATATGTTGACATAGATCTTCTATAGAGAAGGAAAGTTTTGATTTTACTTACCAGCAATGTTCCTGAGGCTCTCAATCTTACCCTTTCTGCTTCATATCTGATGAATGAACTGAAAATGGTGAAATTTAAGAAAAAAACTGACGCTTATTGGACTCGTAGGTCTACAGCATGCCGTCGTGCCGTCGAGTAACACACACACAAAAGTATGCTATTTAGTTTCACTACAGACTTGTCACTTTTGCAGGATGAAGTTAATTTATTGATCGAGTACACAGGATGAGTGGATTGAAGAATGGTTAAAGGCATTGGCTAATTTTGTGATCAGCTGATTTAAAAATTTCTCAAACAAAGATGAAACATGTGTATGAGTACTTGTATTTGTACTCAAAATCCCTGAAACTAACCATAATTTGGAATGAAAAAGTGTAACTTAAACTCAAACGGCGATTTTATGATCCTTTGTCTCATGAGACAATCACTAAGGAGGGACTGCTTTGCTTGAATTTGAAAATGCCGTTATGTGCCTCCCGCTTCGTGATACGCCAATAGTAAATAAAAACAGTACGGTAATATTAGTCATATGAGCATGCGCACTCCTCATTCTGTGCAACCGACCCTCGTATATTTTTCAAACATTTGTTCACATTTTTTATATTTAAAAGTACTTCCTCTGGATATTATACTTTTAAACTTTCAGACTGGTATTTTTACACTATAACCCTTGTGTTTATCCCACTTTCAAGTAAAAAACGAGATTTTTAAAAATTAGAACAATGTTTAATCAATGTCTTTAAACATGAGATAACGACCAAAGATGTGAAACAATGTTGTCTTTTGACATTGTTAATCAGTAATATATCTGGCGCATATAGTTGGCCTAAGATGTGAGCATGTGCTTACAATCTGCCAATGTTCCTTCTTTTCCCCCTCTTCTTGCTCTTAATTTTTGCTTTCAATCCCATTTTCTTTTCTTATCTATTAGCAGGCTCCTGCTTCCGCTGGTCATGAATTAAACATTATTCAAAGAATTGGTTGACATTTTATTACCAAATTATTTTTGGTTTTTTTTTTTTGTTTTGTTTTTGTTCTTTTTGCACAGGAAGTAGGAAGAACATCATGCAAATTTTCAGTTATCAAGATGCTGGCAAGTTATGTCAGGACACATTATGCAGAACTTTATCCCACTGCGGATAAACCAAATGTGAGTATTTATCCAATTCATATAAAAGCCATACCTTAGGATGGGAGTTAAATCTTTAACATCAATATTTATATACTTAAATTTAAATACATCTAAAGTGAGTAGTCATTTCATAATAAGAACTCAAGAATGAAATTTTAAATCAATACACTTTAATATTTTAAATGCACACCCCAGCATTGTATTTCGTATTTGAGGTCCAATAAAGGTAGCTGGACATCTTATGATATTTTGTTATCATGAGATCAAAATGTCAAGGTGACAGGTCACTATCACCATATACGTGTAAAAGCTCTTGAACATAATCCGAGCATAATTATGTGATAAGTTTCAGATCTAGGAACATCGGTGGTCTACAAATCAATTTCGCGCAGTCATGAATTCCTCATTTCTTTAATCTTTTTAAGAGTTACTTGGGACCTTAGCCCTAAGTCATTGAAAAAAAGTAATAACTACAGTGGAAACTCAGGATAACAAGGTCCTTGGGACCATCATAATTACCTTATTACAGCAGGAATCTTGTTATATCAGGGTTAAAAAACAGTAGAATATAAGGAGCTAGGACCAGGAAATTACCTTATTATAACAGGAATATTGTTGCATCAGATCTCTTTATACCAAGTTTCCACTGTATGGTGAGTCAGAAGAAAACTTAAACCTTTGTATTTTAGTTTCAAAGATATCATAGTGATGAAATGCTATTAAAGTATGTTTTGATAGAGTAAGCATTCAAAAATGAAAAAGTGTGACTGCTTTAGCAAGTAATCATATGTCTTCGGTTAAATGGGTTTCGACTTTCTTTCGACACTTGATCGTAACAGCAGAATGAAACCGAAAATGTTACCAAAAAACAGTAAAATAAATTAGTCTTTTAAAAAATTGGCAATCCAACATTTGTGTTGGTGTAACATTTCTGCTGACTCAATTTGTAAAACTTGATAACATTTACATAGAAGTGATTGTTTCCAATTACAGACGAAAGGAAAACTGGTAGGAGTGTGGGAGAGGGGGGCCCAGGAATTGGGAACCCAGGGCCTACCGCCTACCCCTCTCCCATGGAAAAAAGACTGCTGGGGCCCACCTTCGAGACCTGTGGCAGAAGATGGTCTCGAGGGCCAAAAAGTACCGTGACCAGCAGACAGCCACAGGTGAAAATTAATGCCATCATATTACTTACGGTTGAAAGGTCTTTGAATGGTGAGTTGCACTAGTGGATATCAAGATATGTAAGGGTAAACTAAGACATTGTATTTCATGCACGATCAGAGAAATTTCTCATATAAATTAAAGAAAAATATTACTGTCAAGAGAATAATTTCCCAGGAAAAAGAAACTGTATAATGTTACAGTTTGAGAATGCATCATTCATTCTTTTACATTGGACAGTCAACGCAGCAACCTTGCAATGAGTTAATGTATAATAATTATACTTATATTTTAAGTATGAATGTGTTAATGCATCAGTGTGCAATGAACCACATGATTTCTATTTTCTTCCCTGCAGTGTTTCATTGCCTTTAAGTTTGAATTTAACATTCCCTGCATACACACATTTTCATTTCTCTCTCTACCTCTTTATTATATTTGTGTTTGTGTGTGTATGTTATATATAAAACATATCATATGTTTTGATCACAATATTGTAAACTTAAAACCCACACCCCCCGCCCCCCCCCCAATAATAAAGGAATGAAAAAAAAAAATATATATAAACAAACAGTGGTAATATGATGCATTTTTTTGTATGATATACCTATTTTAGAAATGGTAATTGTGTGAAAGATTGACGAAAGCAATTTTCATATTATTTATTTCATGAGGTGGTGGGCCCCGGCCAAAGTTCCATGAGAGACATGAACTTGTCTTGGAAGCGCTCCCAGCTCCTGGTATAGAAGGCTTCTCCGGTCCTGATAAGGAAGCTGGTAATGTGATATCTCTGGTGAGCTAAACATTCTTTGCTATAAATTTCCAGACTTTCCACCTTGACTATACTCCCCCCCCCCCCCCCCCCCCCCTTCATTGTGTGACATGATCAATCGCCACACCGACATTGAAAATTGTGTAAAGAACTGAAACCGGTTATTACTTTTCTTTTTGAAATTTCTGATCATTATATATCATTTTTGCTAATTTTATGAATAAATTTATATATAACTTTATGGTCAAGCAATGTAAAGCAGTAGTTAAAAGAAATGTTCTGTTAAAACATGGAAAGGAGACCCATGCATTGGGAATCTTCACCTACTTTTTAATATTTTAAAGAGCTTCTATATCTATTAAAGCAATATTTCCTTCTAAAAGAAGATGATTTTTCATCACTAATCTCAGAAATTTAGCAAGCATACTCCTAAATTTGAAACACATTTGTATTTAACTTAAATTCTACTTGATTACTTAAAGGCATTGGCTAACATTGTTATGATTTAAAAAAATCTTGTTTTGTTACTTGAAATTGGGATAAACATAAGGGTTATAGTGTAAAAATACAAGTCTGAAAGTTTCAAAGTATAATATCCACAGGAAGTATTTTTAAATATCAAAAATGTGAACCAATGTTTGAAAAATATACGAGTGTCGTTTGCACAGAATAGACATAAGGAGTGCGCATGCGCGTATGACTCACCTTATCGTACTGTGTGTATTGGCGTATCACGCGGCGGGAGGCACATAACGGCATTTTCAAATTCAAGCAAAGTGGTCCTCTTAGTGATTGTCTCGTGAGACGAAGGATAATAAAATCGCCGTTTGCGTCTAACTTACACCTTTTCATTCCAAATTATGGTTGGTTTCAGGGTTTTTAAGTACAAATACAAGTACCCATTCACATGTTTCACCTTAGTTTGAGAATTTTTTAAATCAGCTGCTCACAAAGTTAGCCAATGCCTTTAACAGATTTAGTGTTTTTTTTAAAATGAGATTCTCATCCTATTATACTAGAGTCAAGATAGATTTGCTGAGGTCAACTAATGACATGAGGCAAAGAATCATATTAGCATTTCACTGTAAGAGCAGATGGGCCTATATTGAATAAGCATTTTTTGGACCAATAAAGTTAACTTTGCATTTACCTGACTTGTATATTTGGCTTCATTTTTAAAGTAAGGAACTCTATAAGACTTGCAAAAGACACAGTTCACAAATTTCTAATTGATGGTAAATATATATATAGATATGTTTTTAATGAATATACACAGTGATGCAGAATAAGATAATGAGTCCAAAATCAATGATGAACAATAATAATGAAAGTGGAAATGATAATAACATCAATTATACAACTAGCATCATTAACATTATACATAACAATTTATATCATGTTCTTCTTTTATCAGTAAGATGTTTGCAATATAAATATGAATTCCATTTGCAGTTTATTCAGTCACAACATGAAGAACATCAGCGGCAGCAACAACAGCAGGAACAGCAGCAACAACAACAGCAGGAACAACAACAGCAACAACAGCAGGAACAGCAGCAGCAACAACAGCAGCAACAACAGCAGGAACAGCAGCAGCAACAACAGCAGCATCAACAACAGTAACAACAGCAGCAGCAACAACAGCAACACCAACAACCTCAGCAGCAACCTGGACCACATCAGAAGCAACAGAAATGGGAGCAGCAACAGCAACCACAAGGACAAAAAAGGAGGCGCACAGTTGATGGACAGCTGGAGCTGTTGGAGATTGAGAGGGAGAAACTTGAAATAAAAAAGCAAAGACTCGAGGTTGAAAAAGAAAAGTTGCAAGTGATGAAGGAGATACTTGATGCAGTCAAAAAGATCGCAACATTTCAGAATGAACCGTAATTTCCTTCATCATTTCCAACTATATTTTTCAATCTTTACATTTGTTTTTT
The DNA here is from genome assembly GCA_029962745.1 of Echinometra lucunter. Taxonomy (NCBI): domain Eukaryota; kingdom Metazoa; phylum Echinodermata; class Echinoidea; order Camarodonta; family Echinometridae; genus Echinometra; species Echinometra lucunter. The sequence continues at coordinate 8,940,262 of CM057151.1, forward strand.
CTCACACCTGTAATCAGAAATACCTGTCACCAGTAATATTTCTATGCACAAAATTTTCACTTGATTTGTGTTGATATGCCTTGAATATGAAAACTCAACCTTCTAAAAGTTGATGATATAATATCATGCACATCTTTATCCAGAAAGGGCCATTCTCCATCACTTGTGTGACCAAATTCCTGCAAAATAGCAGGTTCAAAACTAATTTGTCAGTATTTATCTTGTAGCAGAAGTCTCCCATTTTAGAATTTTGAATAACTGTATTATCCCCATCAGAATTACTTTAAAAGTGCGTACATCATTTCACTTTCAGAAGTGAAATCAGGTCGGTCATGGTCAGTCACGTGTGTGACTTTGCACAAAAATTGGTCTTACTTGTTGGTATTCAGAAATATTTTTCTTGGATTTCCCTGGGAGTGTAAGTTTCCACTTTTCATCGCTGTGTGATGGGGATTGTTCTAAACAATTTTAAAGCAATTTTCCATAAATAAAAGAACATTCTGTTCTTTCACAGGTGGAAATTGGCTCAGTCACGTGTGTGACCAGTCAAAAAGGGGGCATTTGGAATCTGTAAACACTTCATAGTTGAGATATTGTTTATTCTTATCAAATAAAAGGGAGAATAGAATTCTAAGAAGAATAACATTAAAAATTTGATGATTTACAATCGAAATCAATGCATTTTGACTAATTTTCTCTTAAAAAGTCAAGAGTTGACCAAAAAAATTGAGTATGAGGTATGACGTAAAAGTGGGTACCCAGTTTCGCGCTAGACTGTACAATATGTATTATAGTTTGCGCGCATTTTGCTAGAATTGTGCGACAAGGTACCCACTTTGACGTCATTTTTATGTAAAAGTGGGTAACCAGTTGAAACTGGGTCACAGCTGAGGGGTCAAAAATATCCTGTCCTGGGGTGGTATTCTGAGACTGTTTTAACCCATTCGTGACAGGAATTATTTAAAGCCTAATTTGATCAGTTTTTATTCTTCAAATTGGCAACACCAACATTCCTATTTCATTGCTACATTTTTCTTATAAAACATCATGTATCTGAAATGAATATAAATTGACTGAAATTATGATGAGAAGTCAAAAGTTGCCAATTTGCAAGGGAAAACAGTGATTTTAAACCTTCTATCAATTGCCAATTTAAGGATTTTAATGCTTATTTTCCTTTAAAAAAAATTTCAGCATCAAACAACAAATATTGACGCAACCAAAATGGGCACAGTTTATGTAGAATTTTTTGCTCTTTCTGCTCATGTATTTGTTATGATTTTTAGGGCTTTACATCAAAAGATATTAGGCCAAACCACAAAATGTGGACCTCTGTCACGAATGGGTTAACTCTGTTTTAAGTCTGTTTTAGCAAATTGGGATTCTGAACGTTTTATCTCTGTTTTAACTTCTGTTTTAAGTTTTGTTGTAGGTTGCAGGGATTCATTAAAAGTGTCGATAATAAATTGAACTCCCTGGCAATTAAATCTATATTTCTTAAACATTTCCATGTCATCATACAAATCTATCGGATTGCTCCTATCGCGGAAAACGTGCTCCCTTCGGAGGGCAGCACCCCCAAGGATGTTCAACAGTGCTGCCATTTTTGTGGTTGCTAAGGCTCCCAAATTGGATTAGTCGGTGAAAATTGGGTTTGTCGGAAGGTACAAGAGCACCGACAACTTTATTGAAATTAGTCGGTGCTCTTTGGGAAATTAGTCGGTGTTTTCCACCGACTAATTTTCATGAAATGGAAAATAGTCGGTGACAGTAAAATTGTCGGTGAAAATGAAATTAGTCGGTGAAAACTGAAATTAGTCGGTGAAAACCACCGACTAATTGTTTCATGAAACGCCCCCCAGATTGTCCGATTTTGCTCAAAATTTCACTGTTTACTCTTCTTGGTCATCTTTATTAACTAAGAGCACACTGATGCTTGGGTTGCATACTCCTTTGATTAATTGCAATATATTTGATGACTTTGGTTTGTGTTTCAGGAACTGAAGAAACAACAGGAAAAGATCCAGTTTGATGTGAGCATCAAGGCTGTCTCCATATTTAGATATATCACTGACCACCTTTCTAGGTATGGAAGCACATATTTTAGTATTAATGTTTCTTTATATAATTTTTTTAGATATCATTAGATGGTAATTACCATCACTTACTCTTTGTGTTGCAGGTCATTGGGGCTCGGTTGCCATTGAGAATATTTGTACATTTCTGCTTCACCCCACCTGTTATATCCATATCTACAAAGTCTACAAAGTTGTTTACCTTATCTGCAGAAAAGACAGGATGTAGTTTCAATTTTTGTAAAGTTACAATCATTATACAAACTATGGTAAAGGCAATACCAGTATATTTGAGAAATGATTAATTTTTTTTTCAACATTACACATAGAACCTGCAAAATAGCTGTGACTTACTCGTGTGTAAAAAGATTTTGTCCTGTATGATTGTCATATTTTCATAGTATTGTGTGAATGTTACTGATAATGTCTCCATATACTGATATTGTGTATTGATGCAGTCTTCCATTGAGTGTGACAACAAGAATTCTGAACACCTTGGATATACCAAGTCTCCTGGTTCAGCTTGTAGATGATCCACCCTGGACTAAATACAAAGATGGTATGTAACAAAGAAATGTTGTGAATTTTTTTTTAATATGTATACAGGGTATATTTGTATGAGAGGAGAAGTAGCCATTACATAGATGCCCAAAGAGGATATTTTCTAGTTTGATTATCATATCAATGTTAAACTTGTTACTATAGGTACACTAGCTGTTTTTCACAATATAGATAAAATAGATAAAATGAATCATTAATTGTTATAATCATTATTGTAGTTATCATCATTGTCACCATTCATCATCATCATCATCATCATCAACATCATCAAAATTACGTCATCATCATCATCATCATCATCATCATCATCATCATCATCATCATAATCCTCATCATCTCTTCATTAAATGAGAGACAATCTGACTTTCCTATCTATTCATCTTTATAATTATGACAAATTCCATTATTTCTTATATTATTATATTGCCAGGGAAGTTGTCCAAGTACATAGACAACAAGTGGCAAGAGGTAGCCCCTGCTGATCGGCTTCAGTTGACCAGACTAGAGGGGCAGGTATGGATTGCTCTATTCAATCTTCTCATGGGACCAGACTGTCAACAGAAGTATGCATTCAATCCTCACAACAAGGCACAAATACTCAAGGTAATGTATGATTGCAGGAAGGACCTAATCAACCGTAAGTCAAAGCCACACAGTGATTTAGACCATTTTGCCTTTGAAAGTCTCCCTACATAGACCGAGAGAGTCCATTTTACTACATGTAGTTTTGTTGTTGTTGTTATTTTTATATTTTGTTACTGGCTATCAGTGTGTATGCAGGAGAGCTTGGATGAAATACTAACCAAAGAGTTCAGAACCCTTACAAGACAGTCAGGAATCAGGGCATAGACATAATTCTGTGTTTATTGAGATGTTGACTTTTTATTTAAAAATTCATATTACTGGTAAAATTGTTTTAGCAATGTACAGTAATCTCCAGCCAAATGGTAAAAATTGCTGAGAAACTTGTCCAGTCTCATTTTACAACGGATCAAGAAGTATCTATAAAAAAATCAAACGAATCTAGCTATTCCTACAATTGTGTCACTGTCACCATTCGTATTGGGCTGAACCATTGATAGTGTAAAGTAAGTAATGAAGGGCCTATAGAAATGGTTGGATAGTATACAAATATTGACTGCTTTGAGGGGCATGGTCGGAACTATAGCCCAAGGTGATCACAAAACTGTACTGTGTCCTGAGACGAAGTTGAGGGGCATAGTACAGTCTCGCAGATCACCAAGGAGCTATAGTTTTAACTGTGATCTGAAAAATAAGCAGTCAATATTTATTTTATATACTGCATCCCACTTAATTTATGCTAAATTAAGGCATTAAAATGAAGTTGTCGTGCTACCGGTCACAGAAATTAAAGTAATTAAATTTTCACAATGTGCAAATATACGCGCGCAAGATACTTACGCGCATCTTACCTGGCCTACTTCTCTAGAGCTAGCAAACCATGTACTTATGTATTGTACACGGAGGTTGAACTATCATGCCCAGTCAATAGTTTTTTTGCTATATGCCCAGCAGTCCGCTAGTGGTTTCCATGACTGCCTCTTTGACCAATCAGAGGCCTAGAATCTTAGAATAAGGTATATAAATGAAATTAGATGCTAATGTATGTAATTTTTCTTTTTATTCCAGTTGCGATCACATCTAACTGAAGTGCTACTTGATCAGATCCCTAGCCTTTGTGATCTCCAACGTTACCTTAGCAACCTCTCCATGATTGACCCACCTCCTGCTCAAACAGGCATAGTTCTGGAGCAGGTAAGACAATTGAAATGAAATAAAGATAAATTCATGATATTATAGATTTCATCATTTACTGGTATGACTTAATTCAGTATTAAAATTCTATAGATCCTCTGTCATGAGGATATTTGTAATGTAATACTTTCTTTGTTACTTTTTAAAAGTTAATAAAGTACTATAGTTAATGAAGTTTCTTAAGTCAGTGGTAACAGTATTCATCACTTTGTAGTTTTAGGAGAAAATCACCTTATAAATTGAATATTATTATGTTTATCATGATATCATTATTATTACTATTTGTCATGTGTTGACCTAGAAAGCAATATCAATCAAGTGCTGATAGTGGCAAAATTCCCAAGAAAGCAAAGAGATAGAAATATACGTGCAGATGAAGCCTTGCATTTGAAAATAGATTAAGGCTGGCATCAAACAAGTACAAGTAGGTAAATGTTAAAGTAAGACCGATCATTGTCTGGGAAGAGTAAAAGTTTTATCCAGTTTTCATGACCTTGTGGTAGGTGCCAGAGATTCGAGAGAGGCTACTGAAGGAGAATGGAGGGAAGTGGAAGGCCATTGCTAAACATCAAGTTAAGAACTTCTTCAATTCCTCAACAGAGTCCATGAGGGACCAAGCAAGAATGTGAGTCTTCTATTGCCATGTTATCAAGAGTTTGGAATATAATTATGCTTCTTGATACAACTGGACACTACTTGTAAAAAAAGTCTCATTCAAGAGCTCCTAAAAGACACTGACTTGTAAATTGCAAATGATTTTTAGCCGTATTCATTTTGTTTGTTCAGTTGCACAAGGATTTCTTTTTCATTTGGTAAATGTACAATTTGTTCTTTGCTAGGGAAACTGTGTGGTTTTTTTTTTTTTTTTTCAATCTGATGATACATATTATTTTCTTTATAAATATAGGCAAATAAATCCAGAGTTGAACAAAAACACTTTTGCCCCTCCCCCCCCCCCCAAAGATCAAAAACATAATCCTACAGTATTTTACTCATTTGATAGTGTACTCAGTATTTGGTATTTTTCAACCAAATGAATGGCATGTCAATATACATGTGTGAATGACATGTCAGTGTAACCTTTTGGGTCGTTTTCTCTCTGGCTTTGTTCCAGGTTTGCAGACATGTATAACTTTGATGTTCTTGAGTCCTTGATAGCAGAACCACCCAAGTGTGCCCTCTGTGGTTCACCAGCTGCCAAAAGATGTTCACGATGTCAGAATGAGTGGTATTGCAGGAGGTCAGTGGTGTTATCTAGTGTTCATTAGCTCCATTTAATTCATGTAAAAGTCATTTCATCAAAATGAGTTTACAAACCTCAAACCAAAGCAATGTTTATTTCCATTTCATAGTTTTGAAGAGATGTTTAAAAATACCGTTAGATTTTCCCCTTGATGCCAGCATGCATTTGGTATTATTATGATATTGTTTCAGTGGTGAAATGGTACATGATTTATTGACCAGGTAATATCTTCTTTTTACCAACTCTATTTCATGGATAATGCATCATTTAGCTACATGTATGTTTGTACCATTCTTCCCTGTTTTGATTTTTTTTTTCCTGTTTATTTCACGTCTTCACCTTCCTAGATCTTTTATCACTTCCCCTTCTTTTCTCAACTTCTTTCTTAACTAAATTCTTTGCCTATTTGTCTTTCATTACAGAGAATGTCAGGTGAAGCATTACAGCAAACACAAGATTGCATGCAACCTCATGGTAGAGGCAGAACAGAAACTCAAAGCAGCTTCATTAAATAGCTAGCATGAATAAAATCCATCATGATAAACAGATGAACTTGGAATATGATAGTATGCCTGGTCTGTCTTACCTGTGGGGTGCATTACAGTATACATGAGAACAGGTATACTTCTCTTACCGTGCAGAAGGAAATAAGGACTGTTCATGTTGGCAGCTTATGGATACCAAGGCAGAAAGCAACCTATCCGTGTTGGAGGTTGACATAAACATGCATGTGAATATCAAAGGATGAAGCAAATGCGGGAAGATCCAAGCTACTGGGTGATACATCTTCATAGTACTCGTATTGAATTTTCTATTCCACTTTTGATAATAGGAAATGATAAATCCGTCCAAATGATGAGAAACTAGGTTATCTGGACAACAGTTGTGTTATTGGTTTGTTGTTGTTTTTTGTTTTGTGTTTTGTGATCCCAGTGCTATTAGGGTTATCATTATGTATTGCACTACAAATAATTTTTTACATGGTAATTATTGAACACAGACAGTCATACACTGATTTCCTTGCTATGGAATGATCATTTAAAAAAAGTTTTAGTGATTTTTACATTCTTAGACTACGTATGTGTGAAGTGGAAAATCAAGGAATATCATTTCTCATTTTTTAAAGGGAAGATCTGTTTATCCATGGATGGAATTTATCTAGTACATACCATGCTATTTCATAGACATTACACTTGTTCCAGTTTAATATCTTTAAGAAGCCAATAAGGTCTAATCATGAAATACGTATCATTAATACACTGGGGCAGTTGGATATAAAGAAGTTATGTACCCTTTCTCCTTTATCATATGAAAAATATGACTCCATACAGATCTGTTTCAAGCTATCATACATTTATTAGACAATGCCCATTGAACTTGTGCATGATTTATCCTAGTATTGTACTCCTCTAGGAAAAGCAATCTGCAATATATTAACCCATTCATGACAGGAATTATTTAAAGCCTAATTTGATCAGCTTTTATTCTTCAAATTGGCAACACCAACATTCTTATTTTATTGCTACATTTTTCTTATAAAATGTCATGTATCTGAAATAAATATAAATTGACAGAATGTATGATAAGTCATAAAGTTGCCAATTTGCAGGGAAAAACAGTAATTTTAACATTTTCATCGCATTGCCAATTTAAGAATTTTAATGCTTATTTTCCTTCAAAAAATTTTCAGCATCAAACAACAAATATTGACTCAACCAAAATGGGCACAGTATGTGTAGAATTTTTTGCTCTTTCTGCTCATGTATTTGGTATGAATTTTAGGGCTCTGCATCAAAAGTTATTAGACCAAACCACAAAATGTGGACCCTCTGTCACGAATGGGTTAAACCATGTCAAAACGTGTTTGACTTTGGTTGGAAAAAAAGTGTTTCTGCTGCGGTTGGGACACTGGTGGAATATTTACTGTCTTGGAGATGTGCAAAAGAGAATCAGAATACAGATGTTTGAATTGTGTCCTTTTAAAGAGGATCCTTGGAAAATCCTTTAAAAAAAAACATCAATAATTGTTCAGTAGGTGATATGAAGTTATTTAAAATGGAAAGTTTTGATCAAGGTCTGTATTTCATAGAAATATAATATGCAAAATTGAAATTGCCTTCAATATAATTCTTGTAATTTTATGCCATTCCAATTTTGACCAAGATATTGGTCAGTGGTTGGTCTAGCCATTGTGAGGCTGGCAATATACGGTTCAAACTAGAAATCTTTATGAGTTAAATCTTTATTCATCCCTGTGTTATTAGAAATTAATCTTAAATCAATCAAAATGATAATATGCCAATTATCTTACACAGTCTTCTCGTACATTTACGTCTTTGTGCTCGAGTTTGTGAACAGGATAATATACATTCATAGGCAAATACAGTTAATGAAGAAACTACAATGAAATGGTTCAATGAAAATCTAGTATCTTTTTTTATTCACAAGAACATATTTCACACAGTCAAGATGACCAGCATCGTGCAAGTTTCAGTTTCTCTTCTCACCGACAACACAAGCTACATGTACAAATTACACTACCGATTAAACACATACAAAAATATATCTATGTTTTGCCAACTATACGAGGTAAACTAAAAAAGAAATGGGAAAAGTTACTTCTCAGTCCAAACTTTTAATGCTAAGAGTTTTGGGCAATATTTCAATGGTATGATATACAGCTGCTACATAAATGGCAGCAGAACCCTCGGCTTCATGGAAATGCATGGAAATATGCAAACATTAGCTTTGTTTTAAAAATATAATTCACTGGATGAGTATCTTGCTACTTCAGACATATTCCCTTGGGCCTGACCTTGTTCTAATTCTAATATAGGGCAGACATTTGAAGCAAATGTATAGAAAACACCGGTAAGCAAACAGATAATATCAACATTCTCATATCAATTACTCAACTTTTGTAATAACGATGTTGAGCTTCTGAGTTTCTGAGATTTGAGCTTTGCTTTGACAGTTAATAAAGACAACAAAGAAAGTTATATATATAATGCTTTCAGATAATGAAATCAGAAAATTGCATGAATAAGAAAAATCAGAATCTACAAAAATGAGAAACAAGGAATATGAAGTATTATGAAACAAGATTTTAAAAGTTATAATACTGTGATGAATAGAACAAAAGTTGAAAGTATATAGTTACACAAGACGCAATAATGAACATGTCACATCTTCATAAATGAGTATTTCAAGCCGCTGGTTTTTATCATTACATATGCTTGTTTTTAGCATAATCACAACAAGGAATAACACATGTTTTGGTTTCACATTCAATATAGTGCATGCATTGTATCAAAGACAATGTTTAAGTAGCTATAAACAAGGAATTTGGGAGCAGCTGCTTGATCATAACGAAAGTACTTTGGATTTCTGTTGCCTAAAAGAAAACAAAAGCATATTTCTTCTCAAAATTATTTGTGAACTATAAAAAAAAAGAAAAATTGATAATGTACTCTACATTTACTATTAAAACCACCCAGGCATCTCTTTAATTAATTCTATACAGAATTATATTGCAAGTATGTGACTTGATTATTTCTGATTCTACTGCAGTCACAACTAGGTATTATGGGACTTTACAGCTGCTTAGAGAATTTGTTTGATAATACAGTATGTACATATTAGGACTGCTTACCTTCACCAGATAATTTTACTGTATTAATGGGTGGAAATCAATGACCTGTTGAAGAAAGCAGTACTTCTCCAATATATCAGAAACTACATCAATTGATATTACTGGAGGATTCAGCATGATATCTTAACCCGTAAACTGCTGAATTCTCATTCCTCATAGGCTTAATACAGGGACAGCCAGGTTCCAGTAGACAAGTTCAATATTTCTCCAATTTCATTCTGAAACTAAAAAATATTCAAGCTCTGAAACATGCATCATTTCCATTACTACATTCATATTTTATGAAACCAGAGACTCCAACCCCAAGCACCTCTTAAACGGGAGATTATCCTGCCGAGACCCCCCCTATAACGGGAGACTCTGACTCAATGTGCGCGTAGCCCCCATCACCAGCGCAAAGCACGAAATTCCTTGTGGACGGAGGCCACTTTTAGGGTTACAGAAGCTCTCTGGTGCTATCTTAGACTTATTTTTGAACAAAAGACAACACCAAAAGAGGTAAAATCCGATGATTCAGATTCATTTTTTTTTCAACAAGGTGGTTGGGCGGGAGAAAAAAAGGAGAAACACAGCTTGGGCGGGAGAAATTCAAACTCAAGTGGGAGAACGGGAGATTTTGTGAAAATGGACTCAAAGCTGGAGTCTCCCGCCGAAAACGGAATAGTTGGAGTCTCTGTGAAACTAAAAAGTTTGCTATTACCTATGGCTATTACCCAAAGGCCATAAGCAATATGCTTAAACTTCATTTTAGAAATTATAAATGAAAGGCCTAAATCCCTACCTGAGCAATACTCTTTGAACTCGGCCAGACACAGATGTCACCATGCTCTCTTGATACATGCCATTGCACTTGAACTTAAATATCACACTAATATGACCTCCACAATTCATTCCATGCTAGTTCATTAACACTATCATTAACAATGCTTAAGGTCAATATTTTGGGGCTATACATAAAGCATTCAGGAACTTCTTGGTTTGAAATAAATTTGACTGAGTTGCTCAAAATTAGGAAAGAAACAGCATTTCTCATAGGAGTATGTAGTAAATTTATCAAGAAAAATAGGAAAATCATATCTAAACAAGAGTTTGGAATGGTCAAAATTCAGATTCTTTCCTCCAAATTCAGAATGGTTGGGAGGTCTGTGCAACCATATATAGAAAGGCTATAGACTATGAAATTTGCATTTGATTTTTGAAAATGGAGTTGAATTTGAGGTTGTTGTTGTTGGTTGTTGTTTGTTGGTTAAGTTTTAGATGGTGTCATTCATATCTCCTAGGAATTCCCAAGAGACTGAAAGGCATTTACTATGAACATGACGGACAAAGAAAGCGGACAAAATAAACAACCCCTCATTCTACCCTTCACAATGGTTCTGGCAGTCAAAGAACATCCCTTCACTGCTATTATCTAAAATATGTGGAACAGGTGTAACATGCATATTCACCTGGAACTACTGATTAAACATAATAGCAGTGAAGGATGTTCTTTTGACTACCCAAACCATTGTGAAGGGCAGAATGAGAGGTTGTTGATTTTGTCCACTTTCTTTGTCAATCACGTTCATAGTGATTTTTTATGCAAGGGGCCCTGATCTTTGAAGACAATTTATTAGCAATGTAGGAAGCTTTTTACAATTGGTTTGATGACTGTGTTAATCAGTAATCAAGGAACATATCTAAATATTAAAACATGGCAATGGCAGTAAGGTAAAATGATTACTATGTGACATGAATATCCACATTTTTGCCAAAATCAACAATCAGATCCTAAATGCTCTAATTAAAAAGGAAGAAAAATATGTTACATGCAATACTTTGCTTAAGTAAAAACTTGAAGCCTTCAACTATGGTTTGTGATAAACATACAGGTTTGCTTGTATGTAACAAAACTGCTTTCAAACTTGTTTGTGCTTACTCAGAGCATGGCTGTCATGCTTTGTACAGATAGAAGCTAGCATGGCATATATATTTACCACAGGTAATAATTTGCTTTTGGTTTTAAAAGATACTGCTTTATGTTTCTGTGTCTCAGATTCAATGAAAAATTTTGAGCAATGTAAAACATCACGTAAATTTGTTCCCCGTGAACACATCATAAGGCACATAATTGCACATCAGCAACTACTAGTAATTGTCATTGGATATCAGAGTATGTTGTATAGGGAATGACTTGTGCTTGCATCATTTGATACATTAAATCATAAAACCTAAAGCAGGATGTATTATTCAGCTGGAAGAGAACATAATGGCAGAATTATTGACGGCGACTGAATGGGTGAGATGCTGAAAAAGCAGTTTATTCTCGTCCTACACTGAGTGGACTGATGATGGCTCTCATCCACTCTTCTCTCTCTTCTGGAGTCCTGGCTTCAAAGACATACACCTTACCCTTCTTAGTAGTCACACTGAAAAGGTTCTGCCTATTCTTGTTCTTCACCGTCACATCTGGTTAAGAAAAGAAAGCAAAACTGAAAATATAAATTCCCCTCTTTCCCTTAGTGCTTTTAGGGACTCTTCCATGACTGATAAATATGGTTAAACATGCATTCTTATTCTATATCATTTGTATGTGCAGAATCATTGGAACTCCAATATTCAGCCTTAAATTGCATTTTGTTCTGGGGGTTTTTTCTAATAGTAATGTTTATATGATAATGTCTATTTTATTTTCACAGTAAGTACATGCATATGTGTATACTATAGAGACCCTCTTCAGACTTATTTACTTATCTGGTGCCATACCATGGTACCAGGTTTTCCATGCCTATGGACAATGTATCCTACAGTACCTTGCAGAGATGAAGGGGTCCCCCTCCCCCTGCCATTAACAAAAAATTACTGTAATGTAAATGCACACACAATTTATGAACTTAAATTGCCTTCCTTCACACCAGCACTTCATGAGTTTCATGCCAATATTTTGATTGATATATTACAATCTCAGTGCAAAGATCAGTTTAAATGACTGTGTATAATGTCTATCAAAACCTCTCAATAAGCAGCTCTTAAAAGTTAATTGCATATGAAAACTTCCATGAGGACTTTGTTTCACAACATACTCTTACTTTTAATGTACACATTTAAAAAGCATGACATTTCCAACAGCAGCAGAAGCCTGTATTCTCTCCATTTCATTTATTCATGTTTATTTCCAATCTTTTTAACATATTTACCTGATTTTTCTCGTGCTTCTTGCACACCAACAGTACACTTGTGTAGAGGAATCTCACCCAGTGGTTTTTCATCCCCTGCCTGTCAAAAATATACATGAAATTTTAAAAAAGGAAAATATACAAATATGCTATACAATCCATACACTTATTTTACCAAGTAATGGTCTTTTCTATAAAGAATGTCCAAACCCCCACATACCTAAAATCTTTGGTTAGACCAAGGAGAAACAAAAATTACTGGACATCACAAATGTGATTTTGTCATGGTATAAATTTTTCCTAGCATTATTCATTTTACTGTCATATCTTTTTCTCCCATTCATTGTCTGTCTATATTCCTATCTTTTTACTATTGTACACCATAGTCCTAATAGACTCAAGGATTGCTAATACCTTTGAACCTCTGTAATACTGTAGGTAGGCAGGGTCATCCCACAGAACAAACAGCCTCGCTTTCCAGGTGTGTCTCACATGACCCTGAATTAGAGGAAATAATAGAATCATGAAATCAATTTCTGCACTGAGTTTTTGATATTCATCAATTCCCTAATTCAGATGATACATACTGTACTTTAATTTTTTTTCCATATTTTGTCATCCACAAAACTTTTCATTTATTTGAACTATATAGCCATTCCCGCCCGCCCCCCCCCCCCCACCAATAACAAGCAAACAATCAATGTTCATGCAGTTGATGGGGCAAACTATCACTTTCAAGGTGATCTGGATGTAGCTACCTTTCTGAAACCAAGGTGAGGAAAGATAGCGTATACATGTACATTCAGATCACCGATCAAGTGATAGTTTGTCTCATCGCCTGAAACCAAAAGGTGATTATTTATATTCCACATCTGAAACTATTTAACTGTATAGAAAGAAAAGAATATTTACTTCTCTATGCAAGAAAGAAAAGTAATGTTATTGCTAACTTGCCCAGAGTAAAGAGTAAAATCTTGATTTACAAAACAAGGTTTAAAACCAGGAAAAGAAGCTCTGACTGCAAATGCCTGTTTGTAGCATGTATCTTGTGACAGTGTAGTGACTTGCTTTCCTTCAGCTCAACAACTGAATAAGCATATACTGCGCACACTAACTGTGACATCACAAAAGAAACAAAATAAGTAGTCTTACTGTGACGTCACGCTAGCCGTGCAATGATACATTTTTGATGGTTCGTGAGCAATGTTATGAATAATGTGCATACAGCTCCCATAGACTTGGGTACTACAAGCTTTGTACAATAGGCATTACTGATACCCAATTCATAGGATGCAGCGCACTTTCATTTCGCGCATACTAAAAAATTTTGATAACGCGTTGTGACTCTGTGGACTGAAGAGATCAGCGAAACACAAAAGTGCTATCACCACTAAGTGCAACAAACTTTTCTTCTCGTTGACTGATAGGCAAAACTACACTCTATCACGTGATTAACTTTTGACCAATCCTACAGGAAGACTTCTTTGTCCGTGAAATATAATGGTACATGTATTTATAAGTATTCATAAAAAAATCTGAATTGCACATTTCAAAAATCCCAAATCATGTATTTATTCAAAAACCTGCATTAGTTTAAATTATAACCACAACTGCATAAAACTGAAAATGATAGATACATGTAGCAACACTTCATCTGTTCATTTTACAAACTTTAGTGAAAGTGCATTCTCCTTTATTATGATTTAACATGAGTTTTTACCACAAATGACTAACTTTTATAAAACAAAATGGTATTTATTCCAAATTCAAATATGATTACAAGAGTGGCACTTGTCAAGCTTACCCTTTTCATTAGGAATCCCTGTTTGACTATTTTTCCTCCATGTCCTTTAAGGGGTTTAATGGGCAGTTCTTCCTTCCCTTTCCTAGGTAATCTCTCATCTGTATCTGAATCACTGCTTGATGAATCACTACTGTCCAATACATTCTTTAAACTGGACATGTTGAGTGATGACTGGACGTAAATAAGAATAAAAACAATAACAAGATATTACTTGTCAAAGTGATTGATTTGAAGTTCTCTTTATTCTGAACATCAAGGATTACAAAGAATTTAAGGTTTTGAAAGTAAAAACAACTACAGCAGCACTATGGTATTCACTATTCAGAGCTAGAATACAATGAAAGGAAAACACTCAAATATTTCAAGGAAAAGTAAAAGTTTCATGTTTCAACTAATGTATGAAACTGCAAGTAAAATATTTGGTACTTGCTGATTTGGTATTAAACTAACAGTCTTCTAAAAGAAAATAAAATGCTTGATTAAAAAATGGCTTCTCACAAACTCCAAACTACCTCAAGAATGTCAAATTTTGAGGACAATTTGCTGCCCATGACAAAATGCTTAAAATATACTTAAAATATACTTGAATTACAATGCCACAAACCAGATACTCACAAATCTTTAGCCCCCTCCCCCCCCCCCCCCTTCATCTAGAAATGTTTATCAACTTGACTTCTCATAAACATGTTTTCAAATTACTAAGAAATAATCCATATACTAGTACTCACAAATCTATAGAGGGCCTCCTCTTCATCTAGAAATGTTTTTCGACAGGCAGTCTTATCTAATGAGCAGGTCATTGGTTGTACCAGGGCCTGAGAAAGTAACTTTGTGCCAATCTCAATACCCTTCTCTCGAGTTTCTGCAAAGGACCAGTCTATAAGCCATGTAATCAGCTGATTCCCTGTATGCAAAATAAGTGGAAAGATATTAAGGCTTGTTCAGATACGAGGAGACAAATCCCCATAACAAATCTCCGCGACAAATGTTTGTAACATTTTCAGTGTACAAGTCAATGGGGTCAATGAGGTGACCAAAAAAAGTCGCTGAGGCAGGAGACATTTATTTCGTTGTCGCCTGGCTGCAAAAATCTGCAGACTAATCAAATTCTTTAAAAATTAGCGCAAAATATGTTGTCATGAGTTTGTCTGTGCAACTTTTGATAAAACTCTCTTTTATTTGAGAGTTGATGCATTAACGTAGCGCATTCATAAACATGAGTGCGGTGGTTTGTCGTGCCATATCTGAACACTAAAAATGTTGCAGGGATTTGTCGCCTAATATCAGAACAAGCCTTCACTGCACAATGGCTTTTCTCTCCAATTTATTTAACTAAAAAACAGAATTTGTGCAAAATTTTAAATACTAACAGCTATTTCAGTGGTTTATGTGAAGAATGTAATCCGATAGACATGAAGCAGCTCTCAATGTTTTCCGAATATAAAAAATAGAATTTCATTCATCAATATGCAAAAGCTCTTGCAAATTCATCTGATCAATCTTAACCTATTGGTGAAATAAAGAGAAGAAATGGAATTAAAGAATACAATAGAATAATACAAGTATGCCTACTATTACAGATCACAATATTTCCTAATCAATTTGGGGAAACTGCTCATTTGAAATGATGATTTTGAAATTCTTATTCCAGGAATGATAATACCAATATCTAGGCAACAGAAAAATTTCCAGAGGATACAGAATGAATTTAAAAAAAGGAATGAAAACTGGTTTTATCTATCATCATAAGAAAATTGCTATCACTGTTGATATGCAAAGATCAGATCACTGAAGTATGAACAAAACTACTAAAAGTTGTAATCTTTAGTTATTTTTCTATTATACCTGTGAAGCAGTCTTTGTATACTGTGCTCTCATCTACCTTGTGCATACCCCTTACAATGCCTGCATCAGGATCCTTCATAGCTTCTACCAACTCACTGAAAGTTAACAAACCGATAGGAGACAAATTTGATCATTTCACTTGCTCAATCCTTACAATCCTCCATCCTGAAAAATGTACTGATATACATGTATATGAAAGGTATCAACAAAAAGGATTAGAGGTATCATAATTCACAAGCAAGAAAATGTAGACTATGCAAGTATTATATATTAAAGGTGGCATCTTATTCTTAACTGCTTACAACAGAAGAAAATATTACCTTTTTTCTAATGTATTATAAGATACATATTTTAAGAGGGGCAAAAACAGATTCGATATCAAAGAGCATAAAAAGTGATTTTTTAAACTAATTTTCTACAATAAAATATATTTGAAGAATCATTCAAACATATTACACCTGTGAAGCACTGGCGTACTGGAGGGGGGGGGGCTTGGGGGGGGGCACCAGCCCCCCCCCCAAATAAATTTCAACCATGGTTTATTTTAAATTTTATATTAGTGATATCATGAAAAATTCATTATTTCTCCCTAGACTCCCTTTCCACTGTTAAGTAACGCTTTCATAATTTCCCAAATAGCATGCATAGCAAGGCAGAAAACACGCATGATATCAGAACTAATGTGTTTTATGATATAACACTTCGTTTTATCTCTTTATCTGACAATGGATTCAAACTTTGATAATGAATATTCTTAGATTTACCAAAACTAGACACGGGCTTTAAGTTTGTAATCCCAAATAGCGTTCTTTTACAGAGTTGCAAACCATCAATACAGCAAAAAGCTCCTATACCATGGGAGTGCACCCGCGTAGCCAAGGGGGGGGCGATGGGGGCGGTCGCCCCCTCAAAAACGCCAACAAAAAAGAAAGTAAAAAGAAAAAATACAAGGAAAAAAAGGCGGGAGCGAGAAAAGAAAAAGGTAAGAGAACGTAAGAAGAGCGGGAGCAGACAGGAACAATTCAAAGAAACGTCGGAGCTTCCGCGCTTCGCGAGGGAGGGGGGAAAACTCCCCCCCTCCCTATACCCTTCCCCTTAAGTGCGCTCAGTAACTGATTCACACGCTTCGTGTGCTCACTACCGCTCCCTAAAATTAAATCCTAGCTACGCCACTGTGGGAGTGAAACCCTGGTACCCACTGGATCACACCCTCTACATGCTTGTCCCTTTTATTTCATAGTGTCTTTGTCTGTATTACTATCATAAGTAATAAGGTATTTTGTGTAACGCTGGCATTTGTTTGAAACTTGCGAAGATTATTTGGATTGCATGTTTCCAAGTTCATGAAAAAAATCCTTTTCCGGTCGGTAGATTCATGACACGCTTATCCATAATAGTACATGTCATCAAATTTGATGTTTCATATTGCATGTATTGTACTTCAAATGTTTATTTTTCGTGATATTTACTTCTTTTGTTGGAAATGAGAAAAAATGAAAATTGAACCGATCTGAAGTTAAAAATTTTCTTTTTAGGTTTTGCAGATTGCACATATTTAAGTCGAAAAAATGAAAAAGCTCCGTATCATGAGGGGGGGGGGGTATCCCCGGCTCGGTCCCTCAGGATTGGTCGCTTCGCTCCTCGCAAAGATTGAGCCCCCAAAAAAAATATTTTGGCTCATTACGCCACTGCTGTGGAGCAGTCTTAAATTGCATTTTCCAATGCAATTAAATGGTGAAGTCAATTTCCAACTATATCCAAATCATGCACATCCAGTTATAAATTCTCTTTAGACATGTACTTCCTTTGTTGTAGCTTCTGTAATGTCTTACAAGTACTTCAAGCTAGCTAATTAAGTTTCCGAAAGGCGATAAGTGTCATAATTTTGCTGAACGACTTGCATCAATAAACAACATGTTGGAATGCAATCTGAATTGAAGATTAATTGTGTGATGTATCTTTGCAAACATGACCTTTGCATCAAAGTATCATACCTTATGTAAAGCCCATAAATTAGGCTTGTCTTTTGCTGCTTCACACTCCTATAGCAAACACAATCATTTGTTTTGATAGGTGTTCATCATTTTTTGTCTCTATTTCCTGAAATTAACCACGAGTGGTATATTTACAACTACAGTTGTATCAAGGATTTTGAAACAAAATCATGACTTTACAAATGGCAGTATCATACTGACCATCATGAAACTCTCATCTATTTTTATATTTTCATAAGGCTGAATAAAAAAAAAAATCAAGCAGCTGAGACCATGCGACTTGTAAACCATTTCATCACTGAGCTAGGTCGAATTACCTTTTTCCTAATTAGCTTTGTAGTCAATTATCCTGCTGTGGCATTAATCATTCTTTTGGGGACTTCCCAGTCTTTGCATACAATAGGTGCAGTTGTTTAACATTTCAAGTTTAACTCCTCTTTTGTATTATTGGTAAGTGCATTCATAACTTTGCAAGTTAATTTCAAGATCAAATCACTCGAGTTGCAGTTACTATCATTGTTTAGATTTCTATGAGAGATAAGAAAAGAAACTAAGACCAATGTCTTTTACTTATTTGTTTGTTTGTATTTCTCTATTTACCAGGTTTTTCATTATCAATAAATAGAATGCCATTTTCCCATCCCTTTTTCCGTATTCTGTTTGTCATCTAGTTCATTTTCTTTTCTCTGCCTTTCCTACATGTATGCCTTCTTCCTTTGAGCACTGCCACTATATATATCATCTTTCTAGGATCTAGGTCTCATATTTTTTTAACAGTGTTGCATTATTTGAAAACTATTGTTGTGTATTTTCTTTGCCATCTCAGTTAGCACATTTTTTGTTTTAAATTTAATTTTTTCCCCTGCATCTAATTCTGTCCAATTCCAAATCCTTCTATATTTCCTTGTTATTTTAACTGAGTGGAATATCACTGATTGTTTTTCTTACAAGTCAGATGAAATCAAATCATTTGAATGGCATAGGAATGTCACTTAATACTTCTTCACATCGTCACTGAAATAATACATACCCTGAAAATTTCTAAATGATTTGAAATGAATTTGGTTCCCTGCATATTCTCCAAAAACTGTATTAGATTTTTGTAGAAAGTTCTTATTCATTTGTTGTAATGGAATCATCTTGACATTCTTGTGATGCTTCATAAGATAGCAGTAAGTTGTCATTCTCTTTTCACTACTTAAAGTATCACTTGAAATTTTAAAAAAAAAAAATCAATACATCATTCCCCTAGCAACATCTATAATGCAAATACTAATGACAATTAATGCATAAGGTTTGAGATATTTATGATACATTATATTTCTTCTGAAAAACTGAAGAAAAATATAACCCAGATACAACTTACTCTCATAAATTTTCTAAAAGTACAGAAAAATTAATCTCCTAAAAGTACATGACAAATTGATGACTTTAATGAGGTCAATGATAATTTTCAAAAAGTATAGAAAAATTAATTCCCCCAAAAGTATATGACAACTTGATGACTTTAATAAGGTCAATTCTAATAGTGCCAGGTCATTAATGGGTAGAATAGCTAATTCTGCCGAGACTAATTAAGGCCCTGACAATCGGTGATGACATCCAGTACAAATCATGTGGAATTAATACGGACTTTCTCTAGCAGATTTAAAGCTTGTGTTAAGTTTCAGACCACAGGGTCTATTCATATTTTCAATAGATCAATAAGATCAATGAAGCATATCAAATGAAAGGTACACAATAGGACCCTGATTTACTTCCTTGTACGTCACTCTTTCATGAGAACCACTTGTCCACAAATGAAGGTACAGCCTATCATGGGATGACAAACTCTACTAAACAGAATGAAAACCTATGCTCAATACATGCAGGCAGGAAATCCTTTAACACTTGATTAACAATGAAAGTCAGGTGAAAGTTCTTAGCAGTGGACAAAGTAAGTGAAGAAAGAATCAGTCTTTTATACATTCTATGACATTTAGACTTTTAGTGGGGGATGAAAAAAAAAACAGAACAAAGCAAACAAAAAACAACCATACAACTCTAGTGTGATAAATATGTGCCACAGCCCAAAGCATTTTAGAATTAATGCATAATTCAACCACATTTACCCTACCAGTTGGCCAAAACAGCTCTGAGAATCACTTCATCAATTATCTTTTGTATTGCAACTCCAAACACTAGACCATTAAAAAAATAATTTAGTTGCAAGGGGGAAAAAAACCCCATTAAATCTGAAAATGCAGTATTAGATTACAGTATTCTGTATCCTGATAATTAGCAAAAATACTGGATGGATAGAAATTTAAAATAGGAAAGTTCAGTAAGAATATTGCAAGTCATTAAAATCATTCATAATATGTGCTATATTATATTTCATTTTCTTAACACACAGAACCAAAATATAATAATAACATTCTTATTACATGTACTTGTACCTCATTTTATTATTTAGGAAAAGAAAAGAAGTATATGTCAAAAACTAGGATACAGTTTACACAATTATATTCTGGTATAAATAGAATTTCACACTTAAGAGAGCTGGTAAGAAGATCAGAGGGGAAAGAATGAAAGCAAGGAGAGGGAGGGAGAGAGAGAGAGAGAGAGAGAGAGAGAGAGAGAGAAAGAGAGAAAGAGAAAGAGAGAGAGAGAAGTCATAGGACAGGATCATAGAAAGAGCAAAGAGAAAGGAAAATATAAAATTCAGCCATTAACATGTACACAATAGGAGGAAGAGTGAACTAAGTGGTTCTTTGAGAGCAGTAAGAATTGGGTAAGCTGAGCTATCAAGGTAGGAGGGTCTCTGAGGTCTCTGTAATTTCATGACCTCACAGCTAAAGTTCAGTGAGTAATAGTTTGTTAATCACATTAACAAATTTGCATGCCCTGATTTGGTCAAGTGGGTTTGTGCACCTAACATGCTTTTGTCATTTCCTCTGATATCAAAGGTCATTTCTGTTGCTTTTGGAGAACATTGTTAAAAAGCATTTTCTTTTCCAATACAAGAACTGTTCAACACAATCAAAACTACAAATTCCAAATACATGTACCTATCTACCACAAAACTCTAGTTTCAGGAAACTTACATACAAAAAAATTTGTTCCCTTATTTTATCCAGTTGCCATTTTTTTTTGCACCAGGGGATTTGTTCTAATGAGTTTGGATATTAGAAATCGTTTTTTTTTGTCCTTGTGTTCAGTGTGATCAAATAAATAGTTTGTCATTGTTTAAAGTAACATTACAAGGCTTCCTCAAAACATGATGGTCATTCACTTTCCACATCTATTTATTATTGCTATTGGACTAATTCATACTACAACTACATGTAACAAGTAACAATTGTAAAAACATACAAACAAACAAACAAATAAACAAAACATAACAGACATTCCCCCCCCCCCCCTCTCTCTCTGGAACATTGCCACATCTACTACAGATCAAAATGTTTTCTCTTTTTTCTAATCTTATAGATCAATTTAATTTCATAGATAAGAATTTTAATAGATCAAAAAGGTTTTTTAATTTTAGTCAAATGAAGACTACATTGGAGATAGCTAAGCTCACAATCAAACCTTGTGGAAATATATCGAAGGTGATATGAAATGAAATTGTGATATATGAATTTGTCTCGAAAGGTGAATTAACTTTGATACCTCTTCAAGTAAAGTAGCAGCTCTTTGTGGCTGAAAGCCAAATCTGTAACTGATCTACTGTTAGGTGTTCATTCTATATATCCTCTAAACCACACACTTACTAACTGTTATCCGATGCAATATTCAGAGAAGATCACATTTACTGTGTTTCAACTTTTGTAGAGTCGTATATCAATGCATCTGAAGGAATAAATTCATGACTAATGACTTACTGGTAGTTGATTCTGCTTTTTGGTGATGTTGGTGATGTTGGTTCTACATCTTTTGATCTATCGCACTCAATGATGGCTGAACCAATAGCTTTGGCCCAAGCCTCTCTCTCTTCATCCGTTGACGCTTGCATCAACAGTTCATGCCCTCCTTGATTCGTCATCATAAATGCAAACTACAAAGAAAAATATTGAAACAGATAGAATAACTGTTTCATGCCTAGTATCTTTACACATTTTCAATTATGTCAGATTTGAAAACGTAATTCAATTTGATAAAATAGCAATTTCTTATTACTAACAGAAAGAAAATGGATTCTCTGTTCATAAAAAACAAATTGGAAAAAAACTTGAAATTCTACTCATCTGTAATTACTTTTTATAAGCATAATAACCGATACTTTGCTTTTTTCAAGAAGTTTTCTAAAAAAAGTATCTCCTTTTTAGTTCATTTCCAGATTATACACAAAACTATTTCTTTGTCTGTTTTTATCCAGTTTCATAATAAACACAGTTGTTTCATAACTTCCACAAAAATACCTATCTATTTATACAATGCATGTGAAGACATACTGTAGTTTCTTTCCAATCAGTTTCTGAAGAGCAATATGTTCGATCATTGTGCCTTTGCTCCAAAAATATAAGAAATGCATATGATCAAATATATTAGAAAACTTCCTAAGGAAATAACTGATAAAAATCATAAAACATACACTTTCACACATTCATCACAGATATCAATAATGTAAAATCTCTCATCTCAGTTCCCAATTTTTTATATGAAACAGAGGATAAACTTTCGTGTTAGGAAACCAGTACATGTAGCACAATCAATTTCACACTCACTCCTTTCTTATTTGCATATTGTAGGCACGGTGATATGACAGAACAACCTCGTAGTTCAACGACCCCCGCAGGGAGTGAATCCGTCCTCTGCTTATAGTATGCTATGGAATCCTCTGTCAATACAAACCATCGCGTCCTCCAGTTTGTCCTTTTATGACCCTGACAATGAAATGGAAGAGACATACATCAATTCTTATGAAAAGCTAAATGTAGGAAGCAGCAAAAAAAAAAAAAAAGGAAATACAAGCTGTTAAAAACTAACAATGACTAATGCTCCCCCCCATAATTTTACAAGCAAATAAAAATTTAGATCTATGCATTAAATCAATGGTATGTAGAATACAATAAGCAGTTTTCTTTTCTTTATAAGCATAATGAGTAGCCCGAATGACAAATAGGGAAAAAATTAATGCAATCAAGCAAAATATAATAATATTAATGATTACAATTTCTAACTTCTTGTTAGTGTTAGTTACCATTCAATTCTATTACATAACACTCGTACAAGTCTTCAGAGGTTAGCATATCCCAGGTGTTCAGGCAGTGGAATCACACAAAGGAATTCAAAGTAATTCAAAATTCAAATGAGGTATTTGGCCGAGCCCCTACAAAAGGCCGGTGTCTCGAGTGGTATTCATCTTTTCCTTGTGTGCAGGCAGTGACGGACAGACCAGACCAGATGTATCTTCTACAATTCAATGAGCTGGAGCCAGTGGGCTGTTCTCCAGGTAGGTATAGTCACAATGGTGGCTAGAGAACAGTGGCTCAACTTGCCTTGTCTTTGTGACTCGGCTTATGGACTGGGCGCGGCCCTGTTCCAATACATCCAGACATGCTCGGCATGCTGGTCGTATAGAGACTTGCAACACTCGCACCTCCATTGGCAGGCCCGATGCTGGACGTACTTCAGAAGAAAGTTTGCAGGTGTTGCTTTGCATGTCTTGGCCCCGTTCTATTTCTTCCAGACTTGTGTAAAAGGCTGGATTCACATGCAAGCAAAGTGACATTCCCTCCACTGAACTCCTTTCACAACCTGTTTATGTGGACCTTATGTCAACCTCGCGACTGAGTTTTGGGATCGGTATCTGATTCTTCTCTTCTGATTTGTTTTTTAGAAGCCCTTCTTTTTCATCATAGATGAAATAGACCACTACAGAATACATGACTGTACACTGTAAAATGGTGAAAAACAAAATGCCAGTTCGTCAAACTTATTGGTATAATGGACCGAAAGTGCGCTTAAGGCGAATTGATGCTCTCTACTCAAAGGAAAGTGTGAGCTGGCCTGGATATCCACGCAATATCCAACAATACATGCTCGTATGCATGGCCCAAAAATTACAAACCAAACAACAAAAAAACCAACAACAACCAACCAACCAAACAAACACCCTAACTGAAAAGGGGTAATGAATATGAGCAACATCTCATTAAAATGTTCCAGTTTTCCACTCCTTTCCTTTCAGGGAAAACTATATGAGAATCGAATTTTATGAGAATCGAATTAAGCTTCAATCAAATGAAGGCCACATACTCTACGTGAACTTCTCGGTGCTTGCATTTATGTTTTGCACATCGAGCAATTCTGCAGTTACAAAGTATCGGGGAATCATACCAGAGAAATGATGGGACCTTTCCAAAGTCCAATTTGAATCCGCAATACGGGATTTGCAGAAATGTCAAAGACGGTGAAAATCCTAACCAGTGAAATAAAATAATCACAGATGTACATGCATGACTCGTACAATTAAGATATGTGTATGTGACAAAGATTCACTATTCATGATAAAGAATGTACATCGTCAAATAGTAAACCAAAATAGTCAATGTAGAGAGTCGATGAATAATATTCAAACGCACGGATCTACATGCTACCAAAAAACAGCTAGTTATATTCTTGCTTCTTTGTCATGAAAAAACTTGTTTTCGCACATGGTGTAATGACTGAGGAAGATTCTTTTAGATGGACCACCAACGCAACCTTTGGATTTGCTCACATATAAATATATAATATAATAATAACATTTCTATAGCGCTCTTATGAACTACAAGTTGTTTCACAGCGCTTTACATAGGCGTAAGAGTAGGAATAAAAATAAGCATTGATTTGGTTACTGTTTGAAGAGTAGAGTTTTGAGATGTTTCTTGAAAACCTCCAAGGAAGGGGATAAACGAATAAATCTTGGTAGATCATTCCTATTCATGAGTCTAAATTTTTAAAGGGAAACTGTGTGATCTGCAATTATGTTCTCGTGTGGAGAAATAGGTATAATTATGAGCTATGGCTTACTAGCCTTTAATAAATCTACTGTCATGAATATTAAATTATTCAAGACATATCATGACGCACAGCAGAGGCAGACCATTGTACTGTTCATGGAGCCACTCCAAATTAAAAAGAAAAAACTGAGAAGAAAAAGTTAACTCATATTTATTTTCAGATTTATAAAGTTCTGATTACTTCAAGAGATGTATTACTTTACATTATGAAGCTTTGAGATGTAAGCTTTCCAATGCCGTGATTATTAGAAAGTAGATAGATAAACAAGGCCTTCTTCAAGTTGCTAATAATACGACGTTCAACGCTTAATTCTCGTCGGCTACGGTGATGTGGTGTCCATTTTTTAAACAACATCCATGAAAGGGCATACCTTAGATATTCCCTCAAATAATTCATCCGAGATAACATCTTGAATATGTTATCACCTGCATTGTGTGCCTCAAAAAGGATTGACGAATATCCTAAGCAACAAAAAAGCCCTTGTTGGTGAACTCATTAAAAATCAATACAATGACATGCATTCTGTCATAATTTGGTTTGGAAAGTGCAACCATGCACTGTAAAATACTATTCTAATTTCACTGAACCAAACACTGAAATTTCGAGATCGTAAGAATGCTTATGCACAACTGTTTCCCTTCAGCATGTTTAGAATACCTTTGTCATGTTCTATTCATGAGCGGAAAAAAAAAAAACTTTCGAACACTTGCATCAATTTAAAACGAATCTCAAACATGTTGAATGCTTGTTCTGTGTGCGACCTGTGTCTATGGTACTCAAGTCAATTATCCAGAGCTCGTGGCTTTTAATTTCGCCACTGTCTCCAATGCATTATCGAACAAATTCAACAAAGGGAAAATACTTGAATTTGTATACCCTTAATTTTAATGCAAGGTACTTTACCTCTTTAGGCATATTTTGACGTCTTTCATCTCATTTTATCACAGAGAGACTTGCTCCAGCTAATTATGCATGACTTTTTCCCAAGCAAGTTAAGTTTGTCTTATTATTGGTGGTACAAATACACTGCTACTGCTTAGCTCGCAGAATGTAATTTTATGTTATAACCTTACCCACTGATAATATCCATTCATCACATAATTTGACTGGGTACAGCGATTCGTTCGTATATAATTTTGCAAAAAGTGACTGCTCACTGAATGATAATCACAATGATTAACATTTTGACTCGATAAGGATCACACACCAAGTCTGACATTGTGTGAAAGAATAATATCGTTGGACTCGAAAGGAAAATAATACAATTTCACAGTGTTTGAATGTTTTCTGCTTGTAAACAGCAGCAGCAACAACAATAACAACATGATGATGGTTTTAATCAGGTATTGCTTGAATTGTTGAATGGTTTATTGTACATATGGTACGTTTTTGCATCAAGATGAACAGATGAAAGTAATAGCTTATGTTTTGCGATGAGATGATTCATTGCATTGCTGCTCCGTTTTTCCGGAACACACGTCTTCCTAATATCGGTTCTGTAGATACTTTGGATTGTTTGAAATTAAACTTGAAAACGGTCATCCTTTCTCTCTTAGTTAGTTTCATCATGCGCCTTGGAATGTTTTTGATGCGATATATCAGGTATATGGCGCAATACAAGACAGTACTATAAATATTATGACATCACTCAAGAATAGTCATTCTGACGGGTTACTCTTTTAGGTATATGGCGCAATACAAGACAGTACTATGGAGAGTCTTCTTTGTATTCTCAAACCATATCAGACTGAAATGACCATGTGCGTCAAAGCCGTCAATCCGTTTCATAATTTCAGATGGACTCTGTCCAAAAACTTGCTGACAAGACCAGTTGGTAGGCCTACAATAAACTATTGCTTATTTTCAACAATTTTCCTTGCTTATGACACATATTAAATCTTATATATTCATCATTCTCTTGTTCGTCTGTAAGAATATTATACAGCAAGAAAAATAATCATTTGAATTATGATTCTGCAAGCAAAATATTCGTGTACAGTGATACTGTATCAAAATAAACACAAAATACCAAAAGGAGCATAAACAAAAGTACTTAAACCCAAGTGCGGAACATTACAATATTAATGAATTCTACTTTGCTCATTTTGAACCCCCACTGATATATAAATTTCAAAGAAGATCACTCATCTTATCTGTTGGATAATGATACGGCAGTATTTCCTGCTCTATAGACATACCTAGTTCACCCTTTTTGTTTTAAAAACGTCGGCACTTTAAGTTGCCTTGATTCAGGGGCCTTACTTTGCTTGAACAAATAAAACAGTCTCGCTTGTCCATGATATGAGATTATTCTTAGAATTTTATCTCATATTCCATTGAAAGAAGATCTCAATGACAAACATATATACTTGTATCTTTCGTTTTGCAGACCTTCTGTATGGTCGTTGATTTGAAGGTAGTCATTAAATACATTATCAGACATGAGTGAACCAAGATTTCAGATGATTGCAACAAAATTTCTTCATTAAAAACTGCATTATGAAAATTGAATTAATGAATATGATTTGGTCAATAGTAATTATGATACGATGCAATTGATATCGCAAAATCACAATTTTGTTTTGCGAAAGCTGTCATCAATATTCGATGTGAATGGAGATTATTACCTGATTACTTTGGAATAAGAATGTAGGCGTCAAATGAATACATTCCATATCACCCTTTTGTTTCGTTAACAGAACTCAACGGCATGCATGTATTTGCGGGAATCAAAATGATAACAAGAAACGCCAAATACGAATTACCTTATCTCTTGTGATGTATATTCTCATTACTTGTCAAAAGTAATCAACACTGAATCAACTAAGTTGTTAAACTCTTCTCGCATCAGTGCACATTATCACATTAAATATATGATTAACGTTCTCCTTGACCATTGTACCAGTGAAACTGAAAAATAGCTAATGTGCTTAAGTGATATCTATAAAATGGAGTATCAATATTGTACTGAAGAAAGCAGAAAATATTAACAGAACAATCATAATTATTTCTCCTAAATCAATTGAACATGTACAGAGTTAAACAAATGAAAGGAATGATCCCGACACTTATCATTATGATTAAAATGAATCAGATGAACTTCACCATGTTCATAGTTTTAAAAGGGCAATCAATTAAGTTTTACATGTATGGAAATGTGTCATCTTCTGTGATTGGCTGCTTTGAAGATGCTAACCTCTGAAGACTTGTATGAGTGTTATGTAATAGAATTCCTAAATTATACAAATAACAATGAAGTATAATTGGAATTCTATTTAATAATAAGAAGTACAAGTCGAAGAGGTCCCGCCCTTTATTATCTTTTCACATTGTTTCGGTTTTCCCTCCCTGATTCACAGAAGCTGACAAACGGTTGCTTTTGCATCTTCTTATATTTCCTCCATGCGAAATGTGCATTATTCTTATTGTTTGCAAACAACTGTTTTCAGAGCATTCTATCAAAATAAAGTGTCCGCAATGTACTTTGTACATTTCCTTTCCCTTAGGTTTTGAACAACACATTGATTGACGGTTTACTATGAAAGAATCAAATGTGAAATAAAATGAATGATAATTCTTTCAAACAACACAAAATGATGACAAGAATGTATTTTCATTTCTCCTTTTCTATACAATTGTTTTCACTTTGAAAGATGAATACCACTACTCGAGACACCGGCCTTTTATAGGGCTCGGCCAATACCTCATTTGAATTTTAAATTACTTTGAATTCCTTTGTGTGATTCCACTGCCTGAACACCTGGGATATGCTAACCTCTTCGACTTGTACTTCTTCTTATTAAATAGAATTCTAATTATACTTCATTATTATCTGTATAATTCAGGAATTATAATGAAGACCAAACTTACAAAACTTTCAACGGCAAAATCAAAGCTTCTTACCTTCTTTACAAGAAATCCCTCCTTCAAGATCTTCTTATTTGCACTCATGATCAACAAATACGTCACGCTGAGGTTAAACTGTAAGTCTTATCATGTATCTGGATGATATGAACTCTCCAAAAATAGCTAAATAATATGTCTTGCTATCACCGTCACCTTGTGCGGACAAAGGGCCGTAGTTAATCGGGGAAGTACGGGGGTGAGTTCCAACAACACTCCGTTCACTAATGCGATCGTCTGCTTCCAATACACAGTCACCGGTGCAAAGACTTCCAAAATTGTACAACAAACAAAATGGTTTCCTATTTTTCACAATGTCCTTGGAGCTGGACACTCAGCCAGGATTCCAGCAGCAAGTCACATTGGTCATAACCAAAAGACAAAGCTAAAACAATGTTTGAGCCTTTTAAATCTCCGTCTCTCCGTCTGTATTGTCTTGCCACCACGTCAATCGCAAGTTAGTCAACCACACACTGTGTCATTATCTGGACGTGCATGGTGCATATAGCGCATGCATACGGTAT